>JAOXNO010000024.1:86295484-86327556 GCA_028565335.1 Limnodromus scolopaceus
CCATCCCTGGAGGGGTTCAAGGCCAGGCTGGATGGGGCTCTGAGCAACCTGCTCTAGTGGGAGGTGTCCCTGCCCATAGCAGGTGGGTTGGAACTCAATGATCTTTAAGGTCCCTTCCAACCCTAATGATTCTATGATTCTCTGCCAAAATAAGAGCAAGTATTGCATGAACACATCCCCTAGCTATGGGGTAATTAAACTCGCAAGTGATTGTGACAGCGTGAGTCCAGACATTGGTAACCACCAGGTAGCATTTCTACACTTAAGTATAATAAAACCTATTGTGTAATTTATTTGACAATATACTTATTCTTGCATTATAACTGTCTTATTATCTTTTTTAATAGGCATACAAGTGCTCACTAGACAAATTACTGGCCATTTTTTACTACTGTTTATAAGTTCAACACAACAAGTTTATATTAGAACAAGACCAGTCGGATAACTGACTCATCCGAAATAGAAAAACTGTGGAATTTCCAGTCACAGCTAAGCAGTTTTTTTGTCCTCTCCTCCCCATCCCATGGAAGAATCTTATTCAGTATCCTTCCTCCATCAATCATTTGATTTGACATGGATTTCTGAGGGGGATTCCCACAGCCTTTCCTGCTCCATTACTGTTATTAGTTAAGAAAAAATTGGACAATCTGAGAAGACAAATGAGTATTTAGTGACTTTAATAAAATGGCTCTGCTTCATGGGACACAGTTTGGATATATAAACTGTATCTTAAAAAACAGTAAAAACAAAAAAAAAGTACTAGACTTTCCACAGGCAGTGGTTTTGCCTATAAGCCAAGTACCAGGGCCACTTTCCCTACACACAATAGGAAAGAAGTGACCTACCAAGACGAGGTGAACTCTGGACCACAAAGCATTGAGTCAACAAAGTACTAAGGACCTATTTTTCTAGATATATTAGAACATTTAGTCTAGAATAATCTAGAGGGAGAGCTCAAAGAGCAAAACTGGAAGATCAAAAACAAGAAAACCTCAGAGATAAAGAGTTTAATACGTGAAGAAAAAAAAACCCACCCCAAGTGATAAACCCAAGTGACCTCAGCAGATATCAGCCATCTCCACTGTCACAACAGGAATATTCAACAATGGAACAGAAAACAGAAGAGTCAATTAAAATCCATTGCTAACTACTTAAGATCCTGAGTGGGAGAAGGGAAAATTTAATTGGACCAATTTGCACATTTACAGCATCTTTCGGTCTAAAAAAACCCACAGAAAATCTACAGTTGGTTTTTGGAAGGAGCCAGAATTACTTCCACAAGCAAGTTTAAAATATCTAAAGGGAAATTGCTCAGAGAAGCTGTGGCTGCCCCATCCCTGGAGGGGTTCAAGGCCAGGCTGGATGGGGCTTTGAGAAACCTGGTCTGGTGGGAGGTGTCCCTGCCTATGGCAGGAGGTGGAGCTGGATGATCTTTAAGGTCCCTTCCAACCCAAACCATTCTATGATTTGAAATTACCACTCAAGTTTGAGCATCAGTTTTCAATATAGCAAGAGCCTTACTCATTCCTCCCACTGTAAGATCTAAGCTTAGAAAAAAAAACAAACCAGAAATTGCTGCGAATTTTCATCCTGTTTGAAAGTTATTTCTACAAAGGAAAAAACCTATTAAGAACTGTGCATGTATTTTCATTGTAAAACGAACACACAGTCTCCTTAAATTTCAATCAAAAAAAAGGAGAAAATCCAAATTTTTCTTTTTTCTGATTTAATACCTATAAGTTTTCTTGCAAACTATGTAACAGAGGAGTTTAAAACAACAAAAGCTACAACACAGAACAGCACAACCAAAGAAGTTTTTCTACACACCTTGTGCCAGCTCAAACTGTGCAAAAGCCACATGCACAAAAGCAAACTTCTTGCAGTTCAGTCTGGCCAGATGAAACTGGTCCCGGGCCTCCTCTGGATCCTGAAGACTGTAAAAACAGCACATCAAGAGTTATAAGAAGGTAAAGAGCCTGAGTAACAGATGAAGTTCCATGTGCTGTGTGACGTGGAACTAGCACAGATAATCCTGGAAAAGCCATCCATCTGTAGCTGAATTTTTTTCATCTTCCTTAGAGCCATTCGTGAAGTATAAAATAGCAAAGAGTTTTGAAAAGCTAATAGTTCAAACATTCGAAGCCGACGCTTTCCAAAAAGCAAAACGTGCTCAAACCTGAAAAGAAAGATTAAAGACTCATTCTTTGTCACCGTTTATATTATTCCTCAAAAATATGTAGATAATTTTCCCCTTGGAACACCCACCAACCTGTACAGACTACAAGCTAACACTATCCAGAGAAAAATCTCTATTCTTCTAGATGCATCCACTCCTGTACTAAGGAGGCTGCAAGGCAGGTGGACAGGGGGGAGACAGCTTTAGAAACATGAAGCATGGAAAAATTTATCATATTAATGAAGTCAGAAGAACTATTATATACTCTATTAGTTATATCCTGCAGGAATACAGTCACAAAGTTTGCAATCTGTGACATTAAAGTAATGCTGAACACCAAAATTGGGTTTTGAGCTTCTCTACATTGAAGAAATTCTGCAACTTCACCCAAATTGTCAGATTGCCTTAGAGATGTGGGTCACTGTGGGAAGGTCTTTCTGTTGGTCCATCTATAACACCATCCCTAGAGAAAACAGGGGTATTTACCCAATCACTAACTCTATCGAGGGTTCTATGGGAACACTAATTTCCCCGTATTCCCAGGAAACACATTCTTATCAGTTCTATTTGGTAGCACAAGCTTGATTTAAGTCTGTTTTCTGCAAACTACCAGGAGCAGCAATGGCAAACACTGAATACTTCAAAGATGTATAGATTGTGCAACTAAGTCCAGACAAGATACTTCACATTTAATAGTTTGGGGTTTTTTGCTCTTTTTTTTTTTTAACTTTTACTGCATTTTATCCCTAGTTTTACATTCAGCCATTGATTGTTAAGTAGGACAACTGAGCTGCTTGCACACAGCACAGCAGCATTTAAGTACTTTAGAGGATCTTACAGCTTAAGTAAACGCTCATTAAGATAGAAATGGCACGAACCTACATCACTATGAAATAATAAATTAACATGATGTTTCAATGAACAACTCCTCCCTTTTTAATATTACCAAAAATAGAGGTTTTAACACTTAGCAAAATCTGCAATCAACAATTAAAGGAATTTCTTCCAAAATTCCACCCTGGTTCAACAGGTAAGCAATGGTGGCACTTCGAAGTGGGGACAGTGAAAAACTTATTACAATGTCTCAAAAAACAGGTACAGAAAAATACAACACAAAGCAGGAGAACATATTTCCAGTAAAATTCTGGGAAACTGAGAATGAGAATAGTCTCTCCCACAGTTTAGGCACGTTACTGGACTCCAGTAAGTTTTATTATACTTTATTAAAAGCTTATTAGCTCAGTTCTGATCACTCAAAGCAACAGGAGAGGCACAGACCATCTGCCATTTGCAGGCAAAGTCCAAGTAACAAATTAAGCTGTGACGTGAATTACATTCACTTTCACAAAGCACATTAAAATTTAAGTTCCCATAGAAACCAGCAACGACTTGGAGAGCAATATGCAGAACAAGACCTAATGTTAGCAATGGGCATCAAGTGCCACACACTTGGTGGCACTGTGCTACAGCCAGAAGCATTACATGAAAGCACACCTGGCACAGTTTAAGTGTGATAACAGATAATTAGTCTCAGACACAGCTGACTGTTCACCTTCGCCTATTCCAGAGTACATTCACAGGGTCTTCAAACTACCTCAGTATCATAATAGGTCAAAAGGTTTTGGCATTATCAGGCTGCTGCTAGAGAAGATACCAGGACCATACAGGTTCAGTACCAAGAATGGAATAATCCAGCTTTGATCAGAAGAAAACTGTTGGTGCCAACAGACACTGGGAATCTCAAGCTGTTGTCGGTGCTTCTGAAGTTTGTGATGCTCTGACTCACTTTTCCCATTAGGTGGAACATTTGGGAGAACACCAAACAGTAATCTACTGAAGAGCGCCTTTCTTCTCCCACCAAAGGCAGCTCCATCAGAGCACCTCTGTATAAAAGTGTTACTTTACTTGCAAAGACTGAAAAAAAAAAAAAAAAAAAAAAACAGAATCAAACAAGGAAGTCATGAGATGAGAGGATTTTCTTTAACAGAAGCTAAAACAAGGAGAGACAAAACAAACAGTACTAGACAAGCCAGCAACAGAGAAGGTGAATGTGAAACGCCAGGGAAATCCTAAATACCAAGAAAATCACAAGCAATGAGTGAACATGCCAACCACAAAAGATCCAAATAGCCACTCACTGATTAACTTACCATTAATCTCCAAAAACTGCAGACAAGCAACACTGGTGTTGTTTTTTAGATCTGATCAGTCAAAAGCAATTTCATGTTCTGATGTTATTACACATGTAGTTCATAAATGTAGTATGTAAGTAATTGACATTATATGCCACTCAATGAGAAAGCATTACCTTATAATAAACAATTAAGAACTAGCTAATCTCTGAAAGTAATTTCTATGCAGGGGGCAGGGAAGATGACCATTTAGGGACACACAGCATCAATCCCAGTAGAACTTTGCTAGGTCAGATTTCAGTGGGTACATTTTTTAAGAGGGGTATGGGAGTGTGTTATTCTTGTTTTTTAAAAAATAATCTTCATTAGCAAGTCAGGAAACATATGACTGATGGCATTTGCCAATTAAAAATATGAAGTAGAAAACAGAGCAGATCTGAGCTACCCAGTGAGCTGGGTAGATTCTACAGTAATGCTGGCTACCAAAGCAAAAGGTATTTTAGGATAGCTATAAAAAACACATTTTAATAGTGAAACAAGATTACTCTTCCAAGAAGGTCCTCCTAAAGGCTGTAGCAGGGAAGCCACTAAAGACAATTCAGTGGGACACTGCAACTAAAACTTAATAACATTCATGCTTTCTAACATTAACAGGTTACTGACAGTGCTTTCAGCTTTGCTTTCTGCCATACAACACACGGAGTAATAAACACAGTTCTAGTATCCATTTTAAAAGTATCCACCTTTAAAATCATGTTTTAAAAATCAAGTGGAAATAGGTCCAAGAGTTTTAAAGTGATTATGGAGTTAGGAAATAATCTTTCTGAACTTAAACTCCTACTGTATGTAATGCGATAACAGATGTGCCTTGATAATAGCACCTTATCATCATTCTGGACAAGAAATTCCAGAAAGTATGAGCTGGAAGCTTATGTTACACAATTTCTGTTCTGAGGACAAGCAACTAACCTTGGAACGAGAACACCATCTCTCAGTATCTTTAAAGAAAGGCGGCCTCGCTGGAAGATATGCTTTACTCCACTCACACAAAACCACCTTACCTCTTCAAGATACTAAGGATTGAGAGCAGGTCATTATTCACTCCTGTTTGTTTCTCAACAGTAGATTCAAGAGATTATTTCCATTGTATGCTTTTAGTAAACACTGATGCAGCAAGGTCCATGCAAATGACAGTACAGAAAAAGAAGTAGATGATAACATACTGTAAGATCAAGCCACCTGCCAAAAAAGCCAAATAGGAGGACGTACAAGAAACAGAAAAAGACTGGCTATTTTCACCGGAAGCCCATTTGCTCAACTCTAATGGCTAAGGATTGCTGCAATCTTAAAAGATAGCTCTTCAAAGTATTTTCTGTAATGATATTTGAAGTGGCAAAAGAACTCCTTCCAAAAAAAAAAAAATTAACCCTGTCCCAAATTATATCTGAAAATGTCTGAGGCACCACGCTGTTCACTTTTGGACTGAATAAAGCAATAAATGATGTCGTGGTTTGGGCCACACTGGCCACTGGAACAAATGACAGATGCTCTCCTCCAAACCAGGACAAATGACCACAGTCAAACCTCACTTCCTAAGTATGAAAGTATAGAAGGATGTCCCAAGACATTCCTCCTACCCTAAGGCAGCTAATTTAATGTAGCTGGGATGAGTCTTTCCTAGTAAGGGAAAAAGCCAACTAGACAAGGACAGACCACTATGGTTTGACCAGATGGATTAGATAACAGCAAATTGTTTACTTCACAGCCACAGCAGTTATACAAGCCCACAGGGAAATTAAATCTAACTTACAACATACACAGTTTAATACAGAGATTATAGCTACCCAAAGTTATGAGATTTCACCCATGTGGCTTCTTTTGAACTGAAGTATAAAGCTAAAAAAAAAGTCTCATGCTATTTTCCCACGTACATAGAATCCAGAAAAAAGTGTGTGTTAACATCTCTAAATCAAATAGCTCTGAAGAACCGTGTTTATTAGCATCTACCAAAAACGCAAATACTGTGGAGACAATAGATAAGCTGACTACCCAAAGCTGCTCACAGTTTCAAGGAGCCAATATGAAAGCATCCATGCTCAAAATGACTGTTGCAGAAACCATTAACTACCAAGCTATTTTTATCATCATTCAAATGCAGAGTTCTTAGACTGAAAATTTATACTTACGCTTTCAACTCAGCAAATCTCACAAGGATGCGAGCATAGCTCTCATCTTGACTATGCTTTTCTGCGGGTAACGCAGTCACCGCTTGACTGTAACGACCAATGAGTCTGTTCAGTAGGTTAGCGTCCATCTGAGGAATACCCTTTTTCTCTAGCCTGAGCAAAAAACACAGCCAGTCTTCTGGATTATTTGTTGTCATCATTATTTGATTAACAGTTCCAGAGTTATCTGACAGAAAAAAACAAAGGAGATTGATTAAAACTGCAGCAAACGTGAGCAGTAGAAAAGACTTTTTATAAGCTTGCAGGTAAAACGACTAGAGATTTTATTATTTTTTTAAAACAAGATTAGAGAACAGTTCAAGAAACAAGGAGAGATGAAATTTATTTTGTGGTCATTATTACTGAAGAAACGTAAAACCTTAACTCCTTTCAGTTAATAGTTCTTTCACCCAACCTAGGTTAAGATCTGCTGCAGAAGTGGCAATAGCGCAGCAAAACCCACATACCTGTTGTATCAGCTGAGATTTTAGTACAGTTAAGCTCATCTGTAATGTTGTCTTCATTTCTGTATTTGTTTTTCAAGTCTCTAACTCTGTTCATGATTGAAGCGATTTGTGGCAATCCTCTTTCACTGTGGTCCTCCTCCTCCATCTGCAAATACAACGTTAAAAACCAGTGATGTTACTGAAGAACCTCAACTGGAATTAAAGCCTCTCACATATATTGTGCGGGTTAATTAAGACTCAACCATATCCTATAACATGAATATGCTATTAAACCTTAGTCAATGTATTTATACAAGTAAACTTCGTGGCAGAAGCCAAGATAAACAACCAAAAGGAATTGATACGTAAGCAATCTGGCCAAACACAAATCCATGCTTCACAGCAGCCCTTTCCAATAAGGTATACCCAGTTTTTGAATAAAACAGGGGGTGAGATATGTTGCCTGAATAACTAGGAGTCTGCTGTATTAAAACACATCCTGAAGCCATAGATTAGGATGGCTAAGCGGCAGTCCTGCTCTGACCCACACACTCCCCACCATCTCTCTGGAATAAACAGCAATGAAACTAGCGTTTGTCAGACCTCATGGCTCAGGGACAAACACCAACAGAAAATTACAAAAAAAAAGGGGAGAGCTTTTATCTTTTTGCTTGATGTTTTTCCTGCTCTCTCAACTGTGTCATCAGACAGACAAGAGAAAGGAAAGGGAAGAGGAGAGACTTTCATTTGATGACACCTGTAAGGCTGGGTTAGACTGCCTTCGACGTGTCACCCCACATATACACCTGCCTTAAATGTTTTTCATATGGAAAGAAAACTTAATTACTGTAAACTTTAAGTTGTAACAATATTAATCTTTTCCATCACAGGTATAACTTACAGTAGAAATAAGTTTCAAGACATAAGAGATACTTACAACCCACCTTTTAACATTACCTCCTCTCTGTAATGGACATGGTATTTTTTATTTAACATTGAATCATAGCATGGTTTGAATTGGAAGGGACCTTAAAGATCATCCAGTTCCCACCCCCTGCCCTGGGCAGGGACACCTCCCACCAGACCAGGATGCTCAAAGCCCCATCCAACCTGGCCTTGAACCCCTCCAGGGATGGGGCAGCCACAGCTTCCCTGGGCAACCTGTTCCAGTGTCTCACCACCCTCACAGCAAAGAATTTCTTCCTGAGATCTCATCTCAATCTCCCCTCTTTCAGTTTAAAACCATTACGCCTCATCCATAGTTGGACAGGAAGATGTACTCTGAAAAATATCAGTTTATTCCTGTTATACCTCAATTTTAACATTTTCCTTCTCTAAAGCAGCATTTCTTAAGCGAAATGCAGTGCATGCACTTACAACACTGAGATTTTAAGTCAAACGTTTTTAAATAGTTCTTGTCCTAGTTCTCATTAATTTTTGTGGCTGCAAAATTTACTGCCTGGATATCTATCCAAAAGGATTCATTCTAAGATATTACACAAACCACTGAATACAGGTGAATCGGTAAGGTATATGTAATAAATTACTAAACTACATTACTTATAATGAATAATATTCAGCTTTTGTGTTAATTCCTGGCTGGAATGTCTGCTTTATTGAGGAATATAATCCAACACTGAAACTAAAAATTGATAATTGAGGGGAGGACTAGCCAGGAGACACTAATCAGAAAATAAGGAAAGTTCACACGTGAAACCCCAAAGATGTATTTGCAGTTTCACAGCTCACGTAGAGGCTGGGAGACCCCTAAAGCAAATCAATGTACTTTGTCAGCTACTAAGAATTATATCCACATAACTGAAAAATAAATTATAAAGCTTCATTGCAACTAACATAGTGTTGAACGAAATGGGCTAGAAGTGGGCAAAGCCAGAGGTGGATATCTAACTCCAAATCTCTGCTCTCGTGATTAACAGTGAAATATTTGAAAGTTACCACTATTTTTACATATAAACTAAACCAAATATTGAATAATCCTGGGTAAGCCTTCGCAGATTTAAGGCTGTGATGAGACAGGGAGGAACTATGCCACCTCTGCCTGAAGAGAGGTCAGGAGAAATAAACAATATCAGTAAGAAATAAATATATACCTTAAAGATACACTACGCATCTACAGCACTCTTTTGCAGTTTGGGACAGTAAGAGGACCCAGGGATCTTCTCACCACAAGGAGAAATAATCATGACCTTGCACATTTAATAGACACGTAAAAGTGTGAAAAGATACTATGGGTGAAAAGCAAAGTCCATCAGAGGTAGGATTCTTTCTAAAGAACAAACTGGGTAAAGGCTTGCAAGTTCCACACATCCAATGAACAGGAGAATTTTAACATTAAAAACTGTGGTCAATTAAGTGCACATGCAGGGGATTTGAATTCCCAATTACTGTGAAGTCGGGCACAAAAACAAGGAAGGTATCATCAAGAATATAAATTCTGCTCTTGTCTATATACAAAAGTTGTTTTAGTAGGTTCAAAACATGGTTTGGTTTTTTTCTTTGTGTAAACTCCAAATTTTAGTCTGGCAAAAGCACCATGTACATTATCACTACCAAAAGGTTTCAGCGTCACTCCAACTACTATCAGAGCCTGGTGAGACATTCAACACATGACTTCATAATAGCTTTGCAGAAAACCAAAAAAAGCACTAAGTTCTGGAAATGGATCTTTCCTTCAATTACAAAATGAAATATTTTCAGTGGTCTAAGAAAAGTAGAAGCAAGTATCCCCCAAATAGGGCTGGAGGCGAAACCTATACAGAAGAAAAACTATGAAAGCTAAAGACAACATGCTGAATCAGCGCTATCTGAAAAACATTTTTTGTTTCACTGAGCTGAGACTAAGTAAAAAAGAACCCTACCTTCATTCTTCTTTAAAAAAGAAGTACATTGAATAAATTCTAATTTCAGCACTTGTTTGGAACTTCCTTTACTATCTGTTTCTCCCTAAAGTGCATAGGGAAAACTATTAGGCTGTTCTGAGGCTGGCTCTGTAAACTGTCCCATCTTTTGGAGACTATGTTGCTAAAATTACACAGGCAATTACTGTAGCAAACACTGTTCACATGCTGTTCTAAAGATGATACTTATTTACTTCATAAGGGAAAAAAACCCAACACATACATCTCTTCATAAGGAAGATTTTGGTACATATTGCAGTTTTGCCTTTGATATAGTAGAGGGGGCCACAGGAACTCAATACGCTAAATCTCCTCTTTACAGGTGAGAATATCCTTAAAGATGTGTCCTTGAACACAAGGACATTTTGAGGGAACCCCATTCCCTCGAAGTACAGATGAAGACAGCTTCTCCAAAACCTGAAGCACCAAGAAGATCAAAAGAAATTTACTTCAGGTTTAGCAATACCATCATCTCTCATTATAACTGTAATCACTAACAATTCCCAGATGGATTATTTATTTTTTTAAAGACAATATTTATATTTTCCTCACCATTGTAAAAGGTTCATTACTCTTTTTACACTGATAGCTTGCCAAATGTAGTAGACAAATAATTTCCTGCATAGATTTGATCCTAGCTCTCATCAATACATGTCAAACTTACATTTCTGGTGTGCTGCTTAGTTGTTCAAGGTTCAACGTGTACTACAGAGAGAAAACTTCTCCCGAAGAAAGGATATGCCTTGTCAAAAAGAAAACGTGGATGAGGGTCGGACTATCTCAGATGGTCTCAAGAATCCAACAAAGGCAAGAAACGTAGCTCTCCATCCTGAAGAAGTTCCTGTGTATCAAAAATGGAATGGTTAGACATTGAAAAGTAAATGAGTACGAGTATACTCTTAAGGAGATTAAGAGACAGGGAAGCAAAGAATAAAGAGAACATGCATGCAGAGATCAGGAAGATACAGAACAACCTTTAAAAAAAAAAAAGTGTAGTAAAGTAACTTCAACCCCTCACACAGACCCACTAAATAAGGAGCCAAGAAACAGAGACTAAAAGAGCAGAGTATGTTGTAAATGGATGAAGTGGCAGTACTGGTTATCCATAGGACTTCATATGTAATACACCCAACAACATTTATTGATACTAAAGAGAAGTAACAGTATCCAGTCTTGAAATACCAGATTTGCTGCGTTAGACTATTTGCTCAGTTTTCCTCAAATGCAAACTTCGAGAAAGTATGAAAACACTTTTTAATCCTTGAACAAAAAGGTATATTCTTCCTACCCCTCCAATGTACTGAAATACTGCATCTGTTTAAGGAGGTATAGAGGGCAGTAAAAAATTTAAGGAAGCACCCAAGAACTTGCCTAGTCTTTTTACTCCAAGCCTACTAAAATATACTTAAGTTACCCTTTTATCTATATTTTCCTTATACCTCCAGACCATTGTGGCTACAAATGTTAAAGATTCCTTTAGCTCTGCTCCTATGGTCCGATTAAAGTGTCTTACAGTGTCTAAAGAAGAACAACTTTGAGTTAAGTCCTCTACTCTGTGTAGAGAAGGTACAAATGCCACCTCAGGTTCAGGAATGGAAACATACAATAACAACACACAACCATCTTCAGAAACACATGGCATTATCTGTCCTCACTCCAGTAATCGATTAGCCTTCTGCAGATACTAAAGAAGCTGCTAGTTTTTATTACTGCTTTGAAGAAACAGATACTGGTTTTCACACTGCTGAATTTATTTAAAACCCATGGGCAGTCTTGACAGCAGAAGACCTTGCTAAAAGATGCAAGCTTTTAGGTTAAGTTTTAAAGAGCAAATTGCAATGGCAGAAATATGAAAGAAATCCTGAGACTTTTGCTTACTCCAGATGGACATTAAAAAAATCGTTACTAGAAAGAGTCAAGCTAAATTTTTCCATAAGCAGTCACCAAAATCTGAATTTAGATGAGTGGCAAAGCCCTCCAAATCCTCTCCAACTTCAGCTCCCTTCATACTCTGATTATAAGTCAGGGTTCCAAGATTATTAATTAGCTATCTAACTAAACAGACTCAATAACTCACTTCTAACCTGTTCCCTAGTACAGTCATTAGTGGAAGTCTCTCCTTTATCCAGACATTATGTCACAAAATACATAGAAACGTGGTGGCTTTGAAGCCTCTACCCAGGCTTTAAAAAACCCTATGTATGTGCATAATCTTTGTTTGGTTTTGTTCGCAAATCCTAAAGCCTAGATCAGGCTTTTTTTTTAAAGGGTAACAAAGCCACTGAGCCACGATTTTAAGCTCTGAAGAGTTAAGGATATAGCCCAGGAGTAACAAGGGACATAGCTGAGAGCAGTTTTAATTTAGGGTATCACTGCAGGAATAGTTATTGCTTTAGCACCTGAATGGGTATGCAGCCCAAGATTTTTCTCTCCTTTTCCCTCTCCTTGCCCACAGGCACCTTCCTGTTTCCAAATCGATTTGCCCAGATTAACATCAAGCACAGTCCTGCTTTATATGTATTTATAGGAAGTGCTACTCCTCAGCCTAACTGAGAATAGCTTGCACAGTAACCTCAACCAATTTGATCTTCTCCTGTATTTGCCAAGCCTGCATCCAGCTGTATCATCCAGAACTACTTCTTTTAATTTCATAATATACCGAGCATAAACAAGGGGAAAATCCAACACGACTCTGGAAACCCCTCATAAAATTTGGTTTAAAGAAACCACAGGAAAGGAAGGCGGTGAGAGAAGGCGGCGAGGGAGATGAGCAGAGAGAGCCAGTCGGTCCCCTTCCCCCCAGGGAACCCGGCGTCGCGGGCCCCGTTCTCCGCCGAGGCCGCCCCACAGGGCCGGGGAAGGCACCGCGCCCACCCCAGCGCTGCCGTTCCCCGCAGGCCTGCACCAGGCCTGAGGACGGGGCCGGTGGGAGGCGAGCCCCATAGCCTCACCACAAGACCGGCACCCTCCTGCTGCTACCCCCCAGCCCAGCCCGGTCCGACTCACCCTCACCGCCGGCCGCTGCCGCCGCTGCAGGGCCGGGACGGAGCTCCGGCCGGGACAGGGCGCCCGCGCCGCTCTCCGTTTGAATATCACCGACGCCCTAAGAGCCCGCTCCCCATTGGCCAGAGAGCCTGACGGGGTGGGGGAGGAAGCGAGCGCTGATTGGTCGGAGGAAGGAAAAACAGCGGAGCCCGCGTGCCTATTGGAGGGATGTTGTGGTTCTGTCCCTCCCCCTTCCCCCTCCCCGCGCCTCGTGGGGATGCTCCGTGCCGCGCCCCGTGGTGGGCGGGGGCTTGCGCGCAGGCGCGGTGCGGCGGGCGCGCGGTGGGGCCGTTAGTCGCTTCAGCCGCTGAGGGGGCAGCGAGGCTTTCGCCCGGCCCGGAGCTGAGGGCAGGGAGAGGGCAGGGCCTCGCCGGCCGGGAAGCACTTCCTGCGGCGGTGGCGGTGGTTTTTCCCGGCGAGCTGGCGCGCCGTAGGCTTATCTTCCCTTTTGTGGAGCGAGGAGAGGAACCTCCAGCCGGAGTGGTGTCTGGTTCCCCGCCGCCCTGGGGCTCTGGGATGGCTCCCGCCGTTATTCCCCATCCCCACAGGGAGGGAAAGGGAAAGCGTGAGCTTCCCGGGTTCAGTTCTCGATTACAAAAGCGCAAAGCACAGAAACGAGATAACACGAACTTTCTTAAAATATATCTGAATATATTTTCTTCTTTAGACGACGACTGGTTATTTTTTGAAGCTTCGTTTAGCTGTAACAGAGCAGCGGGACGGTGTGCCCGGGCCAGCTCTTTTAAGATTACGTCTTTCCTCTTACTTTTTTCTCAGAGGGATTCTTCGTAAGCGGATCCCCTCTCTGCAGTATTGCCTAAGGCTGCTAAAAGCAGCTCTTTCTCTGAGCTGTCCCTTTCTTCTTGGAGTTGGATTACAGTAATGCACATGCACTAAGTAGAACGGTTCAGCCTCTCAGTTCGCATTCCAGCTGTATGTATTAATTGCTCTGTTCTTTATAGCGATATGGTTCTTCTGATGCTCATAATATTTTTTAGGCTTGTTAACATACTATAAAATACAGTTAGACGCGTATATATACACCTTATTGCTTTGATAAGTTACTAATCATTAGCTTTCCATAGACACCACACGTGATGTGATACCTAAACCGGTCTTTCATTGAAATTTATCTTACTCATATTTATCCATCTAGAATTTAAGTATCTCATCTCATCTAGTCGTACAAGCTCACTCTATAGTCAAGAAAAAGAGGCATTTCAAGAGACAAATTCAGTCCAAACACTTGTTTTAAAAAGTAATGGATCGTTCCATGGAGGTGCCTTTCTCTAATAAAGTATAGAGCAATTCTAACTTCCAGCTAAGATTAAGTGAGATGATACTTTTTTCTACGTTGTGTTGAGTACACTTTTTTTTGTGGCTTTGAAGGTTTTGTTGCTGCGTTGAGGTTCCCATGTTCCAGCAGAATATTAATCTAGTGAACACTTAAAGATGCAGCACAACTTGCATGAATCTTCTCTGCATCTGTCTTCACTTGAGGATTATACATTAGCAGTTTTTATGGGGTTGAAGGAGAAGAGAGTCGTATTGTTCTAGTGAGTGAATAATGCTGTAAGGAGTTGTTATTTGATTTCTGTATCTGTGATGAGAAACTGGGATACCGTGTAGAATCCTGGCAAAAACCAGAACGAATAGGAGAAAGAAAATAGGGTAGACCTCTGAAAAAAGCAGCAAAGAGCAAAAAGTGTCAGAGAAAGAAAGGCTGTAAAATCCATAGGAAAAAAGGAACCTTCATTTAGTATTCTTCAATAAAATATAAAGTAGTTGTGGTGTTTGGATGGTATATACCAAAAAGTATACCAATCCCAGTATCCACCTAAAGGTGATTCCAGTTTGAATGACAGAGGTGTCATGGTAATCACAAAAAGCAAGGACAAGATTGTTGGAAATTGGATTGTTTGGATAATAGTATTGCAAATCGAAATGTAACAAAGGTACAAGTGAGTCATGAAGGATTTTTGAAATGTTGATGAAATCTTTGTACCACGCTGTGGTGTTTTCTGCAAATGGATCTCAGAGAAAGGCCTTCCTCTTCTAGTTGAAAATTTGGCAGCCACTAACACATCCTCTGAACTTGGTATTTGAGGTTTATGAAGGGTTGATCTGAAAGAGGAGAGATGGTAGCTCATTGGTTACAACTAATGGCAGGCATTCGGTGGAAAGTGCGTTTGGAGAAAGCTCTGGAGTGGATTTCATGTACTCTATTCACTGGGATGTTCCTAACTGCTCATGCGTTGCTACAACCTACGGATGTCCATGAGAGAAGAAGCAATAAGAAGTTGTTCGGAAAATAACCAGTAGGTAATTAAGAAACTATTAAGATTTTCAGCAGCAAGAATAATCACCAGCTGTTGAGAATTCCCACTCCTCCGAGGTGTTATGTTTCCATGACATACTGCTTTTAATGAAGAGAAATAGAGAACAACAGTTATTTATATCAGAGGATCTTGTCCCGTGGCATTTCTTCCTTTAGAGACCTGAAGAGGTTAATATAAAATGACTGCCCAAAAACCTGAGACAAAGATGGTGTTAAGGCTGCAGGGAAATGACTGGGCTGTTGACTAGGTCCTGGGCTGAGGGGACATGGAAATCTGGTGAGCGTGATGTGAGAGACTGCTGAACATTAATAACTTCGTGAGAAGCTGATGAAAGCTACAGGTCATGCTGTGGAACGTTCTCACGTGGTTATGGAGGCGTTACATGAGGAATAGCCAGAGTTCAGTGGTATTTGAAGGGGAGTATTTTGGAAAGAGCATCTTTTGGGGAGTACAATTGTACAACTCCAAGAGCACCTACTTAACCACATCATGAGATCACTTAGGTAATGGTGCCAGATTTACCAGATTTGAATACAGATTTATCAAAACTGGGACCAACAGAGAAAAAGGAATTAGAGGCAGGTTCTGGGAGGAGACTGGGACAGAGAAAGGGAGGTGCAAGGGCAGCGAAAAAGAGCTGAGAAATGGGAAAAGAGGTGATAAGTGCTGGGAAGATAGGCGTATGTTTTCTTGCTTTTCCCAGAAGGCTTGTAGTTCAATATGTTATATTTAGCATAACTCTGATCATTAGCAGAGCTACTACGTGAAAATTTCTAAACTGTGCTAAGAAGAGATCAGGCTGGATAATCCAATGGTCCTTTCCACCTTGAACTCCACGAATCCACAAGACTCGAGAGAGACATATCCTTACTGTTTAAGAATCGATCAGCATTTGTTATCACTTGGAAAGGCTGGGTCTCGTCTTACAAAGTTTCTTTCAGACAGATTTGTTACTTCACAGCATCTGCTTTCTGGGCAACTGGAAAGATAATTTCTGATGAATCTTTGCAGCCCTTGTATAAATGTGTTTCTTGTTCTCCCACTTTCTGTTCTTTGTATTTCTTTGTTCTTCCCTTTCTGCTTTGGTGCTTAAGGAACACTGGTCTCAAATAATATTCAAAATCTGTCAAACAAGAGTTGCTTAATCAGGATATAAACCTCTGGTATTTGCCAGAATCCAGCTAGCAGTTGCACAAGAGACAGCTATGAAGAAGACTGGGTTAATTATACTTCTTTTACAATAAGGACACATCTTTACTCATGTAGTGGTGCAATGTCTGATTGTTCATTATTACAAATTGAGATGACTGCTAGCATTAAGCCTTTGGTTACTACTGGAAAAAAAAAAAAAAAAAAAGAACAACAGGAGGGTAGGGTTGATTTTTACCTTTTCTGAGCTCTCTAAAAAGTAGGTAGCCAGACAAAGCTAGTGATCGTGTTCCCTTTGCCACCAGCAAAGGGGAGTCCGTCTAACCCTATGTCCTTCCAGTCCACAGATGTGGTGAGGGACCATCTGGAGGTGTCTTCCATCCTCTCAGCTGGCTGTTGAGGGAATACCTGCAGCGATGTTAGTCTGAATGCATAACTTGCGATCAAATAAGGTAAAGTGAATTCTCCCTTAACTGCTTCCTTCCACAAGCAACACCATTTCTCCTCATCCTGTCCTCTGCTATATCTCCTACCCTAATTTGTTACTAGCTTCCCGCCTTCAGGGATATACTTTTTCACTGGTCAATCTTTATCTTGTTTTTAAGTTAAAAACTGAGTGGCTTTAATTCAGCTGATCACTCGCCCTCCAGTTTATAATTTACTCCCCTTGGAAGTAAGAATGCAGCCTGTATATCTCAATAACGTGCTGCTATATAGGCCAAACATCCTTTTTTCATCCTTTTAGTGCCTTTTCATTTTCATATGCTTTTCTGTGCATCGCTACCTCATCAGAATAGCTTGGAAATACCTGAGAATTTTGTTTTCACCATCTGTGTAAGACTGAGAAGTATTATTCACACCTTATTTTGGAAAACAAAGGCACAGCAAAGTGAGCCTTAAGTCATACATGATGCCCAAAACAGAGAGGGTTCAACCCCAGAGATTGCGATAACAATTCCAGCACATTTAGAACTTTCTCATTTGAGGATTTCTTTGGCACTCAATAGCTGCACTAATCTTTGAGGAAAAGTATATTATTATATGTAGCCACTTCAAATGATGGTAATTTTAGACCTATTATAGCGTCAGCCTCTACAGGTTGGCACTGGGTGCAGTAAATAGTAGGTGATTGCTCACCTGCATACTGGATAATTACTAATCTTTTCAACTGGAGTTCTCTTGTGTTTTGTTCTGTTATCTGGCCAGTACCATATATGTGTGAGGCCACACAGGAAATCCATGATGATAAGAGAGTTGTGGTACCTTCAGTAGGAGGATAATACCCAGCTGTATATATCGATTTCATCAGATCCAGCTGGTGCTGTTAAGCAGCTTGCTTCACACATGGCCAAATGGAGTGACAGATTCATGTGGGCTGGAAATAACTAAAAAAGAACAGGGTTGAGAAATTGTGTGAACACTGTTATGCAGGCTCACAACTTCAGGTCACGCTGGATCCAAAGGTTCTGTCGGATGTCCGTGTAAAAAGAGCAGAAGAAAACATATTTTATACATATATCTGTCAGAAATTTTCTTTTGAGTTTCCATTTTATAGCAGCTAAGCATGGTACAGTTACCATGTTTACTGCAGCACGTTTTATATAAGTGCATTCTTGAATATTTTTTTAAAATGTCAGGTAATATATTTTAACTGCAATAAAACCTATAAATTTGTTACACTGGTTGCTAATCATTTCCTTAGTGAAATATGAAATCTGAGTTTTGACTTGTAAAACTGTAGATAATACTGACAGCTACTCCTGTGATTAAAGCTTTGGCAGCAGTGGTCCCTTAAGGGCGATTAGTCAGACAGCTACAAGCTACAGTCTTTTCTGCCCACATTCTGGTCCAGTAGGATGTGGACCAGGTCCAGTTCAGAAGAGACACAGTTGTACTGGAATGGTCCTCTGAAACCTGCCTGAGAAGCAGCACATGATAATTTGTGCATAGCGTTCCTCTGCACGGCCCTTAGACTCAGGTGGTTTCTGTGTGACTAGTAGGCTTGGCCAGAGAAACTTCAATCTATTTTCACCTCTCCCTTAGAAAGCCCCGAGAGACTGTAATTTACTTTTTAATGAAAATAAGGGGTGTGGGCAGAGGGACATCATCTGTGAATGCCTTCCAGTTTAAGGCATCCGAGGCCTGAGTTTGCTCAACATCTGTTCCTCACGTCTTTCCTGATAAATTACTTGACTTGAGACTTCGCTGATGTTAGGTTTGGGAGAAAAGACTTAGATTATCAGAAAGAACCCAGTAAAAATCATTTTACTTGGGCAGCTCAAAGTAGTAAATTTAAAGATGTGCATGGGTGCACCTGCTCGCGATATCAGATCAAGGCCTAAAGTTATTACAACATGTTACCATTGTTCACTGCATTATTAGGGTATTTCAGAGAGTAGGTGGCCATAACGCAATAATGTGCATCAGTCATTTTAACATATACCTTTCAAAAGAGGTGTAACAGACACCTAAACAGCAATCACCATTAGAGCTGTAATATGACATACAGCTATGGTATCAGACAATTCTTTTATCAGTGTCTAAAAAAAACCCAGATAAATACCAAAGTCCATTTGTTTATGGTGAGATTATAGGACCCCACAGACAAAATAGGATACAGAATTGTTTCTGGTAATTCCCCAGCCTGTGTGACTGTGTGGGGTCTTTAGAAGGTTGAGAGATCTATAAAGTGTTGGGCTTGCTGCTTCACAGACTGTGGGACTATTGAGGCCTTTGTCATTGTTAGAAGTCTCCTTTGATGAGTCCTTTACCAGTGAAAGCGAGAAAAGATACCACATATAATTGGGACTTCAGTCCTAAAAAACTGATGGCAAGGTCAAGGTTTGGGTAATCTAAATGATACTGAAGAAGAAGAACACAAAGTGACTTCTAAATACTTAACCAAGAAGTCAGTTCTTATCAGACTGGTTTCAGATGCAGCTTCTGTAAGCCCATGTAACTATGATATTTAGTAACAGAAAAAATCTAACAGATGGGTTAATTTTCCAGAAATCATCTGCTGGGAAAAGGAGCAGGCCTAGAGAGATAGATCTTTGAGGATGACTACATCCAAGAAGGCACAATCAAGGTCCAACAAGCCTAGAGAGAATCAGGCCTTCAGACACTAAATCTGACAGATGGGAACGCTTCTTCTGCCCCTCAGGAGTAAGTACAATCCTGTATCTATGTCACCTCTTACTTGCCAGCTACTTCTTTTCCCAGCTTTTCAATAATTTTATAAAAACTGAGGTGATAAAAAGTGAATAGGGACAACTCTTGTGTTTTCTTTACAAGTCATCCACTGTCTTACTGAGGTTTAGCTAAGGCTTAGGGCTTTCATTTTCCTTCTTCCTTATCTATGAAAAGTGATCATGATAATGGATTTGTAATCATTGCAGTTCCTCAGGTGGAAGATACAGTTATAAGTATGTAAATACAGTTATTGTTATTATTGCATAAATAATAATCTATTTATACTGGAATGAAGTGTCCCCTCATGACTAGAAGTAGGGTTCAAAATTTAAGTAGCCAATCATTAATACTCCACCCTCTGAATTATCAATGCATCCAAGCAATGTATTATTATGCCACAGAGATTGCACTTCTGACCCATCTTTACTAATGACCTTAAGAAGGAAGTAAATAAAATATTCGTGAAATTGATAAGTGAATGGGAGGAGCTGGAACAGACGTGAGTAACATACAACAACCATAGGAGAATACAAATTAAAACCAGAACAGAAAACAAAATTATAAAAAAAAACCTCGCAAGCGTTCAAAAAGAATGATTAAACGTGCAGTCAGTAATGCTGCAGGGGAAGTACAGATGATGTTACACAAGGACATAAGTATCTCATAACTGCCCCCCAAAAGTGATTGCCATTTTAAGCAATTAAGGGCTTTGGCAGAGTTCTCATGAATCTTGCTTTCTACCTGTTTTCTCCCTCTTTTGTTGGAGGTCGCCACTTCCATGGTGCAGATAAAGTAAGGCAGTGTACTTCTTTGATCGCAGTGACAGTGGGATGCTCCACTGAAGTGGTGCAGCTCAAACATGCATTTCTTTTGGCGCGCTCTGCTACAGAGAAAGTCCCCTCCGGCAGTGGGAGGTGGGTTCACCTCTTTTTCTCAGCAGTATGATCAAAACATGCAGGCCAGTTACTCTCAAAATCATCTCCTACCCCTGGAAATGGGTAAATTCGTCTCTACTTGAAAGTTCTCTCTGTCTGTGCTGCTAATTATGAGAAAACCAGTCCAGTGTTAACAACGTGCAAGGTTTGTCTCACGCTTAACATTAGTGGGAGACTCCAGCAACGCTAAGCGTTCACCTGCTCATTTTAACAAGAGATTTTGATGTGGTAGATGAACTGTGGGCATGCACAAACCACAACTCTGCAACAAATTAATGATCTGCTAACAAAGAAGCTTGTCATTTCAGCCAGGATGGCAGGGGCTCGAGTTCAAATGCCTTTGCTGCCAGAATTACCAGGGAGATCAAATTCGGACTTTCCTGTCATCTTTATCTCAACAGCCCTGGAGAGACTGCACCAAAAGCATCACTGCAGCTCCCAATTACCACATTATCACAGAGTTATTTACAAATTAGAAAGAATTTAGAAAAACATTAAAAAATTTAGGCAGCTGGTAAAAAATGACACAGGGACAAAATGGAATGAATTTTGTTTGTGAAGCCAAACAAGAAGTACCAATATATCATCCTATAATATTCTGTTGGACTGATGATGGAAATTACATGAAGCAGCGAGAGGTTCTAGACTGCACAGATAGGTCAGCTTTGTGTTGCATCATCCTGATGTTAATGTCTTGAGCCCTCTTTGGAGGTAGGTTGTAATTGCTGTTCATCAGTACTGTTGAGAAAGTGGACCCTGTTATTTCTAATCATATAGGAAATAGGGTTTAATCAGACTTTGCCAGAGAGGAAGATGGAACCTGAGATACAAGCTGTTGGTTGCAGCCTCAGAAGAATGCCTGCTTGTGGATACTGCTTAAGCTGAAGTTACCTAGATTGTTTTTTAATTACCAATACAGTCAAATGATCACACCAACACTCTCCACAAAATAACACAGAGTATAGAAACTCTTTTCTTTCTTTTCCTCTGCCGTGAGATTATTTTTCTCAATTTATTGTCATCAAAATAGTCAGTAGTTGTCTTGAGTTGAAGGTTGTGGTTTGATTTTTTAATGTACCAAGAAAATAAATATTTTCTCTGCAAGTTTTTAAGTGTGATAGATTTTAACTTAAAGCTTGTTTTCCTACATCATTTTAATGAAAAAAGAAATCTTTGGTGAACTGAAGGATAAGCACTTAAAGGAACTGAGTGTTTCTTTGGCTATTTTTGGGATACCTCCCAGTAAATGGAAATAAAGAGGTTTTTTTGCTTTCATATTAATGAGACCGTGTAAGCAGTGAAGAAGGGTAAGATCTGAAATATCAGGGATTGTTACCACTGCTGGAATTGAAGAAACTTCAGCAAGAGAGATGCAAACCAAAATCTTAGAATAGACACAAAATTGACTGAAATGCTGTTTCTGTAAAGCATGAAGAAAATGAAAATTGAAGCTGAAGGAAAAAGTCTGGTCCCGAATGCTAAGTTATTAAAAAGGGCTGAAATAATGATACTGGATCATGTTTTCTCACAAAAAGATTGGACTTTTCCAGCCAAAAATATGATTCAAGATGACACAATGAAGCAAAGACAGTGGAAGCTGTTACCAGGCAGATTGCCCAGAACGCAGCCTCAGGAGATATTTAGAAGAAAAAAAATTATCTAAGCCTGCCAAACATGAGGTGCGTTTTCAGATCTTATTACTAGGAATAAATATGTGGCTGATTTTTATCACAGCTGTAAATCACAGCACAAGAGCCAAAAGATCCACCTCAGGACACCCTTCGTTAGAGCTCTTAATTTTAGCTCATCTTCTATGAGCTATGAAAGCGGTCCAAGAGGAGCACCGTGGGCTCTGAGATGCTGCTGAGAACTGTCAAGCTGAGAAGCCGTGCTCTGTCCTGGATGGTTCTCTGTGCTGTTCCTGTTGCTGCTTGTACCCAGATAGCATTCTTTTTTTAAGGACTCCTATAGTGCTGTACAGACTGCATGGGCTGCCTGATGGAAAGTATTGCTTGCTTCGCAAGAACCTGACTGTAATTTAAGAGACAACCAGAATTTTGCACAGAGCCAGTTCCTCTATTCTGTCCTGACCGGTTTGCAAGAAGGTTAATATTGAAAAATCAAGTCACTTCCTCGGGAATCAGATCTTGCGTGCTGAGCTGTTCACTTCCTTAATTGATGGAGCGTGAAAGCAGCAGAGAATTAGGAAAGGAACCATGGCTTGGGTAGCAGACTGTACTTGTGTTAACACCTCCTCCCAAAGTTTCTCAAGGAAGATGGTTACTTAAAAAGGAACCCATAAATGAATGGCACGAAGAAGCCAACCACCAAGAGTGATTTAATCAAAGGTATGAGAGCTGAAATTAGCAATTAGCAAATGTCCAGACACACGATACCGATAAAAAGAGATTAGGATGCTTTGTCCACCCTGCTTTCCATTGGGTGTGGGAGCAGCGTGAATAGACATGCATGAGGTAGCTTTGCACGAGAGGTAATAGCAGGGAAGACAGGGCAGCACGGTGTGGGCCGGTAACCAACATATTCTGTATTCATTGCACGGCCATGGCTTCTGCTTATGTTACAAAACTTTTTAAAAGCAAAGACGTGAGAATAACCTCTTACTCCATACTTTGAGTACATCACAATAGGGCTTGTCTCCAGGGAGAAAAATCCAAGAACAAAGGAAGCAGAGTCATCCTGGCAGTACCCATTTGTGATGCTGTCTAGGGGAGAAACCACTCCAGTTGCCCAGTTTATTACCTTATGCCCTGGAAAGTTGAAATTCACCTTAGAGAACATTAACACCATTGCCTTAAGTGAGCAAATGATCTTAAAACTGCTGATACCAAATCCTTCAAAACTGAAGTGCACTCACAAGTAGGTAAAGTTGTTGCCGTTTTGACCCTGCCTATGCTGACCAGTTCATACATATTGGGAGAACCTGATTATTGATGACCATAGTCAGTTGGTTGGACGTTGGCATTTGGCCACCTCATTCCCAGTGAATAGTTCCTTACGTTGATGTAGCTAAAGGGTGCTCCAGTGTATGGATATGTGGAGTCTGCATGAAAACCAGTTTGAAAAGCTTGTGCCTGTTTGCAGTAATGGGAAGGGAATTTAATTATGACCAAATGGAATATCTTGACTGTCAGTGAGGAAGAACCTGTACAACCAAGAAAGCACTGCAAGGGCTGCCTTCCAAATAGAGAAGCCTGTCAGGAACCCTTCAAGCTTAACACTGTTTGAAGAATTATGTTGGAAACTTCAGGCCATTAATATCTGCAATCCCAGTGGATGTTTAGACAATACAGAACCCATTGAAGATGGCCTGAGTGTTGAACAAGGCAGCAGCAAAGATGAAGGACAGAGCTTGTGCGGAGGAGATGAGTGGGATATGTTTGAATTAGCCATTAATCTGACCTATCAACGGGTGATGTAAAGGAAAACTACCCTACAGATGTTGAAAGTGGTTTCAGCAGGTGATCTATATCGTTTCTGTAGGGAGAACAGAGATAAAGCCCACATCCTGAGTGTTCACAGGTACTCCCGCTGACCCAGTCACTAACCAGTGCGCGTCTCGTGCCTCAGTACCAACTCCTTCATACAAAAATGTAAACTATTACTTTCAAGATGCTTTAGAAAAACAAATGCGAAATAAAAGCTGTCTAATTCACCAGCGTTTTTCCTTCCAAAAATAAATGATAACTTAAGATAATAGAAGTTAAATTTTAAAAACTTACCAGAGCAGGAATAGGGAATTATTCACTGTAGCGCGCAAATCCAACATAATCTAAGTGGATAAGGAGAAAGATTTTTGTTCTCCATCTTAAATTTAAAGAATCAAGCATTCATGGTTGAACAATCCAATGCCCTATAGCTTCTATTATTCTGTGAGTGTTCTATGAAATACTGAGTCCTGTTTTGTCCAAAAAGTGCCTGCTGTCTCTCTGAAGTGCATGGCAACTGAGTGCCTGATTTATTGCATTTCTTCACAGAAACCACAAAGCACCTTAAAAAAGTCTGCTGAGATCTCAACTAACATTAGACAGATGCAGCAAAATTTTCTCACCATACCAAACCATTGTGCTCTGTGTTGAGTGTGTTATTGGAATCTGAATTCCCATGTCTAAAAATCCCACAATGTTTTAAACTGGCTGGCCAGAAGTCTGGCAGAGCAACCAATGACATCACATCTGGTTTTGCCCTAGTCTTTATCTTACACATCTTCTGAGAAAAAAACGTGTATGGTCTCATATTAATACCAGGAAGGTAAGTTGAAGAAATACGCAAGAGAATGGCACTACATATTAAAGATTGCAGGATCAGATGACTTTAAACACTTTCTAATCCCTGTGTGCACGAACAGGGAGTCCTGACAAAACTCAGACACAAAAAGGGAGCGTACAAGACGTGGAAACAAAGACTGGTGACTCAGGAGGACTCTGGAGACATGACCTGAGCTCGCAGGCATGGAGTTAGGAAAGCCAAAGGCAGGCAGGAGCTGAAACTTCAGTCCTTCATCATCATCCTTCTGCAGGATGGGTCCTTACTACAGGGTACAGTCCTTCAGGAACAGACTGCTTCAGTTGGGTCCCCCACAGGCCACAGTTCCTGCCAGAAAACCTGCTACAGCGTGGGCTCCTCTCCACTGGGTTCGCTATTTCTTCATGCTCTGTATGTCTTGGAATACATTAGTATTGGAGACTGAAAAAAAGTCAAGGTATGGAAAAGATAAGTGTAATTCCACCTGTTAATGCAAAGGAGATTTCTTTATAACCTGGTGACGGTGTATTATGGGCTGTAATATGTGTTAGTTACGGAGTTGACATTGAAAACACGCTCCCTATCATCTCATTGGCCACCTGCAAGTCCACCCGAACAATGTGTTCTGGGGTGTCACCTGTCAGCTAAAGGGAAAATTCAGGCAAGCACAAAAAGAAGCTGAATTATGAGGGGAATTTGAAAACCAAATTGTTTCGTGCACCTTTCCCTGTCACTCTCCATCGGAAAAAGCTTGCTAAGATATGGCACAAGCCAGAGACTGGAACTGTATTGGGTTCCACAGTCCATCAGTTTGGGACAATTTTTCCGTGTTAATTAATCTGTATCAATCTACTGCTGAGACAGAGCTAGAAAAATATTGGAAGAGATGGGTACTCTTCCTTACTATACCTATATCTGTCATATTTATGCAAATTGCAAAGATATTGTAAAATAGTTCCTAGTTTTATGTTTCACTGAATTTCACTGAATTTTTAGAGTTGGAAGGGACCACAGAGATCATCTAGTCCAACTCCTCTGCCAAAGCAGGATTGCCCAGAGCTAGAGCATGTTACTCAGGACTGCATCCAGGCGGGTCTTGAAAATCTCCAAAGAAGGGGACTCCACAACCTCTCTGGGCAGCCTGTTCCAGGGCTCAAATCACTCAAATCAGTTTAAATCACTTCCGTCTGTAGATTACCAGATACAGGAAAATAAGTAGTTCAAGAGAAATAATTTTTCTCTCATCTTTTCACAAAGCCAAATACAACCCACAGCTGCAAAGCAGTAATGAATCCCATGCATAAAGCTGGATATGGCTGTGCAATTCAGGAATCTCCTCCTGTTCTTCTACACTTCGCCCATGACAATAGCAATGAGGATCAGTGGACCTTTTTCTGGCCAGAGACCATTCTCTAAGATGTGTCCACAGCTTGTACTTAGTCCAGCGCTTGTAACGTTCAGCAGAACACCTGACCAGAGGCTGACCTTGAGGCACATGGTCATTGTGGTGTCTTCTCCTTCCTCCTTGCCATTAACACGCAACCTCTCAGTTACTTTCACCCGCATCCTCCAGGAAAAGTGAGACTGTCCAAAGTTGTGTCCCAGCAGGTGATGGTGGCTGAAGGAGTTGGCTGTTGGTTGCTCACACCAGCAGTTAACCCGAACCCTACCGTGACCCAGATAGCAGCAGGAAAGGTGACTTGGCACTTTGTTGGCTGGCATAGCTGAGATGAACTGCGTAGCAAAGGGAGAGGTCCATATGGGAGAGGTCCATATGGAAATGGAGAGTGAAACCTTGTACGAGTGTCGACACATCAGGAAGTTATCCAGTACATGGAAGAACAACAAGGAAAAAAGTAGGGAGAATGATAAAAACATGAAGGGGATTGTGTGAATAATATTTTGAGATTGCTTTAGCAGCGCTTGAAGTACCCGTGTGTTTGCTTTTTCCGTGTGTCCTGCTGCTCTGGTGATGCACACGCTGATGGTGGTGGGTCTAGACATGGGTGTAAGAGGTGTTGGGCAGGAATGGCATCAGGGGGATGAAGCCAGGAGGGGAGCGGGGTGGTGTGGGGAAAAAGATGCAGCAAATCCCTATTGAAGATAACTCTAGAAGCAGTGGCGTGATGCCTACTGAAGGTATGAACAAAGCCTGGCATCAGTATGTCTATGTCCCCACTAATGAATTGGTGATGTGGAATGTTTCATGGTCCTGAACTGAAACTATTTACACTAGCAAGCTCCTGATCCACTTTCAGCCTGAACCAATGAGCCTTCTCCCCAGCTGTTCCTAAACCTTGTCCAGGTGGTAGGATCTAACCTTTCTCAGCCTGTCTTCACAGGAGAAGGTGCTCCAGCCCTTTGACCATTTTATGGCCCTCCTCTGCCCCCCCTCCAACAGGCCCATGTCCTTCCTGTGCTGAGGACGCCAGAGCTGGACACAGTGCTCCAGGTGGGGTCTCACCAGAGGGGAGCAGAGGGGCAGAGACCCCCCCCTCGCCCTGCTGGCCACGCTGCTTCTGATGCAGCCCAGGATGCGGGGGGCTTTCTGGGCTGCCAGCGCACATTGCCAGCTCATGTTGAGCTTCTCATCCACCAACACCCCCAAGTCCTTCTCCTCAGGGCTGCTCTGAAATGGTATTTCTTTGCTGAAAGGTTGGATTCTGCAGAATCAAAAAAAGTGAATGGTAGGGACACACAGACGTCTCAAGTATGTGGGACAGGTATTTGACCCTTACCCTGTCGTTCTGTCCTTAGTCAGCCTCGCCACATCTGCACTGAGTTTAAGGTATGACTGCTGTGAAGACATCGGGAATTACCCTGTGCTCACCACACCTCAACCTATTTACCTTGAGCAGAGCGGAAGCGAGCACCATATTACACTGTTTGTATGGATTTGGGAGCCACACCTTGTTATTACCTTATCTTTGGGCTATGATTGTGAGGCATCCTCTGGTATTTACATTTATGCCACTGTTTTTCTCTGCAACCTGGGATGGCTTCTTTAAGCATGCTACGGCTGCGTTTCTTCATCTCTAAATTGGGGGCAATGCTTTCCTCATGAGATTGCTATGAAGCCTCATTAATTAGTGTTTATAAAGCACACAGAGGATATCCTGGGGTGAATGAGATAGATATATGAAAAGTATTCTTATTATTCATAATACAACAGCATATTCTTCTTGTAAGAAGGGACAGGTTGCCCAGAGAAGCTGTTGCTGCCCCATCCCTGGAGGGGTTCAAGGCCAGGCTGGATGGGGCTTGGAGCAACCTGGTCTGGTGGGAGGTGTCCCTGCCCAGGGCAGGGCGTTGGAACTGGATGATCTTTTAGGTCCCTTCCAACCCGAACCGTTCTGTGGTTTTATGTACAGAGAATATCCACACTGGCTCAGAATGGGTGAAGGTTACCTAAACTACATACAAGGGTGGGATTTATTTTCTTTAGCCATCTAACACTTAGGTATCTCACCTACTCACTGGTCTAGGCTCTTCATATTATTGATAGAGAAAGGAAACCTCAGGCAATGAGATGGCACAATGTGTCTTCCTCTGCCAGTGTCTGCTTCTCCTCGTTGAGTGTGAAACCTGGAGTAGTTCATACAGGATACAGAGGTGCACAAAATAAAGTGAGAATAATCACAGACTTACCAATTTGCTCAGTCAACTGCTGCTATGTATTATTTATTCATAAGAATGATATGGCTAAAATATCACCTATGTAAGATGATAGAAATTATACAAGCATGTACACACTCTATCATTGCACATACAATCATAGAATCATGGTATGGTTTGGGTTGGAAGGGATCTTTAATGGTCATCTAGTCCATCCCCCCTGCAATAAGCAGGGACATGTTCAACTAGGTCAGGTTCCTCAAAGTCTCATCTAACCTGACCTTGTATGTCTCCAGGCATGGGGCATCTACCACCTCCATGGGCAACCTGGCCTGGTGTTTCACCACCCTCATCTTCAAAAATTTCTTCCTTACGGTTATTATCATGCCATGCTGTTAGTTGTACAGCCACGACACGGGAGCATCACCTGGAAACTCCGAGTCCTGCAGGCATGAGCTCAGGTTTCTTCGTTGAAGGCATGGCAAGCCCTAACCACAGAAATCGAATACACGGCAAGAATCTATTTAAACTCAACATCAAAGCTGAGCTCATGTTTGGTAAAAGGGAAGGAGGAGTAGGGAGAGGCGAAGGAGGTGGATTCACCTCAGGTACCATTTAAAGAGCAGTAAGATCAGTGAATCATTATTAGAGGTCACTATACCTATTCAGGGATATTTTCTTGGCAGTCTCTACCCATAACGTGGACCAGATGCTGTCTTCCATGGCCTCCCCTCCCATGGCCAGAGCAGTTTTCATGCAGGCATGGCAGAGGGGTTGGAAACTGCCAATATCCAACTTGCCTATAAGGTATTTTTATCCAAAGCTGGATTTTTATCCAGTTAACTTTACGGTAAGGGCTGTGTCCTCACTGCAGGTGTAAGTGATTTCTAGCATACAAGTGCCCAAGTTCCTCATTGCTATGGCGTTACAGATAAACTATTATTCTTTGAAATTAATAGAATATTTTTTAAACCTCCTGCAATCCATAGTTGTTATTCACTGGGTGTATTCCACTCGTGGATGAAATTCCATTCATACAGCTACTAGACGTACAGAATTTTTACATTTTAGGATATACTGTAAGTTATTCTGACATGTTTAATATTGTCAGGCAAGAAAAAAACCCTACACATTTATAGGGAATCTGAACCCAAGTGGCAATAAGAGTTGCTATATATGTTATACATGGTTTAGTGTTTGATTTTCTAAATAAAGCAGGCTTGCAAACAAGACTCCATATCCCTCCTGTGATGGCCATGAGGGATGTTCTGGCTGTATTGTTACTACTATTATTAATAATTATTATTGCTACTTTTCAGTCATTTCTGATACATTAAGTGCAAAACACGTGGGACACAATACCATTTGCCTCCCACCGCTTCACAAGTCACCAAGTAGAGCTCTTACACTTGAAACGCTGGAAGTAATATGAGAATTAACTGGACACAGATCTTTAATTATAAACATGGGAGTGGAGAACTCATGGTCCAAGAGTATTAAAATATTAAAATAACTGTTCAAAATAACTCTCTGAATATTAAAGTTGATTTTTTTCCCTAATCTTGAAACCCTCGTGAATTTCAAATGTATAAGAGAAAATATGTCCAAATGTTAAATTGGTTGATTTCACAAACTTGTCACTCATTAACATGACATGGATTCAAGACTCAATTTAAAAGGCAGAAATAGGATGCCGTGAGAAAGAAAATAAAAAGTGTAAGCAATTATTGTCCATCAACCTGGTATTATGAAATACAGATTTTGTCATACAGCTTTGCTATTTGAAGAGCAGAAGTCTGACAGATAAAGGTAATGGTATAGAATCATAGAATGGTTTGGGTTGGAAGGGACCTTAAAGATCATCCAGTTCCAGCCCCCTGCCATGGGCAGGGACACCTCCCACCAGACCAGGTTGCTCAAATCGAAGGATTGTGGAAAATACAGATAAATTGCATCGTCCATAGTTTCTCTGACATACTAAGAAATTTATTTGAACAGCAAAGAAACTCTTTTCCTTCCCCAGAACGTTATGCTACCAAGTAGCTATGGTCTTAACATATTCTATGCTTTGTAAGATTCCTTTTTTTAATGTTTCAGACAGGGTTCTTCAGTGCTGAAATAAGGCTGATTGCTCTGTCATTGAAGGATGCCCATAGAAGTCATTTCAAAGATAGATCAAATAGTCACAGATTGCTAAAAGCCACAAAGTCTATTGGAGAATTACCATTCGGTGGCTTCTCCTGTTGTTACATCCTATTCTGCTGTCAGTTAACAGAATAGAATAGAATAGAATAGAATAGAATAGAATAGAATAGAATAGAATAGAATAGAATAGAATGTTTCAGTTGGAAGGGACCTACAAGGATCCACCTAGTCCAACTGCCAAATTCCTGTCCAGCCTGAACAGCCCTGTGGTTGGGATCGTTTCAGCTGCTGCCATGTCAAGTGTGGAAACTCGGAAATTTGAAGTGAAATCAATGAGACACAGACAAAAAGAATGAAAAGAAACAGCTGCGTGCTGGCAAGGGTGTACTTACATTTAAATATCATCATGTGTTCCCTAGCACCTACCTAGCTATGTTCTTAAGAGCAAGTTTGAAAGTTTTAGCAATGTACAGAGAAAGCTGTAGTAGTCCATGTCAGGGGTGATGTGAGAAATAGCAGCAACCTCAGCTCACCATCAGTCCCCTCAGATTGGAGCACTGGAGTTTACTAAAAGTGATGAAGATTAACATCTAGAGTTAAGGGAGGGAAGATTTAACTTCTGGAGTTGAAGGCAAATCCCAGAAGAATGTAGGTTGGAAGGGATCACAAGATCATCTGCTCAAACCTTGGACAACTTTGAAGTCGGAGCAGGTTGCTCAGGCCCTTTGGTTGGGTTCTGAATATCTAGAAGAGTCACTAGAGTTGTGACTCTTACCCTGGGGACAGGTGACTTCATTACAACCACGGCTTTATAATCCTGGTAATACCTTCCCGAGTATTTATTGCCTCTTGGGCTGAGTGCGGACAGCAGCTTGGAGAAGACACTTTCAAGGTCCTTTACAAGGTAAGGGCTGTTCTTCTGGTTTCAACCACTAAATATTTTTATGTTGTATTATCTTTTTCTGCTCTTGTTTCGTTCTCTTACAGACACGTACATATCTACTACAAAAATTTCTCTTGCAAACCCTGCCAACTAAAAAGCTTTAGAGCAGCCGCTGCATGAAAATGTACAAGAAAACTCTTATACATTTTGTGAGAAATTTTGAATGTCACGACAGAGCGTAGGGAATGGTCTGTCTTGTATGTGTCCATCTTCACCTTTCAGCTTCTTTCAAAGCGGGGTCCTGGGGCTCATGCCCAAACTGATCATCCCAGAGTATGGTGCTGGTAAGACCAGAGAACCACGAATTTATACCAGTGAGTGGACAAGATTTATCTAACTTAAAGGAGATCCCAACATTTTTGCTCTATTCCATTCCAAAGAGCTGGAACTGGCATTGCTTTTCTCTAGGCTTGATTTCACCATACATACAATGAAGGCAGTGATACCCGCTTATCTCAGTAGGGTCTTACATGGCTGACCCGCTGCTTATAAAAGCATAGAACCATAGAATGGTTTGGGTTGGAAAGGACCTTAAAGATCACCCAGTTC
>JAOXNO010000024.1:86340313-86361073 GCA_028565335.1 Limnodromus scolopaceus
CCCTCCAGGGATGGGGCAGCCACAGCTTCTCTGGGCAACCTGGGCCAGGCTCTCACCACCCTCACACTAAGGTGTCTCTGGTTGGAGAAACTTGATGAGAAGTTGGTTGTGGTAGTCATTCTGTATTTATGCTGTGCTTGTGGTGAAGAGGCATGTAGCAGGGCTATGGTTATAGCTATGGAAGACCAGAAGAGGTTGTCTTCAAGGCAGCTATTCTATACTGTACTGTGCAACCGAGAAAGATTGTCAAAGGCTGCATAAGAACAATTAGTAGAGGAAGGTGTAGGAAAACACGGGTTGAGGTTCCTTTTAAGGCCTTGTGGATCAGGAGCCGTGAGGAGTGGGTGAGGCAAGGCTCCACTTTTTCCTCTGCCAGTCCGGACAGGTTTTTGGAGTTACGAGATTCACATGGAAAGGATTAAGGGAGTACTTAGATGAAAGGCTCCAAGCGGACATGGAGACAACTTTGGGAGGAAGAATTTACTAGGGTGCAAGACTGGGGTGGGGAGGAAGGCTGTGGTATGTACTGAAGAGTTTTTTGAGGTAAGGCAAATGAAAAACTGGCACTGAGAGTTCATTTAGCTGAAAAGAATTGGCCATAAAAACAATGAGAGCTTTGGCTTTTAAAGAGTGTTGGTATGAGTGGAGTGTACCCGGAGTACAGTCCCGGAGCTGGGACAGTGTGCTTTTAAGGGCAGATCTGATCCTTGAGGTAGGACTGCTCTGACAAATAAACTGTTGTATGACAGGGCTTTGCTTTCTCAAGCTGTACTTGAAAACAAAGTTGAAGCTACCATTGGAACTCTTGTGTGGGGGACTATCTGACTGACATCTCCTTTAGGAAGATGTTGATGGAGGGGTACGTAGTTTCTGAACAAGGGTACTCAATTTTGTCAAGTCTCAAGTGTTTCTGAGCGTATGGACTTCAGGGTCTTGGGGCATTTTAAGGAAATAAGTGAAGGCAGCTCTGAAATTCAGACCTGCTGAGTCTCGGGTGTCAGCTCTGTGGGTATTTTCAGGATTGCACCCTGGTTCGTAGATTGCAAAGCAATAAGTAGCCCCAAGGCAAGCCTGGAGATGGATTGAGTGCAACGTGTTTTGTATTAACTGCCATTGTGTGTGCTTGGATCTGAAGATAAACATGAGCTAGTTTGCCTTTCTCTTGTGGAAGGTGAGGGGGATTAAGCGACCTCAAATTTGGCTTGCATTTGATGCAAGATAATGGCCCGCCTGTGGGTATGGACTGCTCTTGGTTGTGTCAGGTTCACTCACTTAGGTGCCTGCAACTCAACTCCTTTCTTTATGTACTTGAATAATTTCAGTGGTTTGATCCTTAACTCCTGCCCCGGAGTGTTCTCTCTCTCCATGGCGTTGTGTCTGCTTGTACCATGAGATTCTTTCCTAGTTTTACTCCATCCACCCACCTCCCACATGTCAGCATAATCTTGCTGACAGGTCTTGGACTCTTGACTGTTTGGTTTGTTTCCATCATGTTTTCCTATTCCTCTTATTTCTTTCTGCAGTGTTTTCTTCCTGCTCTTGTATATGTTATGCTTCAGTTTGCATGACTTCGATGTTTTTCTATTTTTTTTTTCTCCGCTTATAGATATAATTCCCTTGTTTCCCTCTCCCAGTTATAGCAAGCATGAGAGATCATTTTGTTCCTTTATTGCTCACAGAATGTTGCTGGAAGAATGCAATTTATAACCCATGTCCTTCACTTTTTCTGCTGAGCCAGTAAATCTTATCTCTCTAGACAAGATTTTATGTCCTCCTATTTCCAGAGCACCTTTGTAACAGCTTGTTTTTAAATGGTTTAAGATACTCTAAAGGGTAAAAAAATGAGCGCTAAATTGAATCATTGGGCTGTAAATAGGAGACTTCATAACCAGGTTTGTATTTAATATTTAGTGGTTTACCAGGACAGATATGACCAATAGAAATAGTTACACATGGAGTACCCCACAGTACTTTCACATTTAGGTCAGATTTTCTTCTACTCTGTCTAATCTCAGTTTCAGTGATCCATGAATTTTTGATCAAGAGTGAGAAACTTTTGCAGAAAACATGACAGAAAGCTTAGATTTGGGGGCCGTGAAGTGAAGAGACTTAGTTGTAGCATTCATTTGGGTATGGATTTTCCAGCTGCCAAGCTGATGATTTTGCTACTGTGACTTAGCGAGTGAAAGATGCAGACACTGATCATTCTTCTGGTCATCTTTGGGTATAAGAACATTTTCCTATTAAGTTCATGTTTTGAAAATCAGCATTTCAAAATTAGTCTGGTTTTTGGGGTTCGGGGTTGGTTTTTTTCCCCCTCTCCATAGATTTGTCATTTTTGCTGCTTGTCAAAGGCACATTGAGCAAGTAAATTCTAAATCTTTTGCTCTGTTATTTTTCTTTGGAGACTTTGACTGATGTACTTACATTAGGCTAACAGAAGACCTAATGAACCTCACAACTGTAGATTTTACTTCTGCCCCTGAACTTTGAAGAGAAGAGCTAATATATTTCAGTAACTCCTTGGATAGTTTTTACTCAAAATAGAATTCCCTCCTCATTCATCCTTCTGTAAACCCAAATTGATGACCAGCATCCTTGTGCTGATGCAAACAGAAAAAACCAGGTAGTTTATCAGAGAGATTTCAGTGCAGCTCCTTGCAAGTGTTCTGCCATAGCTTGCTGGTATTACTTTTAGATAGATTTCACTTGCCATTGCTGTTTTTCATAGATGTTATGCCCCATCCCTGGAGGGGTTCGAGGCCAGGCTGGATGGGGCTTGGAGCAACCTGGTCTGGTGGGAGGTGTCCCTGCCCAGGGTAGGGGGTTGGAACTGGATGGTCTTTAAGGTCCCTTCCAACCCAAACAGTTCTATGATTCTGTGTTCAGTCACTGCATCTAAGATTCTGTAAATGTTCACCTGCAACCCCAAATCATTCTGTTACAAGAGCAGCAACATCAGTTGTTTCTATTTGCTGTGTCTTTCAGCATCAGCATCCTTCCGCCGTGGTAGCACGTTGGGAAGACATAAATCAGTGCTGAACTTAGTGTCCCATGTGTGTGACACATGGCTCTCTACACTGGATAAAGCCTTGCAGAGTTATTATTAAACTGTTATTAATAATCCTTCACATTTTGTTAGCTTCTAACTCGGGGAACTCTATAAAAGCATCTATGGAGAAGATTTATTCTATGATCATCCCCTTCGGCGGTACAAAGCCCTGAATCATGTTAGATGGGACAATAGTCTAATCTGTTATTGCAACATTGAATGGGCATAAATCCTGTGTTTGCATTACTGCTTACTGATACCCCTACAACTATTTTCATAGTACCAAACCCCACCACTTTTGTGTGAAGTAATGACATCTGAGCTCTCAGAAATGCAGTTTTGGTTAAGACCAGAAAAGTCTGAATAAAAGTTTCGATAAAGAAAACACTGTAGAAGGAAAGCTTGTTGAAGTGTGTTTTATGCAGCAATCTTATTTCTTTAGAAATACAGAGACATGGGCTGGTTCTGCAACTAGTTCATAAAATTGCATCCCGTGGGTCGGTTGGGTTTTTTTTCTGTTGTGTTTTTTTCATGTTTTCTTCATCTGTTTACTTCGGAACTTGTAACATTTAAGGGTGGTCATGCAGGTATCACTGCACTTGGGATACATCTTGCTTTTGTGATGTTTGAAAAAGTAAGATTTGATAAACAGAAGAATGCTATGTGCCTTGAGGGCTTACTATCTTGCAAATCTTGTGTAAGCTTCAATGAGGATTATATTTCTGTTATTCCTTGAAGCTGAGTGTTTACTCTGTCCTCATGAATAATTAATAGTCAGTGGAGGAGGTAAACAAAAAATAATTTGAACAAGGCAATCTCTTAGACTTAAAAATCCTGAGATTTGATATTGCATTGATAAAGCTCCTGAACGTCATAATAATTCCATTATTACCTTTGTCTTGAAACAAGTGTATCCTGTAATTGCTGTGTACAAAGACAATATGGGATTAACGATGGAGTGATGGGAGTTCCAGGAAGACTAGGATGCTAGTTAGAGTAACGGGAATACTGGTTAAAATACATCTGACCTTTTAACAACAAATTGGGATTAGGCATTCCTGTTACTTTAATAGGAGTTTATGAAACACGTTCATATTAAACAGGTGTTCATTAGCTGCAGAAGATGCTCTTAGCTATGTGGTATTTTGATTTTACCTTGCTGTATATAGCTTTAAAGAAGACTAAACAGTCAATTACGGAGCCCTGACATTAAAAACCAAACCACAGCCGGTTATAGGCAGCTCCTGTTAGTCCTTTTGGGTTTGGGACAGGCATCTCTCATTCCTGAGTGCAACAAGATTTGTACAACTTTATCTGCAAACTTCTGAAATCTGTGGGTTCTGTTGGTTTGTTTTTCAGAGTTATACGCTTTCGTTATTCATTGTGCTTGAGACTGAATACTTTTATTCTTGCATCTCAGCTCAATGTTTCCTAGTTTGTTAAAACAATGTTTTGCTGTAAAATTTTGTTGTCTCCTGTTCTCAGTCCGAACAAATCGGTTTGTTCTTGGCCAGTTAAAGCTTGAAGATAGACAAAATACTGAGCTTAGATATTTGCGTTCATGCTTGAAGATCAAAGTAAGCATGTTTTTTCTGTACTCTTCTGTATTTAAAAAAAAAGAAGATTTACTTAAATAATTTAATTAAATTTCTTGTGCCAGGTTTTGGGAACCTTTGCCCATATAGCACTGTCTACATGTCATCCTTAGCTTTACCAGTAACATACTGACCTCTCCGTTTTCTTGCTATTCGTAACCACCACCAATGCTATGACATTATCGTGATCAATTATTCTGTGAGGGAAAGCGGCAGGGGCTTGTTTGGTATCATTAATTTGCCCTGTCAAACAGGTACAAGGCAGATTTAAACGTTTGTAGAGTATCCAGAGAAGAGCCACGAAAATGATTAAGGGATTGGAAAATACGCCTTCAGGTGAATGAAATAGTGTTTCTTTAAATAAATAAATAAATAAATTTAAAAGGCAGTTAGTGACCTGATGGCTGCTTGTAACTACCCAAAATGAGGAGGAAAAAAATTGATAAAAGGTGGGTCTTCAGTCTGGCAAAGTGTCACAAATTGTTTAAAATTTAATCCTAATTCCTTTGGATTTAAGGAGCAAATGTATGCAGTGGGTCCAGTAACATATTACAGCTGTTACATGTTCTACTGGGTTCCCTGCCTCCGAAACGTCATATTCTATAGTAAAATGGGAAATTCTTTTAAGGAAAGATCTTTTAGCTAAAATGTGCATTCAGGGAAGTTTCATGGTCTTTGTTTTGTAGATTATATTGGATCCGAGTTCCTGAGTGAGATACAGGTACCTTTCACTTTGTCAGACTCAGCAATACCTGTAGATTCAGAAGGCTGCAGGCACTGCGATAGAGAGTGAGATAAAGGTGAGAAAGAAGCATAAGCTGGACATTTCTTGTGTCCCAATCCTCCTGCGTTCCTGCAGCAACCTGTCTGCACAGTGAATAATCAATATTAAAGCAGACAAGCTCATTCAAGCACTGGAAACCTTTAAGAGTCATTCATTTGGGGCCCTATAAACTGCTCTACTAAAATTGTAATAAATAAGTGAATAGAAAATTATGTGGCTTCTCAATTTTGACTCTGCAGTGGTTCCTCTCTAGGTCTTCAGTCTCCAGTTGTGCTGGAGTTAGATGTGTGCTGTTTTAAAGGCTGAGTTTTTAGCTTCAGCTGTTGTTCCATTTGCACATTCTGAGGTTTTAGTTAGTCAAAGACTGAGCTTTTTTCTTAGAATCTCTACAAACTGGTAACAGTAAACATGTTTTCAAGTGATTCTGAGGCATTACTCCATTTAGTTTAAGAGGCTGGGGTCTAATAATGTAGATGCTTATTCAAGTTAGCCTTCAACAGAGCAGTGGTTGTGTAGCCACAGTGGGTTTATTTTCACTTTTAAATATTTACAGGACAGAGCCATTATTTCTAATATAAATGCAGAAAGAGAAGAAGTATGTTGTGTAGTATATTAACCCGTAACCAGAAAGAAGAGGAGGAGAGGGGGGAGCACTGAAATACTGCAAAGAAGTTTACTGTGAAAGCTTTGTAAACATTTTAAGGTGTGTAGAGTTATGTTTCTCAAGTTTACAAAATGAAAACACATACCATATAAGAAATATCCTTCAATTAGAGTGCTAGTGGAGCTAACAAGGTGTGTGAAATTCTTAGGTAATTAAAACAGTGTAGTTCATAGAACAGTACTCCAATTAGATAATACTGGTTTGCCTACCTTATATTGTTGAATTAAAATTTCACTCGTTTAAGGAAATCTTTCTTAAACTTGAGATTGGGCTTTGAGAGGACTCCTTGTTAAAATAAACAGATCTGCAGAGAGCTCTCACCGTTAAGAACCGCTTTTAAACAGTCACCATCATTTCTGCAGTGTCTTTAGAAATGTAATTGGACAGATGGATGTGCTGGATTGGCACTGTAAGTGTCTTTGCGCTGAGAATAGTATCAATAGCTATTAATAACTTTGAAAGGCTCTCCAGATAAATTAGTGAGTAGTGACCTTATGGCTAAGGAATACATATGTTGTTAAAGTAAACGTAAAGACTTACTAAGTATTGATTTTGAATCTAATATGAATGCAGGGAATTTCAAAAGTCATGTGTTTTAGCTATGGAATATTTTCTGTAACGCTAATACCAAAAGCAGAGATAGTCACCATTGTGCTGTTTCAGCATTTCTTCTGGTGAGTGTAGGAGCACCTGCACTGTGCATTTTTTTGCTTCTTTTAAAGCTTCTTGAGGGAAGAAAATCGATCATAGACTCAGTTAATATGCAGGAAATTTAACCATCTAAAATCCTCTCTATTGGAAAGGAAATGTTGAACCACATTTGACAGCAGTATTTGTGTGTTAAACACTTAACAGTATGTTTCACAGAAGTTTCTTGTGATTTTAGCTCTAGATCACCATCAGTGCAGTGTTGTTGAAATTCATCTTCATTTGCCTTCCATATTTCAATATAGGTTAATTATGTCCTCTTTGGACATTACTGGGTAGGATATTCAGTACTTTTCACTGGCCCTGCTCTTGTTCTTGCTTTGGAGGAAGAAATCAGAGAGTTTTATGTGTGTATTTCCTGTTAATTGCCCCACGTAAAGAATTTAATCCTGCAAGGATAAGTGCCTCAGGGCAATTTCAATTATTTTTTTAATATATATGAAGTAGATACGTATATTCTTCTATTTCTTGTCTCATTTTTGCAATGTGAAACTTTAAAATGTATATATGCAAAATGACAGGCAAACTTTGTGTATATAAAGATTTCATATCCTTTCCTTACATAACAGTAATTTTCTATCAGAAAGACGTTAGCAGGTGCCTCATTCTGCTCTGGATTCACCTTTCCAATTGAGTGCAACTCTTACATGTTTGTTCTGAAACTTCTCCCACCTTACAAAAAAAGCACTTCACTACGCGCTGGGCCTTCACAACAGGTATTTTACTTGCGATCGAATTAGAATCTGGGTCTTAGGATTTGAAAGACAAATGCATTAATCCCCTGAAAGATTCAGTCAGTCTCTGTCAATTCTAATCAGGTAAAGGCAATGGTCATTTTGCTTCAGAGCAATTGGAGGGATTTTTTAATTCTGAGAGCTAGCCTTTTTTTATTTCAAGCTTATTTCGTGTTTCAGGTAATAGTGTACCTATTGCATGTGAGGTACTGCAGGATTTAATACACTCATATGTTCCCTTAAGCTATCACAGTTCTCTCTAGTTTGCAGAAATCATTTGTGGTCATGAGCACCAGCTAGTAAGTAGGACACAAAATTGTACTGGTTTTGCTAAAATGGGGTGGGAGGGTGTTGGAGTAGCTCGGGAGGTTTGTCAATTAAACAGATGACTTAAGAGAGTGAATTTATCTTGGTTGGAAAGAGGGTATCTGAAAAGCAATTTGGAACAACTGTTTTCTGTGTAGAACACGGCCAAGCAGCCCTGCCTGCTACACTGAGATTAAATGGGGTTTTTTTTAATACCTTCTGTGCAACAAGGAGGGTGCGTGGAGCTGATTTATAACTGAACAAGTTACTTTGCATTATCCAGGCAAGATCTTGTGATGAAGAAGTTTCTAAATCTAGCATGTTCTGGGATGAATAGTAGCACAGGTTTTGATGCCACAGTATTAGTCAAAGATAATCATATGCAGAGTCTCCTAAATGCCCTTAAAATAAATGCAGGGTGTTCTTAGCACAGTAGGAATTAGAATAAAGTTTTTTACTATTAATATGCTTCTGTTTTGGGCAGGATGTACTGAATCATCTACTGTATTCCCTCTCCTACAGGCATTTTGTGTTCAAAGCGTAATTAATTGTCATGGAGGAGGTCAGGCCCCCAAATCCCAATCAGAGATTCCCTGGGCAGTGTGTGATGCGCTCTGTATCAGTGAGCTGTGCTTTTCTTGCAAATACTTCAAGAATTTTCTTGAGATGTGGTGTCTCACTGTCCAAAAACCCTGCACAGAGGGAAGGCCACAGGCTGAAAGCGTGATACAGGTGTGGAAGTGTAATGGCAGCTGCCCAGGTGCTCTTATGTTGTTGTCAGTTAATTAAATACATCTCTTGGTCTTCTCCAGTTAAGTTCTTCAATTTGTAGTATTTGTGGGAAGTGGGTGAAAGAACTGTTTACAGCCCTGATGAAGCAGGAGGGAAAGCACACTTGGAGCTGGGCCTTCATAAAAGTTGTCCTTTTGTCTTTCCTTTCACCCTCTGGTGAACCTTTGAAATCTAGAAATCTTTGTCTCCTGCCATAAAAAAAAGAGATCTGGAATAGGTCATGGTTTCCTATTTTCAGTAGTGGGTGGTAAAATTCAGCTCCAGGGTAAAATTCACATCATCTCCCTTTTTCACGTTTTTTGGGTTGTCCCTTCAGCGTTCAGGATACCATGAAACTCTGGGTTAGAAAATGGAAGACAGAGTCTCTCGTATGTCCTTGCCTCTTTATATTGCTCAGTGTGAGAAGGCTGGGAAAGCAGCTGGGTCTCTTGCCTCACCTGCTCCCAGCTCTTTGCACACTCCAGTGTCTGAATTGAGATGCGGATTTGATTAAAGTGTGTCACACAGGCTATTCCCAGAGCTGTCTCTTAATTAAGAAGTGACACCTTTCTTCTTGCTTGGTGGAGTCGACTCTTTGCCCCTTACTCCGTATCAGGTGGATGATGGTCGTTCTCCATTTCTCTTGTCTTTTCAATGGTGTTATCTCTTATTTTTAAATTCTGATTGGTAGAGCAATTGCTAAAAGCCAGCAGGAACTGAAGCATAAAGGAGGCAGCAGTGTAATAATTGCAATGCGCTGATGTGATTTCACCATTCTGTGAGGTCTAGAACACGGGGCTGTTCCTTTACACCCCAAGACCCTACACTGTACTATAAAGCAATCCTTCTCATGTTTTACAGAGAGTACATTATATACTCATAGAAGTGTCTCTTCCAGGGACTTGCTGAAAAGTAAGAGGTAACTGTCTTTTCTTGCTTTCTTCAGTTCCATTTCACTGCCTGTGTTTCTACAGCCAATCTATCTGAATTTTTTTGCCATCCTCCCTGTACTCCTTGCCCTGTCTTGCCCTTGGCTTCTGTTGGTGGCTGTGGTCAGCCTTGTTGGAGGTTTCCATGCATTAGGATAACTTCTCTCTTCTGGAATTAGCAGCCACAGTGGAAGCAGCTAGGAGTGTCTCTTCTGTTCCACTTCTTTTTAGCCCCCCCAGCATCTTACTTGCAACGTGCAGATCAAGTATTGATAAATCAACCAGTAGCAAGGAGAGTCAGTGCCATGCACACTGTCTTTCTGTCAATCACAATATGTGTGGTTTATTAGAAACAGAGGGTCTCATGAAATATGCTCCTAAAATGATGTTCTAATTTACAATTTTAAGGGCAACCAAGGAAATGGGAAAGAAGTGGAGGAGGAGTAATGGCAGCAGCACTGTTCTGTATTTTCCTCATTGCATCAGAGTTCTTCATTTTATAGATAAGAAGGATTTTCTAACTTGCTTGAGTTCAGGAATTAGTTTATGATATAGAGGGGTTTTTGCTGTCTCTGGGTTCCCATGAAGAAAACCAGTTCTGTGTTGAAACTTTTCCTCTAGGTAAGTTCGTGGGCAACCACATTCTATTGGTGAGTTTGCCCACAAATGACTGAAGGTAGGTGTTTAGACATCTGAGCTTCCCCAGGAGCCCTGTGCTGTGGTTCCTATCGGAACTCCAACTGGCCTAAGCATCTGGAAAACAATCCAGTTAGTATCGTAGAGCTGTGCAGTGTCTGAAATATCAAAAGTTATGGAATAATTACCTTTTATTTCTTGCTGTAACTAGAGATTAGCCATCCTGTGGCGGGGAGTAGGGGGGAACATGGAGTAAGGAGATGTCACTGCAGTCTCTCCCTTCTCTGTAGCAAAGCTATCTTGTAATCCTAGATGTCACTGGTTCATCAGGCTAAAAGTGCTTTTTTTGATACAGATCCAGAACTTAATATAGCATATTCTGGGCCCTAGAGTATGTGTAACTCTGGATTTTGTGAGTGGCTGAAGGAGACTGTAAATAAAAGCTTTGTGTCCCATATGGCAGCACAGATTACTCTCATTAGAACCATCCCTTTAAACTCTTTTATTTAGTTGTTTTTCAGTAACATTGTTAGTATTCTGTTTGAAACATATGAGACTGACCTACAATAAATAGCAAAGGTACTTGGATAGCATCATACAACCTGTATAACATTAATTTGAGGCTTTTTAGTGCCTAATGTTTAACTAATAAAAGTTATTAATTTCATCAGTATTTTGCCAAATTTGTTTATCTTTCATGCCCAAGTAAGATACTTTCAGTGGTGTTGAATATTTGATTATGTTGCTGCTGCAGTCACTGTTCATCATAAGCAAAATTGTTTTGGGGGGATTAGAGGGTGGGATTTGGGCACACGTGATTCTGTTTGCTTCATTGGTTTGGGTTGTAGAACCGGGCAGTAGAACTTGTGTGACATAATGAATCTCTGCGTGAGGTAAGGTGACATAGTGGGATTTTTAAAACTATTTTATTTAACCTTCCTAGAAAGAATGAGTGTACTGTGTTTCTATTATCTGATGCTGCTGTTCCAGGAGAAAATCACACTTAACAAATGCAATGCTTAAAATGATGATGATATATATATTTTGTTGAGACCTCGTTGACTCCTTGTGTTTGCTTCACCCTCCCCAGACAAACGTGTTGATGACTGGCCCTTGATGCAGTCTCCATTTCCAACACTGACAATAAGCACTATTTATCTCCTCACTGTCTGGCTGGGCCCCAAATGGATGAAGACAAGAGAGCCCTTCCAGTTACGTTTCCTGTTGGTTGTTTACAACTTTGGAATGGTTCTACTCAACTTCTTCATTTTCAAAGAGGTGTGTATGCCCTCTCACAGGAGGGAATTCCTATTTCAGTCGGAGGGTGTCTATGGATTGCAAAATGAAAATGGTCTTACATATTCATGATGTCTATTGAGGGTGAATGTTTTTCACAAACTTCTAAAGCTGAGCTTGCCTTTGATGTGAGTATTTCTGTAGCTGGGTACGTTCTGTCTGAGAATAAATACACTACATGAGCCTATAGAGAGAATTTGTGTTAATGGACAGATTAACTAAAGTCTGTAGAGATTTAACACTTGTAACTGATTTTATTTTTTTTCTTTTTAGTAATCCTAAAGGGTGTCAGAATGTGTCTTGTTAGAAACTGAGCTGTTCGTTGGTGCCTTTAATGTGTTTGTAATTTTTAGAAATTCAGGTGTCCATTGTCTGTAGTGAGACAAAGTATCTTGTCTTTAAGGTATCTTTTAGAATAAGAATAAAAATTACATTAACTGTATTTTTAAATTAAAAAAAAAAGATACACTCTTCTTATATTTGGGTTGCAACATTCTGAGTGTGTTAATTTTAATAAATTTCAGTGTTGCTGCATTTCTGCTTTGTGAGGTTTTCTGTACAGAGGAACTGACTAGTAACAGTGCAGTGGATCAGCTCCTTAGCAGTAGCTAAGTGGGATTACTTAACAGTTCGGTAATCGTTATTCAAGGATAGCTGTCCAGAATATAGCTGATGCAAAGGAGCAGTTTATGCTGCTGTGACTTTGCTCATGGGGACTGAGAGTCTTCTTCATGAAAGACCTCGGATCATGAATTTCCAGAAGTAAGCAAATAAAGAGCGCAGTTAAAATTACAGCATTGCAAAATTATTTTTCTCGCTGGTCTGTAATTTGCCAGCAAAGCATTGCGTATCTGATGGTGATCTGCATATTGACCCTTCCCCTGAGCTCCTTATAATAAAATCATTAACTAATTTCAGCCTTTTTTTAATACATAGCTCAGTAAAATTTTAGCCATTGCACCTCAGTCATCATTTTATCTAAATTCTTTCCTTGCACTATGCAACTAAGTAAATAAAATAGTACAGGTACAAGAGAATTTAATGCTGACACCCGGAGATGGTTGTGGGAATGGATGAAATCCAGTCGTCTTGGCAGGTTAAAACTGAAACTCCTCTGAAATGAATCCTGCAGTGCTTTTGCCATGTCCATGTTTTTCACTTATTCTTTTAAATTGTTTTATCCATAAGGTGAATTATACCAGACTTGTGGTCTATTAATTTTCAGACCTATGTTGCTCATAGGATAATGCATATGGTTGCCTGGCACTTCCAAATCATTGAATTTACATAAAATTGAATGGGACTGCAAATACACGTTTGCTGCAGATAGACTGAAAGCTCATAATTTTAGACACGGGCAGAGGTTCTAGTTTCTTGCTATTTCAAATGGTAGGTTGTTACTCAGGGATGTGAAGGCTACGGATACAGCATTTACAGGAAGTGTCTTTTCTTCATTCTCAGAGACTGATAGGAGGAAGGTGTTCAAGTTTCAGTTGTTCCCTTTAACCAGGCAACTCCTGCTTCAGTCTACCTGAGGTTTACCATGCCGCTGTGCCACTGTTGTAATTTGCATGAGTAATGTAATTGTTATGGGTAAAATGATATGGTTTGTATTTTGGGAATGACTGTACAGTTTCCAGGTATTGCTGAGAACAGAATTTGAATGTGAAATGCCTTTAATTTTACTTAAGTCATCAGTCTGATGGCAAGCTGTGTGATTGTTCACCTGTGATAACTTACATTAAAATGGTAAGTCCGTACGCATACACTGCTGGGTTGTGTAGTCCAAGACTCCCATATGTTGAACTCAAGTTCACGTTCAAATTAGGGGCAAATTTTGCTTAGAACATGCAGAAGTCCCTGACGTGTAGCCCCTATTTTGCCACAAAGCCTTGAATTTCTTATTCTACTTCGAGGCAGTCTGGTAAAGTCATCTCCTGCCTTTTGCCAAGTTAGCCTTGGTCAAATTAGCAGCAGAGATTGGTTGGTTTCTGTACAGTGAGGATTCTGATATTCTGCTCTTCTCTGATATTATCAAATGTGCCTGTGTGGGACCACGCTGGAGAGCAGTGATGTTCCAGCAGTTGGTAAATGGGCTTGGATGATGTAGAAGTAGTTCAGTTACTTCAGGATCATTTCTGTGGACAGTTCTTTCTTTCACTTCCCTCCTTAACAAACACGTGCAGCAAATAAGTCCAGAGTTTCATAAATCCAGAGTTTCAAAAAGTTTTATATGTTGGTTTTATCTGGATAACACTCGTCTCTGCCTCTGTCTGCACTCCTGGTGCTGTGTGCAAGCTGAGATACCAAAGCACACTCGAGTTCAGTCTAAATGAGATGGAAGTCAGGTCAGCGGTAAGAATAGTCAGTGCCTACCCATGTTTGTTTTGGAGATCTTTTTGTATCGCCCTTCTTTAATTTTGCAAGTCACAATTTACAGGTTACGTCTGCTCCATTGCTGGTTTTTTTTGATCCCTAACAGGGTGGGATTACACTCTTGGATCATAACACTTACGGATGTCACGATTATAAGTATTACTTGACCCTTGTACAGCTCCAGACAAGTGTTCTTCTTTCCAATGGGACATTACTCAAATGTCAAGTTTATCTTCTCCCGTTCAGGTTATTGCAACGTGCTTTGTTTGGAGTGGCCATACAGGAGCATTTCATGTGCTTTAGGCTGTTGGCACAAAATGGGGAATTTTTCTTTATCCAGTTTCTCTCAATGTGTTTTATGGGTGCTCAGCTTTGACTCTTCAGGCCTTGTTTTTTTTCCCTGCATTTGATTGGTATACTGTTTAAAGAATAGTAGGTATTAGAATATTTAAGAATAGTAGGTATTTCTGTCTCTGAAGCTAGAGCCGTCATGTTTGAATAGCTTAAGGTCATACTAAAATACTTACTAGTTTGTACAAGGCTCTAATTATCTGGGCAGATGTATGCAGTGAAAAATGAGTACTTTCTTTTTAATTTACAAGAAAAAAATAGGTACTGTGTAACAACAGGTTGTTAGAACTAAGTATTGGCTTTCTTTAATAGTATTCTCGGGACTGATAAGGATATTTTAAATATTTCTGTTCAGGTAAGTTTGAAGTAGCAAGAAATTTGCTGATAATTGTTATGAACATGTTTAATGTAGCATCTTTCCCCTCATATATAACTTTAATATTTTCAGCTGTTTTTGTCGTCAAGAGCTCGGGGGTACAGCTATGTCTGCCAGACTGTGGATTATTCAGATAATGTTTATGAAGTTAGGGTGAGTATTTCTTTTTTGTATCTGTATATGAATGTGTGTGATACATAGCAATTAGATGATGGTTTGTCTGAAAATAGTGTTTCCAAAGTTCTGCTGTCAGCCATGACTGTATCCCGTTATATTCTCACCAATTGCTTCAGGTTTGGCTACGTTGCACGTAGCAGGTTTAATCAAAGTGCATCAGTGTATTTGCATGACGTTTCATCTGACTGCTGCAAGTCAGGGTAGTCTTAAAGATACCATCCTTGGCTTCATCTGCGGTTGTACAATCCAGGATAAACTTTGTGTATGTACTTTGGTTCCTCGCTGAGGTTTATGATACCAGGGTAACCACAGTGAAGGTGTAGTGTTCTATCTAGATCAAAGCAAGTGAGATTTGCCAGCATATACTGTGGTTGCGCTTCGCTCTTACTGGTGAGGCAACTTTTTGTCTCCTTTACCCATGTTTGGCTTTGTGAGGTCTTGCTGGCTTCTGGCAAATGTATTATCAGTACATTTCACTGTAGAAGCTTAGATTTCAACTGTGTGTTTTTTGGAAAGCATTCAAATTAAAGTCAAAGTGCAGATGCTTGGTAATTTCTGTAACATTGTCGATTAGCTCATGTATTAAACCTTATCTTCCAGTAGAGCTGACACCTGAGAATCTCTCAGCTGTTCTTGCAGGTTTCACCTACAGATTAGAACATGTTCCTAAAATGTAATTAAAGTGTGTTATAGTCTAAATACATTTAATATTTAGACACTTCAAAAATTGTCTGTCTCCAAGGTGGCTGTTTATGGGAAGTAATACCCAAAAGCTTGTGCACGTGGCAGGGGAGGTAGTAAGAAGGACAGGTTTGAGTCTTACACCTTATATAGAATGGCTGATATTGCAGAACAACTCAGTGTGTAGATTTTTATTGGCCTTATGGTAGTCGCCTTTCACCTTTACCAATTCTGTGCACTCGCTATTTCAGTCACTGAAATACTTCTGTTAATAATTTTGTTTAAAAACAAAACCTAGCCAGGTATAACAAATGCTTAACAAGCGCTTTTTTTTTCAATAGATAAGCAAAATAGAATGCCCTTGTACTCAGCTGGATGACACTGAGGACTGGTATGGCATATATTGAAGGAATTTTTATATTAGCTAAGTAGAAGAGGAAATGACTCCTAGTATGCAAAAATTCTGTTTCATAGCCTGTTTTAGATGCAGTTATTTGTGGGAGGCTGTGGAGGGGCCAGACCTGCTCAAAAGAATTATCTTCTGGTTTCTTCATTATGACAAACAAAGTGTTATTATACAATGAAATAAAGGCAAAATGACCTGCACGATTTGTTTATTGCATATGGTATGTACAGAAAAGAAAGGTTGCTCTAGCAGTGTCTACTCTTTGGATTTCTTGACTTTTTAAGTTTTTTTGCAAACTTGTGGATTTGCATAAACTTTATTTCGAAAGTTTTCAGTTGTAAGATGCTGAATTTGCAACTGAGGTTGAGGAAGCAGGGAAAATTGAGTTTTCTCAAGCTGTTGCAGCAACTGTATAGTGTGTTATCAGTCAAGACCCTTATCTTGATCATATCTGGTAGTTCTTTTGAACGACTTCCCAATTTAAGTAGATAAATTGCAATTAGAAAACTCTGCTTTCTGCAAGTGTACTTTGTCTGACTAAAGAGTCTGGGATACCTTCCTGGCCTGCTTTACAGCCCGTCATGCTCTGCTTTTGGAAGGTGTGTTGGTTTTTTTACACTGTAGGATCAAAAAAAAAAAACCCCAAGCCTCCTCAAGATTCCTTTCACCATCGTTTTTCATAATATAAACCTGCAAAAGCAATTTTATAATGTAAGTAAATGTGGGGCTTCTTTTTGCAGTTTTGAGTTTAGAATTGTTAAACTTTGTAGCACATCTCTCACACCCTTTCAATAGACCTAGATACTAAATGTCTGGTATCTATTGGCACTGGGTTTTCTTGGAATAGGAATGCTACACTGCAGCAGTGGAATTAAAAAAGCAGTAACTTTTTTTCTAAGAGAATGAGTAAATACTTCCTGTATTAGGTAAAGAAGATTGGGACTAACTCAGATGGAGACAGCACTGAGCCCAGAAAACGTTATGGACCATGCACTGGAAAGGAACAGCTTTATATATGACTTTATTGCAGGGCTTAGAAAGCTGGAACAAATACTGAGAAATGTGAAACTAATAGGATATGGTGGTCTAAATGGCAACACAGAAGCCCTGGTGTGACCTCTGCTTCTATCTTTTTGGGAATGTGTCACTATGATGTTGCCCCCTTTGACCAAAGCTCTTGCTCAAAATGAGGGGTCAAGAAACCATCCTTTGCTCCTCAAGGAGAACAAAGACCAGAGACCTGGTAAACAGTTCCAGAAAAAAGAGTTTGGCTGTCCTGGGTGCCAGCAAATGTCTTTCCTCTCCAACCCACATCATGTCCCAGTATAGTGTAGCAACACCAGCAATCTGTTGCTCACAGACCTCTTAAGTCAGTCGTAGACTCTTTGTTTTACCAGTTTTGTAGGGGATATTCTTCCATGAATTTGTCTGTATATTTTCTTCGACTTCATCAAGACTCTGGCTTTCGCTGACAATTAAACCTGGAGGTAGTTTACACATAGTATGAAGAAATTGTTGCTCCTACTTACTTTCTGAACCTACCTATGCCTGTTCATCTCATCCAGGCTCCCCTGGCTGTTGTTCTACAAGAGGCAATGGACAACTGGAGCAAGCAGGGGATGGAAAATAGATTCCCCAGTTGGAGGGGAAGGAAATTAGATACCCCAGTTGCAAAAATATTTGCAGAAATAAACTCTTTTCTGAAGGGTTTATTTTCTGGGTGTAGTAGGTAGCCACCTTACTGACTGCTGGCAGGAGGTTGAGAAGTGTGTTTTGTAACTGGTTATATACAAAAATAAAATGTTCATAGTAGACAAGAAAAAAAAAAAAGGGGGGGAAGAAATCCCCAAGAAGGGATTTTGAAGGAGCTGTAGCTGCATCTTGGAAGAACTTTTTTGGTTATAGCTCAGGAGACAAAATAATAAATGCAAAGGGCTGAGGTGTTAAATCCATGCTTTGTAGTATTCCTTTGGAAGCTCCAATAATTGGCTTGAATAATTTCCTAACAGTGTCTAACTTAAGGCATCTTAGTGTCTGTGAGCAGTCACTTTCCCCCTCTGCTTACATTTGTGTGTCCCTGTTTCCCAGGTCGAGGTCCATCTATTTTATTAACATTTCTGAAGAGCTGAGAATTAGGGATCTGGGGCTGTGTGCATGAGTTAGTACCTAGTTTTAAGCGAGCTGACTGTAATCATAAAGCTGAGCTATGGTTTTTCTTCTGTTTTGTAAACTACATTGTTTGTATTTATGTCTAGGGCTTGAGTAGTTTCCTCTTATGAAAGAATATAATAATAATAATTTACTTTAAACTTCTGTGAGAAAGGGACTTGCCTTAACAAAATAGACTTCATGGTCCTGTAAATAAAATTCTGTAATTGAAGCAGGGAAAAGAGTTCTCTTTAAAAGCCATTTTAATTTTTCATGTTCCTGTTACCTTCTAAGGAGCACCTGTCCCTTCAAAACCCTTAATGGATAAGTGTCTCCAACCTGAAATGAGGAAGGAGGGTGAGGGAATGGAGTCCCACGTTAAAACAGCCCCCTGTTCTAACCCCCCCCCAGCAGGCAGAGGTCATGGGATCGGGCCTCTTGTTGTCCCCCTTAATCCTAGGTTGTAATGTGCCATCTGGTCTTTTAACAGGCTTAGATTGGTACATATGAAAATCACCAGAAAAAGGTATGGTTGTAACTAGTATTCATTTTGGGAATATGCCTTTTACTGTGTATTTTCTCTAAAGCTAAATCTTTCTTTCATGCTGTGTCCAAAGAAAGGCTACAGGTTAGGTCCTCACTAATGATGATTTGCAGAAGTTTGAGAGTAGCCATCTGCTCCTGACATCGCTTACATAGCGATGTATTTTTCTACTTTATTTCTGCCCTCTGTCGCTGATTGCACGGATGGCCTCGGGCAAATGACTGAACATGTTTCATTTTTTTTCCTGCATCTATAAGGTAATAATCAAAACAACTGCGTAAGTCATTGGGAGCACTGAAATAGACCATCAGTACATGAAACCTCTCAGCTCTGAGAATAAATGGTAGTAAAATTTGATGATAAGAAGTGAAAGAGCTTTCAGCAAGTGAAAGAGCTGTTAGGCAAAAAAAAATAAATCTAGAGGAAGACAAAAATCAGCAGGTATAATCCTGCAAAGAAATGGAAGCTATTTTTGTTCTTAAGCGATAGGAAGCATTTTGATCAAAAGTTCAGCTGATTTTGATCCACAGTCTGTAATTGCTGGCTGTGCAAAGCAGGTGGAATTCAAAAGAAGGGGAATGAGGTATGTTAAATGACTTGTCCAGGCACATATAGTGATCCTGTGGCATCTTGGGCATAAAACATAAGGGTTTTGTTGGATTTTTCTCCCCTTACACTTTGCTCTGTGTCACACAGTAAATCGACTATTTGCTTATTGGCCGTTGGCCTTATTGTTCCACTATCCCTTTAACAAAACTCACGTGGGCTTTGGAAGAGATTTTGTGGCAGTTTGTTTGTGACTGAGCTATTGATTCTTTAAAAGCTTCTCGGAAGGAAGGACCTCCAAAGCGCTTGAGGATTGTAGTGCTGGCTTCTCCTTTCATGGATACAGTCCATAAAGTGTTTATTGTTAACTCATGAGATGAAAAGATGCTTATCTTAATTTATTTAAGAGACGCAGCTTTAGCAAAGATCTTAGTAAAAGATGCTGGTCTGTTATGCTAATCCAGGGGTGTGAGACAAAGCCTTGATGTGGGTGTTATTAAACACCTGACTACCTGTCCCAGAGGCAGAACTGTACTGGGCATTGAGCAATACATATCTATATACATATCGATAGGTATAGATGGCTCTTGCAGCTTCTCTCTGTGTCTGGGAACTCCAAGATCTGTGGGAGTGACTTTTCTCTCGTCAAGCATCTCTTTAACTTTGACAGATATTAGTAACTTTTTATATAAAATTGACAAAATCTGGCTCCTCTTCCCAAGACCTGAAGCAGGCTAAATCATGTCCAGGGACTGAGGAGGGTATTCAGTAATGGATAGAGAAAAGTCTGCAGTTTGGCAAGAGTAAGCTGTGCGGTCCCTTTGGGAAGCTGCAGAGTCTGCAATGCAGATCTGCGGCACTCTCCTGCTCCCCTGCTGCTTTTTTCCTTCTGCTGTAAATCTCTCCTAAAACGTTCCACCAGTTCCGGCGATGGCTGTGAGAAGAGAAGTGTTCCTCTCCCGCTGGCTCGGAGAGGTGGAGGACAACACCGTGCAGGGCTGTAGCATTGCTCTGCGCTGCTCGTTCTCCTGCTTGCCCTTTCTCTCTCTTGCCTAACAGTGTGTGTGTGTGTGTTTGGGAAGAGAAGCTACCACTGCCTTAACTTTTTCTCTTCGGCCTCCCCTGGGGACTGAGGGGTTGGTGGGGTTATTTCACACCGTGTTAAAGTAAGAAAGTCTGATTTGCCATCGGATGAGTCCTGAAAGAGCAGGTGAACTTCTTACAAACAGGTGTGTTGTGACATTTGCCTGCTGTCCTGGCTGCTGGTGCCATTTCCAACTATTTTTATTTTTTTTTTCTCCTATGTGAGTCACCATCTGGGATATGTTCTGGTCCCACCCTTGCATAACAAGCTCGATGACTTACGATGCCAGGAACTAGACTTGTTGCTACGCTTTGGGAGCTGGAAGGGAGTCCCCACCACCACCACCATACCCCTGTATCATAGTATTAGCAAATTGCTAGGCAGAGCTTCTGGGCTTTACCTGTTACAACAGTATCCCGATTTCAGCAGGAAGCCTTGTTTGTGTTGCATCTTGGGCAAGATTCACTAGGATGGGTGGATGGGAAAAAGAATTTTGGGTGTGTAGCACTTCCCTGTTGGGTAGCTGGCTTACATCTCTGCAGCTCCTGTGTCTCCCATGGTCTTGTTTCTTCTGTTCCCTGAGTGGCACAGAGCCA
>JAOXNO010000024.1:86405624-86421996 GCA_028565335.1 Limnodromus scolopaceus
TCCAGGGATGGGGCAGCCACACCTTCTCTGGGCAACCTGGGCCAGGCTCTCACCACCCTCACAGCAAAGAATTTCTTAAGAGCTAATCTGAATCTCCCCTCTTTCAGTTTAAAACTGTTTCCCCTCATCCTATGGCTCCCCTCCCTGATCAGGAGTCCCTCCCCATCTCTCCTGCAGCCCCTTTAGGGACTAGAAGAGGCTCTAAGGTCTCCCCGGAGCCTTCTCTCTCAGCCTGAGAGTCTCTCTCAGCCTGAGAGGCTCTCTCAGCCTGTCCTCACAGCAGAGGGGCTCCAGCCCTCTGAGCATCTTCATGGCCTCCTCTGGACCCTTTCCAACAGGTCCATGTCCTTCCTGTGCTGAGGACTCCAGAGTTGGACACAATGCTCCAGGTGGGGTCTCACCAGAGCGGAGCAGAGGGGCAAAATCCCCCCCATTGCCCTGCTGGCCACGCTGCTGGGGATGCAGCCCAGGATGCAGTTGGCCTTCTGGGCTGCCAGCCCAAGTTGCTGGCTCACGTCAAGCTTCTCATCCATGAGCATTCCCACATCCTTCTCCTCAGGGCTGCTCTCCAGCCCTTCTCCACCCAACCTGTATTTGTGTCTGGGATTGCCATGTCCCAGGTGCAGGACCCTGCACTTGGCCTCGTTGAACTTCATGAGGTTCACACGGGCCCACCTCTCCAGCCTGTCCAGGCCCCTCTGGATGGCATCGCTTCCCTCCAGCGTGTTGACTGCCCCACACAGCTCAGTGCTGTCGCCAAACTCACTGAGGGTGCACTGGATCCCACTGTCCACGCCTCCAACAAAGATGTTGAACAGCACTGGTCCCAGTACTGGTCCCTGAGGAACACCACTCGTCACTGGCTTCCACTCGGACATTTCAGCCTCCTTGGCTGTCTTCTACATCTGCAAAAGCTTGGTGCTGGCAGAACATCATGGAGAAGGTGGCCGGTGGCCTATCTATAATAACTTCCATCTTTGTCTTCTTTAGCTGTGGCAGGAAGACGAGCCTACTGTGAAAAACACCTCTCTGAAATTAAAACTAATTTTAATTAGCTTCTCTGCTTATTTTCCTTAATTTAAAAAGCTGGCTTGCCTTGCCTTAACACAGGCTCCAACAACACGTTCTTCAGAGGCGGGTGAGTCTCAAATTGTGTGTCTGCTGGGAAGAGGAAGATGAGAAGGTCCTCCCAGCAGACACCAATGCAAGAGGTCTCGTGCCCCTCACATACCAGTATTTAATGCCAGGGTAACTGCTGTCTGCCATGGAGAGTCACGTTCCTTATTCGAATTAGCAGGGAATTAGGATCTTCCTTTACTAACTGTTTTTTTAATATATATATGTCTATTCATTAAACTGAAATAAATTTTTAAAAGGTGGCTTGGGCAGATGTTTTAGGCAACAGCAAAAAAAGAGGACAATATGGGGATGCTGGCAAAGGAAGCCGAGGCAGAGAGACCTGGACTCCTCTCCAGACACAACTTTAATTAGGAAATTTATAATTAACTTATAAAAACTATGGATTTGAACATGTTATTGTGCTGCTCGGATCACGCTTAAGAGCGACTCAGCTTTGTTAGTTCTCACACCTGAAAGGCTGGTCCCTCTCTGTCACTTCGCACCGACCTTCTTCCCTCCCTGCCCCCATTTGGCACATAAACCCACAAAATTAGGAGAAACTAAAGAAAAAAAGGAGGAAGGGGAGAGCCTTTAGCGCCACTTCACCCCGGGCTGCAGGCTCCACAGGACGGATTTGCCAGTGGAGGGAGGACAGGCCAGTCTTTATGTGCCAGGGGAGCGGGAGCCCCGTGGTGGCTGTTCCCACGCCGTCTCCGGTGCCGTGGGTGCCGTCCCTGAGGCTCTGCCCTCTGGAAGAGAAGCTGGCACAGGAATCGGCAGGGGAGAAAGCAAACTGGCTGAAGTTACCTTGGAAATGCAGGCAAAAGCCATCAAATCCGGTAATTACCCTTTTTCCTACCAGAAAGGTGTGAGCTGGAAGTACTGAATGAAGAAAGAAGGAGGGAGGGATTGGCAGCGGCTGGAGGAGGAGGCTGGGACAGACCTCAGGTGTCCTCTTCAGCAAACCTCACCCCCCTGCAGCCCCGTGTTCCTCACCTGAGCTTCCCCGTGGGCACCCGACCACCCTCTGCGAGTCTCTTCTCCCCGCCAGCGCTGATCTGTGTCTTCCTCCTTCGGTCGTACATCAGGAAACCAAATCCCTGGTGTCGGGGTGGTGGCCTGGTCCTTTCAGGAGCCACAGGGAAAAGGAGCCATGGCTTTTGTCTGGGGCTGGAAGTCCTGCCACACTCTCCGCTCTGGCACTTTGTGGTGAGGTGTTAGCACAACCTTGCTGATCCTCGCCCAAAGAAATGAGGAAAAAAAAAACCAAAACAAGCTGCTACTCATTTTTTTTCCTGTTGGTTCTCAGCAGAATGACTTATTTACAGAAGGTGTCTTCACGCAGAGACAGGCAGGGATTGGCAAAGTGGACAGGCAAAGCAGGGACTCACACTCCTTTCACACCTGTGCTCCTTAACGTTCTAGTCCTAGGAGCAAAACTTCAGCACGAGAAAACTTCCTTGGGCCCCACTGCCCAAGCCACCCCGGAGCGTCTGTCCTTTATTTCCACGGCATTTATCAATTAACCCAAGTGCAAAAATGGAAGACAAGAATTCATCAGCTGGGGCTGCCCCAGCCGAAGCCCAGGCTGGCACCAGAGGGAGCTGCAGCAAGGATAAAAGACTAATTTTTCCATCGTTCTCTTTGGCACACACAACACTGTTCAGATGCCTTTTGTTGAGTCACATTATTTTTTTTATTATGAGACAAAAATGGTTTTAACATATAATTTAAAACTCCACGTGTACACGGCCCAGGATGCAACGTGCTCCCTCGAAACACCGACGCCGGGAAGGTGAACACACCGGCGCCGCGTTTGGGACCTCACAGGGATGTTACCGAGGGTGGGGAGTGGAGGCTTTGCAGGCAAGGAGGTCTACGTGGGACAGGACGAAGCATGTGAGGAAGAGTTAAAGAAGAGGAAGAAGAGAGTAAGCCAGATCCACCCTGCCTGCTCTCAAGGAGCTGTTCTCCATCTCCCCTCCCAAATTCCCTAAGAGGCTGAAGGAGAACCATCAACGAGCCACGGGCCTTTCTGCAGCATGTCTCCTACTCCCGCTCTCTGTGCAGGGAGAACATGCCGGGCTCCCTCCTCCTCTTCCTCCTCCTCACTGCCAAGATCTACTGAAATATCAGTGGACAAGTCACCAAAGACTAACGGGATCTGGCACTTTCCTGGTAAAGACCCCGCACTTGCACCCCCACGAAGTGCCACAAGGCACTGCCCAAAATCTCAGGGGCCGACTGCTTGAACCACGGTATTCTCAGAACAGGACTCCGTAAATAAATGGCCTTAATGACTCCTTAAATAAATGGGTGGATGGGGACCGGGAGGGACAAGCAAGAAATCCACTGAGAGCTTGGCAGCTCCTCTTTGTTTCAGCGATAGCACTCGGGCTGCTCAACACTTAATGTGTAGACATGGATTTAGGGGCTTTACAATCATAGAACAGTGACAGACTAAAATTGCACAGAATTATTCCAGGTCCACTTCCCTTGGAAGGTTTGATTCTAGACAGTCAACAAAAAGGACAAGAAAATAAATGAGAAAGTCAAAGTAAGAAAAATCAGGAGTTCAGAAGACTCATCAAAAACTGTTTCAACCTTACAAAGCGTCCGCCTTTTGACTCGGGCCCCAAAATCAATTTACCACATTATTAAAAAAATAGCAATATAGAAACAACTACCCCTTTCTCAGTCCAAAGTTTAAGCACGTCGAAGAAGACCCTACGTTCTGGCAAGGCACTATCCAGCCGCGTGTGGCACCAACAGAACCAACCTCTATCAAAGCCACTGATACAGTGAACGCGCGCGTCAGCCCCACACCACAGCTCCGGCGAGGGGTAGAGATTTACACTTCACACCGCTCCCCCTTTTAAAAAATGGGGCAGTTACAAGGATTAAGTAAATATCGGGATCGTTTGGTTCTCGAGCATACTTTTATATGCAAGTATTTCAAACAAAACTTAAGAATTTGCTATTTCTTTCAACAGACGGCTCCGTTTCCGCAGACCATTTCCATTACCCCATAGCTACATTTCATTGTTACAAAACTCATTAAAAATATTCCAGATCATCTTGTGTAACAAACTAGAACTCTGCTTGTTTAAATTACAAAAATAAGGCTGTCGCACAACAGACCGAACTCACATTCAAGCAATGCATATACTTCTTTTTTTTTTTTTTTTTTAAACTAGCCATTTATAATTCAAAAGCACATATCCTAAGGGACTTACACTGCCAATCCATGCAAGCAAGCAGGATGTCTTTGGAGCTAGTGTTGTCCTCCACACAACCGTCGGTGCCACCACGCGTGCTCTGAAATAAGCTAGCTTTCTATTCTACAATTATCAAAAACTCAAGAGGAGTTTGGTGAAACTAATTTCATCCCTGGAGAAATCAGCGCTGGGTTTTGCCTCTCACATCAGCAAGCCTGGGATCTGGCCCAGGATTACTCACGTGGATTTATTTTCTTACACGCTACCTAAGTAAGTTTTTTGGAACTGGAACTTCAGGCAGTTCTCAAAGTTTACAACATATCAAGTACAGGATAAATCCAGGATGGCTTCTCTGTAATCAACTGCATAATTACGTAGATTTCTACCTGTGTTCATTTGCAAAGTTAAATATTTTTCTTTAACTGTTTTTTTTTTAGGAGTAGTTATATTGAACTGGGTGAAGTTAACAACATACAGCTCCACCTCACCTCACACTCCCTTCCGATAGAGAGGTTGGAGTCTCATGAAAATATGGCATTAGTGACAAGAACGACACAGTAACTTACCACAGACAACGTAATTCTTAAAAATGCACATCCATATACGTACATACATCTATGTATATGCATGTTCTGAACTCCTGTTCAGGATTCCTCCAGAGAAGGTGCTGTAGCTAAAGATTTTGACCAGTAAATAGAACCACAGACTTGAAATCTGTGTGTGCTCCTCGCTCCACCTGGTCCTTGTTTAGCCTGGTAAGAAGGTGGCCAAGAGGTGACCTAACGGTAGCCTACAACTATCTTGAGGGCAGCAACAAAAAGGACGGTGCCAATCCCTTCCCGTGAGTGCCAGAAAACACAGCAAAGGAAATGGCCACAAACTACACCCTGGGAGCTGAGGCTGGACATTAAAAGGAAGTTTTCACTAGAAGACCACTGGAGCACTGGGACAGGTTACCCAGAGGGTTATGAGATCTTCATCTTTGGATATTTTTAACACTCTGCTGGACAAATCCACACCCGACCTGAGCTAGTGTTGGTGTCAGCCCTCATTTTGGCAGTGCTGGACCTCCATTTGTTCCTTCCCACTAACACATCTCGAATGCCACGGTTACTGATTTTAACAGTACACATGATTTGTTGCACAAAGTGTTGCTTTCTGACACTTTTTACAAGTTTGGCCTCCTTCAAAGCACACAGTCTGAGCGATGCTGCGATTGCAAAGAAGCTTTCCCACATACTGGTTGCCTTTCATTTACCCAAAGATGCCAGGACATTTACTGGAATGGCACTACCCTGTCATTACGAAATCACTGGAGTAAAGGCTCCCTTACAGCATAGCTGTTATTTCCATAGCCAGACTTGATTCAAAATACATAATGCAATCTGACTTCTGTCTAGAATGCATTTTTTAATGGTTATTGGCAAGTCACGGGCCCAAGTTCTGTGATGTGCATCAATGTGGCCCCACTGGAACCATCTCCACTCCCTTCGCTTGACTCCTGCTCCTCAGCTGAACCCACCGCTGTGGCCTCATCCAGCAAAGCACACGCTCAGCTTCCTTGCTGTCTCTGAAGCACCTCCACACTTCCACGCCTGGAGATATAACCAGGACAACAGCCAGGCGAGTTAAGTGTATTCTTGGACCATGGTAGAGGGTTTAACCATTCATGGGACCAAGCCCTGGCTCTCAAAGTATCCCCCTGACTCTCATGTGGCTAATGGTGGAGCTGTGTGTTGTTGAAGGTAAACTCAAGGTTTTGGCAAAATTTCATTTTAAGACAGTCCAACTACAGAGCTCCAGCTTTGGGTGTTAAGTCTTTCCCAGTCAAGAGAGAGCAATATAATCACTAGCTATGAGACCTCTCCTGAACTATCCAGTATTTTTCACCAAGTGTTTTCCTGCGCATTTCACCTGCATTTGGAAGAGGAACCATATCAACATATTTCACTTTGTCATCTCCTCCCTGATAACAACTGCTTTTAAACAGTCAGTTGCAATGTGCATCGTCAGACAAATCAAGTTTTCATGAAGAAGTTCAGCAGCCCATGTCTCTTAACAATAAACACGAGCTAACATAAACAGCGCACTAAATAAACGTAGAGCAAAAATATGGCAGTTATTGGCTTAGACTGAGATCTTACGATTGATGATTTTTACCTTGTGGATCATAGCCAGCATAAATGTTCTAATAACCACCAGCACTTTAACTATCCCGAGGTGCTAATTTCAACTACAGTAGTTGGAAGAATTAAAAACGGTAAGGAATCTGATTACATAAGTGTATCCATGAAGGACAGAAGCCCCACACTTCCACTCCTTATTCTCAAACACACGTGCCTGTTAGAATATCAGTGCCAGTTGCAACAGCTATCCAAAGACAAGAGTGAAACATCCACAATAAGCATTTTTAAAAAGGAAGATGAGTAGCCTGGCCTTAATCCTGTTTCATACATGTGTTATTAACTCCGCATTACTGGAGAGCACCGTCTGGTGGCAAGCAGACTACTACTAATGACGCGTGTTTGCTCTGTCACAGTGATCCATTAGGGAAGCTGTTGTGTGCTGAAGAACAGGGTCGTTCATCAGGGAGATGTGCCTGTCCATACTTCAGGTAGTCCTTCTAGGGTTCTGACTCCTATTCAAAAGAGAAAAAAAAAAAAAAAAAGTTTATTAATGCTATGAAAACATTCTCATCTCCTGTGTCTGTCACCTTCACATTAAAGGTGTTCCCTAAGCCTGGTCCACAGAGCAGCTGAGGATGCACCACCAGACGGAAGCCGTGATCTAGCCAAGTTTATAGAGACACTCCCCCAGGCCCTGCAACGGGTTATTTCCCAGGAACAGAGCTGCACAGAAGCTGCTATTTCTGATTGCAGCAGGACATCATTTTTTTTTCCTAGGACTAGTTCTTCAAGCTCCAAAGCAAGGCAGGCTGCCAAAATAACCTGCTTTTGCAGTTCCCTGCTGAGGTTCCCTCCCACTCCTGTCCCTCACAGGGTCCAGAAATAAATTCCTGGCAGAAGAGGAACTCTATAGATACCCAAGAGCTACCATCCAGGCATGAAACAGTACCACTGCCAAACACAGCTATACCTACAGTAGGCAAGGGAAGAAAAATCCTCCCCTATATGTCTCATGTACTGCATCCATACAGTCTCTTTGAACAAGTGTCCAGGCTTCCATATGGGAATAAAATCTCCTCTTTATACTGCTTTCAACAGAAAGATGTTACCTGGCTTCGTGTTCTGACCTGTATATATGTATTTGTTAAAAATGAATTCTTATCCAAAAAGTTGATGTAACTCCTTACCACTCCAGCATGTCAGCATTTAAATAAAAACTATAAATTCACGGCTAATGGATAAACGCTGACCTGCATGAGCCATTATGCCAGGCTGGCCCAGTAAAATGATGTTTTGGTAACATAAGCTGCAGATATTCCAGTGATTAAGATCCTCGTTCTGTCTCACGTTATTATTAAGTCAGTTGTTTTCAATTTAGATTGATAATGTGAAAGAGAACACATTCTTTAAACTTTATTTATCTGCTGGCTCAAATTAACTTCCCTGTATAATGCTTGGTTTCAGTTAAAATGCTTTGCTTTTCATGGCAACCGTTTCAATTCCCTCATTAGCATGAAGCTGATACGGACCAGGTATGGATCAGGGCAGTGGTGCATCCAAACGCATAGAGTTCCTTCGGTTCAAAGAAAATTCAATCTCAGTATTTCAAGAATCCCACGACAAGTCTGTAATGCTACACTGACCTTTGATGCCAAAGTAGGTTTCAGTCCAAGAAAGGTGAAGACAGTGTTGCTCTCCTTTGATTCAAAAAAGCTCTCGTAATCCTACAGAGGAAGGAAAAAAAAAAAAGATGGGTCAACATTTGTATTTGTGTTTTCCTGATTTCTCTTACCACACCATGCACTCTGCTAAAGGGAGATATGTGATAATGCTCAGGAAAATCTTGATGCTTACCCATATTCTCCTATGCAAACATAAAAGCTATTCTAAGCTGCAGTGGTATCACCAACTGAAACAGCAAAGAAAAACACATAAATTCTCTAACTACAACACTTTTCACTACTTTATTTGACAGGAAAATATAAACATGGGTTTGCATTAAAAAGAAATTTATTGCGGGTATATTTTAAAGGGTATTTAAGCGCCTAAAAATGCAAATACATTTCTGATCGGGTTTCCAATCTGCATTTTAGCACACAAAATACTTTCTAACATGGAAATCTCCAAGCTCCTAAGGCAGCTCAACTCCTTATTTCCTCTGTGGTGGAACAGAGACTCCATCATCATTGCATCCTTTGAAATCAGCGATCATACCTCAGCCTTGGACAACCACAAACTTAAATATAAAATGTTAAAGAATATGAAGAAAATATGTAAGAAAATAAATAAACTTGTTGAATAGAAAGATAAAAAAAAAAGCTTCATCAACATGATAAAATTCCTTTTAGGTTTTCAGGTTCTGATCTCAAAGAGTTACTACTACTTTTATTGATTCGTTTCTTGCGTTGGACACCTTCTAATCTTCTGTCATCAGATGAACTGACAATATTCAGTTTTCAAGGGAAAAAAAAGAAAACCAGAACACAGTTTAGTGAATGGATTGGGCAACCGGCAAGAAGCCAAGAAGCTTCAGGTTCTCTTGGTGGTTTGGCAAAGGTTTCCTCTATGACCACCAGCAAACAGTAAAGCACCCAATTCAGAGGCTTTTCCTCCACCACATAACTGCAGAAGGGAAATATTAATCCTTATTTAACCACTTCTGACATGTAAAATACTCTGGAAATGTCAGGAAATTTCAGGTATGCGCTCATCACTACACAGCAATTATCTCTAAATATCTAAGATTAATAGTTACGCCTAACTTGAAAGCATGATTCAACAAGAGAAATCCCTGTAATAGTGACTGTGCACACACATGCTTTCAATAGAGTAGCATCAGACAGTTTCCGTGTCTCCACACACTCTCTGTCTGTGCAACAGCCATTCCCAAAGTTAGCACTTCTTTGCCTCCTCACCTCTAATTTCATTACTTTTTGATTCACCTCTCATTGTTACAGTTTCAGATGCTTTCCCTGAAAAAGCAGAAAAATATAAAATAGCTTCTATCCTGCAGAAGTAGTTTCTGAACCTCCCCTGGTGCAACGTGAGGCCATCACTGCAGTGATGTGATTACAGACACTGTCATAATTAATTTGGCCCAGCATTTTGTTCAGCAGGTACTCTGAGGCTTGTTTAAACAAACACCGTCACTGCTGGGAGAAACTCTTTACTGGCCCAGCAAACATAGGATTGGCAGCGCTGCCATTCAGCAGAAATCACTATCTGTGCTTCAAGGAAGAGGGGTTGGACTAGATGATCTCCAGAGGTCCCTTCCAACCCTATATGATTCTATCATTCTATGAAAATAACACAAGCGTGATGGCACCAGGTGAAAGTAAAACATTAACACAAAGGAGACTGCCTTTACAATTAGCAATTACACAGACACTGTCTACCTAGTGCTGCAACTGAGATTAGGAGAAGATTGTATCTAATGAAGTTTCAAAGACAGTAATTGTGAAGAAAATTCCTCACGGTAAGTTTCTTTAAAAGAGCCAGTTGGCTTTGTCACTGTTTGCTGTTAGTTTGCCACAAGTGGAAGAGTGAGCTTGCTACACCTCTCCAACAAATCCTTATTGCTTACCACACCAAGAAGCAGAAAGACAAGGAACCCGCCTAAATGGAGCTTGCACTGCTTTTTATACAGATTTTTTTGAACTGCACTAATTATTGGACAGCCCTTAAAAATACGTCTATTGGAGTGCTGTTCAAATTTGTTTCTCTTTGGCAACAATTTTTCAATATATGATTATGATCTCTTCGCTCTTATAAAAGGGGCAAGGTAATTGCTTTTACAAGTAATAAGGGGGAACTTATAACTTAAATGCACTGAATCAGTGCTCTGCCACTGGCTGAGATAATGCTGTATCTGGCACTGAGAACAAGCTGTCAGCATCCCTCCTGCAAAGGGCAGTCCAGTTCTCCAGGACAGATGACACTGCTTCACTGATCCAATTAGGATTACAATGGAAAGCTCTTACTCAGCACAGCTCTCCCTGGAGATGGAGCATGTGTGCATGTGTGAGTCTTTTTTTCATTATTACATAAATACACAAAAATAAGGATATCTTGTCTGCACAACACAGGACGGTCTAAATATGACAGTTTTCAATTAGATGACCCTCTAACAAGATCTCTGCACAGGATCTTTAAAGAGCTTATACAATCGACTCTACAAAGCAACCTGTTACTCCTCTCCTAAGGGCCAGATGTTTATCACAGTAAACAATAAAACAAGTTACATCTACTTTAAAACAAGTACTTGCTTTAAAGTAGATATAACTTTAAAACGGACACGACAAACACGTGTGAATTGGTTTTCCTTTTAGGACATTTTACTCATAATCAATATTAGGCAACATGTCAGGGCACTAAATGAAATATGGGTTTCCTCCTTCCATTTGTTTATTTTAGGAATTGGACACTGGCAGAATCAGCTTTCCACCTTTTCCTTATTTTCTGTGGTTAATTCAGAGAAGAACAGAAATGAGAATCTACTAAAGAAAGAAGAAAGCCCCACTCATTATAATGGCACTGCAACGGATTAACAACGTTTTTGCTTATAAAGGGATTATAACTTCGCTGCATCTTCAAAGTGTGTCTTAAAACATGACCAGATTAGCACAATTACAAGTGAAATAGTGGTGAAAAAAATTTCTTACTTCATCCTGCATTCATACCCTGTGCAGTACCACGTCCTCAAAGTATAACTTTCACTCTGTAAGCTTTCTCACCCTTTCCTCAGTATATTATAATAGATCAGGTTGTTTACAAAAGACTTTAACAACCAAAGTAGTTATGATGCCTTCAAGAATAAAGCCCTTCTCCCCAGGAAAGTGTGTCACAATAGGAAGTTTCCATTCCATGCAAAGGAGAATTAGGATCCCAAGCACAACTGTTAGTAGCTTCTGTTACACTTAATGATTACCCATAAATTCTGCAGAACATTAATGTAATAAATACAAAAATCTAAAAGAAAATCTGTGCTATTTTCTACTATCTCCTATAGAGGTGACATTTCTAATTTTATGCTGGTCACCTCTGAACACTCTATATCATTTTATTTAGGAAACAGAGTGTCTAAAAACAGAGTAAGTTATCTCCAGAGATGTATCAAATCTTTGACAGCTATCATCTTGATGCAGTGGGACGGTTCACAAGAAAACATCTGCTGCTTCACCTTGAAATAGCTATTCAAGAAGTTTAGAAAGCAGAGAGGAATAAAGTAAAATTAAAATAAAATACAAATAAAAACTGCGGTGCTCAGCAGGAACGTATTCTCTCCACTGGAGGGTAAACAGCAGCACTAAGATACCACTTCTAATGGCTCTGGTGAAGATAAAATTCTTGGAGTATTTTATTTTTATTGAGTTATGCAGTTTTTATTTTTCAAGGTCTTACGCTGGGCAGGCTGGCTGCTCTACACTTTGTCTCTGGTACCACGCTTCCTTTCCTTAAGGATATATCACACAGAACTAAAGCTCTTTGCCTCAGGACACAGAAAAGCAGTGGAGAAACAGAGAGGAAAACCACAGCCGTAGCCTGTAAGTTACAACCATACAGACTCTTGCCTTTTCTTTCTCTTCTCAGTGAGTAGACACCAATTTGTCACTTGACACACATAAAAAAGGAAGAAAAAGGAATGTGTATCAATCTTTCTAGGGTCTTTAAAAAAAAACAAACCAGAAGAGACTGATACTTAACAGTGCAAAGAAATCAGTGCCACAGTAGTTGCCTGCGCGCTGGATAGTTTCTCGAGAACACTGCACCTCTTTCAGCAGCCTATTTTATTTCTTTCTTGTCTATGGGCCTTCACTGTTTTGATGGAGTTGATACCCATATATTACATTTCAGGGAAGGACAATAAACATCACGTATCTCTGTTTCTACTGCTGCCCACTAGGCGCTCTATCAAGACTTAGCCAACACTCTAAACCATATCAGCAGCTTCCAAAAAAGGAAAAAAAAAAAGGAAACAAAAAAAAAAACCAGGTAAAAATAAAAAAGTCAGCCTGCTATGTAAATATTTTCCCATCAGCTCAAATTCCCACCAGGAAACAGATTTCCTTTTAATTTTCGTCAGCCTAAATTTCAGGCCACCTCACATCAGTGGAAGGTTTCTGCATATAAAACTGTCCACATTTCAAAGTGCTAATTTACAGCTTTGTAAGGGTAAAAGTCAAGTGGGGTTTCACTGCAAAGCCGACATTTCCAGTCTCCTGAAAGATCCAGGAGTCAGCTTGAGTCTAAGAAGGGCTGTGTATGCAGTTGTGGAGATGTCAAAGAAAGCAGAGGAGGGAGGTGTGAGGCACAGACCTAATTTCAGACATCATTTTTCCAGCATTTCTTGCTTTCTGCTTTAAGAGCTCTCCGCGTCCGGTGTTCTGGCTACTGCAGATCCTGTTCGGATAACATTTTCTCACCTGCCATGTGAAGAAGTTGGAGCCCTAGCTGGGGGCTGCAAATTCCACTCTGGAAGCCAAAAATTCAGGCGTTTCAGTGCCTGGCATGGTACTACAGTCCCTTTGTGAATCTGGCCCTAATGCACCCATCTGCAGCCACCTCTCCATCTGCCTGGACTTCCCATGGTCTGTGTAAAATTTCAGTGGGGCATTCCCAACTGGTCAGTGTCAGTTGCCAATGTTGTCAAACGTTGTCAAAGCCAATGTCAGTGTCATTGCACACACCAGTACAACCTTCTGGTTACACTGGGATGTTCAAGAAACTGGAGGGCCATTGCACCAAGGGTGGAAACCTCCATCCTGGAGAAGCGGAAGGTGCCATTCTTCATTTCCTCCACAATTTCCTCTCCTGGAGGAGAAGAGGAGAAAGGTGTAACTGCTAATTGTCTCCAGGAGATGGTTCCCAGAGTACTGGGATGGCAGCAGCGCAGGGGCCAAATAGCAGATTGGGCTCAAGGCCAATACTTTTATCATGGCTCTCCCAGGCAAAGCAAAATAAAGTAATAAACAACACGACAAACAGCAAAAGCTGGAAACAGCCATTAACAAGCTCTCCAGTTTGATGTACATGAAGAAAGGGAGCAAGGAACAGGGCAACTGAGGGAAAAAACTAATCAGCATGAAGAACAAGCCAGAGACCAGCAACACGAAGTAACAGCCTGCCAAGTAACGTAAGGGCAAGCTGTTCATAGCTCTATGGGCCCACGACACATCAGGACACCTAGAAAAAGATGCAATATATAGATGGGCTTGTGAGTGAGGAGGGGACCTGACCAGTGAAGCCATTGAAGAGGTTATCCATCAACGCGAAACATGCTGAATCATCAAACAATTCAAGTGGGTAAAGTCTCTCCGCTGTGTAGAACAGCAGTGGGGAAAGACAGTGTGGGTTGCTCCTCCCTCAGGAAGAGGAGGAGAAAAAACCCGGCTGTGGGGCTCCTTTTGTCAGGGTGCACTCGGTGGGTAATGCAGGAGGACGGGGAAACCCGGTGGGTACCACAAGGAGATCTAAGCTCGGGGGAAAATAATCCATGCTTTGAGTTGTGTGCCATAGCTGGGTGGCAAAGTACTACAGCAGGAGCCACCCAAACTAACTGAGAATTTCAGATTTACACTACTGTACGTTAGAAGAGCAGGTTCACGTGTCTGATACTTCTGAAATGTAGACTCTTCTTCTCACACACTTAGAATGTTACAGCAATGTCACTAAGATGAAACAACAGATTGTGAAGTCATAAAAATACTTTTTAAAATTATCCTAGTGTCAGTGCTATGACATAGCACCGGATAATCAGTAAAATGATAGGTGTTCTTGTGTGGTCACAGCTCTTATCTTGTTCCCAGGAAATAAAAACGGTTGTTGCCGAGTGCTTTATTTCAGAATCCATTAGCAGAACTTGTTACTGAAAAACTGGAGAGTGCATGTCAGAAGACTGAGAAAAGGACGAGATAGAGAAACGATCATATTTGCGATTACGTCACCTTGGAAAAATGTCAAGGCTTTGCTCACACTTCCAAACGTGGAGTTTGTGTGTTGGTACCAGAAGGATCCCTCCTCCTGTGGTACAAGACGCTTTCTTAACTAGTGAGCACTGATCATCTTTTTGTACCTTTCTCCCCCCTTACACCAACTAACACATGCTCCAGTGGCCGACACCAACCCATTTTGGATACTGACTGAAAATACTGAAAACAGACTTCCTCTGTACTGCAGTTACGCTGTGAAAAGTGCTTATTTCAAATGGTAATGTCCTAGCAAGAAAAATCTGAGATACCACCCTTGTGCTCATTGCTGAGGTTTTCTACTAAAGTGAAAAAGGGGAGAGAAAATAAGGAAAATAATGCTTTTACTAACACAGGTCTCTATTTTCATTAAGAATGTATAAGGCAGAATGAGCACGTGGGCAGCTTTCCGGTGAGGCTGTAGAACTGGCAGGCAGAAAAAACAGACAGTGTTTGTTAATAGAGCAAATTGGATGAGAAATATAAGTCACAATTTTCACTAACTCATCTAACAGAACATTCAGTGGGTACTTTTTCAGTTTAAGTTATTTAATGGTGATTTTTTTTATTATTATCATTTATGTCAAGGTAAACATACGAAAACACTCACTGTGGAAATGACAAAGAGAGACAAGTCGTGCCGTGTCTGCTGACTTCATCTAATTGTGATATTTTAACCCCCTTTGCCTCCTGCCTAATGTTTTGCCTCCACTCTATTACCCAAGCAGTTCCTTAACTAATGCAGCAGGCGAACTGATGAACGTTGGACATCCTGCACATACTTCTTCCTTCATCCTAGAAAATACCGTTTCCTTCAAAGCGTGTTGGCTCTTTAAAGATGTTCATGCAAATGCTGAGGTCTAGTAATAGGATTAGCTCTGCTCAACCAAAACAGGTTATCAGCTGAGCAGCCAGATTAACAAGATCATCTCACATGTTGCATGACATCTTCTTCTTTGCCAACTCCAAACAGCAATTTCCAAGACCAGGTGAAAACAAGACAAGCTGAAAGGGTAAGAAGCAACAGCTTAAAACATTATATTTCCCAGGCAAACTAAAATCACACAGAACAACATAAATGTTATTTGTAAGTGACAGGCTGCTCCGTGAGTGAGGGTAAAATCCATTCCACGTGCCAGATGTATTTCGTTAACTGATATTTCTTACCCAGAAGTAGGAAGATATTATTTATACTGCTGAGATGAACAAGTAAGGCCAATGGAAAACATATGGGAGGGATGTTAAATATCTCGCTTCAAGAAGCCAGTTGGCTGCTACATCATACCCAGTCTGTTGCAGAGGATCCTAGATCACCTCTTATGAGCTTCCCGCATTAAGCTAACAATTGCACTGCAGTTCACAGGTTCACAGCAGATCTGAACAATCCATCAGCCAGAAGCAGCTTTGTTACAGCACTGCTCAGTCTGGCACTAAGTTAGAACCAGCTTGAATGTGTCTCCGCCACACTGTAGTCAGAAACCCACACAATACCCATATTTACTCTGATCCAGCTACTATGATTATAGAGACCCTCTTTCCCATTTCATTCTCCTGCTGCATTCACAGACAAACCTTGCCCAATCGCTTTCTAAGTCAGCCAGGGTGACACATCAAACCTCCCTTCCTCCCATCAGCCAGTCTAACTGGTATCTCAAACCCGCCTCCTAAAGGATGTACAAGTACATGTACAACATGGCCAAAGAATGAAAAGACACAGCAAGGCAAAGAGGGCGCAGCTGTGGTCTTTCTACAACATTTTGTTCAAAGGTGAATAAAAGTTCTGGGAAGATTCTCCCAGCCTAAAACAGTGCCCAAGACTCAGAGCTGCAGCGTGCCACGTTGGCTAAGCAGGAGAGTAAAACACTTACATAGAACCATAGGATCACAGAATGGTTCGGGTTGGAAGGGACCTTAAAGATCATCCAGTTCCAACCCCCTGCCCTGG
>JAOXNO010000024.1:86429584-86442820 GCA_028565335.1 Limnodromus scolopaceus
AGAGGTGGTGGAGTCTCCTTCTCTGGAGACATTCCAAACCCCACCTGGACACGTTCCTGTGGGACCTGCTCTGGGTGACCCTGCTCTGGCAGGGGGTTGGAGGAGGTGATCTCCAGAGGTCCTTTCCAACCCCATATCATTCTGGGATTCTTGGCACAGGAAAATACAACTCAGCTATGTGCATAGGGGAAAAAGGAGATGAGAAGCTGAGGTAAGGATAATAAAGACATTTTAAAAATAAAAAAAAGTCAGCATTGCATAACTATTCCCAAAAGTAAAGTGGCTGCCTGCCGCAGCAAATATTGCATTACATGCAATAGAAGGAAAATAGTCTCCTCTGAACAAACCTCCAAGGAGCTGAAAACACTTTCAGTGCTTCATCCTCAAGAAAATGTTTCAACATCCTCAAAATTGACCACAGAACTTTGCAATCTGGAAAGAAACAGAGCAGTCCCAGAAAAGTGGCCACATGCAGTCCACACTGCCCTGCTCCCCTGCGAGCAGCAACCTTCCGCCCACACACGGAGACATAATTAAGGACACGCCATATGAAATGCTCTCTTCAACCGGAAGGGCAATCTGTTCAGCTTTGTGCAAAATAAGTTTGCGGGTCCCCGGGAGGTGATGAGACACTGCTTAGGCCAGGCAACCTGCACACCTTTACCTCTGTGCAATGTATGTGTGGGATCTATGAAAGAGTCCGGTATTTAAGAAATGCAATTAAAATTTGAGCCAGGTTTGGGTTTTTTATAAGACTCCTAATCACAAGCAGGCAGCAAAGGAAAACATATTATTTTCTTTTTATTTAAAGCTATAGAAAACAGTAAATTGTTCCATGCCCAATGCCCACTCACCTCAGATTTTCCTTGTCTGATGCTGCACTGTGATAAAATGTACTTAAATCTATTTCTGTGTATGTACGTCCATTACAAGCCGAAGGGAAAAGTTTCTTATTTAAGATAGCTTGTAAAAAACCACTATTATCTGTGCAAGTAACAAGGTAAGACTCAGAAACACAGAGTCTTTAGCAAGTACAAATACATCTATCGCTGTTCCAAACAAGCGATGGTGGGAGTTTGCTCAGGGGTTTCCTTGGTATTATTTCAATAAGCATAAAGGGAACAGGAGAGACAGATACGGAACAAACAGAAAAAGGGGAAAGACCAAGAAAGGAAAAAGAGAAGGTTCTACAAAAACATCAGCTGCAGGCAGTGCCGCGCAAGGGGCCTCTGAGCTGTGTGCACCTCAGAAACCCCCTAAAGTCACTCCCAACTCTACTTCTATTGATTTCTTCTGTATTTCAGGAAACAACACTTGCCACTGATGTACACAAATGAAGTAAAGGATTCTATCATAATTTTCTTCTTGCAGTAGGAACAACGTGTTCCTACAGCGTTGAAAATCCACTTAACGTGTGAGTCTCTGGTGGACTGGAGGAAACCAGATGCCATGAGAACCAAATCTTGGCTTATTACTTCCCATCAAAAGAATAAGAATAGCATTGAAGTTGGACGTATTATTAGAATTATGTGCCACAATTTTATTTTTTTTTTTAACCAAGTCTTAACCAATCTTAGTGGCTACCACAAAAGACAAGAGAAACTTTGAGCAGCCTGGAAGATTTCAGGGATTCATAAAGCGTATTTTCAGCTATCAAAAACTTCTAATGGAAGCATCCTGACTAGAATAAGTCATTTTCAAAGACAAATAATTCAAACCCTAGCTGGCAGCTAACTTCTTTCAATAGATAGATGTTTTTGTTTGCAATTTTCCATATGTTTCAGTAATTCAAGAGAATGGTTAGAAAGAAAGTGTTATTTTCATGCATTTTTCCAACAGAAACCTCTCAAAGTTGCCAGAGAATAATTGAAATCTCCTGTTTAGCATTCTACATTTAACTCCTCCTCATACTACTCTCTTTTGTCAAAATGGCATATTTATAGCCAGTATTTTTGCATCATGAAAGAAACCCTTTCAACAAGCAACATCTATCTTCCTTTTCAAAATGTATACTTACACATAAATACAATAACTGCAACCCTTATTAATTCAGCTGCTCTTTAGCACATCCTAATTAAATGCAAGTTCTTCTCTGATCTCCATCCTATATTACATTTATTCATATGTTTATTGCTTTTGATTTTCTGTAAGTTAATTGATTTTGAAGAATATCCTTCGGTTTCCAGTAAAGTCCCAATTCAGCAAGGTAACTGAGAAATATAAAGTTCTAAACTACTGGAAATTCAGTCCTTAGTCCTGCAGTGATGAAAAGAAAATGGACCCTTGAATCTCAGTTCCTCCTGCAGAGTTAGGAGAGCAGGGAATAGTTTGGTGCCTGGCACATAGAAGTCCAACACTGATATCGTTGAAAATCTTCAGAGATTTAAGAGCTACCACTTTGTTAATGTGAATCAAGGCTGTCACAAAATTAGGATTTTGTGGAGGGAGGAAACCACAATAATTATGTTTTGTTTCTTTATTTTCTTAAAATGTGTTAAATATTTGGTAATTGTTTAAAGTTCACTGAAATAGCAGTGAAGCGAGCTGTTTCATAAGCAAGTTTTGGAAAGTAAGAAAATGCTATAATAGTTGTATGAGTCAGCAGGGTGCCCTGGGAGCCAAGGGGGCAAGCTGCATCCTGGGGGGCATCAAACACAGCATCACCAGCCAGTCAAAAGGGGTGAAATTCAGCATTGGTGCTGCCTCACTTTGAATACTGTGTGCAGTTCTGGGCCCCACAATTTAAGAAGGATATGAAGGTCCTCAAATGAGGGAGGTGCTGAGCTCTTCTCCCTGGTGCCCAGTGACAGGACACGTGGGAATGGTTCAAAGCTGCAAGAGGGGAGGTTCAGATTCGAAATTAGGAAGCAATTCTTGACCAAGAGGGTGGTCAAACACTGGACCAGGCTTTCTAGAGAGGCAGTTGATGCCCCAAGCCTGTCAGTATTTAAAAGGCATTTGGACAATGCCCTTAATAACATTCTTAACTTTTGACTGGCCCTGAACTGGTCAGGCAGGTGGACCAGATGATCATTGTAGGTTCCTTCCAACTGATATATTCTAGTCTATTTCAAATTCCACAAAGAAAAATAAAATTTTAAAAACAAAAAATCTCCCTAACAAGAAATTCACACACATTTCCTATTATCTAACATGTTTATCACCTGAACTTTTGAGATGAAAACACACAATTGTCTTTTTTCTGTGACATAGTGAGTCAGCAGAGCACTGAGTGCTGTGAACTAGCTCTATGTATTTGTCAGTCACATTGTTTTGTAACAATGAATAAAGCATCCCCAGCTGTATTTTCTGTACTTATTGCAAATGAGATATGAAAGCAAATTTCTCGGCACTAAAAAAAATTGGGTCATGTTTCTTCCTTCTCATTAGCTTTAAGCATCAAAACCCAGCGGCATAGGAATATTTATTGGTTAGAATGGATAAAAACACTTAGATGTACTAAGTAATTAGCCCTGTTTCATCTAGGTGGGTTCTCGGTTCTGTCAGCTCGAGATAAGTCCCACTGGCCACCTCCTGCCCCACCTGAGAGGCTGCACCCTCTCTATTTTGTCCCTCAGGACCCACAACCCAACATCCAACTGCAGCTCCAGCTGTTTCTGAGACCAGATGTGGAGCCCTAAGGTGCCGCATGCAGCTGAACAGTCTCCTGACAGCACGGTGGAGCTTCAAAGAGATATTAAGGCAAACTCCAAGACCACAGCACCACTTAGCCCAGTGGTGGCACACTGGCATTCATGGAGAACCTTGTTCCCATGTAGGTCACATTCGTATTTCTTCCACACGCTAATCCTCCACAATGAATGTCAGAGAATTCCTGGACACTTGGAAAAAACACCTGGCCTTTCCCTAAGAAAGGCCATGCTTGCATTTATTTGTTTTCTCCTCCTGAAGGACCAGAGTTACTATGATTCCAAAACTCCCCAAAGAATTTGAAAAACAAGCTTATGAAATAAAGCTGTCAATACTCTCACTACTGTCTCCTGACAGCGACTATCCACGCAGCACAGATGTGTCATTCTGCCAACTCCAGATACACACACCCCTGATAATGCACTTTAGAACAGCAGCAGTAACAGCAGTGCTAGTCATTCTGAATTCGTTGTGATAAGTTTTCAGGGATATTTACAGGTTTTCCCAGCAGTATATGAAATAGCAACAGAAAAATGCATTTGTGGCTCTGAGACAAATGTCAGATTTCAGATAAAACGGGACTGTATTACTGCAAAGTGCTATCGGTATGTTTTTGTAAGGCTGGGATGATGGATTTAGTTGAGAGATCATTCCCTAAACCAGGACTGACTGCCACTGCTATTACTCAGATCAATAACAGAATTACCTTTGACTCAAGTGAGAGCAGAACGAGGCTTCTAACTTTATTAACAAACGTCAACGTTACTTCTCTTTCAACAAAAGCAACTATATCCCTGCAGCTTGTGTGTTCTTGCGGCTCCCTTTGCGCAAACTCCCTTTTCTTTTATGCTTCTGCGGCCCCGTTTCTTGACGACTAGCTGCGTCCCCAAACACAGCAGCCATCTGATTATTAGCCCATAAACTGCAGACACATCTCCCTTAAGTTCAACAGGAGTCACCTCCACGTAGCCATTATTATTGCTGAATAAACCCACCGATTTTCAGACTCTGCCGGGACCCGATGCTGGGAATCCTCTACCAGCAAACACACCTTGCTGCAGGCAAACCAGTCTCACTGGGTAGGATGGGACCGCTTGCACGTCAGGGCCTTCAAGGCAGCTGCCTTCTCTGATCAAAGACCAGTTTTGTATCTCCCTTCTAACTAATTTTAGTTTCCGAGCAGGTTCCTACTGAAGAATTTGATGCTATCTAAATCCTTCAAAGGCCGCTCCTGTCTCTGCTTCTATGTAAACATATCGGATCACTCCATTAGAGATGCTTCGGGAAGATTGTCTGACCTTAGGAGATACGGACCCAGATCAAAGGTTTAATGAAGACTTGAATTTTGTTTCTTTAGATTAGACAGGGACGATAATTTCACTATCCCTGCAGCAAAGTAATGACAGGTTTCAGTTACTGATGCTCCATTGTTCCTCAGATCAAAGGAAGCTTTCTTTCAAATGAAGACACGCAAAAATTCACTTGCCTTTCTCTGAAAACACAGATCCTGATTCCATGATTAAGAAACCAGTCTTAAATTGATTCGTAATGTTACTATTAAATTGCTCCAAATAATCACTCATAAAGGTTTTAATAGCACAGATAATGCCTGGTATCATCCTCTGCAGTATACGAAAATATCAGGAAATAAAACCAATTTATGAAAGTTGTGATGGAATTTCCACCATTAATGCCAATTCATTTTTTTTCTGAGTCATGCTCTCTTGCTTCAACTGGGGTCTATCCAGTGCATTCAGAAGACCTGTATTTCATAGCAGATTGGTGAAGAGGATCACAACAGGCCATATCTTCTAGCCTGTGATAATAAAAGTTGGAGCCAGCAGCGTTGTACAGTTTACATAACATGAATAAAAACACTTAGAACAATCCACATTATTAAAGCCCTGAAGTTTTCACACACAGGAGACACCATTTATGTTTACCGGTAAGCACAGAAGCCACCTGGCTTGAATGTTGAATGAAAGCCCAGTTGGTCAATTAAGATGTTTTTACTAATTTTAACAAGCTTTGGATCACATCTTGGAATGTACTACACTAGACACCACATCCCAGTAAACGACTGCAGGTGACAGGATTTGCATTAGTGCAGCAGTGACTTGAATTCAACAGCCTTTTTAATACCTCTTTTTACAAAGATACTTCGCTCCAAAAGAGTTAAAAAAAATAGGATGCTCAGCATATTTTGCCCAAATAAGACTTTGTGAGGAGGAAAAAAAAAATATCTAGAGAGGAAGCGAATATGGAACCTTGGTTTACTGAAGAAGAGCTGAACAAATTTTGGGAAAGCGGTTCTGTGATGGCCATAGGGAAGAGAATTCAACTCATTGTCCTCTGGCTGAGAAACCTTTGTAGTGACAAGAAACCAGACACCAAGGCTGCATATGGAAAACCACTCCGCTTCCAATTTGAATTTGAATTCACCAGTTTAAAGTTGCTGGTACCCAGAGCTGCAGCTCAGCAGCGCTGAGGGGAGCAGCTGATCCAAGGTGCGACAGCAGGAGAGCTGCCAGCCTTGCCCCTCTGCCGGAGTCTGTCTCTGCGGGAGCAATGTTGGCAGGGAATGATGCGACAATGAGTGTGCCATAAACGTGGCGAGTTTATATGTTGCTGTACTCGCGCCAGACAACAAAATGGGGACGACCAAAGAACGGCATATGCTCCGTTCCCTACCTTTCCTCCTGGCTTGTGCTCTCTAGAAAACAGGCAGGTGAGTTATGTGCCCAAATTAATTTTCATTTCACATAACAAGGTGGAAAATAGAAGTAATCCAACAGTCGTACCAATAAATTGCATGTAAGTTCATTATGATATCTCTTTTATTTATTTATTATTATAAACAAATTCAGTTGTGTGTGACCTCCTGCGACCAGGGTTCAAAAAATGAATTTCCAGGCTTTGATGATATGGGTGGGAGATTAAGGAGAATTTTTACACTGAAAGGGTTAAAAAGCATTGGATGGGGCTGCCCAGGGAAGTGGTAGAGTCACCTTCCCTGGAGGGATTTAAAAGAGGGATTGCCCCTAGAGACATTGTTTAGTGATGGTTTTTATCAGAGACAGGTTGACAGTTGGACTAGATGATCTTAAAGGTCCCTTCCAACCCAGACAATTCTGTGATTTGTGATGTCCATTCAGGGACTTGCACTTCGACACTGCTGTACTCTATAGAAAAACAGAGGGAGGGAAACCTTCTTAAAACAAACAAGTCACTTTTTATTTCTTATTTTATTCTTTGTAACCCATGTGGATATATTCAAAATAAAGGGCTAAACCTTTAATGAAAATGTCACTGCATAGTAGTCAGAGACACTGAACCATCATATGCCTGCATGAAGCAGATCAGAGAGCCAAAACACACACTCCAAACAGTCAGAACAATACCTCCTTTGAAGTGTTATTACAGCTATAATTGTTATCAAAGGTCGGTAAGACTCCTACTGCCCGTGACACTCTGTAGTCTAAAGCGTGTTCTTCAAGGTAGCATTACTTCTGACATGATCTATCTGCCAAGAAGCAATGTAAATATTTGAAAAGCGCTAAAGCACACAAGAATGGTGCAAGGGTTGGGTACTGAACACCATACACAGACTAAGTGCAGGGCTAAATTCCACCTGCATCCTTGTGACTAGGGTTCTCACCCGGCTCCCTCCTGAGAGACTTCCTTAAGAGATCTGAAACGCTGTTCAAAGGCTCTCAGTTCTCTCCATCACAAGGCAGGAAGATGTAACTAGAATTTAGACTTTTTTGGAATATAGCCTTGAGAGCTAGATCCACAGAGAGTCCTCAGGGTGAAAAACAGCTATAGCCTTCAGTGTTGACCTCCCTGTCTCACAGAAGTCACAGTCATGACCAGGGCTCTCAAGGTCCCTCTGCCAGTTGGATCCTGCAAAACAGGACTGACAGAAGCCAGCAAAGAAGAATATGAGCCACCTGCCCTGACAATGAGAAACCCCAGGAAGGATGAGGGAACTAATTCTGCCAGTCAAAGAGACTGGATCCAGAAAGTTTCCAAATCTTTCCTACAGGCACAATCTAATTGCCATGGCTACACATGACACGTCCTGTGACTGAGCAAGGATCCAACTTCTCCTCCAGCATTGCTGCTTTTGCCACAGCACGACTCTGGAGGTGCCCAGCCAAAAGCACCACCAGCTTGATCTAGTGAAGTGACTTGGTTCTTGTGAGATTCACAAGTCATCAGGCTTTGAGGATCTGATCCAACAGGTGTATCCTCAGCACACTGACAGATGTGGTTAGACATTCAAAATACTGCTATTTCACATGTAAATATTGTGGGATCACTGCTAATTGTAAAGATTATCGTCTTGTTTCTGAAAAGCCAACTTACCTGCTGCTATAATCTGATTTTACAAACTTCTGAAATTAAAAAACCACGCTAACATTTATAATTTGCAAAGCTTAATATTTTATACCATCAGTAGTTCAATTTCTGTAAATCACATGCGACAAGTTGTAAGTGTTATAAGTCACTCCAAATGACCACCATAACTAATACAGTATTCACAAAAGGCACTTGTGTCACTCAACCAAATCACTTTGACTGTTGTGCTCTTAGGGTGCAGAGAGGCAAAAAAAACACTGTTGGGTGGTGGATATTCTAGAAGTGGCATATTCTCAATTAATTTATTCCACACCTCTCAACAGGAAGCACATTCTTCCTGAGAAATGAGTTACAATGACTGTACAAACAAGGGTGGAGTTGAAATTCATCATTATCGCTAGGAGACAAGCTTAGCCTTAAGAATGTTAGCATTGTGCTTGTCTTCATTACCTTATCCAACAACACATGAACCAAACAAACACAACTGCAATTATTCTGACATTCTGATGTTTTATACTGTGATTTAAAGTCATTCCGGGAAACAAAAAATCCAACTTGGTGGATTAAGCGTAGTGTGCTTAAACAAAAGCAGAGCTTTGGTCTCATAAAACCAATATTTGCTATAGAAACAATTCAGCTATAACTGCCCCTTATCAAGCTTCCTAGTAAAAAATCCATAATTCTCTTCAGTAGCAAGAATCAAAGTCCAAGTTTTGGTCATTTTGAAAAGGCTATTCATTTCAGGTTGGTGCTGTTCTCCCCAAACTTTCCTGTCCCCCTAAGCATGTTCTCCTGGAGAATGTGGCTGAGCAGGGCTTGCCCTTGTACACTAAATGGAGTTCATTTCAGTCACGGGTTTTTCCCCTTGAAATTTTTGTATATTCATGAGATATGAAAGTGCTTTGCATCTCTCACTGGTCAGAGGACGTTCCACCTGCTGTTCCATTATTTCAGTAATTCCCCTATAATTCAGCTTAACAGACGAAGCTCCAAGGCAATAAATTATTACCACATAGAAAGTACAAGTCAGAGAGTGGTTTGAAATTTCTCCATTATTTGAAAGCTCTTCAATGACATCCCCCTCACCTGATCTTCAGTCCTCTGACTGAAGTCTCCTCTGGTGTGGCACTCCCAGATAGCTGAAGGAATTCCAGGCGTAGAGCTACTTAGCTTCCCATCAAAAGTAGAGCTGGTTTAAAACACTGAAAACCATTTAACTGACTCAATACACAGTACAGTAGCACCAGTGAAAATTTTTATTGATAGACCGGAAAAAGTGAAACAGATTAAATTACAGTCACCTTGGAATGATTTGATGAAAAACAAGGGCATAATCTATTTGCTGAAAACAGCAAACCGCTGCAGAGGGAGAAAAGTATACACTAATTTTAAAGTAGCCTTTCTCCTAAGCACAAAAGAACGCGGATTGTCCTTATCAGGGAGGAGCAGCAAAGCCTGCCTCCCCAGTCCGACACAGAAGGGCTGGGAATTCAAACCACAGCTTACCACCGACAAGTAGAAATTCAGGTCAGAAAAAGTAGGAGGCAGTAAGGCTTGTAGAAACACGCCTGCCTGCCTATTCGGGCATTGTGATACAATGGCATCTGCCTAATGCATGCTTAAAACAACACGAGGTTATTTAGAAATATATGCATATACACAATGCCTCTCTCCCCTCTTCCCACAAGAAGGTCTCAGCAACTTGCCTGCAGCATCCCTGCAGGGTAAATCTACCCTCCAGCTTCCATAAACACTGAAGGTGAATGTTTCCACTCAAGCAACAGCTGCGTTTTGGGACCTCTGAGCTCTTTTAATGCATTTATACCCACAAGTTTTATTTAAAAGAACAACAAAAAAGTTACTGCCATCAAGCTCTCAGAGGTCTCAGAAGCTTCAGAGGTGACGAAGATGCTGCAGTGAGAAGTCCAAGACCAAAGTTCACGTTGTTCTTGGCTCCTTCTCATCCACTCCAATTATTTCCCTTTCTCATTCTCCAGAATTACCCCTAAAACATTTTATGTGCTGAACTCTCAGAATCATGTACGGCTATTACATATTTTTATCCTCGTTAGCACAAAATAGATTACACCGAGTACCAGGATCAATAAACATTTTAGAAGTTTCCAGGGAAAGTTATATTTATGCAAACTCAAGAATCTGCTGACTACACAACCAGAATATAATTTCTCAGGGATGTTTCAGCCAAATGCCTATCATTTGGCCTGGGCATTCTGAAGATTTCAAGAGGAGTTATACACAAAGAGAATAGCTCATTACATTTGCTACGTAATATCATCTCTTCCACCAGTTAACGTAAGGAAATTGCTGCATATTGTTTTTATTTAAACAAATCACTGCTTTCACCCCTCCCTCTCTGCAAACACAAACCAGTTTTATTCCAGGCACAAAGAAGAAACACGACTGAGAAGTGCCCCTGCTTTAATAGCACGCTGCCGCTGAGGCAACAAACAAAACCAAAAGCTTACTCTAGAGACTAGCTGGAGTTTTCATTTTAAAATAAAGAGTAATTTAACAAAATATCTCCAATTTTTATCTTTTAGTTTATCAGCAAATATTATGTATAGAAGTTTTTGGTCAATTACAGCAGGACAGACAGTAATCTCAGCCGCATCCACTCTCGCAAGCAGCTACCCTACAATTTGACTCAAGCCGACCTGCGGGTGGAAATTAAACAACGGATTCTATTTTTAGCAGGAGACAGAGCAGGATCTATAAGAGGTACTAATTTCTCTAGAGAGGGAAATCATCCAGTCTCATGAATTGCACAGGACACCAAAAAGTAGCAGACATAGTTGTGCTGAAGTCTGGAGGAGACGACAAGGAATTACATGACTCAAACGCTCTATGTTTCCTTTCACTAATGTTTAGTTCCAGGAGGAAGAAAATGAGTTTAGAACTTCCCTGTTTAGAGACCTGCAATACAATAACTACCCTTTTCTCCAGACGGGGATTCCCACATAACCAGCTGGTAACAGTTTTTTCTCTGTCATGTTCCTCCATCACTTAGCTGTCTGTGATCCCTTTGCCCCCCGCAAAGCTCACAGAAAAAAAGCCTCGGTGATGCGACAATGAGCACAGCAGGAACCGAGCCCATAATGAAGGATCGTGCAATAACACAGATGAAGAAAAACTGACAGAAAAGAGATGGCAGGGCTCTGGTCCTGTGTAACAGTATTTTGAATCACTAAATTATCTGCTCTTCTCTATTTGGTTGTACTCGGACATACTGCTGTCTATGTGAAGTTGACCATCACCAGTATTCAAACTGCTGTTCATATTTTATGTCATCTTCTTGTTGTCCACCCCAGAAAAAAGTCAGCAAGCTGAATTGCTTGCCTAACTCAGATTTGGGTTAATAAATAATGAAGAGGGTTATATTGCTGCTGCTAATGGGACATGTACCTTGCAGGCAGAGACAGGGGAAGGAGAGGGCAGAATCAAAAACTCCCATCAATAACCTATTTGCAGACTGGTCAGAACAGGAGATATGGGGGAGCTAATTACGTGGTGGCCCTTTCCCCTGCCTTCAACGAAAATAAACTATAAAAAACCCTAAAAAACTAAACTAAAAAACTATAAAACTGTGTTATTGTTCAGGCTGTGAGGCATGAAACAGAAACTAAACCTCGCAATACTGAGCTACCACAGCATGAACCAACTGCCCACGCTGGGAAGGAGATGTTTCTATTACGGATGCTTGATGAACATGGATTACAGAGTTCTGAAGATGCTCTGCATTTGCTCAGTCGGCTGCTGAAACAGATAATTAGTTTTTATTAGCTGTAATGCAGCCACTAAGCATTTTGAAGGCTTCACGCCAAAACATATCAGAACACATACCTGTCACCATGCCACTGAACTGAAAACAAGTATTGCCCAGTAAAAGGCTGAAGGAAGGGAACACACAATAAACCCTCAGATGGGAAAATACAGCGCTACCTCCTTCCGCAACCCAAAAATGCTGCCGCCTTCACTGCCGGAGCATAAAGAATAGCAATTATATCTAAATCCTTCTGATGTTTCTCATTAAAGAGCAAATTCAGCAGAATACTTAACTGCCTTAACGGAAACCAGAGCTGTCACTTTATATGAAAACGCAGAAATTCATAGGTCACATCTATAATTAATTCAACAGGAGAAAGCTATAAAAGCTTCAATTAAGCAGAGGGACGCCTTTCAAAACCCAGTTTGAAAGGAGCCGTACCTTTTCCCGAGTTACCGGTTAACGCGGGGAGGTGCTGCCGGCCTCAAGTTTGTCTCTGTGGGCTTTTCTTTTATTTATTTATTTGTTTGTTTGTTAAACCTGCAGCAGCTGGCACCGCACCTGACCGGGCTCGGCCTCCCCCCGCACCCAGGCGCCAAGTTTTCGCCCACTTTAATCACCTTTAAGACCCTTTAAACACACATAATAGTTGTCCCCTACAAATTTCGGGGGGCGGGGGGTTGCTAAAGGCAATTAACGAACAAGTTACTCTTTGGCAGGTTTTGGGGCGGGGGGGATACAGAGCCGGTCCGTGCCCGTGCGGGGCGAGCTCCGGGAGCCGGTGGCAAGTTCCCGAGGGGACGGCGAGCGGCGACCGACACCGCCGGGCAGTTTGCCCCCCTCCCGCGGCTCTTCGCCGGCCCCGGGGGCTCAGCCCCGGCCGCGGCGGCACCCCCTGGCTCCTCTCTCCTTCTCCCCGCCGCTCAGCCCCGACTCACCGCCACCGAGCCCGAGGAGGAGGCGACGAAGACGCGGATCACCATCTTTCACCTCATGAGCCGCCGCGGCGACGGGACCAGGCAACGAGAAGCGGCGGGGACGCCGCTCCCCACACACACACACGGCGACGGGAGGACGGAGGCCACCCCGCCAGAGTCCCCCCCCCAAGGGCGGCCGCCGACCCGCAGCACCCCGCTTGCCCGCGGCGGTAGCCCCTCTGTGGCGAGCCGGGTCCGGCGGCGGGCTGACAGGAGGCGGGCGGGACCGGCGAGAGGCGGGAAAGGTGGGGGCGGCGCGCAGGGGCCGATGGGGGCTGTAGTTCTACCCGGGTGGAGGGGCCGGGAGGGGGGACATGTGAGCCCGCTCCCCGTCCTGCTTCAGCGGGGTTGCCCAGTGCCGCATTCACAGAAAATCACAGAATGGTTCGGGTTGGAAGGGACCTTAAAGATCATCCAGTTCCAACCCCCTGCCCTGGGCAGGGACACCTCCCACCAGACCAG
>JAOXNO010000024.1:86460345-86473105 GCA_028565335.1 Limnodromus scolopaceus
CAGGGATGGGGCAGCCACAGCTTCTCTGGGCAACCTGGGCCAGTGTCTCACCACCCTCACAGCAAAGAATTTCTTTCGAATATCTAGTCTAAATGTCTCCTATTTCAGTTTAAAACCATTACTCCTTATCCTATGGCTCCCCTCCCTGATAGAGTCCCTAGCCATGTCTCCCGCAGCCCCCTTAGGGACTGGAAGGGGCTCTAAGATCTTCCCAGAACCTTCTCTTCTCCAGGCTGAAAACCAACTCTCTCAGCCTGTCTTCATAGGAGACGTGCTCCAGCCCTTGGAGCATCTTTGTGGCCCTCCTCCAACCCTTTTTTGCAGAAGCATTCCCCACCACCACCTTCCCCCACCTGGAAGTAGCTAGCTCACCACACTTCAGAAGGTGCATCCAGCAGTTCTGGGAGGCAGTTCATGTCGCAGCGCTCGGCTTCCAGAAGGTTCCCTGTGTGGTGGACAGAAAGAGAGAAAGCACATGAGAGCAAAGCCTCCTTCCCCTGCTCTATCTGCATGGTGATTTTTCCCTTTTTATTGATGATCTGGGTTATCCAGAGGACTAGCCCCCTCGAGCCTAACATTAGCCTTTGCAAACATCCCTCCTGCAGTCCTTCAATCCCTCTGAGCAGGACCAGGACTTTGCTTGAACTACCTGAAATACCCCTCCCCTGTTTGTTCACCCACCACCCAGGGCTGGCTCAGTCACTGTCCCTGCTCTTCCGCCAACTACACAGGGACCGATCTTATTATTTGCCAGGTCTTAGGAGAGGATTGACAGTTTCGGTTATAAAAACAGAAAGGGAAAAAAACATCAAGAAAGCAGTCTTCATCAATCAAAGCATTCTTGAAGCACAGGATGGAGACACAACATGAATAATAGAATATTCTTGCTTTTGTATTGCCCAAAAAAGTTAAACTACTGCAAATCCTGAGAAGATGAAAAGGATGCTGGTTTAACAGTGTTTAATTCCAACAAAGAGAATTCCAGTAAGCTGATGCATACGTTGCAAGAGTTTATACATTTCAAGCTGTAAAAGGCTCACTCACCCTAAATAGGATTTTAACAAATTAAGGTAATTAAGTCAAGAATGCTGTCAGTGGTGCCCAAGGCACACGTTCTGCTCAGAGGCATCTCAGCCTTGACAGTGATGAGCAGCTCAGGACACATGTCATGGATAACCACAAGAGATGCCCACAAGTTGACCACACAAAATGCCCACATGAAATGCCCACAAGATGCCAAGAAATGCCCACACGAGATGCCCACACAAGATGCCCGCAAGGTGCCCACATCTCCCTTAACAAGCTTGACTTGGGAGGCACATCCAGAAATCTGAGGACCCAAGTTTCATCTCCCTCCTCTAAGCGAGTGGGCACAAATCCCTACCTCCTACTTGCCCACAGTCTGTAATACGTAAGAGCGCGGGCTGAGACGCTGGCACTTCTCCCTCCTCCCTGGAAGCGTTCCATTTTGCATTAAAAATAGAATAAAAAAATAAGATTTTGATGATACAATCAGGTGCCTAGAAATGGCGTGAGTTGCCTAGGCCTCTTTCCGAGTTTAACACTAATAAGATGCATTTATATTTTGAATGAAGGATTTTTTTTTAAGGGGAAGATTTTTCTTCATCCCCATACCACGCTTGTATAACTGGGACAATAAATACATTCTCAAAGCAGCCGCGTTCAACACTAAGGCCAAATTTATTTTGATAGAACATCCATTCTCTTTACAGGTTTCAAAGATACATTTGACCTTATTTCTCTACAACATAATTTATATCACTAAACTCTGCAGAGACAGAACAAAATTCATTTGCTATCCTAGCAATAGAAATGAATTTTAAAGCCAAAAGAGATGGATGTTCAGAAGCAACACACGTTGCTTTTGATTAAAGAATATGTCAAAATTATTTTGGTCACTGCATTATTTTTTTTGTCAAAGAATAATATACATATTGTGCATATGAAATTGTAGATTATGCAAAAGCAGTAGAAACAAGTCCAGAGATATCACGGTTGTCCTTCATAAAGTGGTCTTCTAGAAAAACATTACTAAAACCTGCTAAAAACAAATGCAGCATTTAATATAAAACTGCCAGATCCCAAATAATCTGCATGAAATTTTCCTCCCAGTAGCATATGTCTTCTGGAGAACCACGTCCTTAACTGAAACGTCTTCTTCAAATAGTGTTTTTTTTTTAATCAAAGATTCAAAAGTTGTTTCCTCAGCATCTTCTTCCCCTTACCAGGCTTTACTGGGCTTTTTTTTGTTATTTAAATTTCTTATTAAATATTTGTTGCTAGCCCATAAGTAATTTAGTAATTTCATTGTTTTAATAGTTAAAACACACCTATATCCACAACAAGAGCTGTTAAAGCTTCATATTGTAGCGATGGAGCGTCTTGTTTTATTACTTGGGATGTTAAATCATCACATTGGAAATTATATTCCTGTGATTATATTCCCACGATTCCTGTTATTCACCTCGATTATCTCCACAAGGCAGCTGTGACCTCAAAATCCAAGCAGGTATACTAAAACACAGAATTTCAACAAATTTGTAAAATCTCTGAAATCAACTAGTGGTGTGACGCATGTGTAAATGCTTCTTTCATTGCACTGTATTTTCCCCTTTAATATTTCAGTATTTCACAGCCCTGGAAAAGGGTATTGTTAAAAACAGCTCGCCACGAACAATGCCTCATGTGCTGCTTTTAGACACCCTCAAGATGAGCCGAGTTCACGGGAGCCCATTCTGTGCTGCCTGTCAGAGACACAAAGTGGGTGTCAGTAACAGCTCCAGCACCGCCGCCGTCACGAAAACCCCCTTTAGAAGGTTACAACCAGCCACAGTACGAAAAGTGACGCTCAGCAGGTGACTCGGGAGCACTTGAGAAAAGAAAGAGTGAAAAGGTTTTGGGTCACTTCAGAGTCCAGGGTGCGGGAGACAAGCTTTGAGGGAGACCTTTGGGCTTCTCGTTTCTCAAGGCAGGTGAGCATGCAGTAAGAAAAGCAGCCGGCCTGCAACAAAACCACAGCTTATTTTGACAAATGCGTTAAAAAGCACAAGGAGATCATGAATATTTATAGCATTGAAACAGACTGACATTTAATTTTATTTGCGTTAGAATTTAAAATATTTTGATGATATGATTGCAGATAGTTGAGAGCAAAGAGAAGTATGTGCTGACAGACAACGGATCTTCTATGCCGGAGAATATTCCAACATACGTTAAGGAAAAAACCTTCAGCTGGACCCTCACTCCACCCACACTCAGGCTCTAATAGAGCGATCTTAGTCACCTTTATAGCAGCAGAGAGAGGGAACCCTGCTACTGGAAACAGCAGCCTGAATTTGGCTACCCAGATCTGAGGAACTGCTTTGAGCCAAAACCTCTGTAGTATAAATTCCTGGATTTTGAATAAAGCTTTTCTGCAAGCGCAGATGCAAGTTACTGCCTCTGGTGTGTACACAGAGCTATGTGTATAAATGTTTATGCTTATATTCCAACGTGCAAGGCAGTATCCTATAGCCTATTCTGAGGGAAAACATCAGAGAATGTGAAAGCTGAAGGAGCCAAAAGGTATTTGGTGTTTCATACAGCCATTGTAATAGTTCCCGCCCCATATGCCGCAGCCGTTGCTACAGTGCAGTGGAAATCAATAGCATTTTCTCTGTGCATCAGGGATTTCCCATCGATATTGATGTATAACAATGAAGTGAGCACGGGTTCCATTCATCTTAATAAGCCTGGGGGGGCTTTATCCCTGTTGGCACCTCTGGGAATATCAAACTGGGTGATACTATGACCCGATTCAGGTTCTGAAGGTTTCCACTCCCCCTTCTGAAGCTCAGGCACCTCCTTTCAAGCCTCCTACTTCCCCATCCCGCTCTTGGACAAAATCACTCTGTTTCAGTGACTTTCCCACCCAAGCAAGCAGTTAAGACATCAATCAGATTTGCTTCACAGAGACAGAAGAAAACTGCAAAACATTATTCCTTGCTCAGGTGATTTATACATTTGTCCTGTCCAAGGGAAACTGAATACCACAGCATTTATCTGCACTGTATCAACTGTTATGTAGAGGAGAACACCTTAAATACATTATTTGTAAGTTTTAGATTAACAAATTTCCATCAATTTATCCCCGTGTTGATATTGCACAACATCTGAACTTATTCCAGTTCAGCAGCTGATTCCAGTACGTCAGCATTATTCTAGATGGAGCAGTTGAGATCTCGTTTGTTCTGAACAAGAGGCCCCTGTTCAGAATAATTCAATATCAGTACTCAATACCTCTATTAAATATACACACTGCCTAAATTCGATACCTGTATTACCTGTATTCAATAACTCATGGTTAGTTGCTAACCCAGACCCAAATTCCTAGTCATAACAATTAAGTCTATAAATCATCAACATTAAAAAATAAGTCTCTTCCATGTTTTTTAATGCTTTCTCTCGTCTTTTTTTTTTTTTTAATTGCTTTTCCTGCTTATAATTTTCCTAGCTACAGTGGGCATGGAGATGGATTATGCATCCCTTTCATCCTATTTACAGCAGCAAGAGCATTTCAGCTGCTGGCCTGGCCTGCTGCCAGATCCAAGCAATACATTGCCTCCAGTTGCAAGCAATAAAATTATTCCGTCTTTGTTATTCCGCATTTCTCTGGATCTTTTTGAAGGACATCAATGATTCTCTGCCAGCGTTGCTGTGATGAATTATATGCTCTAGCTGTTTAGCACAAGGGTGAGCTATACAAAGCCACAGGAGAATTCATTTTAAAAATTATCCACGAGTTTTTATCAGGGTTTTTTTAAACCAATTTCATAATAGTAATGCAAATATAGCAAAAGTATTAAGTGCAATTAGGGAGACAATCAAAATTACGGCACTCGCAGGCTGGCTGTTGGGTTTTTTTCTATGCTTCACGCCTGTTTTCTAGGATTTTAGGATCAAAAAATTAAAAGCTCTGTTCAGCTTGGGAGACTCCACGTCGGGTCTATGCCTCTCAAGTACTCTCATGGTTTTGAAATACCTGTTCCTGTCTCCTCTTCTTTTGTTGGAATTTATGCCCACATGTTCATGATTGCATTCCAGTCTACTCATTATTTTCCAGAAATTTAATTAAGCATATTCAGAGTTCTTGTGCACAATGCCTAAGTCAGTTTTGAGAATCTCTCAATTCTGGCTTTCATAACCATATTTTTTTCTCTTTTTTCTATTGAAACGGATTCAGTTTTTCCTTCTGAAATTTTTATTGGCAATCTTTTTATTTCAAGTGCATCAAACTGCATTTTCTCACTTATTTCCTTGTATTTTATTGTGAAGAAGGTGAGGGGGTTTGCCTGAAAACATTACCTTGGTTAACAAAACTGGTACCTTGTCCTGTTTCCTCCCATTTCTTTACTTTCATTTAGTGGTCGATGAGTGGTAATTTTGCACATTCAGAACTGCAGAGAGACAGTTCTGACAAATGCAAATGTGTCTCCATTTCCCAAATGTCCCATTTATGCCTTCCCGTGCAGGCAGGTTAGAACTTTCCTATGAAATGTTCTGTTTTATTCTGCTCCACTCAAATTTTTATGTCGTTTTCATCACTGGGCCATCATAACATATTCCATCAGTAAGCTAAGTGAGGCAAGAAAGACCTGCTATTTGTTTCTTTTCCTTTCCTCTCTCCAGAAAGGCATTAGGAGAAGAAAGAAAAAAGAAAAAAAGTCAGTAACTTGTAGTAATAAAAGCCGAGGTTTAGAAAACCTCCTCCTCTGGGGAATAAAACACAACAGCCTTGCTACATTGAGCCTGCCCTTTAGTTCAAGCTTACTTGCTAGCTTTACACAGTACTTTTATCCTTTTGTCAGTATAGTCCATTTTGCTTGAAGTTCTGGGGTACTTATCATTTGGTATCACACCTGTTTTTCTCTCCTGCTGGTTGAGGGGAGTTTTGGTTTTAAATCGCGTCACACAGAGTGCATCTGTGTGTGTATATATATACGTATATATGCATAAAAGCTGTCGTTTTCTGGTTATTCACCTAGCCTCCTGCCCTGCTTCAATATTAAAGCAAAGAGTATTTTTTTTTTCCTTTTGCTGCCACCTCTGATCAGTCCTTACTCCCAGACGCTGCTCTCACCCAAACCCTCCTCTTCAAAACCCAGTTGACTTTAAGTGCCCGAGGCCACCCAAGGCTTCCCTCCACCCCGGTCCTCGGAGGGGTTACGAGGGGGAACGGCTCATTACCACACGATGGGAGGACCGCTGCCTTCATCCCCCGCTCTCCTGGGCGCCTCTCTGGACTTGCACTTGCCGCCTCCTTCGATTAAACACACCAGTCCCTACGAACCCAAGGGACCACTGCCTTCCATCCCCCGCTCACCTAGGCGCCTCTCTGACCTTGCACTTGCTGCCCCCTTCGATTAAACCCACTCGTCCCTCCAAACCCAAGATGGCGGCGTGAGGGCGTTGAGCCCCCCCTCAATCACTCCTGCGGCGCCTTAACCAATCAGCAGCCGGAATGTTGCCTCCCACCAATGGGGAGAGAGGGTGCCCCTCAGCCGCCGCCAGCCGCTCCTACCAATCAGCCGCCGCGGACCGTCGAGCTGGCAGGGCGGATAGCCAATGGCTGACGAGGAGAGCCCGCCTCCTCCCCCGCCCCGTTGCCGGGGCAGCCGCTGGTAGTCGCCCCTTTAAGCGTAGCGCGGCAACCGCCGCCGCGTCCGCCCGGCGGGCGGGCAGGTACCGACGGCGGGACCGGGCTGGGCCGGGGCTGGCAGGGGGTGATGGGGGTGTCGTGAGGCGGAGGGAGGAGCTGGAGGGTGCGTGCGTTTTATCTTGGGGGCTGTTGGAGTTCGGAGCGGGCCCGGGCCTAGGCCTCGCCTTGACGAGGGGGGCAGCTGTGGATCTTACTCCCGGCCTGGTGGTGTGGGCCGGGCTGAGCGGCTGGGGCCTGGGGCGAGTAGCGGGGAGGGCGGCAGGGTCCCGGTGGCGAGTGGAGTTGAGGTTGGGTCGCGGAGGAGGGGCCTCCTTCCCAGCAGCGGCGGGTTCCAGGCAGCGGGCCCTCTGCGGGGCCCTGTGTGCGGCCCTGTGTGCCGAGAGCTCAGTCCCTGCCCTCAGAGATGGTTTATTGTAGGGTTAAGCGACTGCACTTGAGACGTACACTCACGTGGAGCCGTCAGTTGTTTTTAAAAAGTGCTAATTAAAAATAATATTCTATATGTTCTTTAAGGACTTCTCCCCAGTGAAGGAAAATTCCTTGTTTGCCCTTTGGGAACGGGAGAGACGCTTTCAGGAATGGCGAAGTTGAACTAGGTAAGCGTACACACGCCGGAGGGATCGGTGGAAATGTGAATGACAGCAGGAGCCTCCTCAGTAGAGGATTTAAAAACATAATCCTTTTTCCTGGTTGTAGGGCTGGGCCTGCGTATTACCCATTTGGACTACTGTTTCCTCAGCTCTGACCTGGGGCTTACAGCAGCTTGTTCATTTTGAGATCTGCTGCTGAAAGTAACTCTGAGTATTGCTGTCACAGAGTCAGATAAGTTTAAACATTGGCTTTTAAAACCATATAGCGTTCTAATTCACCAAAAGCTGGTAAACCTAAAAGAAATGCATGCAGTTAAGTCAGCAGCTGCAGAAAGTTTCCCTAATAAAATACTTGTTCCTTGCAGGAGCCCCATCAGTGCATGTGTTTTGATGTGATACAAATAAATTCTTTTGCTCCTTTCTTTTCTAGAAAAACTACAGTATTTTCATGTGAAAAAGATGGGTGGAGGAAGAGGAGGGAGATAAATTCCTGTTGAAGTTACTGACCTTAGGTTTAGCACTTTAATAATTTGGATTGGTGCTTTTTTTTTACTTGTCTGAAGCTGGCTCTTTCTCGCGCTGTCCCTCTCCCAGAATAGGTGGAAAAACCTGAGTGGACCATTAGAGGTCAGCATTTGTGCTCAGGAGTGTCGTGTGGTGACCAGTAAAGGCATCGAGCTTCTGATTTTAGAAGGGTATTACATCTGAAAAAGACTTTAAAAGTTTTATGAGTCTTGCATTACAGAACTAAGCTCTGGATGTACTGTAAGAGAGGAATGACTGAGTAATTTCCCTTTCTATTGCTTAATACGTGTAATACAGTAGTTCAGTTTCTGTGACTTACTTAGGATAGGGAGACAGTATTCTGTCACCTTGCAGTTGTGTTGTGTTCTCTGTTTTGTTTGGTTTTTGCAATAATAAGCATCCTTTCAATACAAGATATGCAACTAATAGCAATAGTAGAAGTTGCTGAAGTGTAGGAATACGAAACTCTGGGAAGAAAACTATTTCTAAAGTTTGTACAAGTCCCAGATTTACTTCATTCATTCTATACTGATGGGATCTCAACACAGGAGGCTTCTAAAAGCACGTGTGGAGCTTTCTGGGGGAGGGATTTGGGGTTTTAGTGGTGGTGGGAGCTTAGCAGACCCACTGCTAACCCCCAGTGTTTCACTCCTCACAAACTTATTAAATGTACCAGGGGAAAATAAACGTCTTTGTGGATCTTAAACGAGTTGAACTTATTTTATAATCAACTCAAACTGGTTGGTAACAATTGAAAAGTCAGTGAAGCAAAGCGTTTCTTAATTAGACAGTCCTTAGGCTAAGTGAAGTAAAACTCAAATATCCTAGTGATTCATTCCTTCTAAAGATAAACTGTGCATTTTTTATGTTAATCAAATCAACGGAAATGGTGGAAAACCTGGGTTTGGCAAGACTTGACAGACTAAGGTTTCTTGTTTTGTGTGGAAAATTTGATAATGTTACCAATTTATAAAACTGAAAACCATTTGAAGATTCAGAAAATGTTTTTGGTGATTTCTCAGGGGAGCTTTTATCAGTTCACCCTTTTCGATTTGTTTTCAGTACATCGCTTTTCCAAGTACTGCCAGAATGCATCACAAATTACTGTTCATTTATGTTGCTGTGTGTCAAGATGATACTTAGCAAAATATTCTCAAAAGTGAGGAATATCCAGTAGAGAAAGGATGGATAATTCTAATCCTCCAGTTCTTCCAATTTGTCTGTTTTAAATACAGTGAGTTATGAAAAGCATTCTTCAAAAAAATCATTGCCTCTTGTGGGACTTTTAAGTAACCGATCAGCTTTAAGTCTGTAAATGAAAGTGAGTGTTCTTGTTTTTTATATATATAATTAGACACCTTGGTGATTGAACTGTAGGAGCTTCTTTTTTCCCTGAATGCGGTGCCATTTGTTTTCATCTGTACTTGTTTTCTTCTCAAGAAAAAGTCCGTGCGTGATGATTTCTTTCTGTCCTTCTGTGTTCTGAAGGCAGACAAAATGTGGGTGTATCTTGGCTCTATTTACACTGTTGAAGATACTTGCTCCATAGCGTAATCCCTGTCTCCCTCCCCACAGGGATGGCTGACGCCTCGAGATGTGCTGGTGCCTCCAACACTGATGTCCCCGCTCCAGGGCTCCTCTGGATGCCACGTGTGCCCCTGGGACACGCTTGCATCCAAGGAACGGGGCTAAGTTGCATGAATTCCCATCTGTTTGTTTTATTTAGCCTGTTGTTAGGAGCAAAACAAGGAACACAGTTGCAGAGCCATCTAATTAAAATCTTAATGGTCTAATCAAAGACTTAGTATTAGCCCAGATACTAGCGCACTTCAAGCTATATACGGTTGTGGTGATATAGGCACAAGCTCTTGTACCAAACCCTCTCTCTGGTGTTATCTTCACCCACCCACTCTCCCCTGGGACTTCACTGGCTTCAGCTGGGAGGGGAGATTCTTCACAGAAGGTTATCAGTGTCCCAGATCCTCCCCTGGCAGCGGGAGGATGCTGAAGGTTTCTTTCCTCCTTGCCTTGGGTCCGTTTGGGATCACTTTTGTATCCTTGTTAGCGCTCTGTGCACCTTGCTCTTTATTCTGTTCTGTTCATTGATTTGTGATTCCACATTATATCTGAATTTATTACATGTGGTGTGTTTTACATATGTTGAGTACTTGTTATTTGCTTTATCTATAGTTGCCTGTAAAACTGGTTTTACCCAGCCCCGAAGGCTGCATCCCCTTGATGACCAGTAATTAAGCACAGGTGAGCTGTTGTGGAGCTCAGTATTGTCCTGTGTCTCTACTCTCCGGCCCCTGCAGCCACCCCATCCCTGTATTTTTGCAAGGGTTGTAGGTCATTCACTCTGCACAGAATAACTACTTATTATTGCTGTCTGTTAATTATGAATGTAACAGTAGGTGCCAGACAATTGTACAAAGCAAGAAGCTAAAACAAATTAGGTAAATTCCCTGGCTGTTAACTAATTTTGTTGCAGCTACATAAGCTATAGCAAAGCTTCACACACTCAAGAGGAGTTCAGACAAAGTCTGGCAAGTTTTGTGGCCTGAGTTATTAGCTGGAAATGAAACCTTTGGCTTCAATGTAAACCTAATCCAGAAGTGCTGCACAGACTAAGATCTACCTGGCTGGTGAGAAGCTCTCTGGAAAGGGATCTGGGGGTCCTGGTGGGCAACGAGCTCAGGATGAGTGTACAGTGCGCTGCTGTGGCAAAGAAGGCCGGGAGGATGATGAGTTGCATCAACAGGGGCATCACCAGCTGAGAGAAGTCATTATCTCACTCTGCTCAGTGCTTGTCAGGTCACACCTGGAATCCTGTGTTCAGTTTTGGTTCTGGAAATATGAAAAAGCTGTGGACAGTCTGGAGAGGGTCCAGAGAAGGGCCACCAAGATGATCAAAGGACTGGGAAGCCTGATGTAGGAAGAAAGACTGAAAGAACTGGTTTGGTTCAGCCTTGAGAAAAGAAGGCTCAGGGGAGACCAGTATTTATACGGTGGCTACAAAGAAGATGGAGACTCCTTTTTACAAGGAATCACATGGGAAAAACAAGGGGTCCTGGGGAGATTCCGATTGGACAGGAGAGGAGAATTTTTCACCATGAGAACTATCAGCAGCTGGAATAATCTCCCCAGGGAAGAGGTGGATTCCCCATCACTGGACACTTTTAAGATTCAGCTGGACAAGGTGCTGGCTAATCTTGTCCAGACTGTGCTTTTGCCAAGAAAGGTTGGACCAGGTGATCCTTGAGAATCTGGGGTTCTATGATTCCATGAATGACATGACCACACTGTGTGGGTTACAAACACAACTACTGTTTTGACATTTTATTTTAGTCAGGATGACTGTAATAATATGAGGTCTGTGTTACAGCCTTTCAGAGTACTATTTTTATATTTTATAATATTTTGGTATTTTAATATAAATATATTAGGTTTTTTGGTTGGTTGGTTTTCAGTTGGTTGGTTGTTTTTTTTAATTCCCTGAGATTCTGTCCTGTGGAGATAGAACTGATGCAGTCTTGCCTCTGCACCCCCTAGAGAACAGGTTGTCCCCAAAATTTTGCCTGTGTTTCAGTTTGGGCTCGATTTGCTCTTCAGGGAGTGAAACAAGATACACTCTGCACAGATGTTTGTGAGGCCAGGACTTAGGCAATAGTGTTTGGGAATAGTGATCTACCCTGATAGGTTCTAATATTCTTACATGATCCTAATTTTGCACTCAAACATATCTGAGTGTCTTCATTACATTTAATCATAATTTTATTATCTTGTTTAGGTATATTCTTTTGAAATATCTTTAAAAACTGCATTATTTCAGAAGAAAAAAGAACTGTCATTACTGATGGTTTGAATGTTTGCGATAACTGGTACCTTCCGGCACCTGTTGAGCAATCTGTAGGACAAGTGATCTCAAGTGTAGCTTGTTTTCTTTCCAGACTTTGCAGTGTAACTTTAGTTTTCAGCAGAATCCTCTCTGACGTAAATTTTAGGCGTGTGATTTATTTGGAAATATTTAGGTGCTTAAAAAAATGTTATTTTGCAAAGTTACTCCCCAAGTAGGGTCAGACACTCTCTTCCAAATAATTCGGTATTAATTTCCCAGCAACTTCACCAGTTCAGAAATATTTATTCCTCTAATTCCTTCTGTGTAGATTACGAGGGCAAATGGATCCCAGTCACTGGAGGCAGAGTTGTGCTGACAGGGAACGGGGGCAGGAAGCTTGAATTTGGAACGAAACCTGCCTTGGCAGCTGACCCTTCTGTTCTCCTTGCCTGTGCCGTCCTGCATGTATAGACAGTGCAGTAAAAGGCCAAGAAGCATGAGAAGTTCATTTTATTGGGTAATAATATAGTGACAAATTTACAGCTCATTTACAGGTATGTTTTAAAAGAGTTTGGACTGAAAGGTGCTCAAATTTTGGGGTGTAGTTTGCTTTACCATTTGGAAATGGGCAAGGAGCTTATGTCATTCAAGAGGCACAACTGCTGGGCTCTGGTGCAAGAGCTGTTTATTCACCCGGTAGATGCTTGATGTCCTGAACTTGGGTTGAAGTGAGATAGATGGTGAAATAAGCTCGAGGGCCATGAAGAGTGGTGAGAGAAAGAAAAAACACAGGAGGCTGAGTGTAGGCAGAAAAATAATTCCTAAACTGAGGAGAAAATTCTTTTCACTGGGGAGGTCCCAGCCGACTGGTGTCGAGCAAATGTGACGCCCATCCACAAGAAGGGCCGGAAGGATGATCCGGGGAACTCCAGGCCTGTCGGTCTGACCTCGGTGCCTGGGAAGGTGATGGAACAGACCATCCTGAGTGCCATTCTGCAGCACATGAAGGATGCCCAGGTGATCAGACCCAGCCAGCACGGGTTCATGAGGGGCAGGTCCTGCTTGACAAACCTGATCTCCTTCTATGAC
>JAOXNO010000024.1:86473205-86496334 GCA_028565335.1 Limnodromus scolopaceus
TGTCAGGCATTGGAATGGGCTGCCCAGGGAGGTGGTTGAGGCACCATCCCTGGAGGTATTCAAGAGAGGAGTTGACACGGTGCTCGGGGATATGGATTAGTGTTGGGTTGGTGTTGTTTTGGGTGTGGTGTGGAGAGGTTTTTTGTGCTTTTTTTTTCCCATTGGTTGGACTAGATGATTTTAAAAGGTCCCTTCCAACCTAGGTGATTCTGTAAGGAAAATTTTAGATATATTTGCTCCATTATATTCTCAGGAAGTGTCTCCAAAAATGCAAAATAAGGTGATTTTTACCTTGAGATGAGGGGAATTTTCAGTTTACAGCAGAAAACAGGCTGCGGGAGCAGCACTTCTCGGTTAATACCTGCTGCAGATCTAATGTTTACCATATACCAGCGCTGCGATCTCTCTTATCAGATATTAAAAAACCCAAAAGGCTACATTTGCATTTTCCTCTAAAGCACGTGACACAGTGTGTGCTCTACCAGTTCTTGAAGGCATGAAACACGGGATGTTGTAGGGAATGAGAGTGCTTTCCGGGGCAAAGACTGTGATATGTATGTACAGTCTCATGAGCGGTTAGGGACAGAATGTCCTCCAGACATGTGGGAAAACTGATTTTCAGGCGTTTTATTTAACGTTGGAGTGTCAGAAATTGAGACATGGAAGATTTAGTCAAATTCAACAAGTATCTCAGTTCTAGTAGCACGAATAAGTTGTTAATTTATTTGGTTAAAAAGCGTTTACAAATGTTTAAATTATTTTCCTGAATCGCGTCAAGCTTTCACTTGCCTCCTGTTTTGTTTTCCAAATGCTTCTTTTCCCCTCTCTCTGAGCAATTTCTTATTCTAGATTTAGCCATGTTAATTTTCTGCTTTATCTTTTGGGGATGAAATGCCTAAAAGCCCCGAGTGTAATACCAGTAGCGTTCCTAGAGTGATGTCTGTCATGTTTAATATAAATAATAAGGCTAATATAGCACAGCCCGTGGCAGAAGGTTATATATAATTTTATATATAAGGTTATATATAATTTTACAGGTTTTTTTCCCCTATCTTTCTTAGCTACACAGCAAGCACCCATTCTCACTTTTTCTGGTGTCTCTGAATTGTTACAGAAAAAATGCATTCTGAACGGTAACTCCTGCGTGCTGAACTGAACCCCAAAGATCTCGCACTTTGGAGATGAAGATGATAAATCCAAGGAAATAATCCAGCTGCTGCCATTGTGACAACTTAAAGGTCCTTTGTGTCAAAATGAAGAGTCTTTGAGGAAAAAAAAAAAAATCTGGAAAGCGGTTAAATCTGAAAAAAATGGGAGAAAGAGTCAGGAGCCCAGATTCTGAACACGATAGGAAATCGGACGGGGATAAAAATAGTGACTCCTATTATTCCGATGAAGATAATGCCTCTCGTTCTTCTGGCCCGTCGCCAACACTAAGCTATCCCTCTACAAGCCATGGAAAAAGAGATCACAAACCACAAACTTCAAACAGCCTCGTGCACTACCAAGGTAGGTAGATACAGAAACTGCTGCTTTGTAACTCCTCTGAAGAGTTAATTATCTTTGAAAGCTGAAATAAAAGTGGGAAGCTACCATTATGAGAACCTACAAATAAGGTTCATGTGAATTATGCTGCAGGTAAACTGTAACTGCTCAGTTGAAAACTGAAATCAACCCGTTCCTGCATAAGGGGGATTTTTGGTCCTTTTTGGAATTATCCATAGTTTTGTTAACGAGGGAGTGTGGCTGTCCTAGCCTTTTCTTGAATCAGGCTCATCTTCTCTTTCTGTCTTTGACAGAAAGACTCCAAGCCAAGGACTCAAGGCGAGTCCTTACTCCGCAGTCAGTACGAGAGAGACAATTGTTAACATTTCTTGATTGTATCAAGATATCTAAGACCTACCTACCTACCCCTAAAGGTATCTCTGTTGTGGAAGTCTAGTTGACTGTGTTTTATGGTGTAATCCTGGGTACTTTGAAAAAACAAAGAAAGATGAGAGAGAAAACGTGTTTGGTGAAATTGAATGTGAAATTCAAGAAGTTTTTCCTGGTCCTTCCATGAGGGTAAAATATCTCCGATTTGAGATGAAGTAGCTCCGCTTTGAGCTCCCTCGCACACACCTCACCTCCATAAGGTGCTTCCTTGGTTGAGATGGTGGGGAATGGAACATCCCTACAAAAAGGGAGAGAATGGTTACACAGATCCTGGGCTGGAGTAGGGATGTGCAGCTTCTCTGCCGTGCTTTGACAGCTTGTTCTAAATATTTTCACACGTTTTCTGGTGAAGTCAGGGCATATCCTGCCTTTCTCAAGCAAGTCTTCTATGTCATTTATAAGTGCTGGATACCGTGTGAATGATTTGGTCAACATTCTCATCTCGAGCGTGCCAGGAGATGGAACCCTAAATACTGAAGTTGCCCAGGGAGCGTATCTCTTCAGACCCTTGACAGTGGTGATGTCTTCTCCAGGGCAGTCACGGGCTAGCTTTCTGGGAAACCAAAATTTGGGCTATTTAATTTGGAGGGGGGCAAATGAATGACTAGTTCTTTGATTCCATAGCCAGAACAATTATTCCGTGAAGGTATTGTGAATGTTATGAGTGACACTAAATCCCCAAAAGTGCAAACGTGGCATTGGAATTTTCTGTCCTCTCTTAAATGTGGAGAAATTCTTCAAGGGGCTGGAAGTGTAGGGTTAACGAGAATGCCCTTAGCTGGTGATAGGAGTGGCATCGTTCCTGCAGTGCATGTATTAAAGAATTTTTTCACACCTGAATGTGACATAATTGTTTTTTGTAAAGGGAAAAAATAAAACCCAACCCTTCTTTTTGTTTGCCCAAGCTGTGGGGAAAAAAAAATGAGCATTAAGCAGAAAATGGATGAGTATTTGTGCACAATGTTTAGTGAAAGCTACAAGAAAATATTTTAAAGCTGGGGTTGGTTGGGTTTTTTTGCAGTAAACTATTTTCTGTAGGGTAGAAACGTGGTGAAAGGGGAGGAAGAACTTGCTGTCACGGGGACACGCTGTCTGTGTGGAGGTGACAGCGCTATTGCTGTATCCCAGCTTTCCAGCCTAAGCAAGAAGCTGCTGCTCAGTATCTCTCCTCTGAGCACTGCTGCACCTTAATGAATTCTGCGTTCTCTGTACAGGCAGTTGTTTTAAGAGAGAGTTTTTGGTGAATTATAAGCTTCATTCCTTGAGAGTGGCTCGAGAGGCAAGTAAGACAGAAACAAAATGTTTAGCTTTTATCTGTGGGGATGATAATAAAATAATAATATCAGTAGGAATGCGAGTGATGCACGCTGGTAATCAAATAAGGGTGCTGTGTGAAAAAATAACTTGGGATACAAGAATAAATTATTAAGGGAAGAACTGAATTTTCATGGGGTTTATAATTTTGCTTTGGAGGCTTTTTGCACTGAGCCTTTGGAATCTGGTGTTTTGTCTGTGAGTGTGGCAGCTGGCTTTGAAAATACTCCTGCATTTGTCTGAGAGAATTACATCTTGCATAATACATAACCAGCTACGGCTCGGCTAATTGTTGCTATTTTAAAGGCATTTGATAATATTGTATGCATAAGAGTACAGTATTTCTTAAAACATTTTAATAAACATCATCAAATATTAACAAATTAGGAGTGTTATTTCTGCTGCAGTTTGCAGATGATTACTTTACAGTGGTCCTATGTTGATGGCTGCAAATATTATCTCTTACAGTAGATCACAAAGATAAATCTTCATTTTATTTATCCATCAAAAGGAACATAAGTCTATCATATATATGCCTTTTATTGTCTGGTTTGAAAGCTGCCATCTCTGCTAAGCATTGTAAAATTGTTTCAGGTCCAGAGCTGTGTTCCAAGAAGGATGTCTTGAGCAGACAAACTGCATTGTCTTATAGTAAACATGCTTTTTATTTTTTTCCCTCTCTCAGCCACAAAGAAATTGGGTTCCAAATACGCACCCAGCAAAAGAGGGCCGCAGTGGGGTTTCCGTTCTCAGAGCCTCACTAGGGATTCTCCCGCCAAAGATATAGACCTTGTTACAAAAAGAGTTCTTTCTGCCAGGCTGCTGAAAATCAACGAGCTCCGAAATGAACTGACCGAACTCCGCATCAAACTGGATGAGCTGCAGAAGGAAAACAGGGCACTGAAGAGGCTTCAGCACAGGCAGGAGAAAGCCTTGAATAAGTTTGAAGATACGGAAAACGAAATCTCTCAGCTCCTCGCTCGGCACAACAACGAGATTCGAATATTAAGGGAGCGCCTACGGAAATCTCAAGAGAGGGAACGGGCAACCGAGAGGCGGCTGAAAGATTCGGAAGAGGAACTGTACAGAACAAAAACCGTCTTGCAGAAACTGAAAAAGCTCTCTGCAGATAAGCACCTCGCCGAAAGAGATGACCTGGCGAAGAAACTGGCCTGTGCAGAGAGCAGGCTGGAGGAGAGCGAGAAAAGAATTAAGGTGAGATGACCTTCTTTTCATCAGAAACTCTGCTCCGGATATTTCTTACCAGAGGGAGCTTCGTGAATTGTATTTTTTCCACAGTTGTGGAGCAAATAGAAAAACATTCTTTTTTTTTTTTTAATTTTTACACATAAGTAGCATCAAATAAATTATTTCCAAGGTGATTATATACTTGATAATTGTGCATTCAAATTTCTTTTTACAAATTAAGTATATTTTGTCAGAATATATAACTGTGGACATGTGCTTTTAAGTGGTTTTATAAGTAGTAATAACATTTCGGAAATGCATGCAGCTGTAATATGATTTTATGCAATCTAATTTATCATCTTGGAGGGAAAGCATTTGTTAAATATTTTCTGGGTATTTAGGGAACTCTATACTAAAATTCTAAAAACCATACAGAGTAATTCTCTTTCAGTTTGGTGAGCTGCATTCATGCAGTGTCTGATTGCCCACTATTCTGCATATCTGAGAGCTGAGCTGAACAAAATTATAGCAATTTTTTTAATAGTAAAATGAGCTTTAAAGCAGTGTTTTTATGGGTATGCATTTTAAGAATTTTGTGCCATATATTTTTAATTTTTTTCAGCAAAAACATTTACATTTTTGTAAACATGTCTAAAAACTAGTCTTGTTTAAAAATAATTGTGTTAACACCATGAAACTGTTGGTAGTTGTATGTGATACTATTTTTAGCTGAAATTATGTTGATGGTTAAAATGATGTTAAAATTTAGTGTCTATATTAGTAATTAAACCTAAATTCCATTACAGAGTTAATAGATCTGGAAATCCAAAGGGACAATCTGGAAACTAAGCTTTCATAAAATAAATACCAAAAATACCAAGATATAAATTGCTGAGTTACTTAAATCACCTCACCCTGTAGTGTCACCATCTGGCACCTGTGGTTTTATCATCAGGTATTTCAACACTTGTAGTGCTGGATCATGTGAAAACGAATCATCCTCTAAAAAGTAAGGGATTTTCTACTTTTTTCCCTTCTCTCATCATCACAGGTTCACTTAAAACACCCCTTGCAAGATGTGGGTGTGTAAGGGAAAGCACAATCACAAATTTGTTTCTAGTGGAAAGGTTTAAATTTTTTTTCTTATTTTCTTCTAATCCTGCACTTTTGGGGAGGTGGTTTTTTTTTTTCTTAACCATCAATTTAAGATTTGTCTGAAGAGACCGGGATGTTGCTGTGCCGAGGAGCCTTGCAGAAAGCAGTGTGTGTTCCCGTTGTGTCCTCAGATCACCTCTGGGTTCTCCAGAAGGATGAGCTGCAGCCTTTGCAGGTGCTCTGGCTGCCCCCTCAAAGTTAGGATTAAGGGTTTAAATGTATTTAGCATTGCTGCAATGGTGGAGCCGATATCTGAATCCAAAACGCTGGGGGTTTTATTTTATTTAAGTAATTTGACTGTTAAAACAGTTCTTGAGTTATTTTAAAAAAAAATAATTTTGTTTTAATTGAAGGATCTGGAAAAAAATCTTGAATTAAGCGGTAGCAGTTTTCAACGAGAATTACATTCCAAGAAAAAAAAGATGTACGAGGCTCAGGAAGAAAAGAGAATTCTCCAAGAAGAGCTTAATCAACTCAATCAGAAGCTGAAGGTAAAATGGGAAGCAATGCAAGCTGCTAGCCATGTTCTGGCATTTTATCTTTGGCAGTATCTGTAATCAGGTTTGAATAGTTTCCCAGTGCTCGCAGTCTCTGATGCGTACTTAATGGTACACCACGCAGGAGTTCCTTCCCTGCTTTAAATTGCAATGGTCCGTGCTCTGACCCTACAGTGCTTGTAACAGGAATGTCTCTATGTTAATCATTATTGTTAGCGCTAGTTAAGAAAAGCAAAATCGAGTACGTAACCAAGTATTGCCATTAGACCACGAGATTTACTGGAAAAATTAGCTTTTGAAGGCTTGATTTTTAAAATGAAATCTGCAGGTATCTACAGTGCTTCATGGTATGAATGTTTGCATCACAGTGGGTTTGTGTAAAGATTAATTTCATCTATTTCTGATATCCATGTGTGTTGCTAAATTTGTGCAAACATTTATTTGCGCTCCCCCACCCCATCATTGCCCAAATTCTAAATTTAAGGACTTAAAATACTGTTATGTTCTACCTAGTAGGTTTATCTTTAGGGAAAAAATAAATAAATAAGACTTGAAGTAAAGTACTTGAAACCCCAAGTCTCATACTTCTATACTGGAGATGCACCAGTTTACCCCTTACTCGCTATCAAGCAAGCGGCAGTAGCATTAGTAACTCAAAAACTTATTTGAGTGTTTTAAGCCTGATTCATTAGTGGAGAATTTGACATTTTGTGGTTTTGGGGGGAGAAGTTTTATCTGCTTTCTTATAGCATAGGAAAAGTTAGGAATGTGCCTATTCTTAAAACAGTAGTCATAACTATTGATTGCTTTACTCTGTTTCTATTTACAGCATGTATTTTTAGTTTAATTTGCAGCTTTGCTAATGACTAATAAATGAAACATTAGTAACTTACTCTGTTATTCCTACCTTTTTCACTCACAGGAAAAAGAAAGAGAACTTGAAGCAAAAAATATATATGCTAATCGCATGTTGAAGCTGTCCCCAAGAAAAGACGGGGATGTTATCCAAAGAAAAAGAGGTAACTTATATAAAGTAATAAAGGCAGAAAAATTAATGGGGATGCTTTTAAACTGCTCTGCTGGGTTAACTGGTTCCTGCCATTCAGTGTTTGGGCCTTCAGCTGCTTGGTCAGGAATGTTTATTTGCCTCTTCTGTAACTGCAGCGGGACCCAAACCCAGTTGTTTGTCATCAAACAACGTCCTGAACTCCTTTCACACCAGGTGCTCCTGGGTGAAGGAGCAGGAAAAAAACATGTAGTCAATTCTCCAATAGATCACAGATAATGTGTACACGACAATAAATTACAGAGGCTTTAAAAATATGTAACTTCACCGCTATCAATATTTTGGCTATGCTTTTTATTTATTTTTTTTCACCAATTCAAATGTACTGTCTGTCAGATGAGCTGCACTCTTCCCCCCGCCCCGCTCCCCCGAAGAACACACGTCCCAGAACACAGTCTTCTGAAAGTATCAGCGCAGGGATCTCCTCTGGTGTGACAAGCAGCCTTATGCTACCCACACAAATACGTGTGCATATGTGTGTCTGTGTGTGCATTTAGCTTATTTTCACTGGATCATTAGAATCTACTTGTCAGAAGCAGCAGGAATTTATGGGACTGTTTTAAATATTTAATGCCAGCCTTTCAAACAGTTTGCTGCGTATTTTATTATAGATGCTCTACTATTATTCCATTTTAGGTTGGGATTTTTAAACATGTCATTCCACAGAGATAAGTGTATGTGTTTTCAAAGATGCAAATAAGTGAATTTTAATTTTATGAGTTTGCTTCTTTACATGTAGCTTCTGTGACAAGCAGTGAGATGAGAGAGATATTTTGTGAGGATTTTTTTAACAAATATTCAGTATACTATAATGACTTTATAAGTAGCTTTAAGGTGGGTTTTTTATTGTTTTCAGTAGGAGTTTTGCATGCAATTTTCTCTTGAATTAGCTTTTACAGATGCTGAAGACAACTATATGAAACTTGCCGATAATTTCCACTTCCATTGGCTCTGATACTGTCTTTTACGTTTGCTGCAAATCAGTAAAAATGAGAGAGAGGGGATATAGTGGGATATTTTCAAGTGAAAACATTATTTGATTAGTTTGTATTTTCTCCAGCCAACAACCAAAATATTAAAAAAGGAGCACAGCTCACAAAAGCCGTCCAGACCAGCGGATACTTCTCACCGGTGGAATTTCTTCCAGAAGCAGAACATGTTGGTGGTGATGCAATAAACAAGAAAGAAGGGATTCTTCCTAAAATAGTGAGTTCCATAAAAATTTGAGACTTGTTCCAGGTAACTCGCCTGTCAGACTGAATGTTTAATGCAGAGCTCATATTTTAGCTTATATTTATATTTTATATTACATGTGTAAATATTACAAATATAAATAGATAGAAAATATAACTTAGAGAAATATTCTGATCTTTAACAGAAACTCTGCCCTTCCAGAAATATCATACTCTGTTTTTGTGATGCTTAGTTCATCATATTCTAGGTCTTACTGATAATTATTAATTCAATTTGAGGTTTTTTCTGCCACTGTGATTTCTTTGAATTTTTAAGACTTCATTTTGGGTTTCTCCCCTTTTCTTTGTTTCTAGTATTTATTTGAGCAATCCACTGTAACAGCACTGGCCACCTTGTCTTTTTGCTTTGGTCTTAATTAGGGTTTCTTTTACTTTCCAGATTTATTTCACAACGCATAAATCTAACACTTCCTCTTATTGTCAGAGTGCTGGTATTTCTTCTGTCGTTTTTCCAGCTTTGTGAATATGGTTGGATTCTTTTTGTTGTTGTTGTTTTTCCATTTCCCTTTTTATTATAAAATAGTGTCATTAGAAGCATTGCTAATGCTTCTGGGACCTCAGGCTAAACCCAGAAAGCTTTGTAAGGTATTGAAAATCCGAATGATACAGGTTCTGGTAGGAATTGTACAAATTCTGATCACATTAGGCAAGGACTATTTGTCAGAAGTAATGCCCTGATTATGCCCTTGACTGGCTTCCTGGTAGGACTGAAGCCTTTCATGACTGTTTTCCAAAATCCTTTCTGTAAGTTAGGATGTATTTGATGTATGCATTCCTCCAGCATATACCGAGTTACGGAACTACACAAGAGCCACTTGTACCAACTCCAGGTCGTCTTACAAACCCCTTTAGCATGTTTATGGCTGTTGCTTTATGTAATGTAAGTTAGATTTAGGGGTAGCCTGGGCTTTCTTCACTTCCCGGAGTCAAGCGTTTTAAATACCCGGCTGCCATCTCTTCATGGAGTGTTTTGGTTTGGTTTTTTAATATAATGATGACCTTTTACGTGAAGGGAAAATACTTGAAGTTGTTTTGGCTAATAGTTATATTTTCTTTGCTCATTAAGTAGTCACCATTTCTCTTAGAAGTTTATTTTAATCTAGAAGCTTATTTTACTCTAAAATAAGCACAAGCTACAAAGGTAGAATCCACGTGTTGGATTACACTGGCTTTCTCGTCACTTCATTGCTGCTGCTCCTCCATGTTCGTGATTTTTTTACTGCTGCCATTAATACCTTTTCTGCCAGTTTTTTTCCTTTTAAATGTGCATATATACTCACTAGCTGAATTTTTCAGCCAAGATTAATCCTTTTTCTTTTACTGTGTGTTACTTGATACTCCATAACTTTAAGTACCCCTGTGAAACTCTGAATCTACAACCCACTAAAGAGAGTAAAAAGATCAGATTGTGGAAATAGAGGGTAACTAATTCCTTGCCTGTTAAAAGAATAAGGTGGTGGGGTCTGGCCTTCTATTAAAGTCCCTGAAAAAGACAACTTCTGACTTGTGAAGAGAGAATAATAATTCTGCTTTATGACATTGGAGCTGCAACTTCCCTGACGTGTGTGGTAGGGAACAGAGTTGATTGTCTATTCATTTTGTTTCCGGTGCCTAAAACTATGTTAGAGCTGAGAAGATTTTTTTAGAGCCAAACCCCTGGGTTGTTGAAGCTGGTTTGGTTTAGATGATCTGCTCGTTTTTGTTTAGCTGTAAGAATGTGATTTCAGAATCACAGAGAAGTTCATACGATTTTGTTTTATTGATTATTTCCCCCCCCAGTTTCAGTTTTGTATTAATTTATTTCAGGAAAAAGAAACTCGAGACAAAGAACAGAAAGAGCAAGCGGACCTCCTTAGACAAGACCAAGAGAGGGAAAGGGAAGAGAAATCGAAACGTTTTCAGGAAATGCAGGCTTTAGAGGAGAGAGTTCAAAAACTACATGACGGTAAGGAAATGGGCAGCTGAAGCCTGGAATACCCCATAGAATACTAATCGAGTGAGGCTGCTGGTTCCGTGTGAGAAGAGCAAAATGATTTTGCAGAGATCACTACAGTGGAAAATTATTTTCAGTTGTATTATGCAAAGAGGATCAGAAAGAAATAGGGGATACAGAGTAATCTGTGTCCTGTGCTCAGTTGTGATTAATATGCAGCGGCAAAAAACGCCGTCCGCTAAACAATATTGAAGCCTGAGAGATTTTTGCTTTACAAAACCAGGATGGCGTGGCAGGTAAACGCTGATGGTATCTCTGGGGTGCTAGATGGTATCGAGGTAGATGTTCAGTTACAGAACAGTTCTGCTTCCCTTAACGCGGCCTGGTTTCTCAGGACGTGTCTAGTTCACTTGTATCATTTGCAATTGTAGTTTCTCTTTCCATTTGTGTTTACCTGAATCACTTGGTGTGTGAGAAATGTCCGTTTCTATCGTTATATTTTAATCTTGCTTTTTTACTCATTTGGGTTTTGCATGATCTTAATGACTTGAATTCCTAAGTCTCTTAATATTTGAAAGTATTTTAGATGGACTGCACCCTGTCTGAGCCCCACGCTAAAATAATCTTTCAGTGATCATATTACAGAAACACTCATTCTAGATGACCAGGAAAAATTTTAAAAATCCATAGCTGCTTTCAGAGGTGAATTCTGTGTAAAACCCCCTGTCTCCCCTGGCATCAGTGCACAACTCGCACGAGCCAAGGATCTGCTCGGTTCAGTCTCTAAGTGAGAAGATTCTGACCTCCTTTCCTGACTCACAGTACAGGCTGAGATTTTCCCCACCCCACGTACAGAAAGGCAGCTCCTTACTTTACTTGGTGTAATGATACGCTATTGGGGAAAAAAAAAAATATATAAAATATATTAACTGAACTGTTGCAGTTAGTTCTGTAAGCTTGATCTGAAGTACGATAGAGGACACAGAACTTTTTGGAAAGATCAGTCAGAAATTTGGATAAAGTGTGTTGAAGTGCCCAAGTAGTCCTGTTCAACTTTTGGCCGAACACACAAAATAGAAAAATATATAATCATAGAATTGTCCAGGTTGGAAGGGACCTTTAAGATCAAATCCAACCATCAACCTAACTCTGATAAAAACCATCACTAACCCGTGTCTCTAAGCACTATGTCAACCCGGTTTTTAAATCCCTCCAGGGATGGTGCTTCCACCACTGCCCTGGGCAGCCCATTCCAAGGATTAATAACCCTTTCAGTGTCAACATTTTTACCAATACCCAATCTGAACCTCCCCTGGTGCAACTTGAGGCCATTTCCTCTTGTCCCATCGCCTGTTCCTTGGGAGCAGAGACCAACCCCTCCCTGGCTACACCCTCCTTTCAGGGAGTTGGAGAGAGCGAGAAGGTCTCCCCTCAGCCTACTGTTCTCCAGGCTGAACACCCCCAGCTCCCTCAGCCGCTCCTCACAAGACTTGTGCTCCAGACCCTCACCAGCTCCGTTGCCCTTCTCTGGACCCGCTCCAGCCCCTCAGTGTCCTTTTTTGTGGTAAGGGGCCCAAAACTGGACGCAGCCCTTGAAGTGGGACCTTACCAGTGCCCAGTACAGGGGGACAATCACCTCCTGAGTCCTACTCACCACACTGTTCCTGAAGAACATTTTGAAGAGAGAAATATTTGGGAAGCTTCCTTTTTCTTGTATATGTATTTGCAAGTTCTATCTGTAAATGTATTACTGTTTTGCACCTTTGGTGTCCCTTTATAGCTGTGCAAACCAACATTTTGGTTTGTTTGCACAGACAGTCTCCCGTGGCGATGTCCAGAATCACAGAATGGTTTGGGCTGGAAGGGACCTTAAAGATCATCGAGTTTCCTGGGCAGGGACACTTGTGTGACAGTGTTTTCTGTGTGCAGCAGATGCAGGGTATTTTAAATCGTTCACAAGCTGAAACTGGTAATGACTGCTTTGACTCTGGGGCCTGATGGGTTCACAGGAATAGTTCCCTTCATAAGGGGGAAAAAAAAACCCAACCCAAACCCAAGCCACGTATCCCAGCACTGTCCTGAGGTCAGTGACGCTGACAAAGAAAAATACAGCACTGTGAAAGTCGGAACTATTAAACCCAGTGATGTTGTGTTCGTTTTCATTCAAACCCAGGAAATGGGGAGGCAGTTGGCAGAAATTAATTTCTTCTGGAAACTCTAAAACGTGGATAATGTCCTAATCCCTTTGGGAAATGACAGTAAACTTTTATATCTTAGCGGAGAAGCTGGTGTGAATTTAGTTGTAATTTTTGAAGGATTAATTTTTGCAGTAGGAAAGCCACATTCTGTGTAGAAGAGCACACACTCAATGGCTTTTGGTTGCATTATTTTAAAAATATTCTTTTAAAGGCATTTTAAAACTAAAACATTTTAAATAATGTTTAAATGTTTCCTGCAGAGTGGGAAAGGGAAGAATATGACAAAATGAAAAAAGAAAGCAGCTTTCTATTGGATAAAGAAGAGAAAACCAAGATGGAGCCAGAAATCCCCAAAGCTGAAGTAGAGAGAGAAAGCACTGAAATGCTGGAAGAGCGGCGAAAAAGAGAGTTCCTGCTCGCTAAAATGCAAGAAATCGATAGAGAAACTCAGAACGTAACAAACGTGAGACCTGCTTCCCAAGCACCGCCGGTAAATACAGCAAGAAAATCCGATTCAGTGGAGAAAAAAGAAAAAACTACTCAATTCTTTGAGCTTCCCGGGAGGGTAAGTAATGGATTTCCTGCAGGTGACAGCAGGGATGACACCACCAGAGCGCAGGGGCAGAAGCAGCGAAGCGTAAGGACTGTAGATCTGAGCAGCGAGTTAACATTTGGTAGTTACATACCTTCCTTTGGGAAAGGATCAGGGAGACCGAGTTGGCTTACCCAAAAAAGCGACAACTTAGAAGAAAACGTGAAGGAAAACGCAGACTGCAACAGTAAGAAGGAAAAGAAGTCCAATTTAATGGAACAGCTCTTCGGAAGCAGTGCCGGTACCATCCTTCTTTCTAAAAACAACGATCCAACACCTTTTGACGTAGAGTGGGACTTGAGAAATGCTCTCCTTGTTGATAAAAACAGTAAAGTCAAAGGGAAAGAAGACGGTGAGCTTTTTGGAGAAGGAAGGAACCCAACCCGGCACCGTCCGCAACACACTGCGAGCAAGCCAGCAGTGAAGACCCTTGGCTCTTTAGAAGATGAAATAGAAGAAGTAATCTTACACTGATCACATTTTTGTATCTTTCATATGTAAATACTGAAAAAAAAAAATTATTTTCGTGTGATATTTATTAGATACAGATTTAAACCATTTTGGATATATTGTAAAGCCTTATGAAGGAGTAATTTCCCTAAGTGGGTGTATGTCTAGAGGAGAGATGCGCTTTGATAGAGCAGCCTAACCCTTGCGCAGGAAACTGCTTCTGAAACGTAATGTCCAAATGCAGACCTTGGAGACCTGGCGGTGAGTCTTGTGGCAGGAACACAGGGAGAGGTGTCCCGGGGGACTCGGAGAGATGAGACAGGCGCTGGCTGGACATTTCGGTCAGTTGGAGGGGGGGACACTCTTGCCCCAGAATTACACCTCTCACGAGGGACCGTTATTATTTCTTGCAGGAGGAGTTGGCCAAGAAAGGTGGGAAGCTTTTATGTGGCAACCCTGGCATTCGGGGCGGCTACCTGATGGGTGTCTCTGGCTGGAGGAAGCGTTGGGGTGGTATTCCCTGTAGGCTGCTCACAGTTCACTGCCTTTCATTTGAAAAATACTACTTTATATTTTTTTGGCCTCAGATATTTTCTTTCTCAGGCATTTGGGGAGCCTCTCAACTGTGTCAGGAGAAGGCACGTGTAACACCAGTGTGGGGAAATGGATAGGAGAGACCTGGCACGAGGGCTCAGGGAGAAAGAGAATATTCTGCGCTGCAATCATGTTGTCTCAGAAGAACATCGACAGAAGCACAACTAACTCAGGAACAGCCGGTCCCTCCTCTGCATAGGTTTTCTGGAGACCTTACTACCAAATTTGTCTAACTCTTATATTCAGATTATATTTATTATATAATGCCATTTTTTGTAATTTCTGAATTTTGTATGTAAAATTCCAATCATTACTAAGTCTTTTTTTTTAACAAAATGGTTTTATTAAATGAGTTGAGTAAAATTTTTGTGTGGAGATCATGCTTAACACAAGGTTCTGATTTATTTTTTTTATATGATGATGTTGATATTGGGGGGGGCGGTTTGGTAACGATGTTGCTGGTGAGGTTATTAGGTCGCTGCCACGTACACAGGTTAAAAAGGTAGGAAATGAGGGATTTAGCAGAGACATTCCAGAGAATAAGCTGAAGGTTAGAAAAACTAGAAAAACAGATTTTTGAAACGCCTCTCTGATATGCTCCCTATGAGCCTGATTCAAAACATACTAAAATACAGAGAATTCTTGTGATTTCAAGATGCTCTGGGTCAAGATTTCTCTGAACACAGTGGCTCTTCTGGAGAGAAAGGCCGGTGTCTGCATCATGCAATAACTTTGTTTGCTCTCCCGTCCAGAAGGGAAATTAGTTGCAGCCTCAGCGTGTGGGACTGTTCTCACCCCGGAGTGAAGAGCAGCTCATGTTCACCTGCTTGCTGAAAACCCTGTTTTTATCGATTATAATCTTACAGAATTTAGCTGGGTCGTTTTGCTTGCAGCTGGTGAGAATATCAGGACAATCCTGACCAGGCACGGTGAATTTAACTCTGTTACTCTCCCGCAGTGAATTCTTTGGGGGATGCTGTGCTGTAAGAGGTGGGAGAAGTAGGTGTTTGTGAATGGATAGACATTTGTCTTAATTTTCTTGTCCTACTCGTGGTGGCTCCTGCCCTTCTAGAAGGGGTCACTTTGCTCCTGCAGATAGTGCTGGGACGGGCTGTTTATTTTTCTTTCCTGCGGCTGAGGATTCTAAGGCATGAAACGATGATGTAGCTGCTGTGGTTATTAAGGGTGGTGTAGCGTACGGAGGGTTGGGGTTTTGTTTCTTCGCAAGTCAACCCGTTAACATCTGGCGATTTCTAACTGTGGTGCTGAAGGTGCAACCTGCTCTGGGTGACCCTGCTCTGGCAGGGGGTTGGACTGGATGATCTCCAGAGGTCCCTTCCAGCCCCATATCATTCTGTGAGTCTGTGTAATAAATCCTGTGGAGTGTTCCAAAGCGGAGACCAGCAAAAATGGAGGCAGCAGAAGCAACGCCTTGGGGAGAATCGTGCCTCCCATGGCAGGAAGGGAGGGTTTGTTCCCAGAACTACGTGGCTTTGCTGAGCCTGACCTACTCCTGTTCTGAGATGACAACTTTGAGCAGAAGAGATGCCCCGGGTGACATCCCTCGTTTATAACATTCCCTTTTGTTGGACGGGATTTAATGTGATCTCCTGTTTCGAATTATCCCTTTGATTAGCTGTGAAGTTTTGATGTCTGCAGGAGGAGAACAATGGCATCAGTGTGCACTGTCAGGCGGGACCGGTGGCTGCTGGGGAGTTGCTAGGATACCTCTCCGAAAGGTACGATTCACTTGATTAACCACCAACCCCCTTTGCATCAGAAATATATTTTTTTTCCCATCTCCATTTTGCGCTGGCATCAACTCTGCATCAGGCGCGCATGTGTGCTACAGGTTGATCTTCATGTGTGTCTTTTGCCTGCTTTTGAGAAAAAAAAAAAAAAAACCAAACCCCTCTGTGCTCTGTAGCGAAGGATCCAGAGCAATTCCAGCGGCAATCCCAGTTATCTGTAAGATGAGGATTGCTGCCAGAGGGGAACATCAACCAGAGGGATCCAAGGGAAGGTTTGACGTTGGATACGCATTTCTGGGGTATAGGCTAAGGTTTAACTTTCTCTTTTTTAAGAGAATCTTCAATCCCTACAAGGGAATTTCTCATTTCCTATGCATTATTTTCTTTTCCCTGCTCCGAGCAGGGGGTTGGACCAGATGGACCTGCCAGGGTCCCAACCAGAGCTACTCTGTGCTCCTGTCATCCCTGCCACGTCCCACTGGTATTAACGCTCCCTTCCAGCAGAAACCCTTTGTACAAAGCCCTTTCGTGCTACTTGCACAAAGTTGCCTCAGACGCATCCTGTGTGTCCATCTGTTCTTGAATATGACAGCATTGTTTTCAGGACACAAATCCCAACTCAGCTCTCCCTCTCCACAATAGCTGCTCTGTGCGTGCTCATCCTTCCAATGCCCCTTTTTTTTTTTCTCCCAGTTTCCTGAAACATTGTGTGCAAACTTTGTCTTCAGGACCTTTTGCTGTTATTTCTGCGAGTCTTCCCTTGTTCCACAACCCTCTTTCTTCTCTTTCCTAAACTTCTCTTGCTGCTTCCACTGTGTCTTTCCTCTTGATGGACCATCATTCCTTCCTTCTGCCTGAACAGTCTTCTGCTTTTCGTCCCCACAGCATCACAGTTATCTTCTCCCTAAATTGCCTTTATCTCCTTTCCCACAGTGTCTTTTCTCGCTCTGGAGCTCCCTACCAGCCATGTGCTGTGTTTCTTCTCACCTGGGGGTGGAAGTAATGGTGCAAGAGGGTAGAAGAGGCCTCTCAGGAGGGAAGGTGGTCTTATTCTGAAACTGTTTTCACTTGTACTTCCACACCCATGTGTAAGCACTAAGATCATAGAATGGTTTGGGTTGGAAGGGACCTTAAAAATCATCCAGTTCCAACCCCCTGCCCTGGGCAGGGGCACCTCCCACCAGACCAGGTTGCTCCAAGCTCCATCCAGCCTGGCCTTGAACCCCTCCAGGGATGGGGCAGCCACAGCTTCTCTGGGCAACCTGTTCCAGGCTCTCACCACCCTCACAGCAAAGAATTTCTTCCTGAGATCTCATCTCAATCTCCCCTCTTTCAGTCCAGTGCCCAGGCACCAAGATAGTTGTACCCAGCTGGGCTGCTCAGGGGTCTGTACAGCGACCCAGAGAAGAAGGCTTGCCTGCTCTGAAGTCCTCACATCTCCTGGGCACTGCTTTGGCTGGGGAGGGAAGTGCCCTTGCTGCCTTTTAGGAGCTGCCTGTGTTTTTTGTATCCGACCTGTCCCACTTCTGTGAGTCATTAGGAATTCCTCACTGTCCTTTCTTGCCTCCTCTGAGCTCCCAAGGGCTCCAGCCTGTTCATCTTCCCACCATCTCCCCTCAGTGGCCTCATGCCTTTGGGTTAGTTTGGGTATAGGCCACCCCTCCTATTCCAAGTAACCTGGAAAGCTGCGGGTTTCTGTGCCAGGATCTCGATGACCTGCTAATCCTCCTGCTGCTCCCACGTCCCAGACCTTCCCAGTCATTCTCCCTTTATACCAGTCGTCCTGTTTCCATTGCGATGTATTGGGAGACGGTGGGACCCGGGCTGTGTGCTGCTGTGTTTTGCAAAGCTTCTAATGAGCTGTTAGAGCTTCACAGTTTGCTGCTTAATAATTCTCCTGGTAGCGAGGATGGATAACCCGGGTGCTGTAATTCACTAGAGATCAGTTAATTACTAGCGCTCAGCCTGAAGAAATCCTGTTTGGATTGGCACAGGGCACAAACTGAGCTCTCCTGCCTGACCTTCCTCTTGCTGTGAAGCTCACTTTGGCTTTCAGTTCTCGCTTGAAACAAGCACAAGACTAAGCCTTAAACTGCCCGTGTGAACCAAGCACACAAGCCCTGGGCAGTGATTCTTGTTTAACTGGCAAGCGTTTGCTTGGGACGTGGCTTTCCTTCACTCACCACGACCCATTGTATGGAGCAACAGCAACATCGCTTGGGTTTCAGGGCGTTTTTGTCTCAACGGGCTTTCTGAGTCTATGGGCCTCACACCGCCTGTGTGGAAACCCTGAGGAGATGAGAGTCCCACTGGCTGGTGGTAGAAGTTAGGCTAGAAATTTCCACATCGTCACCCATTATATATATACATAAAATATATATCTAGATAGATAGATAGATATTCCAGTGACAGGACAAGAGGGAACAGGCACAAACTTGAACACGGGAAGTTCCATCTAAATGTGAGGAGGATCTTCTTTCCTGTGAGGGTGGCAGAGCCCTGGCAGAGGCTGCCCAGAGAGGTGGTGGAGTCTCCTTCTCTGGAGACATTCCAAGCCCCACCTGGACACGTTCCTGTGGGACCTGCTCTGGGTGACCCTGCTCTGGCAGAGGGTGGGACTAGATGGTCTCCAGAGGCCCCTTCCAACCCAATATCATTCTGTGATTATAAGGCATGGCCCCCATTTTCAAACATGTACAAAGGCATCCTTGATCCAAATCTCAGGTGTTCTACTGAAAAAGGCACTCAACCAATGTTCGGTCCTGGAACGAGCTGAGATGTGTAATTTCTTCTGTTGAAGAAATGCATAAATCTAGGATGAAAATGATCCCAAGAATATTCTAATGTCTTCTAAAATCACTGTCTCTTTGATTTTCTGTTTGTTTCTAGTGAATAGACCACATCTGCTGAAACATGGATGAGACTTCTGTAAGCAAAGGGTGTAAATTCACTGTAACTGATAAATCACAGCACCCTCCTGATACTATACCCACAATCCAGGGAAAAAAGCCCAGTTAAAGCACGAGCGACATTCACTAGAAATACTTAATTCTAAGCAATATTAACATTTTTTGTGGTGTTCTCAGTTATAAATTACACCCTGAGATCTAGAGTTCCTCCAAAACCTAGTAAAGTAAATACAGACTTTAATGAAGGGCAATCACAAAACCTGGGAATAACTGTCCTGACTTCCTGAGCCAGCAAAGCCCTGTGGTGCCTGTTGAATTCAAGGCAAGGTAAATCTTCCTGGGCAGCGGGCCGGTGTCCCGAAATAATATATCCCCCTGTATAAGGTCTGCACCATCCCTACGTTGGAGATGAATAGCTCTTTCCCCGGTTTGGCCAAACGACGTTCTCTGGCTGGTGCCATCAGCTGGAGCTCGGCTGAGAGTTTGAAACAAAGCATGTTGGGGTGTTCATGGAACTTTCTGTGTCTTGAAAGAGAATATGTTGAGTTTTAAAGCAAATCACAGAGTAATCACAGGTTCCTGTTGGCTGAGACAAAGCATCGTTTAAAGAGCCCTAGTTCCTCTGTGGTGCTTGTTTGTTCACACGCTTTGTTCCCAAGTAGCTCTTTTAACTGTCCTCTCTTCACCCGCTGCTGGTTTTTGTCTTATTTAGCTTAGGATAAAGTTTTACGAAATATATCATGGCCCACTTTCACTTGGGCACGCTCTCTTGCCAGTCTGATGTAGTTTTCTTTTCTGAGCCACGATCTGAGGTCTTGCTCCCAATAACACTTACTTACGTTTTGGGACAAGGATCCCTTCTTCCTCTGAAAAATAAACGTTTGGAAAAAAACTGAGCGTTTTACAGGCTGCCTTTCCCAAATTTTGAAGGGATAGTAGGGACTCTGTATATTTGTCATCTTATTGATTATTTAAATTATTGCTCAGAAGTGACCCATGGGTTATTCCGTGACTGTGTGGGCAGTGGGTACCACGGTCAGGAGCTCCTGTGAATCACATGAGCTTCCTTTAGAGGGCACCATTGACTTCCCTGAAGTCAACCTAAATGCCTCAACTTGCTGTTAATGAGGCTCGTTATCCACATCTGGACATCGGAGGTCCATGTCTTGAATATTTCGTGCTCTAAATATTTAGGATGCTGAGGGCTTAGTGCACATTATCTACTGTATGCAAGTATTTGACATGAAATACGCCTTGTAATAGACTTCTCAGGCCTTGGCTATGGTGATTTTCTTAATCACCAAGCAAAATGTTGGAAGGAAGATACGCTCCAGGATGCTGAACTGCCTGTGCTCATAAAGAGGACTGGAAGGCTCAGCTTCAAACCATAGATGCCAACAAAGAATTGGGCCTTCGGTTCCACCGTGTGATCTCAGGGATGCAGGTTCTCCCATCCTCTGTGACCCCGTCACTGGATCTAGAGACACCTACAGGGTTCTCCTTCCCTACAACTTCACCTGTTTTCCAGCAGAAGTGGTGTTTCTGCAGCCAGGTCTATTGCTCCATCTCTTTCTGTTTCATTCTCGCTTTCTTTTTTTGTGTGCTCTACCCAAGCTGGTATGTGGCTGTGGGGTCATCTTGCTGGATAAAGTGATGGGATTAGGAGGTCCATGGGTGACATGGGGTATTTTCTAGAATGAAGAAAGTTGCTTTTAGATGTGTTGATCTATTATTCTGGTTCTTATTTTTTAATGAAGTAGCAGAGAGATCAGGGAAGTGTAGGCGGTGCCTACCACAGTCTCCCAGCTTGAGGCAATACACGGTTCAGGGGAAGTCCACAGTGATGTAAACGGGATAATTGTGTAAATAAATGCCTGCTCTGCAATAAAAAATGAGCTTAATTTTAGATTTGAACCCTCAAAAGTATCTCATTTGTCCAGATAATTATTGTCATTTCAAGGAGATGAAGGAACATCCAACAAAATGGTGATTCAGATGCTTACCTTCTCTCTGGCTCCTTATTATGATCGCTTCTGCACTCCTCTGTGCAATTGCATCAACATCATCCTGATAATGTGGGTTTTTATATTTTATCCTTAGGTGGTTAATTAACTGCAGAGCTGCAGCGAGCCCAGCTCTAACATTGCAGATGACTGGGGATTGATGTTCAGTGCACTTGCAGCCCTTCAACCAAATCTTGGATCATGCTCATCATGTTGTCCTCTTCCGTTGGCTTAAAAGGTACCTACAGCGGGAGCCAGCTGATGGCACAGGCAGAATTGGAGGACTGGGTTGAAGAAAGATGAAGAAAAGCTCACATGAGGGTGGAAAACCCATCCTTTGATGGCTCACAAAGGATTTTGGTAAACCCTGTGAAGGGCTCACAGGGCAGCGGCAGTAGCTGGAAGGCAGCCCAGCAGAAATCCTTGGGTGGGTAATCGTGTGAATCTCTCCAACCCATCACTTATCTCTTCTTCCATCCCTGCCACAGCAGATTAAACCTCCCGCATGGCCCCAATATTCAGGAAACGCAATATAAACGTATCTTGTATCACAATGTTACAATTGTGTTCTACAATGTTATAAAATCTATTTATTTTTTCCTAGTTAGATCAGCAGAATCGGGTTGGAAGAAATTTTAGTTCTCCCAAACTTCTAGTTTATTTGGGTAGTCCTCTATGGCAGGTATGTTTACATCTCTGTGATCCCAAACCTCAGGGAATTGCATTTCGTTTCAGGGCTGCTGAGTCTCTGCAAATCCCATGAGATTTTTAGCTTTGATTTTCAAAATCCAGGGTGTTTTTCTCCTACAGTTGCAGAGAAAACCCTGAAAGTCAGAAGCGAGAGGCCTCAAAGAAAAAGGGAAATACATTTAAGAAATAAAACTCCATGATAAAATAATCGTATTTCATCTTGTACTTTTTGAAAAAAATAAAAACCTTTGTTTTCATGACAGAAGATGACAATTCATGACTTTAGAAAAACAGTTCTTCAAGTCTCCATTACGATGGCCAAGATTTTCAGGCTGGTTTGTGCTGTTACACTGCGTGCTGTATTATTCCTAAATAAGAGAGGAATTATCCAATTAAATCCAATCCATTTCTATAATTATATATTATTGGCCATATATATTCAGCCTCTCTGTCTTACAGGAGGAGAAAGAGAACACAGAATCTGACTCTTCTCAGAGAGGTACTAGTGAACTTACAACTGTTCGTAACCGTTTCTGAGATCTTCCTCTCGAAGCTCCAGGGTCTGAGACACCTCAGAGTTAAGATCATTCCATTGAAGTACAACCCAAATTTGAAGGAAATCAGTTACTTCTTGACCTGAGAGGTTCTCACCTGCTCTGTTTCAAAAGCCTTTATAAAATACTTCACTCTTAAACCAAACTGAAGAGCGCTCAGGCACCTGATCTGCAGGGAAAGCAGTGGAGAGTGGGTCCTGAAATGTACATGAGCATCCAGACCACAAATCTGGAGCACCTCTGGGTGGGATGAAGGCTGCAGGGGTGGACCAGGGCTGCTGTATATGATATCTCAGGTCCATCTCATGAGCTTGCTGCTCATAATGATTCTTCGTGAGACGAGTGTTTGCTTGTTTGTGCTCAATTTATTGCCTCTGCTGGAGAGAAGACCAGTCCTTTTTGCTGTTTAACAACCCTCCAATTTTTCGTTTACCTGCCAGCTTTATCAGCAGCATTATATTTCCCTTCAGTTCACTGATAAATAATGTGGAGAGACACAGCAACACGCTGTGGGTTTCCTCAGTGAGGATTCCCTGGTTATGCTTGTGTTTGAGATTTGGTCATTTAACAGGTTTTATCACCTACCACTTTAGTGATGATTCAGCAGAAATACAATCTAAATAATTGAAATTTCCCATATATATATATATTTCATACATTGGATTGGCATTTATTAATTTTTCAACCAAACCTGTTACATGAACCAAAAAGGTACTGAGTTGTTTTAGAAAAAATCTGGTTTTCATATTTTGTTATTGGTATCGATTGTACGGCTCTCCTTCCGTTTGTTTAATAATGAAATCCCGTATCTGCTCTTTTGTTACATTTCCTAGAACTGATATTAGGTTGACAGAAGAATGGTTAATTTTCTAATCCTTTTAACGCTTCCAAGTCAAGTGAAGACAGGGTTTCTTTCTCTGGCCAGTAGATATGAAATTTAACAAGGGCAAGTGCAGGGTGCTGCACCTGAGGAGAAATAACCCCCTGCACCAGGACAGGTTGGGGGTGACCTGCTGGAGAGCAGCTCTGAGGAAAAAGACCTGGGAG
>JAOXNO010000024.1:86503383-86514466 GCA_028565335.1 Limnodromus scolopaceus
CATCCTCCTGACACCCACCCTTTAAGTATTTATAGACATTGATCAGATCCCCCCTCAGGCTTGATCCGAACGCAAAGCCATAAAAACTACAATTTCTGTTTTCTGGAATTGCAATTAGTCTTCATGTTCCAGAGCATCAGAAAGCAGCACCCGGAATCTGCACACTCTTCCCCAAAATGCTTACCCTCTTGGAACTGGAAATACCTTGGCAAAATCCCATCTGTCATCATGGAATTTACTACTTCTCGGTGGAGAAGGATGCTTTCTGCAGCAGTATTATCGTGCACTAACAAGGCATGAATCCATTTGCATTTTAATCATAGGGGAGCCAACACCCTCAAATTGGTGCGAGCGCTTTTACGTTACCTGAACTCAGCCGTTGGACTGAGCCCAGCAGGTTTGCCTTCGCAGTGACACTTGCTTTTACCACGACGTCCCTTGAGCTCTCAGCCTCCATAAGAAAGAAAGATATTCTTCTGAAATTGGGCTAAATTCATTACCGATGAGTCTTCTTTTACTATGTGAAATTCTAAATAAAAAGACAGGTTTATTTTAAGCTTTTAACAGACTGTTGTAGTTAATCATGTATATCAGGCAAGAGGCTTGGTTGCTAAGAAAATCTTCAGCATGTCACCATGGGATTTGTGTGTTATTGACAGAAAAAGTACCAAATGACAGGAATTGCATCTGTTAATATGAATAGTGAAACAAACAAAAAAAAAGAAAAGAAAAGAACTATTTTCTGCCCAACTTTTGAGTTAATGCAAGCCTAGGCCAAAAATAACATACTTCCTATCAATTTGCAGAGTAGACATTTGGCTTTACAGACCTGGTTAAGATTTTTTTTAGAAAATTAAATCCCCATTTCTAGGTGGGTAGAACATATGGACCTCTGGTTGCCAGTGGTTGTCCTTACACTGCTGCATGGAGGTTCCTTGGATGAGCTCAAAGCTGAAATAGGTGTCCAGTACACTAGTTATTTGCAGAAACAGCCAGTGTGCTTGTTACTTGCAGAAGAAACCTCAGCTGCATTTTCATTTAGTGTTCTGTCATCTGATCAGACAGAGCTTGCTCCAGAGATTTTTCCAGCTCTCCCAATTGCCACGGTCCAGAAGAAGGTGAGATAAGATGGCCTGAGACAGGGAAAGAAGACAGAGCGGGACCTGTCTTCAAGCCTGGCACTGCTCACCTCAGGAACAGACACAGCAGGAGGAATCCAGGGCTTTAGCTGAATTAAGTGTGCCTGGAGGAACAGATGCCTCATCCTGGGCCGTAGCCTGGAGCAAAAAATGCTGCCAGGGAAGTTCTGCCAGGTTCAAGGTGGACATGGCCAGTGGCAGAGACAGCCAGGATCCCAGCATGGACTTACAGCCCTGTACAGGCCCAGGTTTAAAGATTGGCTGAGCATGAAAACCTTACTAATTCCACATTGAAACTTTTATTTTTTGTATTTAAATATAGACTGGAGTCACCCAGCAATCAAGAACCAAGCAAAGGGATTAGATCCTATTGATATGTTCTTAGAAACTGTAACTCCGGTTGCTCCGTATTTCGACCCTTGGCTGTGCTCCATAATCAGTACGTGACCCCATAAATTACAATTTTGGAAAAGGAATGAGTCCCACAGGTACACAGGGCGAATAAACAGTGGGTGTATTGTGAGAGGATGCATTATTTACCGGGACAGCAGAGTTCAATAAAGTAGCATGGTGGTCAAGGAGCCTGCTCAGAGAATAAAGTTTCCAGGCACACTGAGAACATCGATCTTCAGTGCAAGGGTTAGAAAATCCTGTGGAAAGCGAGTTATTCTATGAGATGATAACTTTATTTTAGCTTCTTTAACTTGTGTTAGCTTTAGGTATCATTTTTCATGCCCAGATAAGGAGAATCAACCCTACAGCTGAAGCCTACAGTCATATATGGCACATGTATTGCTTGGGAATTGCCTCTTACAGTGTTTATTTTCCTGGTGAGAGAAATCTTGATTTTTTGGTCTCTCTCATTTAAATGATTCTTTCTTATTTCAGTTTAAACACAGGAGGATTTTATAGGCTGAGAAAGAGGATCCTGCCTCTGGTTACCGCTGAGATAATTAAGCAGCAAAACGTTACTGGACAAGGAGGGAATCCTATTGAAGGTAAGAAAATGCAGAATATAAGACTTTCTGTTATAATTCAATAATAGCACTGGAGAGAATAATTCATTTGCTGTGGGAGATAGATAAACAGATTTTTTCTGTTTGCTTTCTGCTTCTATTATTTTCCCACTCCGTGTCTTTGGGCAAGTCCTCCTAACTTCTTGGTCCCTCAGTCTTCCCTTTCTGCAAAACAACAAATCAAACCGCCTTGCTGGGATGCTGGAGGAATGGATGCAGTGCTTTATAAATATGTAACAAGCTCTGGTTTTTGCTAGGAGGCAGAACAGACTAATATATATGTATAATATATATACACACATATATATTTAAAGTTTGCCAGTGTTCTTGGTATTTTTGTAAGACACAGCAATAAGAGAATAAACTTAAAAGCTACTGTGGCATATCTCATTGACTGTCAGAGGTTTGTATCAAATATTTGATTCAAGGTTCCCTGTGAGCCTGCTGTTAAAGCAGCACTGAGGCCAGGAGCATTTGCTTAGAAAATAATCAGATATACATTTTTTAAAACATCTTCATTTACTTATGAGAAGAATATCTATCTGCAGCATCTCATGTATAAAATGTTTGGTGCCTGCATAACATATGCACAGAGCATATGTTTTAATTTTCGCTCAGTACAATATTTCTAATTTAAATAAATTAGCCCAAGGCATAAAGTACTATCAACCATTTTTTTCTGGTTTTTAGTACATGCCAGATTGCAGAGAAGCATTGCTAATGAAAAGGGCAATCATATACCTGAGCGTATTTTGTTTACTCCTCATTAACGACAAAATATACCTGTCTTTTTTTCATTTAGAATTTCGTATACTGAAAGCAAATTGATTGGTAATGATCTTAGCTTGTTATTTCTTCACAGATTTTTGTAATCATTGTTTCAAGGGCTTTTTGAGTTGAGTTTAAGGGCTTTTGAGTTCAAGCTTTGTTATTCGGGGCCATTCTCCTTAAACTTGTCCAATTTCCATGCTCTGTAACCAGGGAACATGGATATTGTGGTCTCCCAACTACTTCTAAGACAGCCTCTAAAGATAACTAGGAAAAGCAACTCAGAAGGCGGCTTAAATTTACTATTCAGGAGTCCAGATTTTTAATCCTGTGAAATGGTATCTATTATGTATATTGAACATGTACTCCAGCAAACTCTCCTTCTCCCACGGAAGGCTTAGTTTAACACAGGATGCTGTTTCTCCAGTTATAAATATTCCCTGGCAATGCAAGCACCAAAGGTGACTGAATTGGTAGTTATAGAGAATTTTATGATGAAGCCCCTTTAACTTAATTCAGAAATCAAAAATCTCCTCCTGAATATCCTCTCACTGAAGGGAAATTCAATAGTGACTATTATTGCATGTTATTGAATACTCAGCTATTGCAAACAATTGTGTAAGTCATTCGAATAGAAATAACGAGCAGACTCCCTCTTTTTTTTTCTGTACAGCAAAATGGCCATTGCTAGAAGGACACCAAAGAGGAGCCCAGATTTAATGCCCAGGTGAAGCAATACCTTCAGTCTCCTACCAAAATTTATTTGGATGTTCCTTCCTCTGTCCACAAGGACTATTTTGTCACCAGCAGGGCTGCCTATGGGACCCTCATGCCTTAAATCCGAGGAGGGCTCATATGAGCCCTCCTCAGTTTGTCTTAAGTGCAATTAGCTGGATGGCTTGAGCAGAATCAATTTAGGTCTTTGCCAGTTTGACTCCTGATGTCAGGAATTGATTATAAACAGCTCAGCCGGGAGGCTGAGGAGGATGGAAATCTCTGGTGCAAAGAGTCAGGGAAAGGGAGAGAAAGGGAGGTGTGCCTGCGTTGAGGGAACATGCAAAGGGGAAAGAGGGTGGGAGAAGCCAGCTGGGGGGTCAAACCTCTCCAGTTGGTTCAACTGGAACTGGAGGAAGACGTGTCCGTGGCGAGGGAGCTCAGAAAGGGATCCAAAGGACGAACTTGGTGGAACTTGCTTTTAGGCACTTATCTGAAGTTGTCCCATTCAGCACAGCACCAGGTAGCAGTAACACGCAGGAGACGATGAGGACACCGTGTGTAGCTGCAATCCCACCCTTTCTCTGGTTCCCATCCCTCATGCAGGCACCCACAGCCCACCCTCTGCAGGCAGACTCACTCCTACACCCGTTTCACTGGAAGAACATCCCTCTCTCCCCCTGTTTTTCACCTGAAGAGGAAAAGGCCATAGGACTCACCTTTTACAATCATCTGGCAGCGAGAAACCTAAACCAAGGGCTGCTTCCAGATCTCTCCCCAGCTTGAGAGAATTTCAACTCCAATGACTCCTCCCAGGAGCTTCCAGCCCTGTGGGGGTAAGGAAATATTTGAACTTGTTGTACTATTTTCTGGAATTTTTTATTTCAGCATCTGAGTACCCTCCTGCGGGGTTTATGTTTCAATAGTGAGCACGGTGGGGTTCCATGCGGAGCCCCATCGTGTCCTCATGCCTTCAGCACATCCTGACAATCCAGGCCAGATTTTTTTTATTGAGATGCATCACTACAGCAAAACAAACTTTTCATATGGGCTTCCACAGACTTATTCTTGATTTATGCCATTATACTAGAAGCTGAGTCAAGCTAATATTGTTCATCAGATACCAGGGGAACAAATTTTAAGTGCTCTGTTGAAGCGCTTTTCTATTTTGAATTCCATGTGAAAACCAACAGAGTGTACTTCTCCTTAGTCCAGTGCAGATGAGAAGCAAGTCTACTGCAGCTACCCTAGATCAAAAGTGTTTTAATCAGTCATTTCTTAACATGGTACTCACTTTCTCATTTCTCTGTGTTTCCTGGTTATAATTAATCTTAAAAAGAAGAATGGTTTAAAATTTAAATGAACTATAAAATCCATAAAAATATAAAATGAAGTATCCAAACCCAGGCACTTGACAATTACATTTATTACTGCACATTGACTGAGCGAGATACTGCCTTAGATACAGAAGGCCAATTGACATCAAACAGGCATGTACATAAAGTGCAACAATACATATGAGGGAGGAAAGGCATTTGGGGGGCATTTGATTAATGTACTTTTAATTGGACTTTCCTGCCTCATTGGTTTTATTCTCTCAATTTAGCTCAAGCTGCTCAAATCCATAAATAGGCAAAGCACCTACTATAATTAACAAAATACACTGCTTGCAAATTACCAGATTTGTCAGAGTGCATATAAACAAATAGTATATTATACAAATGTTGATGAACTCCTACAGAAATGTAAACAGGCAAAGAAAAAAAAAATCCCCCAAACCAGCACCTTCCTCTTTAAAAGCTATTTGGGACACTTGATCTTTATGGTGTGTTTTCAACTGCAATTTTAACTTTAGTTCTTTATTCCATTAAAAATTTGTAGGGTGCTCTGCCAGTAACATTCAAGCTGGAATTTGAGCGTAGTAAGTTATGACCCCCATGTGATGCTCTCTGGTCTTATAAAGAATGCGCAAGACCATATTTGTATCACAAAATTTGAGCAACAAAAGTGAAAAGCAAATTTTTATCGAATGAAGAACGCCTACAGCACAGAAACCCAGCAGAAAATGCTAGCTTCTATTGCTATTTATAACTTTGAAAAGATTCTAGGATTTTTAGGTATCCCATGGTATGTGCTATAAATCTAGGACATAATTCAAAAAGAATATTTAAAGTACGTGATTGCTAATAAAACAGATTAAACATTTAACAACTGAGAAAACCACATACGTAATTTGGATTTGATACTGAGGTTCTCAGCAAACGTGAATCAAATCTGAGCCATAAAGCACATGGACAGAAATTCCATAGTCAGGGTAGAAGTTGAGAGAACAATTTGTTATGTAAATATTTGGAAGAAAAAGAACAGACTGAAAAATGAGCATCTTCCATGTTTGTCTGAGTGGTCGTGTAGTTGCACAGGATTTAAAAATCAATTCACATAATATTTAACATCTTTTTAGAGATTTTGCACTTTAAATACTCTTCAGTTGCCATATTAAAAACCCCAAAGAGCTCTCCTTCCTCAGTAAACCCTCTTTAATTTGCATTTTAGACTATGTACATTTTTACCCTGGGAGCACCACCTACTGTTGAACATCTACGTGTACGGGGTGTGTGTGGGGGAACTCCTACCAAGTTGATGGTTCTTTCCAAATTTAGATTAGAAAAATACACAGCTTTTCATTTAAAACAAACATGGACAATTAGAGAGACATATCACAAGTCACCTGTGTGTTATATGAGAGGGAAACATCTGATTCTTTTCCTTCCACAAATTAGGTAAACTTTATTCAGGAAGAATCAAATAGTTGATTTATTCCATATTTACTACTCTCCACCCCTTCTTCACTACAGTTTGCCACAGAAAAGTGTCAAATGATTATTTGCTTTTTCTTTAGAGTGCTTTTCCTTTTCACCTCACAGATTCAATCAAATAGGCTTGAATAATTATTAACGTGAACAGAGTTTCCCTCATTAAGCACTCACAAACCATTTTACAAACATTATTGGGGTCCTCGATTTTACTTTACTTCACAGTTACACAAAGCTAATAGCATCTGAGACTTTCTCATTGGGAAGGAGGATTTTTGAACTGATACTGGGGTTGTGATGCTGGTATTTCTGGGGAATACCAGGACACAGATTTGCAGACTCACCAGGTTCTGGGTGCTCATTATTGCCCCAAAGCAGAGGATTCTGTGACATACACACTTAGCTAAAGAATTAATTGTACAGGGAAAGGAATTTAAATTGAATCTCCCTAGCTATCTTGCTGAGGAAAACAGTAGTAAAGCAAAATAAAGGTCCATTAGGAGGTAATAGCTGGAGTATGCTCCACCACTGCTGTTTCTCCGCTGATTATGTAAAACAGCTGTCAGTCAGGAAATCCCTTTGGGAAAACTGCTCTTCCTTCTTTCCAAATTAATTACATTAAATGTGGTGAATTACATTAAGGAGTGGGAGCATGGAGGAAGTTTACTTCCATGCTACCAAAAAGTTTCAATCAGGTGTTTTCATGGGGTATAACTGAACTTACCAGACAAATTTATTCTCCAGCTGGGATGAATATGGAAAAGATCTGGACCCATTACTTTAAATGCATGCAATGCTGCTTTACTTTGAGAAAATACCTCTCACCTGATTCCTTCTCATAGAATCATAGAATGGTTTGGGTTGGAAGGGACCTTAAAGATCATCGAGTTCCAACCCCCTGCCCTGGGCAGGGACACCTCCCACCAGACCAGGTTGCTCAAAGCCCCATCCACAGCCTGGTCTTGAACCTCTCCAGGGATGGGGCTGAAATGATATGTACCTCTGAATATTGCCTGTAATATGCTTTCAGTACACACAACAGCACTGACCATCCTGATATTTATATATATACCCTCTTCAGACTCACGATCTTTCAATAGCATTGGCTCCATACATCTAAGACACATGTCCCTCAGTGGCAACATCCATTAAGCTGAGCATAGCACAACAAACTGATGACAGAATTCTTTAGAAAATATTAAAAATATCTAAACGCCGTTGCATGGCCTGTTATCTCTATATCTAGCTATCTCCTTTCGCAAAACAAACAAATGAACGAACAAACAAAACCCCAGAAAACCCAAACAACTTGCCCTTAGTTGTTTCTGTCCTCTTCTGTACCAGGTCTGGTGTCCAATGAAGATGGTATGGTCTAGTTTTACTTGTGCCTACAAAATTTTCCAACAGTTACTTTTATCACTAGACCCTCTCATTAATTTCCTGGCTGCTTCACTTTGTGGTACAAGTAGTTCAATACACTGAATAACTCTAATTGTATACCTTTTTCTTAAGTTAGCCATTACTTTTCTGATCCCTGAATAGCAGGAGGTTGGATCTAAAGCCATCATTGAAATCTATGTCACTGTAGTTATTTAACATTTATCAGTATCATCGTAGCGTAGGCTCTACATGGAGGCTGAATTAGTTCAGTCAAGTTTGAGGTCAAAGTGAGCAGAATTTCGCAATGTTTATCACTAGATGTACGTTATGGTTTGCCATTTTACCAGTCAGTCATTCCAAGCTATGGTTGTCCTAACGTATGGCATTAAATCTTATGTTATGAACTTTGCTTCTGAAGTTAATGAATACTCAGGAGAAAGGAATGGAGTTAAATACTCCAGATATCCTCTGGGTACATTTGGAGCTGTTCATATGACATTGGTCTATTTCTGCTAAAAGAGTTTTAAAAGTGTGCTAACACTAACAGTTTTCTTGACAACCCCAAGCAAGCTCTATAAACTTGTGAGAGGCCTCCAGTCTCTCCACACGTAGGTCCCACCTTGCAAGTGCAGACAAGTATTACTGCTGGGTTCAGTGTAATTATTCCATGTTCATACAAATCAGAAACACTGGATGAAAATCCCCCTCCATTGAAAATAATTTATTGACCTCAGTGAGACAGGATTTTACTCCAAGTGCAGGAAAGATGTTTTCTACTACATGGTCTGGGCACCTGCAATGTACCTGAGGAAAAGCAATACTCCAGCCATACAGCTGTCTTATGTCATCAGAGACAGTTAAAGAAAATTGCTGTTTCAGTTAGTGGATTTCAGTAACTATACCCAGCTGTTAAAATTGCTCATGATGCACCAAAACCAAACTCAAAAAGCATCTGTGATGAGAGATCAATCACTTCCTGGTATTTAACTGAGATGTAGCCAATTAGAAGAACAAACACGATCACACGGATTTTCGGATTGTATCAGCAATTCATCTTTTACGATACACAGCTTTGGTTACAACCAACATTTGTCTCACTGAGTTCCATCTAAACATTCTTTCTGCTTCTCAATTCAAAACCACTTTAATGCATTTATAAAAATGTTCTAATTTACCTGTTTCTGCTGCTGGACTCACTCAAGCCCTTGGAAATAATTTGCAGCGTATTAGCTTCTGTAACACATTATCTTTGCCCTTCATGTCATACGGCGGGTGCTCGTGGTACAAAGTATATTAATTTTAAGATTGTAAGTTCTTTTGGTCTGAAGGATCATAGACAGCTCCTGGGAACAGAGACAACCACTTCAAACCATTTGAACAAGTATTGTCGTTTTATCTTGACTAGAAAGAAAGCTTAATCAACTTCAGTGCCAGATAGTCTGATCTCCATTCACACTCAAAAGGATTTGTGGTCTCTAAATACGTCTAAAATTCTGGTTATCAGGCAGGATTCATTCTATTCAATTTGAGCTCTCTAAAAGGAAGGAGCTTTGTCTAAGCCAGTTTCTAGATCTTACCTTTTTTCAGTGAAGAGAGAGATTGTTTCATCCTGTCTGTCCAGAACGTGTTTCATCCTGTCTGTTCCTCCAGAAAGAGCCCACCACTGATGAGGCTGCCATGGGCAAAAGAGAGATACCCCCCTGAGAGTGAGCAGGTGAAAGCACATTATGGAACGGTTATTTCTACAGAAGCGAAATTAAGAAATGAAGAAAGGGAGAGCAGCAAAGCTACTCGAGCTTTCTCACCAGCTTGAACCATGTGTTATGCCCAGTCACAATCAGACTCCACAGTCACATCTTTGCAACTCTGATCCACCGCTGCTTTTCACAGCTGCTGCCCAACAGGGTGGATTCCCCAATTTTACAGCTTTGCCTCCATTTTTTGTCCCAAAGAGGTACAATTTCCCTCAGACTGTCCTTGACGATCAATCACACTGCTGCCTGCCTTAGTCTCTTTGTTAATTACTGCTTTCACACCTTCTTGTGTCATCATTAGTGTCAGAATTAGTTTCCCCCCCGAGCTGAACCCTGTATCATCTGTAAGAAGCACCAGGTCACTGATGATTCCAAATTTATGACTACGTTTGGACACGGTCAGTTAAACAGTTTATCCTTCTTATATTACATACCATGTACCTATCAATACACTTTAGATGTGTACGATTTCTCAGTCAAACTGTTGTGACACACCAGGTCATGCATTTTTTATTTATTCTATTACCTCTATAGGTTAAACATGAAATCTCATTTAAAAAATATATTAAAAAAATCAACATTGTAGGTTTCAATCTATTTTCGGAAAACCCCTGTTAGCGAGGATTAACTATATTCCCCTCTTTTAATTCTTGATGAATCAAATCCTGTATCAGTCATTGCATTAATTTGCCCAGGATTGACATCAGGCTGTCAGAACCATAATTAGCTGGGTCATCCGCTTTGATTTTAGTGTAAAAACTGGTCACACTCTTCTAAAGTTTTTATAACTAGATTATGCTCATTCTCTTCAATTAAAAAAAAAATAAAATTCATTAGCTATGTGTTTACTTGCTGCCTCAAAGCAATCTTATAAAGCTGAACTCTACAGCATTAAAATACTATATTTACTCCTGGTTTTCTTGCGGCCAAGGGAAGCATTTAGGAAGGATGTTCTCCGCACTTAGACTGACAAGGACTTGGCTGTGGCTTCCCTTCACAGCCTTTGTAAACATAATCATTTGTGGCTGTTAAGGCAACCTCATCAAGCACAGAGACTCGTCCCCTCGGTCTAATGAGAGTAGGGCCAGTCCCCACAGGAGCATTTCCAAGCTACAATCCAGCTGCTGCCACAGCTGTGCTTGGCTGCCGAGCAGAAATCAGAAGTTATGTCAGACTCCCGGTCTTGAACGGACAATGCTTACAACATCACAGAAACATAGAATAGTTTAGGTTAGAGAAGACCTTTAAGACCATCGAGTCCAACCGTTAACCTGACACTGCCAAAACCACCACTAAACCATGTCCCTCAGCACCACATCTACCCGTCTTTTAAACGCCCCCAGGGCTGGCGACTCAACCACTTCCCTGGGCAGCCTGTTCCAGTGTTTGACAACCCTTTCTGTGAAGAGATTTTTTTCTAATCTCCAATCTGAACCTCCCCTGGCACAACTTGAGGCCGTTTCCTCTTGTCCCATGGCCTGTTCCTTGGGAGAAGAGAC
>JAOXNO010000024.1:86522157-86536055 GCA_028565335.1 Limnodromus scolopaceus
GTGAGGGAAGGAAAGAGGGACACTTCTGTCTCAGGAATAGGAAGTTCTGCATCAGGAAAGTTGCTCAGGGACTAGTACAGTCATGGCATTTTCCAGCTAACCACATTTCACCAATTTAAGCCCTTCTTGTCCTTGTGAATATCTGAGCAACATTCATGACAGTATTTAGGTTTGTAATAGTGGTAGAGGGTACTTATTTTAAAATGCTCACTGATATTATTTTTTTTGCATCAAAATGGTGTCCTGGTTTTTCCACAAGATTATAAGCTCAACTGTTCTCTGGTTTTCACTTGTGATGGGTAATTCTTCCCTTATCTTTCCGACTTACTGATCAGACAGCAAATTTTTAAAACAGTTAGGTAGCAGTGGTTTTCCACTATTTGTGGAAACCAGACTTCCTTTTTATAAACACACAGCTACATCCACAAGGAATAATCTAATGATTGTGGTGAGCATTTAAAACTCATTACATAAAAAAAAAACCAGTTGAGGTACAAGCAAGTGTGGCCTCAAGTATGAGGCAGTTCTTTGGAATTTGAAAGGTATATGCCCCTTACTGTAGTTTTTCATGTAACCTTGGTACAAATTTTAATATTACATGGGATGGAGGTGGTCAAAACACATCAGACTTTATATTTGGTTATATCAAAAGAGTTTAGCCTGAATTAGGTGGTATTAACAAACAAACCCCAAAAACTTGTTAATATATACGTGCAGCAATCCTATCACAGACATTACACGGTATGTAACAGTAACCAATCTTTGAACATTAGCAGGTAGGGAACTTAACAATCAGATGTATTAAATTCAGCTGTGGAGTAATAGAATGACTCGCAAGAACTTAGAATGAATTTAGGAGGAAAAAAACCCAAGTAATTCCAGTTCAGTACTTGCGTGAGAAAGAGCAGACTCCTGTACATTGTGGCTATGATCTCCAGAACTACTCTGACAACCAAGTTAAAGTACTTTATAAAACTCCTGTAGGAACACAGGAGGCTGAGCAGAAGAAAAAATACATGACTTCATTATTTTAATTTTTTTCCTCTTTCTTTGGATTTCCTTTGGTTGAAACTATAGCAGAAGTGGCATAAGGCTCTGAGCAGCTTGTTAATGATCTTGAAATCTAACTAACCAAACTCAGTACCATCAGTTCATGCTGTACTATCAGGTAGCTGTGCGCGTTGTCCCCTTTTCATCTGTCTGCCTGTTACTCCTCCAACCACTCCTCGAAGAGCAGGAAACACAAATAGGTGCTGGGCAGGGAGGGAAGGAGACAGCATCCCAGATCTTCCTAGAGAATATATTCCCAACCTACCTTTTTCAATTATAGAATCATAGAATGGTTTAGGTTGGAAGGGACCTTAAAGACCATCCAGTTCCAGCCTCCTGCCATGGGCAGGGACACCTCCCACAACACCAGGTTGCTCAAAGCCCCATCCAGCCTGGCCTTGAACCCCTCCAGGGACGGGGCAGCCACAACTTCTCTGGGCAACCTAGGCCAGGGTCTCACCACCCTCATAGCAAAGAATTTCTTCCTGAGATCTCATCTAAATCTCCCCTCTTTCAGGTTAACACCATTCTCCCTCATCCTATGGCTCCTGTCCCTGATCATGAGTCCCTCCCCATCTCTCCTGGTCTAGCAACAGCATATCTGCAGGTTGCAACTCTGGCTCTCTTAGATATCGCATGTTAAGATATCCTAGGACATACTTGGCTCTTGCTACTTTTAATTTATCTTACTACGCTAGCTCAGGAGAGCTTTACTGAAACAGACTCATGTGGATTTACACCCAGCTGTTTGAGGATAGAAAATAATAATGGAATTTGTAATTAGACAAATGCCCATTTCCTTACTTCTGACCTCCGCATCGCAGTTCTAGATAAAAAAACAACTGCTCCATACTCCTACATGAAAAACCATTTAGATCAAGGCTCAGCAAGGAGCCTTGGACAAACCTGATATATCTATTTAGAGCCATGACAGAGAAGAGCAATTTATCAACATCAGTAAATCCTGACAAATGCCAAGACACACAAGCCTCCTAAATCAAATAAGGGCCTCAACCAGGTTTTGTCTAATAATTGCTTGCTGAAAGCTGAAGGCGAGGTAGGACATAATTAATTGGCTTCTCCCTCCTCATAGCATAGCATAGCCCTGGAGTGCAGGCTGTGAAGATTTAGGATGTCGAGCAGGAACAAGAAATTAACTTGCAGAACATAGAGGAACAGAATTCTCACCTTCTCCAGCAGGTAAGATCATGTGGGACTTGATGTTTTTTTTGACTGACCTTTCCAAGCCCCAAAACCTGTTTTGAAAGTGAGGAGCTCTGCATTCCATCTGCTATCCCCGACTGTCCCATTTAGCCCAAATACTGTGAAGTTTCTGTATATACTTGGCAGATACAAGAAATCTGTACTTGTTTTAGGTACTATAGGATACTTATTCCACCATAGCAAGGTACCGATCTAGAGATGAAAGGGTTAAGGCACCATTTGGGGCTTGTTAAACAAATTAATGCCCTATTTTGGCTCATGAAATAAATCAAGCCTTGCTCTGCCAGGGCACAAATGGGATTTTGCGTGACCACGGATATGTAATGTTGGGCAAGCCACTTACACTTGCTTTCTCTGTTCCCTTTTTTTAAAATGGGAATTCCAGTGCCATTCTGACTGCAATGGACATAATTATGGAAGATATATAGGTTAAAGCCTGCTCGCTGGTGGGGTGGTGTGAGGAGCAGAAAGGCCTTGACTCGATGTAAGCGCAGCTCAGCACTAACTAAAACATCCCAGCGTTATCAACACTGTTTTCAGCACAAATCCAAACCAGCCCCATACCAGCTAATATGGAAAAAATTAACTCTATCCCAGCCAAAACCAGCAGAATGAGAAAAGACAATGCTAGGGTCTGCACCCGAGGTGTTTGGGGTTTGCCACTGGGATAAAAATATCACACACAGAGGAAGAATTCACAGAAATAAGCGAGCTTCCTTTCTTTTTTATCAGTTTCTCCTGTGCCGGGGGGAAAGAGGATCCTGAGAAACTCCATTTCCGTCAATTTGCCAGAAGACAGCTTTCCCTAAGAAACGAGCTTTCAAGCTAGAAGGCAGACCAGCTCGAATAGTCACCCATCAGTAATCTCCTGTAAGGATTATACATTTTAAAAAGGGGATGTGTTCTGTGATGATCCTTTTACTTCTCAGCATTTTTCAAAGCTGTTCTGTCAAAAGGTATTGCTTCTTTGAGAACACAGTCCTCGTGCAAGTGTGTAGGTGACTAAGATTGTTGATGTTTTTCAAAACCTACCAGTAAAAACCCCCAAGTCTCAGAAAAAGTAAATCCCAGGCATCAAGGCAATGATAGCCAAGATGCAGCTTTTGTAGCTTTGCTGCCTAATATGGGGGCTTCCTGTTGTAAAATTAAGTAGTTAGTCTCGCTCTTGTAAGTCATCAACTTAGGGGAAAAAAAAAAAAAAAAGAAAAAAAGACAGAAGAGATACAGAGAAAATACAGTCAAAGCTTAATGAATGTTGAATTTCCACTGACTGGCGCCAGCACGCTGCTTTTGCCAGAAAAATGGCAGATGATGTACAACATAATTAGTACCTAGCTAGCGGAAGAAAAGGTAGATTAAAAGAAAATTTAGGGAAAGAGTAACCTGTTTCCTAGAGAAAACCTGATGGAACCTGGATATTGTAGCCATGTGAGAAGTCACTCAAAATTTCTATGTCATTGGCTGCCACTGTCAACAACAAAGCAAGGCTGCTGTTGGCATTTCCGTGGCTGGAGTCGGTGCTGGAAGCTGCAGGGCACTGACATCCTGCCATAGTGGATTTAGTGAAATTTATGGTGAGTCTGAACGGGGCACTCCCCCAACAAAGTGTTTGGAGCTTGGCACGGTGGCTTCCTTCCCCTACCATGGTCTATAGTACCTTCTTCTGGGTTGAGTCGGCTGCAGTAGGCAAAAATGAACACTCCTGAGGTTGAGTGAAACCTTGTCAGAATGGATGAATGAAACAACTGCTCTTTGTTCAAGTTCATGGTGAGGAACTGCACAAGGGGCCTCATACCAAAACACAGCCACTTGTTACCACTCCAAACAAATGTGTGCCCTGTGAGATCCCACTCAGGAATTTGAACTATCTGGGTGGAGGGCTCAGATAGGTGGAGCTTCTCTGAGTGCTCTTGGGGATGTGGGTGGGTGGGACAGAGAGAAAGAAAAAGGGAGAGGGGAAGAGAAAGGCAGGGGGAGGAAGCAGAAAAAGAACAGAGAAGATATGTTTACACTTTATTTTATTTTTTTTTTTTTGCAAGCAGATGTGAGCTTGCTTTGGTTGTGCTCCAAGCAGACACAACTTGTTGTGCCCACGCTATCAGCAAAGGCTTAGTAGCTCAGGCTTACTAACCATGGCTACGCTGTTTATGGTTTGGAGCTGACTCATGTCCATCCAGAGTAAAGGCTCACAACTGGGCAGTTCAAACCAGATGAGACCAGAAAAACAATTGCAGGCACCGGCAGAATAAGCAAGTTACGTCTCCTCTGAAAAGTATATAGGTCTTAGACTGGCAGTGGGGCACTGTCCATAAAAGTCTAAATTAGTATTAGCACTGAACCATGGAAATTCATCTTGCAGTTCTTTTTCCCCTAGTTTAGAAGTTCAACGCTGAACGCCTCTTCTTCGTTTTGAAACTGGAGGACATATTCAGTTACCTGCTTCATAAGTGAGCTAATATTCATTGGTATTTTGCTGACTTGAGCTTTCAGCAGTGAGATTTTTCTGTCTCTTTTTCTGTTGTCGGCCATCTCATCCATATTGCGTGATGTTGGCTAAATCCAGCTGATAGCCATCAAATCAAATAGTGATATGTACATAAAAACCAATAATAATAATAATCATTTAAAAAAAGGCAGCAAGGATTTCAGACTCCAAACCTGAGACTTCAAAATTGCAATCTGAAAACCTCATTTCACTCTGAACTTACCTCTACCAATCTCTCCGCTCTCTTCCGCAGGTTTATGTGAAACATCTCAGCAACTATCTCCCACCTGCACCAGCTGAGGTACCAAAACAAAGATATTTCTCTATCTCCCTGAGAAGAAAGAGGAAATATAATCAGGAAGACTGGTTGGCCTTACAGAAACATCTGGGATCTGAGTTCTGCTTTGACCATTTCTGCATTTTATAAGAAACAGTCAGTGAAGAAAATTAATGAACAGTTCTTGGAGCAAAAACAAGATCTCCCCCCTCCTGGGTAAAGGCCCTAAGGCTGAGAAGCTGAGAATCACATCCTCTTTTCCACTGGGTGGAACTCAAAGACTTTTTTTGTTCCTCTGGTGCTGATAAATTATTGGCAGTTGTAGCTTCAAGAGGCTGCAGATGTCCAGAGATCCTCGCCAAAAGACCACTGATCTCAAGTTTGTAGATCCGCTCCTGTTCTTAAAAAGACATTGCTGCCACGTGGCCTGAGAGATCACTCTTATGATGTTGAATGCCTCAGTCCCGGAGCAGAGCTGGAATTGCTGTCAGCACCGGTTAGGAAAAGGCAAGCCAAGGCCTTGGGAGTGTGCTGACCATAAATGCTCTCTTAGTGCTCTCTTCCTCTGACCACACAGAGCACAGGGACCTGAGCCCACTCTATACAGAAATTTCATAAATCCTGCAGAGGATCAAAGGGGCTCCAACTTTCAACGTTGTCGTGTTCACTTTTAGACACAGATGCGAGCTCCCACGAAAGACACTGATTTCTCAGCTATGGTGGTTGTATTGCATTCATCTTGCTATGTATCATTTCAAGGGCAATTACTCCAGGTCTTTTCATGTCCTGGTATGTCCTGTGAACGTGTCTGAACTCCACGCTGCAAGAACCTTCTCCAAGGACAAGAGGATGATTGCTCTATATCTTGTGTTTTGAAATTTTGACCTAAGTAATTCAATGTAACGTTCCGGCTGCTTTTCCCCTTGGTTTCAGTAAGGATTTTTTCCTATACATCTCTCTTCTGTGTCTCACAGGGTGATGGCCAAACCTGGCAATGTTTTCAGCCAGCGATGCAAAGCTTGTCTATGGTACATGATGCAGGGTGTTACAAAGGGCCACCAACCAGAGCTGGAGCATAAAGCACGTGCTGTGTGTTACAGCACATTTCAGGCACACTGGTTCCGCAACAGAGAGGTTACATCTGCGTTACAAGATAACAGTAATTCTAGCACATTTCTTTCTCACAATCTAGCTGCAGACATAGGTTTAGATAATGTATGTAAAGGGAAAGAAAGAAGCAGTCGAACACCAGATGTATGAAGCTGCAGAGGTGGGATTGAGGCTGTAACCCTGTTCATTTCCTCCCTAAGGACCCAGACAAACTTCCCATGAAGAAGCCAGAGAAACCTTAAATCAACTATGTAACTTTTTAACGGATATCTTATTCTGTTTATGGAATATAAAATGTCATATGTAACATATATCCCAGTAATATATTACAATATAGAATATATGAGGTAATGTATAATGGTTTATATTTTCTATTATTCCATGCCTATTTGTACATTTTATACGTGTATGTATAATTATATGTATAAATATAAAATTGAGTTTATTCCTTAATTTAAGGAAATATTTTAAGATAAAGGGCACCAAATATAGCAGAACAACCTCACCTCTCCTCCCCTTCGAAGACAGCAGCTTTGATTTTTTTCTCACAGGAGTTAAGAAGAAATTCACGTAATCAGTATATCTAGGCTCAGCTTACCAACTTCTTCTAATACTTCAGTGTCTTTGTTGGAGATAGTACTGTGAACCCGCAAAAACCAATCATCACAATTTCTGATGGCAATTAGGATGAAGAAAATTAAACCCAGGAGACACAGTAGCCGTACATAGAAAGCTGATCCCTGTGGGGGTGATTGCCTCACCTACTAGAGCATGCCAGAAACATCTTAAGGCTTTGATATCATCACCATACTGGGGCAAAAATATAAATGACTCTGTAAAGTAGCAGTATGTTTGATATCTGTTGTAGACTTCCGAAGTTTTCAGTTAGAATGCTCTGACTTTGGGATTGCTGTATCAGTAATGGCCATGCCAGATACATCACTTCATCTATGGTTGACCTGTTTGTTAAACGAACCCAAATAAATGAAACCCCTCTTCTCACTAAAGTTCTCCACTTCACTGTTTGAATTCCAAATGCCTAAATTAGCAACTGTGGGATCCCTTCACCTCCCCACTGAAAACACTTGTTACTGTATTTGCTGACTTCCACCGTTCACCCAGCTGTGCAGGCTCCCCTAAGATACCAACGCATGCAACAGAGCTAATTGTTTATAATTTGGGGGTTAGAAGCAGCAAGATGAATTTTCAGAAAGGTTGGTTTCATTTTAGCTCAGCTTGTCATGGAAGGCTTAGAGTAAGCCATACAGGCTTATAAACATTTTAAGTAAAATACATATTTTCAAATGTTTTTTGTCTTTGCAGCTGACAGAGAAAGCACTCAGCTTTGGTCTGACTTTATGGCTATCAAAGATGATGGTTTCACTGTTTTCAGTGGCAGCAGGTTGCTGGCAGCAAACCTTTGGGAAAATCCCACCAGCGATGTCTCCTCGCTCTGAAGAGGATGTGTGATGTACACTTTTGTGGGCTTGGCGGGGCGTGGGGGTGCTTGATTTATTTTTTGTTGGTTTTACTGATCTTCAGGGTGTTAGGAGCCAAATTGTAGCAGAAATGGGTGGACAAGTTATATTCTCATATCTGTTTTTACTAGAGGGGATAGTTATAAGATTATTTCAGGGGAAAAAAAAAGTTTTGCATGTAATGAAAAAAAATAAAAATAGAAATGGGTCCAAGTATGCTGTAAAGAAAAAAAGGGGGTTGTAATTACAGCCATATCTAACACACAAAAATTTTTAAAAAGGTATCTTAGTAGAATATAACATCCTGCCTGCATGCATATACAGGGTTTGTGTGGGTTTTTTTTTAAAATAGTGACAAAAATTCCCCAACAAATACTTTTTTCAGTACTATGACTATATGCTGATTACTATACAGAACCAAGCACTCTTCCAATAACAGTTCTATCGTGCATTCCTGAACTTGAAGCACTCTTTGAGCATTAATGCCTTGAAATCTCCTAAGTGGTTAGGTCTAATTGAGAACAAAACATATTTTTCAAGGATGATTCTAAAGCAGCACTCTGGAGACGTCTTTTTTAAAGAAGTGTTTAGAAGCCTTAATTCATGAGGTCCATAAACTGATACACTATCTTTATTTCCTGAGTTTCATTAACTGTTCCTCCTGCCTTTGTTGACTGCTATGACTAGACTTTGATATATCAACAAACATAATTTATGACTTTGTGGCTGGTTAATATGTTTACTTACTACATTATCTAGCAGTTGATTTAGGATTTCCCATTTAAATTACACTGGCTATTTAAAGGCCTTGTTTGACAAGGTCTCCATTGCATTGTCTTTTTCTTCTTGTCAGCTCAATCAATTATTTATTGACATATTTATCATTAAATAGACACAAAAAGGGACAAACAGAGTTAGCCCAGGAAAACATATGCAAGGAAGAGGAAAAGACTTAATATATATTTACACTACTTCTTTACTATAAAATAGCTAATAAACTAACTTCTATATCCTTGATGCAAACCTACAGAAGACTGATTCAGATTTAACACCCAACAGCAGACTCTTACCCGGCAGCAGATGCAGCCCCGGTGTAAAGGAGAGATGAGAGCAATCCCATTGCTGTAATCCAAGGAGCTCTGTGACAGACCACTACAACCAGTTTGTGTTCTCTTGCAAACTTGCTACTTTCCCAGTTGGAGGAAGATGAACCGGTTGCAGAGAAATTCTAAGCAAAGATTGAAGAGTTAGTAATAGGGGATGCAGAAGTGATGTTTATTTTGTTCAGCTGGGCCAGACTTTCAGCAGACAACTGAGAGCATTGGCTTCAGCTGTTCAAAGCTCAGAAATACTATTGTTCCTGCATTGCAGCAGCATTTTGTCATTAGTTAAGATGGACTCATCACATCTTCAACTAATAGGAACTTTATACAGTGTCTACACTAAAAGAGCCCACTTACCTTTTACCAAAGTAAATAAATGTAGACTCAGCACATTTAGAGAATTTTTTAAACAACTATTAAATTTTAGCTGATCCAATTAGGCCCTTTATAATATTCCCTACAGATGAATTCTTACTGATTATTGACAGCAGGGCTTAATGATGTGGAACAGAAATGTCAGTAGTTTGGGGGTTTCTTTTGGTTTTTTTTTTTTTTTACTGTAGGTTAACAGAGGACCTATCACTTACCTAATCTTGCCTTAAAATTAAACGTGGTTTTAAAGCTTAAAAGAAACTCTTCTCTGTTTTCGTCAAGCATCTGTAGTATTTCAGAGAAGAGTGGTAGTGATGGAAACTATACTGTGCTATCAGGAAAATATTAATCCAGATTTAGGAATCTCCTCCCAATATTTTTGTGGTTTTTGCAATTTCGAAGGGTGACTCAGATTAGCATATGAAGTACCTCTTCTAGCTGCCCAACTCTCTCCATTTCTCCGCTGCTCAGGGCAGTTTTCAGTGTTCACACAGCTACTCCTGGCTGGAGCTGTCCTGAGTGAAGAACACTTGGGGCATCCCCAGCCGCTTATTACCCACCCCCACCATAGATTTCCACCTCCCAGGTTCTGCCAGTGGAACTTGTCTGATCGCTCCCCAACCTGTGTCGAAAGGAGCCAGGCCCACTCGCTGTCAACAACAGGTGTTTGCAGCTCCATTTTGGTTTGCCTGGGCTGAAACCGAGGGGGACTGTTTGAAAGACTGGGCCAGCAGAATTGAGGGCAGCAGCTTTCAGAGGATTTTTATGGTCAAGGGGGTGGAGGGGTCCCTTGACTGAGCAAAGCTGCAAGTGAAATGGGGCATCACCACAGCTACTTGTCTGAAGTCAGGACAAACGCAGTCAGACAGGCTGTTCCAGCAGCAGATAAATGAAGCCCATTGCCCCCAGCTCCTGATTAACTGCCCTGCCTCATTAACTAGAGGTTAGAATTTGCCCAGACCCCACACTGTATCTGTGATTGCTCTCAGGCTCTGGTCTAGTAAATGGTTTGATCAACTAAATACCTCTAAATACTTGTGTTTCTAACCCAACCGCCTTGATAAGTGATTGATAAGAGTGTGTGGCCACAGAAGCTGGTGTATCAACAGACCTGAGAGGAATCTCTAGCTTCACCTGGCTCAAAAGCAGGTGGAGCAACACCTAAGACCTTCATTAAAGCCCCCTGAAGAGGAATCAGATCTTCTTTTGCCTGGTTGATGTACACCACAACGGGGAAAACACCTCAGGGTGCTTCTCTGTTCTCTTTTATTTAGCTACTTCATTTTCAGGCGTGCTAAAAATAAATGTGGAAATAAATAGCGGAAAGGGGTGTATTCAAGGTAAGTCTCCTACATTCAGGAAACAAATACTAACATTGCACGGGAAGTACAAGTGTAGACTTATAGATATGTGTTTGTGGGTGCTCTCAGAAAGGCCTGCCACAGCATTTAGGACTGAGTTCTAAAGACAGGGCTACTGCAAGTAGAACGACTCAGGAGAAGGTTGAAGATGATAGAATCGCTTCTCTGGAATTTTTGCCTAATTGGAATCAGAAAGGCTCTTCCCATGGCTGCGCAGGTTAATTCACAGCTTACTACTCTTAATACTACTTTATCTCAAAAGGTGCTGTCTTTCTTGGCCCAGCTTTTGTACGTAAGGAGACTAGAAGGTAAGAAGCTGAGACAAGGGAGTGAGAAAATATTGTAAGAATAATGATAGTTGTGACAATTTAGTATCTATCTTAGTATTTAGAAAGTGTCGCCGAACTGGAGACAGATGAAGGCCTTTGCTGTTGCTTCAGCAAGTCACGCGAAACAATGAGCTTGTATAAATAGGTCATCAGTTGCCTCATGGATTTGTGTAAGAGAGTAAGAAAGCGAGAAGAGCAGGCAGTTGCTTGCAGTGTTTGTGCAGAGCACTACTGAATGAAAGTCGCGTTCCTTGTAGCATAGGAGAGGTTTAAAGCGTGATCGTACTCATTCAAGGTGGGAGAGATATCCCCGAGTCAATGAGAGAAGGAGCTTTGCTCAGAACTGCGATGAGAATTGTCAACTTTCCAAAAGCTTGATAGCTTGGAAACCATCATGGTAGTAGTGTGGTGAATGTGGAGTGCTTGAACTTCTGTTCTTAGTCAGAGATAAACCTGTTCTGAAACTAATTTAAAATGGTTTATGGGAATTTCTTCATACCGATGGAAGTGCTCAACAGGTTTCTTGTCAAAAGTAACTGTCATAGATTATTGATAATTTGGTGCTGGTTAGAAATTTCTGTTACTTCAGAATTGGTACTTGTAAGCAAAAATAATGATAATAAAAGAAAATAATTACCAGACTTCAGGGTGCTTATGCTTAAAAGAGTGGAACTAGCCAGACACATGTTGATTCCTTAGTTTATATTATCTGTAAACCTTTACCTTCACTATTTGAATTATTGGCCTGCAGCCACACATTGATTGATCACAATGAAATAAATTGATCACAATAACGTTTCTTTTGACAGTTCCAAGGCTATCTGTCTGGGTGACTCCACACTACAAGCATCATCCCTTGGACATGAAAGGTGATGTAGGGCTACATTACTTTAGTCTGTGTACATCCTAAATGTTGTTATGGAAAAGCGGAGGAAGAAAGGCATCTGCAAATAACTTATCAGTTCCAAAAGATCTTTCTTTCATTTTTCTTGCTGCTGAAATTTTGCTTTTCCTCCACACTGCTCATTAGTTTTAGCTAATTATAAATGAAATGGCAACAGGATTGCTTCTTCCCTTCCTGTAAAGCCAGGAAAAAATTACCTCTTCAAGTTTACTGGGCTTTCTCTCTGCCTCTTCCCAAACTGTTGTCTTCTAGTAGGTGAAAGGTTAAAGAAACTGGAGGAAGAGACTGTGAAAAGAAGGTGGGACAATTTTAGAACTGAACTTGGGTAAAGCAGGGAAAGAACTGAAGACCTGGCACACGGTGCTTGGAGAGATCGTGGAATCTTTGTTTGTGGACCTATTCAGAACTTGAGGAGGCCCTTGGGCACCTTCTCTAACTGAGCAGAGATTTGTACTGGGTGACCTCCTGAGGTCCCTTTTGACCTGAATTCTCCTAGGAGTCTAAAGTAGAAGGACAAGATGAAACAAGAATTGAAGAGAACAAGGAGGAAGGTGGTCACAGATCTAATTGGAACTTATAAACTGTATGTGTGTGTGTGTGTCTGTGTTCCAAGTTATTTTGGTTTGGAATTAGATGTGGGCTTAATGCAAATTTTTGGATGGTGTAGGAGGAAATACTATGGTTATGCTCATCACTGCAGTTGTGTGGAGTTCTCTCAATAGCGCTCACCTGTACTAATGGAGGCATAGCTCTGGTCTCCCTTTCTGAAAGGACAGCCCACAGTGAAGCTGTAGGGGTTGTTCCCATCATCCATAAATGGTTAAAGACTTGTGGGGAAAAATGCTGGAGAACAAATGGAAAAAAAAAAAAAAGAAACATAGAAAGTTAAGCTTATAGAGTCATTCTGACATTTCCTTCCTATGTTAATCAGTATCTAGGCATTACACTATGATAGTAGTGTAATGATAGACTAAATAGATAGACTAGATACCTGTGCTAATCAAAGATTTAGTCTATCTTCTGCTAAAGAGCATGTTTCTCAGTCTTTCTGTGTGGAACTACACTACTCTGTATAAACTACTTAAATGTATGGGAGTAGCATGCAAACAAGTGGGCATGACTCCCTAGTTTGGCGGTTTAGACACTTAACCGGGAGCAAACCCAGCTGGGTTCCTGCCCTGGTGAGTTATTAGTACTAATTAATTAGTACAAATTCAACAAAGCTGGATCTAAGCTCTCCTGTGCCAGAGATGCTGTAGTTTGTTGTCAAAATAATGTTACGGGAAAACAAGAGGTGTGAGTTCAAATCCCCTGGGGTAAAGAGGGAAACAGGCCTATGGCTGCCACATCCTTATGTGCATCCTCAACACTTGGCTCTTGGCTACCAGGCAGGTGGCCAAACCCTTGGCAAACCTCTGGTTCCAGCTCTCCTCCTTCTGCAGGTGCTCAAGAGGGATTATTTAGTTTCAAGCTGAGACCAAGTCAATAGCTTCTATTTCTCTCCTTAAAAATGTAAAAAAAAAAAATAAAAAATTGCTGGTATTTGAACATAATTGAAGAATTGATTACACCACCTCGTAATGGAGCGTTTCTCTCAACAGCACTGGTTTGTCTTGCTGGTGATTTAAGAGGGGGTATACAGAGATTTGAAAAAAAAAAAACAGCTTCTTCACACGTGAAGGACTGGAGAATGGATGGATGGATATATGTGGCAAAATCAACCCCCGGATTTAAGAAAGGAAAACGGTCATGATGGGAAAAGGCTGCAGTGGAATTCAGTCGTGGAGGAGGAGAAAATGAAGGGAGATTTAAACAGGTTGCCATAAATCGGCTATACTGTAATGGGGGGGAGGGTTTGAGCAGACGCCGCTCGCCGCACACAACTTTCCCCATTCACCCAAACCTCCCTCCGGTTCGCCTTCCCGACCCTTCATGGAAAACCCCGGCACCTGGCGGGAGGGCTCCAGGCCGCAGGCAGGCTTCCCCCGGAGGGCTACGGGCGGCGCGGCCCGGCCCGGCCCCGGCCCCGCTCTGTTCCCCTCAGGGCCCGGGGGCCGCCGCGGGCCCCAACTGCCGCCGCGCGCGCGGCAGGCCTCTGACCCGCGCGGGGCTGCCCCTGATTAGCCCGCTCCACGCCGGCGAATGAGGGGGGGGCGCGAGGCGACGGGGGAGCCAATCAGGAGGCGGGGCTGCCCCCGCTCTGCC
>JAOXNO010000024.1:86546190-86561912 GCA_028565335.1 Limnodromus scolopaceus
CCTCATGTTTAGGTGGAACTTCTTATGTTCCAGTTTGTGCCTGTTCCCTCTTGTCCTGTCCCTGGGCACCACTGAGAGAAGACTGGCCCCATCCTCCTGACACCCACCCTTGAAGTATTTATAGGTGTTGATGAGAATCCCCCCTCAGTTTTCTCTTCTCCAGACTAAAAAGACCCAAGTTCCTCAGCCTTTCCTCATAAGAGAGCAAGATTGTCTCTGAAGCTCTCCGCTCTGGCTGTTGCGGCACAGCAATACTCCTGTTATCCACAGCTGGAATTATTACTGGGATGTAAGAGGTTGGTGTATCTGAGGCATTGGACCACTTGTGCCTTTGGTACCTCTCTCTTACTCGTGGACCCGCTGTCATCATCTCAGAGGTTTGATGATGTGTGGCACCAGTTAGTCGAAACAACAACAAAAAAGGTTATTTTCTAGGTTATTGTGATTTTATCACAATTATGTCCTCTGGGAGGGAGGAATTATACACCTTTTTTCAGTCATTCAGAGTACTTTTCTTTGTCAGAGGTGGCTATTTTCAGGAATGAGTTATTGAAAGCAGTTATCTAAATTGAATCTCTATATTTAAGGAGCGAATTTTTTTTTCCTATTTTTTTCAGAAGTACTTTGTGCTAGTTCTGGTTTGCCAACCTGATCAGTTCTATTTCGATCTAGATTTTGGCACCTAGTTGTCAAGGTTTTGAAAACTGGCTCCATATGTAGACTTGAATGAGTCGATTGGCTTCACCTCACCTGCAGAACGGGCATCAGATTTGAAAGGTCAGAGAAATAATATTATTAGGGATTGGATTTCATCCATCGTGTTATTTGAATCTGCTTTTTTTTTTTTAATTTTATGGTGGCACTAAAATGGTTAAGGAAATACCGAGACAGGAATTTACTTACTACGGAGCTGAGCTCTCATGTTTGCTGTTGAGGGGAAGTGGAAGAATTCCGAATGCGCTGTGCTCGCTGCTCCCATGGCTGAGCTATATTTTTGAGAATGCAGCTGATTACTTCACTGTCTGCAAAAGGAACTGTCTGCCTAATTTTAAATTACAATGCTGCTTTTCTTTTTAAATCTGAGCCTCTAGAAACTGCTCTTCACTCTGCTGTAGGTAGAAGATGTCATATTCAAAAAACTGACTACAGAGAAGACAGGCTTGGAAGGAAAAATAAAAGCCAAACCAGTTGTGAGACTTGTAAAATATTCCATCAAATTTAAATGTGTTTTAAATTATATTGGTCAATCGTTGACTTCTTTTCAGTGGGAATAGCAAAACTTCAATCTACAATGAAAGATTTTCTTCTTTTGGAAGAGCATTTATTCTGGCTGGGTTTGGATATCTAGAAATACCCCAGGCCTGACTTGGTTTCTGTCTCTTCCCTCTTCTCTGGAAGAGCATAAAGCTCACAGAAGGTACCTGGTAAGAATTAAGGAATTTAATAAAATACATTTTTTGAACCTGCTGATTTTGTTTATAAACAGGTTGCTTGTATTCTTATTTTCTCATATATTCGTTGAAAATGCAATGCGTGTTCACCACTCTTTGGTTAACTATGTTTGGCTTGAATCTCTAAGCAAGAATGGAGACTTTGATTGGGAAATGTTTTCCCTGATTTTTTTCCCCGTTAATTACTTATTAATACCAGGGGATGTGAATGGTCTTCTTTATATTTAAACCTTTGTCTTCTCAGAACTTTATGATCTTGACATTCTTCCCCAAAGAATTAAAAAATTAAATATTCTGCTCTTAATAGATGTAAGATGGAGGAATTTAAATTCTAAACATGACATTGTATAACATTTTATTGTAATACTTCTAAACAGAAAAGATTAAAATATATACTTAAAGAATAAATATTTAAGCAGGTTTTTGATGTTGGGTTTTTGTTTTGGCTTTTTTAGTGAAGAATACTTGTGCATATATATATATACACAGTATATAAAAGAAGAATAACCTTGGATTTTTCAGAAGAGAACAAGACAGTTACCACTTTGGATAAGTATTTAAAAAAATCCAGCCACTAACCAGATTTATTCTGTACTTCACTTGTGGTTCTGGCAGAATTATTTAGTTTTTAAATTAGTAGAATGCCCTTTTTTTTTCTTTTCCAGATCAGGCTCTGGGTAGAAAAAAATAAATGAAGGTGCGTAGTAGGAAGAATACCTGATTTCTTAAAGATTTAATTCGGGAGAATGAATTTTACTTGGAAAGTTCATTTCTGTTGGCTTGGCAGTGAGCACTGTTCTGTCCCCTGAAAACATCAAAGACCTTGCTGTAAACAAAGGTTAACAATAAGGTGCTGGAGGAGCTGAGTGAGGAAACAGTGGTTAGAAGGTGGGTACAGGAGCTGGTTGGCATTAAATGAGTTGACGCATAGTTTCATTAATGGCAAACAAGAAATAAACAGCATTTTAATTACATCTATGAACTGGCACAAAATTCAGAGCTGCTCTGAAGACAAAGTAATTGGAAGATTTCACATGTATGGGGGAACAATTCACTGAATTGAAGTTAGTTGAATGCAGAGTTCTACTCACAGGGAAATGAGGGGAGGAAAAAAATTTAAGAAAATAGTGCAGGAAACCCTGAAAAAGGCTTAGGACTTGATATGTCTTCTCTTCCTGCGCTTTGGTTTTATTGGAAGCTTTTCTGGTGTTTTGGTTGGTGAAGAAGAAGTTGTTGAAGGAATGAGCAAAGTATTACCTCATGGAAATTGCAGCTTGAGCAGGGAGCCAGGAAGGTATCTGCAGGGAAATCCCACTGTGGGCACCGCACTGAGGTGTGGCTGAACAAAAGAGCCTGCAAAGAAGGGAGGAAACGCTGTGGGGTTGGAACTCTGTGATCTTTAAGGTCCCTTCCAACCTCCACCATGCTATGATTCTATAGAGAATACTGGACTGCTAGGACAGCTACAGCTTTCCTCCTTTCTAACCTCTTATTTTGAATGAAATTGGCATCTGCTTCTTAGGTTTGTTTTTCACGTGTGTGTGAAAGGACTAATTTAGAATCATAGAATGGTTTGGGTTGGAAGGGACCTTAAAGATCATCCAGTTCCAGCCCCCTGCCCTGGGCAGGGACACCTCCCACCAGACCAGGTTGCCCCAAGCCCCATCCAGCCTGGCCTTGAACCCCTCCAGGGATGGGGCAGCCACAGCTTCTCTGGGCAACCTGGGCCAGGCTCTCACCACCCTCACAGCAAAGAATTTCTTCCCGAAATCTCGTCTATTTCTGTCCCATCAGAGTCAAGGTGGTGAGTTTTGGCTGGTGACAAGATCCTTCAGAGAATGAACCATTTATTTCATTTTATAAGCAACCTTCTGTACTGATTGGTACTTCTCACATATTTTTATTCTTCGCGCATTTTCTTGTACTCCTTTATAATAGTACGATCCATTCATTTATATAGAAACGAAATACTTATCCGGAAGCCGGTCACTGCAAGTTCAAATGTTCCTTTGGATCTCTCAGACAGACAGCAGTAATTTCACTGCTTTGTGCTCCTGTCCCCTCCTCACACCCTGCTTATATTGCAGGGGGTTGATTAGAAAAATGGAAGCTTTTTGCTTCTTTTGTGGTGCATCTCTACCAGGTAACCCAACTGTAAGAACAACAGAAAAAAAGCAAAATTGTCTGTATATTCCATTAAATGTTTCCTTAAAACAGCCATTGAGTTTGCTGTTTTCCACTTAGCAGTTCTGTAATGGTGTTGGCATTGCAGGTACCGCAGTATTTTACTGGTGTGTGGAAACACTGGTTCTTACGTGTTCTTCCCAGCTGGTGAAATGCAAGAACTGTGTGTACAAACAAACTTGATTTTAATACTCCTTTGATTTTTATTTTTTTTGCAATGTTCTTTTCATCTATTAATATTCCTTTAGTTTTTCCAATCCTCTCAAAATAATTTTCTAGATTGTCCTAAAAAGGGGTGGAGGAAAAGCAAATTAAAAACCAAATAAATCTGATGGACGCAGGTAATCTTGTGTGGAACCTTCCAGGTTAATCTGGTGGTATAAAAGTTACGCAGCTCAGACAGATCTTACCAAGCTTAGCTACGGCTTAATTTACAATCCGATTGCAAAGACGTGGTGCTAATTGAGGTGTGACACAACCGTGTGGTCATCTGAACCCAAAACTTGCTATTAGTTTATATGTCAAAAGTGTATTTAGATTTAGTCAGTCGGCTTCTTTCCTTCTGTGAACTCCTGTAATTGGAAAAAATAAAAAATTCAGTGCTCACATTGCTCTTTGATTTTCCTGCACAAAACTTGCCTTGTGGGGAGGGAGACCCGCTCCCGAGTAGTTTATGATGTAAAGCACAATACCCAGGGTGTGTTTTAATGGGATTCGGGTGTCACATGAAGTACAGCGAGCTGTAGCATTGCGTTGTGTGGAAAAACGTGCCCAGGGGATGGGTTACTCAGGGCATTCAGTCGCTTTGAAACCAGAGTTCCTTCAGTAGTTTGTCAGTAGGAGAAAAGAAGGTGGACAGGTTCCTATGGAAGAGTTAGGGACAAGGACTTCAAGGTTTTGGTGGTATCTACATAAAACTCATAGAATCATAGAATGGTTCGGGTTGGAAGGGACCTTAAAGACCACCCAGTTCCAACTCCCTGCCCTGGGCAGGGACACCTCCCATCAGACCAGGTTGCTCAAAGCTCCATCCAGCCTGGCCTTGAACCCCTCCAAGGATGGGGCAGCCACAGCTTCTCTGGGCAACCTGGGCCAGGCTCTCACCACCCTCACAGCAAAGAATTTCTTCCTGAGATCTCATCTAAATCTCCCCTCTTTCAGGTTAAAACCATTCCCCCTCGTCCTATGGCTCCCCTCCCTGATCAAGAGTCCCTCCCCATCTCTCCTGCAGCCCCTTTAGGGACTGGAAGGGGCTCTAAGGTCTCCCCGGAGCCTTCTCTTCTCCAGGCTGAACATCGCCAACTCTCTCAGCCTCTCACAGCAGAGGGGCTCCAGCCCTCTGATCATCTTCATGGCCTCCTCTGGACCTTTTCCAACAGGTCCAGGTCCTGGGACTTGGAGATACCTGTGCAGAGAGTCACTGTGTGTGGGGACCAAGTTCTTTGGAACCTACGCTTCGCTCGACTCCATTTGGGTACAAATCCCTCTGGTCCCTAATGAGAGGAGAAAGTTCTGCAAAAACTACCGTGAAGATCCATGACAGCTGGGACTCACTGGAATGTCTAGGCAGGACTTACGGAGGGGAAAGTAAGTTTCTGCCCCTCTCGTAACAAATATACTCTGGCCGTATCTGACACAGACACACCAAAAAATACCTATCAGCTGGAAGACTCCCAGCCTGTCCCGTGCCGCTTCGTTCCTCTCTGTTCTACTGGCTCAGTTGTTTGTGCAGTAAAGTAATTCTGCTGGAAGAAGACTGTATATTTATAATTTGTGTACGTGTTTATGATATTTCTAAATTAGTTTAAGCAGCAGGCTGTTTTTCAGCTGGATCAATTGCTTTATTTGTGATGGTGCCTCCCACACGGCTCTGCCGGTGAACTGGGGAGCCCGGGCACTGGGAGGAGGATGAGCGCAGCCTCCCATCCCCGGGCCTTGCCGTGATTGCGGGGAGGAGGGAACGGGGTCGAACTGGAAATAAACCCCTTGCTGCTCATTCACACCTCGGAGATCATCACCGTCCGTGTCCCTCCGTGGAGGGGCGTGTGGCCTTCAGAGCCGCCGTTGGATTTTCTAACTTGAGAGGGAACGCTGGGTTAATTAGTGAACTTAATTGAAGTCTGTTCTGTGATAAATCATAGTAGAATACGGTGGTTGTGGTTGCCTTAAGAATATTTCAATATAATTTCCCCCCCCTGTGGTTAGCTTCATGAGCAGTTTTTAAAATCTGGTGTCAAGCAATAGCACTGTCATCTAAAATCAGGCTGCCCTGTCTGTCAGAAATAGAGACGCGGCTTTTATTAGTGCTGAAGAGAATGGGGTGAATTACTCTGTGAGGGTTCGCTCCTGGGCAGTTACTGCAGGGCTATGGGCACGTGGCAAGTGCCACTTTGGGAGGATTTAGCCCCATTTCACAGCTCTGTAGTTCCTACAAGCGAAGGAGGGTAAACCAGCCCGATTGTGGAGTGTCACAGACTCACAGAATGCTATGGGGTTGGAAGGGACCTCTGGAGATCATCTAGCCCAACCCTCTGCCAGAACAGGTCTACCTAGAGGCAGCTTCCTTTAGTTTACAGGGAGAATTTTAGCCTGGCTTCTGAAGGAAATGTATCGTGCCATTTTATTGTCCCCACCTCTGTACATCTTGAGCCTCTTGGCCACCAGGAGGAAAGGATTATAAAAATCTGAGAGAACTTCTGTATGACTAGGTGCCCAGCACAGGAAAGATGCTATTTGAGCTCCTTCCCAGGGAAAAAGGGTGCAGTGGAAGTTCATTAGTCTGGACAAAATACATTTAGGAGAAAGAGATGTTAGAAATTAATGGACTATAGAAAAGTTATACGCGGAGCTGACGAGAGACGTTGTAGAAGACAAGACTTTGTTATTGACGGTGATCGTGGAACTACTCGGTTTGGTTTTCCTCATGGCTTTTGATGGTCCCAGCATCACGCAGTCAAGCTGTGGCAGCTCTGCCCCAAACCATAACTCTGAGACTTTCTGTGTCAAAATCTGGGGGGGGGGAGGTTTGGGTCAGGATTGAAATGGAAAGATAAAGGATAAGATAAGCAGCCTGCTCCTCTACCAGTTGAAAAACAAACCAGCACCCAAATTGCCTTCTCTGCTGCCTGTTAGAGGCCTTTTTGAAATGCACGCTGTTCTCGTAGCTCTCTGACTGCTGCTGCTCCTCGTGGCTGTTTTTCCATGAATCTCTTGCTCCTAGAAACCCAGTCATTTGCAAAATGTGAAATAATTCAGCTTGAGTTGTAAACAAGACAGGAGCTTGCTTTTCTTTTCCTCCCCCTCTCCTGTCGTTTAACCAACATTTCTCTAGTACCTCTGGGGGAGCAGCGTTAGAATCATCAGGTTAATACTTTGTTCTTGTGAAGAAACATGTTTGTCCCTAGTTTTCCTGGCAATGTCTTGGTGTTTTACTGAATTTTTGCTGTTCTGATGGAGGAGGGAGATGAGGGAAAGAGACTGTTAAGGCTTGTGGCTGAGGCACAAAAGGAGTAAATGAGGTAAAGAAATCACTCGTTTTGGTAATGCCGTTAATTTTTGGTTCATCTCAGCACATCTTGTTATTAGTTAAGTTCACGTTGGGGAAGAAATACATTCAATTTCTCAGGGATTTCAGAAGTCCTGGTAGAGCAAACCCCAGGTTTCCAGTTCGTCCTGTTGTGCTGATGAGACAGAGCTCCCGCCGGGGCCTGCGGATGCGTCTGTTAATTGGCTGGAGGGACCAACGAGGGATGATGCTGTGCGATAGGGGATGCTTGTGCCGGGTGTCCATCAGTCCTTGTGCTCTTGCTTGGAAAATCTAGAATGGCTTTGGTACAACGTGGCTTATAAATACTAAGGTAAAGTTGCCAGGCCTGTCTCTGGTGCTGCAATGTATAAAAGGAAGAGTCTTCAGCATAATCGTTGTGTGGCTGTTGCTTGGATGCTTTTAAGTCTATAATAAAAACACTGACTTAATATTTTCTTTCAGTCTCCAGAGGGTGCTGAAGGCAAGGATGCAGCAAAAGTAACTAAACAAGAGGCAAGTATATTTATTTATTTATTTATTTATTTTTAATTCATTTTGTCTTGTAATTATTTAACTGGAGATCTGCAGTCTTGCATATCAGAAGGTTCTGCATTGCTCTGGCACTTCTAGTGAGGTGTTTTCAGTGGGAATAATGACAGTAAAACCACATTTGGAGCTTATCTGACCTAATTTGATTTTGATGCGCTGAGGATTCATACAACTCATTAGTACACAAAATAAATTTCAGGAACACTTAGGGCTTGGATGGACAAAGCTGTGGTGGATCCTGTGGCAGCAGTGTAGGATGCTGCTGCCGGGAGCTGTTGCTCCATCTCTGGCGGGTTAGGAGAGCAGGGTTGATGCACACACCTCGGCCAGTCTCCTGCAAAACTATTCTTAGCTTGAGTGACTGATGGAAGGGTGTCTTGAATTAAGATACCAGGCTCCAAAGCGGAGCAGCTGACACATTTGTGTGTTTTCTTTGTCTGAATTTGTCTTAAGGGTGCAGTAACTTTTCCCTGAGAAGGCAAGGAGAGCTCCGGGGATACCTTGACTTCTGCAGTTTGTTTGTCACAGCCCTTAATGTGAATTTAAAAAGAGGTAGAGAATTAGCAGGATTCATTTTCTTAGGTTGTCATCTATTGTGGCAGACAAAAATTAAATTGGGACCTTGAAAAGAATAGGTGAATATTCAAATGAATTAACAATTAATTGCTCTCCTTGTAAATCTTTGGGCATATTTGAACAAGGAAAATGGTCTAATGAAACTTTACACTTTCTGAATTGAGAAGTTGGTTGTTGCTCAGTCCGGCAGAAAAAGATGGTACAGTGGAAATGTCAAAATATTTCAAACAATAGTTGCACTTACAGTAAGCTCCTGAAAGAATCAGGTAGAGTAAAAAAGAGGTCTGGGAGGAATAGATTTTGATCCCTCAGTATCTTCCTATGGAATTTCCTAGAAGAAAAAATAGTTTCTTTTTCATAAAGTAGGAAAAGACTGACTAAATCATAGTAAAAATATAATCTCCTTTTCTCTAACGTTTTTCTCTGTCCAAGTTTAAATATTATTTCTTCGAGAGCCAGAAGAATGAAAGTTCCTTCCCCTAAAAAAATGGGGGACCCGATTGCTAGATCGAAGAAGAAAGAGCAAAAAGCTTAGGGAAATACAGAGGCTCTCTAGAGAGAGCTGCTGCCCCTGAGATACGAGAGCTCTTAGGGGCAGTCTTCAGTCAAGGTGAGACCATAGTGGATGTTAATGCTACAGAAAAAAAAAAACAACAACAAATTAAGACGGGAAATATATAGTGTAGAAAATGTGCCAGGTATTGTCTGACCACAATAATAAAAGTGGTGATGGGATGTTAAGGGACACCAGAGAGGCTCCGGGGACAGAAATAGTGTTGATGGAGATTCCAGTTACCCTTCAGCGATTTGGTAAAAGGCACGGGACCGTGTTACAAAGACCAAAAAGTTAAAACTCGCTTCCTGGAGGAACAAATCAAAGGACCGATAAAGGGATAATCAGCTCGTTATTTGGTCCTCAGTAGTCTGTAGGAGCTAGTTTAGAAGGGCAGTTGTCAGAGAATTGTTCTGTAATTATGACCATAATATATTCAGGTTCATCATCCTTGCAGGAATGTAAGTGAACCGCTCTGGTAAGGTTTGATATGAAAAAAGGGAATTTGATTTAAAAATGAGAGCCTATTAAAAGGAGCAGCTAAAAAGTCTAATGGTTTCGGGTGGCAGAGAGGCTTTGCAGTACTCCGTGCTAGAGGCTTCCAGAAATGCACGTTAGTTTTTCAAAGCCCCCACTTCCCTCCTGAAAAAAAACCAGAATGGCTTAATAGCAAAATAAGGAAAATTTATTGTTTTTGAAAGGTGTTTTTTGTGTTGACGGAAAATAAGGAAAGGAAGAAAACCTCCAGCATGGCAAACGTGAAGCTGAAAACCAGTAATGAAACTCCTGCTATGAAGAATTCTTAGGGACGTCGTCACAGCGGAGCCTTTTCTTATGGATGTAGGGTCTGGAGGGCATTCTTTAATTGAGTGTGAATGAGAACTGGACAGTATTCACCAGTAATTACCAAACTGTTAATTGCAGTATGTGATTTACTGCGTGATAAAATATCAATAGACATTCAGAATGGAGAAATGCAGTTTAATGCACGGAGCGGGGTGGGGAGGGGAAGAGAGCGATGGTCACCAAATTAGCTGTTAATCAGGGGAGAGATTGGGAAATGCCAGTGAATAGTTGCTAGAAAATATCACTTCTTCTAAACAAAAGATAAGTGTAATACAGGAAAAAATACTAGAGGCCAGAGTGTGAAACGTCAGTGATGATGTGGTTCTCCCAGATGAGAGCTAAATGAAAGTTCTCCTGGACCTTCCTTTAAAAGGCTCTGATGGAACTAAAAGGATGCAACTAGAGAGGGCCCAACAGAGGATGCAGAGCAACTTTAAAAAAGTGCAAACCATAGGAGATTTAAAGGAAAGACACCAGAGGGGGCAGGTTTTGCTGTTCCTTAGGGCAGTACAAGCCTTCTGTGAAACCAGTCACGGGACCGGAACAGTTGGGGAAGATGGGAGAGAGTTATAATCTATCTAAACCAACATACTGTCCTTCAAAAAGTAGAGGCTAACAAAACATGCCAGGGCCCAAATGCAGAGAGGTGGAATCTCAGCTGAGAAAAGAGATTTGTAAAAGCAGATGCCTTGAGCTGGGGGTTCTTAGGTTACCTGACCGAGGGAAATTCTGTATTTAACCTGTTGTAAAATAGTGCTGAGCTGCTAAACGAGCAGTTGATGTTCTAAATTGCCAGGAAGAGAGAGGTTTACTTCCTTTTGTTGTTAATGATGCATAAATATTTGATAGCTGAAAATATCTTTAGCTGTTTTTTTGACAAGACTTCGGTTTTGCTGGATCTGAACTATTCACTGCTGCTTTCCACTCCGAATACTTCAGCGTCTCCAACGAATACAGACGACTGCACTCTTCAGATATTAACAACAGCTTTTTCCTGTTGCAAGATGTCTGGAGCCATGCTTTTTCAGCTCAACTTAAATACTTAATACGTAATTAAGAAGATACTTTTGGTTCACTTTTTAGGCTGTGTTACATTGGATATTCGTTGCGGTTCGGTTGTGCCTTTATTTTGGCTACGTGTGTGATTCCGCTTGTATGACACAGACCAAACTTTAATTCTGGGTTTTAATGAATACAAAACTGTTTTAACTCATCTGTTTTAATGAATACTAAAATATTGTGAACAAATTAACGAGTTTACAACTACTTCTAAGACTTAACTCATCTTCAGGAATAAATTTGTGACAACAGTGAAATAAGGAAGGTTTGTTTGAAACGATAAAGAAAAGCGGAGGAAAGCAGCATATCTGACTTTCTTCTTTCCTTTTGAGAATTGGATTTAAATAGAAGAAATAATTTCTGCCTCTCATCCTGCAGCTGCCTTTGTGCGCCCGGACTCTGGGATTGAGCGTGTGGGGAACTGAGGAAGTGGAAGGACTTCAGTTTCATGTTTAGAAATTTTAGCACTCTGATATCCTCTGGGGAAGAATATTAACTTTATTCTGCTGTTAATCAGGCGGTATTTTTACCTGTGATTCCAAGTAGCATCTGGTAGATTATAGAAACATTATTCTAAGCATTCATGGGAAGGATTGGGTGTCCTGTGCATGGGCAAACAAGCGCGCTGTAGTCGTGAACCTTTCACAGAGCGCAAGGGACTCAGAAGGGCTTGTAAAATAGGGGCAGGGAAAAAAAAAAGTGTTTAACCATATGGAGAGTTAGACGTTATTATATTTCTGAACAATTTTTATTACTCATTTTCCCATCGCTTTGTCCCTTTAAAATTTTGTTCGTCCAAAATGAGGAAGACGTGGATTATGTTTAGCAATAGAGATGCATGTTGGTGGGGATGTATTTTATGCTGTCACCGTGGAATGACTGATACTGTGTTGCTTTGGATATTGTTTGCTGTAAGCCTATGAAAATGTCTTCCCTGTTTTTTTATTTCTCTGCAGCCCACAAGACGATCAGCAAGATTGTCAGCTGTAAGTATGTATAACACCTCTTGGTATGTACTTTTCTAGGCACATATGGTTTCTCAGACCAAACAGGTTTGTTGTGTTTGGCTTGATTCAGCTTCTGTTCTAGCTGAGGGGTGTTTAAGAACTCCAGGGCTAAAGTTATCCCTGTTTTCTTGGCTTCAGGTTGTTCTGATAAAAGATGTGTTTTCCCCACCTCGGTGCAACACTGTTAGGTGCAGGATTGACTTCCTACCCTTTTACAGGCTGATGGTAGTTGTGGAAATGCAGCTGCTTCCCTTGGAAGGGGAAAGATCTGTCCTTCAAGGACTTCATTTGATGCCACTACCAGTATTTAGTTTTAGTTCCTCTTCTCTGTTAGAACACATCTGACTTATTTTTTAATACTTACTACTAATCTCCGTGTTTTACTCTTAGAGCGACCCCCAAATTGCTTTGACTCCTAGATGGGTGACCTGATGAAAACCTGGGGGTGTGCAGTGATGAGGGGCAGTTGGTGGATTAAGGTTTTTTGGGGCTTTTTCTAGCTGTGTTCTAAGGAGCAGGAAGCGAGGGAAGGCGTGGGGTGGGGGGAGAACGGGGCATGGAGGTGGCTGGGTGCCTTCTGGTAAAACGCGTCTTAACCCATTGTGCAACTAAAAATCTTTTCTAGAAACCTGCTCCGCCAAAACCTGAACCCAAACCAAGGAAAACCACGAAGGTAAATACCTTTCTTTCTTAGTTGCCACCCTTGTAGCCGATGGTAAGGACGTGTACTCCTTTGCAGGGCGAAGGGTTCGGTTCGCAGCGGGTCTGGGAGGCATCGGCTCCCCAGCTCCCTGCCTGCCCCGGGAAAAAAACAAACAACAAATTAGATCAGTCTTTTCTTTCTGTTCTACCCCTTCCTGGCCTCGTTACTGGCCCAAACAAAATGTCTTGCCTGTTTGATATGCAGAGCGTGTTAGTTTATAGTGAATTCCTGGTTTAAGAAGAATCTCTACCTTTCCTACACCTTTCCCGAAACGCAGGGAATTTGCTTGAGCGAGCTCCACCAGAGACCAAGCCATTTCTACAGCAGGATTTGAGATTACTCTGTGCCATCCCCTTTCCTTGTCTAGAGGGACAGCACTTCATTTCACACTGAGAAACTCTTATCTGTTCTTGAAGCCTGGCTGTTGCTGAGAATGCACAATTATAATTAAAGGTGAAATTAAATATATTTAATTTGAATGGTTTGGGTTTTCTAGGCCAGTTACAGTCAAATTAAAATCTTATTAGTGCCTGAAATACCTTTTCAAGATTTCTGCATATAAATCATGTACTTCAAAAACTGTAGATTTATTTGTGCCCAAGGGGAATGTTAACTAAGAGCAATTGCTTTAGTGCAAAAAAAAAACCCTGTGCTGGAAGCTGAGTCTCACGCTCCTCACACAGTTTTCAAGTCCTTTTATTGGTATCTCAGTTGGGCAAGTACCAGGATACAGAGTCCATATGTGAAAGTAAAACTCTGTGACGTTGAACAATTTATGTTTTATCGTATGAAATTACCAATAAAGTCTTGCCGAGTCCATCCTGCTCCTCTCTGAAAAAGGGTATTAATAAAAAAGGGAACACGGTACCTTCTGTAGCGTCGCGTGCGTGTTGCGAAATGAGCTCGGTGTCACGGAGTCAGTCTGAGCTGCACGAGGGATGTTTGAAGCTCATTTCAGGCCACTTGAATCCCTTATGACATTATTCTAAGTAGGTTTTCAATACAATAATCTGTTTGGTTTTTTTTTTTTTTCCCCAAACACTAACTGCATCACATTTTCAGGAGTCTATTAATCTTGGTCTCCTAAACAGAAAGCAGCAAGTGTGTACTCCGAACCTGCTAGTAAACAACAGAAGATGGGACAGCTTTGAGATGATTTTCAGTGTTAAAAGCTTGCAAATTACAAAATATAAATACGTACATAGAGCAAGGATTAAAAAAAAAAAAAACAACAAGTAGACTTCAACGTAGGAATTGTTTGTTTAAGAGCAAATCTTTGTGTTGCTGCAGATGGAATTTTCTTAGTGTTTGCCTCCCTGGTGTGTTGGTTGGTTCTTTCATTGACATGGAATGAACATCACAGATGTTATCCAACTAACAAAAGGGACAGCCAACAATAAAAATGCTTAATTTTTAAAAATCTAATTTAATATTTCACATTAATGGAGAGTGTGGTGCTGTGACACAAACGGCGTGGTGTTTGTGCTTGGCTGAATAAGCTTCCAGTAGATGACAATTGGATTTGTTCATAGAGATGTCTCGTATATCCCTCTGTCTGTACAGCTCAGCCCCACCAAACCAGTTCGAGGGGGCTTTGGATCCCAGTGAATTGGCAGAAACAATACAGGAGCAGGCATCAGCGTTTGCTAGATGTTTTGAGAGTCTCTACATAACCTTTTCCAGGTAGCCTTAAGCTGTTTTCCTGCTTCAGTCCAGCACACGCAGCTCGCCAAGATTTGCTTTTTAGTTCACGTGAAGTTTTTTTGGATAAAGATGTAAGGTTCTGGCCACTCACACCATGTCTATGCCCCTGTGTTTTAATCAGAAGGAACCTGGAACAAAGGCCAACAAAGGTGCTAAAGGGAAGAAGGATGAAAAGCAAGAAGCTGCAAAGGAAGGTACTACACCATCTGAAAATGGTGAAAATAAAGCTGAAGAGGTACTTCCCACACATACCTCCTGCTGATTTGAATCAGCCCCGCTTTAATTATTGGACCTTTCAGACGTTTGATAGCGTGTTCATAATGTTTCTTTTTATTGCCCGTGATGTTATTGCAGATTCGCATCTCTCGCTCAACTCTTAGTGTTCCAACATCCAGAGGTGCCCCCACCCCAGCACACTGTCAGTAAAAGGGCAGATTGAAAGTGAAAGTTGAGGGGTACGGTAGAGCGTTAGAAAGAGGTAGTAGTGTGGTGCTTTTCAGTGTGAACCCTGGAAGCCGACAGGTAAGGCCCGTATCGCTTTCGAAAAGCTGGGACCCATAATTTAAGAAAGAAAAAAAATAAATGTGTGAAGTGTACCTGCTGTGTTCGTGTCGAAATGCGAGACGGAGGTAGGTTTGACACCGAGCTGTTGGGAGTAAGAAATGGAAGGAGAAAAAGGGTAGTTTGGGTATTTAGGTGTGTAATGGCAATTTCCTAGAGTAATTAATTTCTTTCTTCCTTCTCCACAGGCTCAGAAAACTGAATCTGTAGGTGACAAGAATGAATGAAATATCATGAAAATTTTGGGTTGATTTTATGTACCTCTTGGACAACTTTTAAAAGATATTTTTATCAAGTATTTTGTAAATGCTAATTTTTTTAGGACTATGATAGTTGACATATTAAACTGTATATGAACATTTCCCTCCTCATAACAGTGCTTTTAGAACTTCCCATTGTTGCCAAGTCATATAAATATCAACTTAATATCGCAAGGTATGTGTAAAATTGGATCAGCATTCCATACACTTGCTTTAAGAGATGAAGTCTTGTGCATATGGTGATGTTTTTACTGTGCGTATTTGAATTTTTCATGCAGTTTTTTCTAGAGCAATAATCAGTGGTGCTTTTGTACTTAGGGTTTCTGTGATTTTAATGAAACATGGATAGATGTGGCCACCTGCTGACTATTTTGGGTTCTTTTAATGGATTAAAATAAAAGGTCTCCTTGCCTGCAAAACTACAGCCTCTAATGTTTTCTCTAAATCTGAGCAATGCCTTCCTCCTGTTTGCAGCTGCTAGAAGGAAGGAAGACTAAATGATTTTAGTTGGGGTTGTTCAGCCTGGAGAAGAGAAGGCTCTGGGGAGACCTTATAATGGCCTTCCAGTGCCTGAAGGGGGCTCCAGGAGAGATGGGGAGGGACTCTTCATCAGGGAGGGGAGCCACAGGATGAGGGGGAACAGTTTTAAACTGAAAGAGGGGAGACTGAGATGAGATCTGAGGAAGAAATTCTTTGCTGTGAGGGTGGTGAGAGCCTGGCCCAGGTTGCCCAGAGAAGCTGTG
>JAOXNO010000024.1:86568400-86579726 GCA_028565335.1 Limnodromus scolopaceus
TGCCCCCCAGGATGCCATTGGCCTTCTTGGCCACAAGGGCACATTGCTGGCTCGTGGTCATCCTGTTGTCCACCAGGCTAACCAACCTAACTGATGTCAGGACACGCTTCTTTGGCTCTGTCAAGCCACTGCCCCCTTCACGCTTACACGATCACAGGGGCGTCTTAACTTATTTTTGAAATGCTGGATTTTTAAGTGACAGCAACAATACCGCACCTCATCTGATGGGTACTTCATATTGGCATCAGGTTCACTCTTCCATGGTGTGGTGGTGCTCTAGGTCTGTGCATCCTAAAGCACATGAAGTAATTAGCAGAAAGCAGCCTGCAGCACAAATATCGCATTCTTGCAAAATTCAATGACCGATTCAATTTATCGCTCGTAACAACAGCCCTGTTTTATATCAACAAGCGCGGAAGATACCGAGTGTCCCCTTTATTTCGTGACGCAATTGGAGAACGCATGTGTTATCACATATCTCTCTCCAACAGGGCATCTGTCGTGTTTAGCAGATTTATACCTTTTCTGTGATTGTTGGACTGTGAACGCAGGGTTGTTACGTAGCACTGTTTTTTTTCAAAACTGGGTGTTCCCCCTTCCCCCCCCCAACAGTCCTATTTTCACCAGATAAGAACAAGATAAGGAAAAGCTTTATGCACAAATCCCATTTAAGGATTCTTTTCAGTGCTTTTCGTGCCCCAGCCTTCCTGTTCCCAGAAAGGTCTGAGGAAGGCTTTGATCGCTGTAGCATCTTTTCTGCAGTATCCCTCAAGCACTTTTGAACAGATTTGTTGCAAACAACTGGAACCAGCTCCGGGCTCCCTCTCGCTATAGGTAGTTCCCAGTTCAGGAGGCTGTAGATGTGTGGGACACGCCGTGGATCTCCCTGACAGCTGTTCATTTATGTTGCCTTCTCGGCAGCTTTATCCTTTTATTTTCCAGGTTTGTTTTCCACATCAGCTCTTCCTACAGCCATCGTTAGTGTGGTCCTGAGGAGCTTTTAGAATTATTTTAAGTATTTCAGAGTTTTGCTGTTATTTGCTGGATAGAATGAAGGATCAAGTAATTCAGAGGCTGAGCAAAAAATGTCCTTAGCTCAGCTTCTAGGACTTCCCAGCAAAGGACAAGTGGTGGGTGTGTTCCGTATTTTATATACTACACCTCCCTAAAAAGACATGAGGCAGTTGGCCTCAGACATGGAGCAGGCACTAGTTCCACCAGTATGGATCACTAGTCCTTCTGTTTCCTAGTATGGATAAAATCCAAAATTGAGGAATACAGCAATAAGCATTCCTTACCTTCTGCACATGGGAAATGCCCAGCAGAAAAGGACCTGGTGGTGTTTGTCAACAGCCAGCAGAGTATGAGCCAGCAGCGTGCCCAGGTGGCCACAAGCATCCTGGCCTGTGTCAGGAACAGTGTGGCCAGCAGGACCGGGGCAGTGACTGCCCCCCTGGACTGGGTGGTGAGGCCCCACCTCAAGGGCTGTGTCCAGTTTTGGGCTCCTCATGACAGGAAAGACATTGAGGGGCTGGAGCGTGTCCAGAGAAGGGCAACGGAGCTGGTGAGGGGTCTGGAGCACAAGTCTTGTGGACTTGGAAGCTGAGGGAGCTGGGGGTGTTCAGCCTGGAGAAGAGGAGGCTGAGGGGAGACCTCGCTCTGTACAACTCCCTGAAAGGAGGGTGTAGCCAGGGGGGGTCGGTCTCTTCTCCCAAGGAACAGGCCATGGGACAAGAGAAAACGGCCTCAAGTTGTGCCAGGGGAGGTTTAGGGTGGATATTAGGAAAAATGTTTACACTGAAAGGGTTATTAAGCCTTGGAATGGGCTGCCCAGAGCAGTGGTGGAGTCACCATCCCTGGAGGTATTTAAAAGACGGGTAGAAGTGGTGCTTAAAGACATGGTCATGGACATAAAGACATGACTTTTTGTCAGTGTTGGGTTGATGGTTGGACTTGATGATCTGAAAGGTCCCTTCAAACCTGGGCAATTCCATGATTCTATGATTCAAGATTTTATTGTCTGTAAATATGGCATGACCTGCCCTCCTATAGTGAACCCTACACCATTAGGGACATCTGGCAGTGAATGGTCAGCGAGGGGGACACACCACGCTCCTGGAGGGAGAAGAAAAATCTAAGGCTGCTCTGGCTGCTGAATGGTTTCAAATGGAATACCAGGGTTGGGAGTACACACGAACGGCACATTTCAGAGTTCACGCACTTAATCTGATGAAATCCTGGATGCACCGCGGGTGGTGGACCATAGATCAGAAAGTCAATTTCAGTTGAGGGGTTTTCTAATTTTAATTGAATGATAATTATTTAGTTTAGATTAAAAGACTCAAAGAAAGGGGACTCAGGACTTCTAATTCGGACTGGTTTTGTTAGGACTTGGATTTCAAAAGAAAAGGACTTTGGGGAAAAACAGAGCAGAGGTGCTGCTGTGCTGTTAGAATTGAAGAAGCATGTAGCGCTTTGTTTTAAAGGGGATTAGGCAGGCGAATACCTCTTCCTGATTTTTTTTAAGAGCATTTACTACTTTGCAATTAAGTTTTAAGTAATAACTTAAACAGCACTGGGGCTCGGGGCTGGGCATTAGAAATCAGGCATAAATCAATTCTGCCTTAACTCGGGCATTTCCCCAAAGGATGGAAAATTGATGGAACTGTTTTCTAAGAGACTGTCCATTATTTTTTATTTTTGTTTCCAATTTCTAAATGGGTTTCCATCTTGTTCAGGAGTTTGCTAAAGCACAGGTGACTTACCCCTGACTTCTGCTGGTTCGTCTGCTACTTTCTCACTTTTTCCCTACGCTCCTTGTTCATCCCTGAAAAACAGTGACACCAAAACTTTAAAAACCTGACAACTAGCAGGCTCTGCAGGAAATATTTTTGGTAATTTATTAGGCAATTCTCTTTTCTGTTTGTACAAAACTAATTTTCCAGAATTCTCTGAAACTTGACTATGCCTTGAAATTGAAGCTTTAGTTTGGGACATAAATAATAGGTTCTGATGAAATTGTGATCAAGAGGATCCCCATGATCCCTTCTCTAAAAAGTCAGTACATTATTTTCAATGCTATTATTTTTGATTTCCTGTGGGTAATTCCTCTTGCAGCTCAACAGAACACACCCCTCCTTGTTCTTCTCAAACCCTCATGACTTTTATGAATAGCATTGGACCTCATGGGAGAAGATATGTTTTCTATTTTCATTTCTCAAATTGTGAGAGTTTGATATTTTATTTTATTGCTCAGATCTATAAGAAAGTAAACTCTGAAAATCTCAGCTTTCATTTCTAGTGAACATCTAACAGATAAAACTTAGAACATGTACTTTCAAACGTATATTCAAAAAACTTGATACATGGACTAAATAAACGTAGCTTCATTAAAACTAGAATAACACACTCCAAAATTAGAACGATGTTAAAAATAAATACCTGTGCATTTCTTTAAGTGCTCGGTCTAAGTCTTTGTAAGACGTCGTGTTTCTTTACATTAGTTGATTGAGTTTTAGCATTATTCAGGGGTTTGCTTACAAGGGCCTGCTGAGAGGCAATTAGCAGTCGTCACACTTGATGCTGAAAGATCAATTCCTTTAATTTTATTTGATCTTGGAAGTCTGAGCTTTAGTAAAACACACACGGGCAGCAGCTAGCAGTGTGCGAACGCTCCAGAGCTTGCTGCAGTAACACCCATCCGTGATGAGCTGACCCAAAGCTGGGTGAGAATGTGTAGAACAGCCCAACTATATAAAATAATCTTTAGATAGATACTTAACTTTCCAACAGCAAAAGCTTCTGGGTGTCTAGAAGACTTCTGAGGGTGCCCAAAGCTGCCTGTTCTGACAAGCTCAGGATCCACAAATCTTGTAGAAGCAGTTCCAGAGCATGCTTGCTGAACTAGGTCCCGACCAAAGCAGCAGTTGTGCCTTTTATCCAACAACTTTGTCGTTTTCATCCGCTCTGGTGCCCAGGGGGAGCCAACTTCAGTTCAAATTCTTCCACGGGGCAGAGGAAACAGTATTTTGTACCTGCGAAAAGAAAGAGCTCACCAGCTGGGTGGGTGTCCTTGAAATAAGGTTCTTCTCAGCCTTGGTAAAATAAACTGCTCCACTTCGGCTGGGAAAACTACAGATTAGCTCGAGTGAGCACCGTCTTTTAATCTTGTGGTAGGCCCTCACCTCAGAAAAGGGAAGCACATGTGCCAATCTCCATCTTACGTTAGTATTAGGTTAAAAATCAAACAAAAAGCCTAACCAGCATCAAAATACACAAGGGTCTTTTGGGGTCTAATCACCCTTCCTGTCTCTGGTACTCTGAAACCTGTACAATCAAGAGATGGATTCAATGATTGTAAAGCAACAGGATACCTTACACAATTTATATCTATCTCAATTGGTACAGCAAAAATCTTCGACACTTTATCTGGGCAAAGCGAAAAAAAAATGAAAAAGAATCCTTCCAAGGCCCCAAGTAGATGCGATAGAGGAATGCAAAATCCTGAGAAATCTGCATCGTCTGCAGCCCGGTATTTTTTTCAAAAGACCGAAGAGTAAGCGGAGCTCGGGATCTCGGTGATGTGTGCGTCGGGGCCGAGCGACGAGTCACACGCTACACGAAGCGGGCACCGTCAGCCAAAGGGCTCCATGCTGACAGCACGGCAATCTTCACTCCAACGGCAAATATTGGTACCGCTCGTGCTACATCATGACTATTTTGGGGAAAGCAGCTATTTCTGCCACACAGAAATAAAAATACTTCTCAGCTCTAAATGAAAGCAAACAACACTAGAAGGAAACACTCGGGAAAAGGCAAGGAATGTCCTAACAACACAGCGAGGCTCTGTTGGATCAGACTAATGATCCCTCTAATTATCTGTGTGTGCTCTCTCTGGATGTTCTTACTTACAGAAAACTGCTAAAATCCTTGCTTTAGCGATTTCTGAGGCAAAAGTAAAGCCAGGATGGCTATGTTTGGTGATGGGGACAAAACTCTTAATTCAAAACCTTTCAACTATTTCGCTTCTTGAACTATACCCCCGAGTTTACTGAAGATCCTGCTTTATCTTCACTGAAACAGAGAAACTTTATGGGCAGTACATAAACATTACCTCCTCCAAATATTTTATTCCATCTCCTTGGTCTTTAATTCTATTCTCAGAATATTTTTTTCTTGATCCTAACTATTTTCCTTGTAGATCTCTGAACTCTAATTCTTTGGAGATAAGGTGAAAGATCCAACGCAGCGTTCCAACAGAAGACGTGTCCTTCTTTTCACATTGGTTTCTAGATAAAAAGGACCATACTGTCAACATTGAGTATGTAATAAATAGAATGGTATTTTTAGGAAGATTTACTACTGGCTCTTGAATAGAGCTTTTTCTCCTATATTGGTTTAAGAGCCCATACGGAGCACAACTGACTCTTATTTTTTCCTCCAACAGAATATTTTGAATGTAACATCATGAAATTTTACCTACGCTGTTCTGCTCGTCTCTTCTCTGGGTAGATCTCTCTGGCATTTCCTACGGCCTGCTCTGGTTTTATCTAAATTGCCCAACGAGTATTTGTAAACACTGGAATATTTTTTCCTTCAGCCTTTCCTGTAATTACACACGAACAAATATATCAGATTATATCTCTCAAGTAACAATATTAAGTTATTACCTAGATGTAAATCTGTAATAGTCCACGGTATTAACTTCAGGGAAATTCCAAGTCTACACCAAAGCTACTGATAACCAGCCCTGTTCAGAGTCAGGCAAATAAACCCTCATCTGTATTTTAAAAAGTTACAATTCTAACAGGCTACTGCTGTCCCTGGAAAAATCAAATCCACATCGCTGATCAGAAGCGACCCTCAAGTATGGTTAAACACAAATCTAGGATTTTCATTCAGAGAAACGGAAAGATAAATAGTCACTGAGGTACTTAAAATGTGTCTCCTTAAACTTTATAATTTATCAGTATAAATAAAATTTGACACTTAAGACTTAAAACGTCTTCTTAGACTTAGAACTCTTAATACAAAACCAGTGAAATAAATCAATGATACTTCTTATTTTGAGAATCTTCTGCTCAACAAAAATCGCTGTGGGATATTGGAATGCCTTACTGAAAAGTACAGTAACAGCAAATGTTTTCAGCAGTTTTCTAGAAGTAATAATCTAAGAAAATAATTGTCAATATACAAAGCAACATAGTGAACATTCTTGTTTTTCAGCTCCTGTGCTCATTATGGAGCAGCTCTCTTCTGAAATACACCCTGCATATTAATTTTTTCAAATCGCCACTAAAAGACACCACATAATCCTTAGGATTCTCCGAAAACTTTGGAGATATCACACAGACGTGAAACGGAATATGGCAAATATCCAAGAGTCTCTGGGAAGAAAAGCCCAATAGCGAACAATTAAGTACAGCAGTTTAATCATTTTCTCAAAATTCTCCGGATAATTAGGGAATGTATTCAGCATAGAAAGTTCTACTGTCAAAGCCATCCAGTAAATTTAATAGAAGGTCCTTTAAAAAATACAGGAGCACAAATTAAATTGCTTTAAAACAAAACAAAATTTAAAAAACCCAAACAATACCCCACCATAAAGCAGTAGAAATCTTATTCTTCCGTAAGAATTACATAGATCTAATTCTTGGTTTCTTTTTGTAAGGGAAGGTTTTTGTACTCAAAGATAAAATAGTGAAACTGAAAGAATGTCACGGCTGGTGTAATTCATATTTCTTTGGGTAACACCACACTAAATTGGAGTTACTGGGTGAGTTTCAACCGTACTCGTTTACTTACTGCTCAAAAAACAGACGACATAGGTCTACTTTCAGAAGCTCGATGGCAGATTTGCTGCTTATTATTTGTTTTTACACAAAAATGAATGGCATCTTCATAAGAGCAGAAGAAACGGGCTCGTCAGAGGTTGAAAGTTCAGGTCGGTTACCCATGCGAGGCCCAGAAACGATACATTCTTGGCACGAAGCACAAACAAGCCAGTATTTAAAACAATGTTGATGGAAAGCTACTTAATTAAAGTACGGTCTGCTTAAAACTGCAGAAGGAATTTCCTCATCATAATGCTCTATTTTGGCGTGTTTGGTTCTTTCTGCAGATATTTAATATACATGATAATAATCAAAAACGTTGGCTGGACTCCTCAGTACCATCGCTCCCCTCTTACCCTTGGAATAAGAAGAGTAAGAACCAACAGTCACAGAAAGGGCAAGCAACCGGTGGTGACAATTCTCACTTGAGGTGGAAAAAAACCACCAACCCCCCCTCCCCAGCCACCAACCAACCAACCAACCAAATAAATCTGGGGAAGGCTCAGTCAACGCTTTAGGCTGCCTTCAACCAACCTTGTGCCGCAAATATTTAGCTCCACTGTTCAGCGTGACAATTTACAAACCCTAAATACTTGTCTTTGTCTATAAAGAAAAGAGGAAGTTTCACAAGAAACAGGATTTTCACCTCAAGAAGTGCCACCAAGTTTCTAGTAATGCCATTTCCAGTTGCAGGCTGTTAAACCATACTAGCTACTGATAGAAACAAGTAGGGGGGAGAAAATCAGTAAAAAAACCCTCCAAAACGATCAAGATATAGAAAAATCAAGAAGAAACCAAAGTTATGATATTCCTGTCAAAAGCAAACAGTGATTCAAGAGAATTCTATCATATCTGTATTTGGACACTTATAGAACTTGTTGCACTTTCTGGGGAAGAGAGGGGATAAGGGGGGAAAAAAAAAAAGAAAAAAAAAGGCCAAGGTAGGGGAAATTTAAACACAAGTAAAACAAACAGCCCCTTGGGATCAGCCCATAACTGACTATAAATTCTATGTATTAACTTCATTAACAGCAAAATCTAATAAACTTTATTCTTGCTTTTTTATAAAATTATTTTAGAGAACACGTATGAATATTCCCATTTGGAAGTCACAAAATAAAGTAACATTTGCAAAAGAACATGTAAAAGTATCAGATGTTAAAAAACCCAGTTGCTACATTAAAATAATCTGAGATTTTCTTTTTAACAATCATTATAGCGGAAAAAGGAAAATAATTCCATTACTACTACTTTTTTTTTTTTTAATACAGACCTTTCAGAGTAGAAATATCTCCTAAAAACCATTAAATCTCACTGACAAAGCAGAAGTGATTTATTTTTACTTAAGGATAATGTAAGGTGACAAGATCACATGAAAGAAAAGGAGTTATTTGAAAGCAAAACAACCAAGATAGTAAAAATTCAGTCGTGAGGATATTTTCCTCCACCTGTGTACATAACAAAAACATCCTCAATTTAACTGCAACAGGGGAAAAAACAACTTTTAAAATAACCGTGAAAAATTAATGGAATATTTATTACTGCTGCAGGAATTCTTAAAACTCATTATAACATGCATCACTAAATAATAATTCCGTATCTTCTCTTGTGGCCCATGTGACTTCCATGTTAAGCCACAAATAAACTAAAAATCCCATGAGATTTCATCTGTGAAAAGAAGTGAAATGTATGTTTGTAAAAGCTCTTTATTAAGTAGTATTTGTAGTACTGCAGTACTCAGGCTCAAGTCAGCGACTGGGATTCCATTTTGCTTGCTGCTCTACAAAAATTAAGTAAAAGACACTTATTAAATAAAAGACTCCTTATTTTACTGTCAGAGCCCCAGGAAGATTTTGATTCTGTGGGCCGCATTTTAAACTTCATCGGGAAAATTACAAGTCATGACAAGAACAGGGAAGTTCAATATATTCAGGACAGTTTTCCTCTACTTTCAGACTCTTTAACTGTTAAAATTTCTCTATTCCTTGGTTTATAGTTTTAGTGATGTCACATGTAAGCATACTTTCTTTTATGTAAACATCAAGGGAAATTAAAATGTTAATCATATTACTCATGTAGCCCTTTGTTGTGAGAAACACCTATGAGAGATATTACAATCCATATTTTACATTGCTAAGAAAAGACTCAAGTCACTTTATTTTTTAAATCTTTATTAGATGGTAAATATGATTCCATTGCCATTTCAATTATTTGAAGCGTGGATTTAAAATAAAGCTGAAACACAGAGTGGTTATTGTTATAAAATCTGGGAAAAGGGAGACATGTGTACATTTTTAAATATATAAAGTAAGTGTAGCTACAGATAAAGTGATCAAATTCAGTGTGCATGATTTTACTTCTTAAAAAAATAAAATCTTTACTACAAAACACATTTATCCTGATGATTACAGACCACATGCTAGACTATGATTTTAATGATTTTTAGGTTATTTGATAATTATACGTCAAAATGGATAGCAAATAGGCTATCCAACTATCTACATAAATGTATTTTTTTTTATCACTTTTTACAACATGACTTTATGGAAATAGGTGACATTTTAGCCTCCTTTCTCTAACCTTTCACGGTTACGTTTGTGCGGTGAAGCAGAAGGGCCGCTGCAGCAAGCTTTCTCGCTGTGCCAGGCACAAAGCTCAAGCTCCTACACCGAGCTCGTGGGCCTTGGAAAAATAACATAAAAATTCTCAACTCAGCTTCCCCTCAGCTGCACAGAAATACCCTTTAAATTAAATTTTGTTAAAAGTTACATAGCTGAGAGCTTCAGAGTCTATAGGTACAAAATATTCTTTATCTAGTTTCTGTATGATTTCAAACATACTTTTTGGCTCTGCCTCACAAGTTAGTTAATAGACGAGGCAAAAGAAATATTTAAAAAAAAATGACCACGTCCCCTGTTTACACCCATCCCTGCTAATTTCATTGTTATTGTCCACAAACAATGTTTGTTCTCACAAGGCCCCAACTCGACCTGAAAAAAGCACAGATGCACTGCAAACCATAAAGACAAGTAATTATGCTCCTTTAAACCCCTTCCTCATCGGGTGCAGATTTATTTTTTTTTAAAAGGTATTTATCAATGGACGTTTGCTTTATTTTCTTCCCCTTTTTGACCGTAAGCAGCAAATAAAATCCGGACTTTTAGTCGGTACCGTCCCGGCTGGTGAAAGCGTGAAATAAATAAGATGATTTAATCGCTAACCGGGCTCCGTACAACACCAGCTGCCTTTCAGGAACCTTCGGTAGGTTATTGATCCGCTAGCGAATTACCTCCAGTTCAGCCATAGGTTGCCGGCATCGCCATCCCTTCCTCCGCTTGTCCCCGCGGTGACAACACTCCTCCTCTTCCCCACCGCTCCTCGGCAGCCAGAGGATTCGCCAAGCCCCCGCCTGTCCCACTCGCTTGGCGGCAACAACAATGAATAAAAGCGTTATTTAGCTGTTTGGGTTGGGTTTTTTTTTTTTTTTTTTAAAAGGGAAATTCTCTAAACCCAGCGAGCTCCTTCACCCTCCCTCCCTCCCTCCCCCGCGGCGGCCACAAGCCGGGGCACCCCGACCCGGGCCGGGCAGCGAGGAAACAAGGAAGAAAAGTGCGTTTCTGCCCTTCGTGGGGGTTCCAACCTCCCCCCTTCCCCCTCCCCCTCAAAACCCAAGGCATGAACCCCGCGCCACGGGCACAATGTTGCAAAGAATTATGAAACAACGACGCTTGACACCGGCACTTACGTGCGGATGCCAAAGCCGCGGTTCCCCGAGGCCTCTGAGGGGAGCTCGGGGCCCGCCACCGCCGGCTCTGAGGGGAGTCCGGGGCCCCCGGCAGCTCTGAGGGGAGCCGCCACCACCGGCTCTAAGGGGAGCCAGGGGCCACCAGCAGCTCTGAGGAGAGCCCAGAGCCGCCAGCAGCTCTGAGGGGAGCCCGGGGCCCGCCGCCGCCGACTCTGAGGGGGCCGCACCCGGCAGGGGCCTAGCTACGGGGGGGAATAGGGGAGCGGGGCGGGATAGCGGAGAAGAGGGGAGAAGAAGAAGGAGGGCCGGGCTTTCCTCAGCCCGCCTCCCCAGCGGGGCCGCGCTCCCCGGGGGGCATTTTAGCTCCGCTCGCTTCCCATTTCTGCGACACTGAAACTCGGTAACTTCCAGCCGCCGCCGTGAAGAGCCGCTGCGCGCCCCCCCCCGCCTTCCCCTTCCCTCCCGCCCCTTGCCGCGGCCCCTCCTCCCCGTGCGTCGTATCCCTCCGCGCTCCGGCCGCCCGCTCACAGCTCGCAGAGAAAGCGCCTTTCAGCCGCCAGCCCGCCGCCCGCCTGCCTTCCCGCCCGCCCCGCCTCTGCCGCTCCGACAGCTTCTGCCGCGGCCCGCCCGCCCGCTCGATAATAAACACGTAGCGCTCGCCCCTTCTTTCCCCCCCCCCATCCATCAGCCGGGCACCGCCGGGGGAGGCCGCTGCTGCTGCGGCGGCGGGGCTGGGAGGGAGCGGGAG
>JAOXNO010000024.1:86580734-86590756 GCA_028565335.1 Limnodromus scolopaceus
AGGTCAGTCCAACTGCTTAAACAGTTTTATTTAGAGTTTTTAAACAGCCATTATTGTCCTGCAACAGGCAGAGCTATATCCTTTCCCCCTTCGGACCGGGGCACCTCGAGGGGGAGGTCGGGTGCCCGGTTGTGCTGAGGGGGTTTTGCTATTTTGGGGGTTTTTTTGGTTGTTTCTTTCTTTCTTTCTTTCTCTCGCCGCGCGGTGAAGTTGGGTTGGGATCGACATCGTGCTGGGGTGGGGGGATGTGTGGTTGGTTGGAGGGGTCTTACCTGGTTCTGGGCTCCCCACTTCCAGAAGGACAGGGAGCGGCTGGAGAGGGGACAGCAGAGGGCTGCAAAGAGGATGAGGGGCCTGGAGCATCTCTCTGATGGGGAAAGGCTGAGGGACTTGGGTCATTTGAGTCTGGAGAAGACTGAGGGGGGATCTGATCAACACCTATAAATACTTAAAGGGTGGGTGTCAGGAGGATGGGACCAGTCTTTTTTCAGTGGTGCCCAGGGACAGGACAAGAGGGAATGGGCACAAACTTGAACATGGGAAGTTCCATCTAAACATGAGGAGGAACTTCTTGACTTTGAGGGTGGCAGAGCCCTGGAAGAAGCTGCCCAGGGAGTTGGTGGAGTCTCCTTCTCTGGAGACATTCCAAACCCACCTGGACACGTTCGTGTGGGACCTGCTCTGGGTGACCCTGCTGTGGCAGGGGGTTGGACTGGATGATCTCCAGAGGTCCTTTCCAATCCCGTATCACCCTGTGACTCTGTGTGTGCCCGCCTGATGCTGGCAAGGTGCGTTACGCGGCTTGGTGGTTTTTAATATACAGCAGATCAGGTGCGTAGGAATAACTGGACTTGCCAGGCTCACATCACAGATTTGCATGTTTTTTATTCCCCCCACCTTTTTTTTTAAATCGTCATCAGCGATTTAAAAAAAAAAAAAAGTATTGCTTGCAGTGATGTCGTTCTTGCTGGCAGAGAGGGTCCTGGATATATTTTTTCCACCCCCCTAACACGTTGTGAACTGCGGTAGCTGGGAAGACAGCAATTAAGATGTCTGAATCGCGTCTGTTAGCAACTTGTTCCCAGCATTGTTTTCCTTGCAGGTGCGCTGTTGTATAATTTAGCCTCTGAATTTCTGAGCAGGGTTTCAGAGGAAGGCCGAGCCCTGCTTGCAGTCGTTCATCAAAGTGAGGTTTCCCTCCAGGCTTTTTGGGTGGTTCCAGTAGTTCTCAGCTCCGACGATTCTGAGGTTTAGGGGGCGCGGGGAACTTTTGAGCTCGCCCAGAAGGAGAGGGAGCAGTTCCCGTCTGTAACGCGTCCCATGAGGAGTGTTGCATAGGCTTTATTTCAGTTATGTTACGAGTGTTACAGTATGAATCACAGGTATTTATTGTAGTTGGAACAGGCTTGCTTACTGCATTGGCTGTCTCTGGAGCAAGAGGTGGGTCGGCCCAGGCGTTTTAATGGGTGTGGTGTGGAAGAGTTGATAGCCATTGACTTGTTGGAAAAAAAAAAACCCAAACAAACAATATTTGTCAATTTTCCTGAAATCAAAGGTCACAAAGAAATTCAAGTGGGAATTTCAAAGTGCTGATACTTTTCCCTGATACGTTGTTATTATTGTATTCTTTATTATTCTATTAATTCTGTTAATATAATCATATTTAACAATATTATAATATTCAATAATATTATAATGTTCTATTAATTATCCCATAATTTACATATTTTTTTGTGAGCCCGTAAGGCTGTTCTGTTCATTTCAAACAGTGGTCAGAAGTTGGTTGGCAAAACTTGCCATGAGTCTCTCTTTTATCCTATAAATTATAAAGAATTGGAGGTGCGGTGTTAGTGTAGAATGGCTTTGGGATTCTGCGTAGTCAGAATATGAAAGGATGTGAAGAAAAGTGGGTAAAAAGGCATTTTAAAGGTTGAAGTAAGAAGGGTTGATGAGAAATGAGTTCATTCAGACCCTTCTTTCCAAGAAACATCTTTGGTTTGTTGGAATGCAGGTAAATGTTAATTGAGTCAGAATGGGTATGTAACGACATAAGATGTACTTCCTCAGAATTTGGGCTTGATCCTGGATATGTGTATTTGGACACATGATGCTGACTAGCTCCTTCCTCCTCTCCTAGTCTGCTCTTCCTGGCAAAGTCTTCTCAGACTTCTCAATAAATGTTCATGTGCCCTTTTCCACCTTGTCCTTACCTAGATGTTGGGAGAGGGAGGGGGGAAAAGAAATGGGATACTTTGTTCTCAGTGTTTCTTTCCTTCCTCTCTGCTCTCGCTTCAGTTGTGGAAGGTGTGTGAACTTTGTATTACTTGACATTTTAGGCTTGAGAGAGCTGGCACGGGAGTGTATCTGCAGGGTGACAGGTACATTTCATACAAAAAAAGAGGTGTTTTTCGCAGGGTGTTGTTCCATTAAACAAAGGCATCAAGCAAAGCATCTTTAGCTTTTAAGGTAGAGGCTGATGATGAGCCAGCCTTCTGTTTCTTCATTTATTTTCATTTTTGTAAAAAAAAAATCCAGCTTTAAGATGCTGACACTTCTTTCTGAAGAAGGCGTGTTTTGTCATGTTTTGGTACCACTTCTCAGACTCTAATGCCTTGAGCTTTCACTAAACGTGGCAGAAGGGGCTGAAGGGAGGAAAGCTAAGAAATAAAAATAGCAGTAAATGTAGTTAGATGTCTGGCTTTTCCTCTAGGAGGGAATAAAGGCTCCGTGTAACAGGGGATGGAATTTAATTCCAGGCTTCTGTTTTGTTGATAGCAAAATCATGTCTTTTATTATACATCTATTTAGGTGAATATCTTTTCAAGATACGATGTTGTTCCTGGTGTTTTTTTTGTCCTCATTTTGAAAACATTTATTTAGAAATTCTTATTAGAGTTAACTTTCTGTTATTAGACTGAAATTCACAGCCTTAGATATTTTATTTCTGTAACTTAATTTGTGCAAATAATGTTAAATCCAATGCAATTTTCATCTTGTAAATTACTTTCATTTTTCTGTTTGGTCAGTAAATGTTTCATTTTCTTTTAAGCTAACACCATGCTGTGCGGGCTTGTAATGCTACAGGAAAATACACGAGTTCAGAAATGCCATTAATACCACGTTTTATATTCTTAGGAGATTTTTCTTTAATTTAAATATTTCTATATTATGTTTTTCCACAGTCACCATTTGTGATATTAACCACTTGAATCTTGCTTTGAGAGCGTAATCTCTTATTTCAGAGTGCAGATCTTGTTTTTGTATCGTTAGTATTGAGATTTCTATTTATTTTTGTTTTTTTTTTTTTTTATAAGGTCTTCTAGGGTACAAACATCGTGGTGTATGTGATGCGAATCATTGTGTTAACTTTCTTCTTATCTGAAGTATTCATGTATTCACTTGTTTTCTCTGTTGAATTAGGATTTTATTCATGTTGGTAGTGGTTGAGGAAGGAGAAGGCAGGGAATTCACATCAAATTGGAAGGTGGTGAGATGGCTTTAGTGGGCAGTACGCCTTGTTCTCAGGAACTGTTTATTACTATTTTGCTAACATTTGTCCCTTCCCCTGCCCACGATTATTTAGTGTGATTTGGAGTGAAAATGACAAAACTCTTTATTTTCAGGCCATCCCACTGTTCTTTCTTTTTTGTTATGCAAAAGTGCGTGAAGTTACAAAGAGTCTCCGTGGGACTGGGACACTAAGTACATTGACACTGTATTTCATTGTTCCTGTAATACCTAACATAGTAAACTCTTTCAGGCAGCGCTGTGGTTACTGTTTAAGAATTCTGTTTCTTAATAAGTAACCAGATAATAAGTGGTTTGTTTCTTCAGGAAATCTTGGGCTGGGAGGGCATGCGAAGAACCAGGGAGTAAAAATAAAACTTGTGTTGAATCAGAGAGCTGTGTCATCATCTAGTTTTCATTATTAACAGTGTTTTGGGGGAAAATCTATACAGTGTTTTGGAAGGTGATCTGAGAGATGTGGCACTGGAGGTAAGAAAACCTGTGAAATGATTGAGCCTTTAGCACAATGGTTTTGGTCTCGTTATCAGTGCTTCTTGTTGGACATCCATCAACTTAAATTATTCCCTTTTAGAACTAAAAGGGAAAATCACTTCTGTTCTGTGAATTATTCCCACAGCTGCGAATTTAGGTGATGTTAGAGCCTCTCTTTTAAAACTGTTATTTTTTGAGGAGGAAGAACTCTAGTTCATTGTGCAAAGTGCCACACATTTGTTTGTTCCACAGATAATCAGGAGAACTGGCCAAATCAGCTGTTTTCTAAGTCTCTTTCAATCTGAGACTAATAAACACTGATGAGAGACAGGCTAAAGAGGAACATCAAGTTTTTAAGGTGTACCTTTTATTAAAAAAAAAACCCACCAAAGAAACCCCAAACAAACCCAACAGCAACAACAAAAACCCCACAAAACACTACAAATGGGTTTAAGATGGGCAAATAGGTGCAGTAATAGATGTAGTTGAATGTCTTAGTCTATAAGGCTGAAAATGCTGCTACTTGTCATCCCTTCTCACGTGGTGAGCAGTGAACTTGCAGCAGCCTGCACTAAGGTTTGAGTTTGTCTGCTCTGGCCTCCCACCTATAAAAACATTAAATAGTTAAAAAAACTAGTATGGTTTTGGGGTGGCTGGTTTCACAGGGGTCTATTTCATTAGAGAAAAAGTGATCTCGCATTGAAATCACTGCATTTCTATAGGAAATAGTGGCTAAGTATCCATATACTTTTAGCTCAAGCATAATTAGAAAGTATATGAGAAATAAACAGGCTTTGGGGAAAATAGTTCATTCTCAAATTCTTCCTTCCTTGTCATCCGTCTGCCTCCCTCCTCTCCCCCCCAGAAGAAAAAGAGAATGCTTCAGAGAAAAGTAATTGCACTTTATTGCAGTTCCTAATTTTAAAGTGGTATGGCAGTGGCTGGTGGTACAGGGTACTCAATTAGATTGATGGTCTGATATAGTACAACAATTACTGTAATTCAATTTGGAGCTTGTTTTGGGTAATACGTTACGTAGCAGAAGAGTTAAAGCTGGGGTAGCTGCTGGTATTAGTAAGATTGAGCTCTTGCCTCTTGAAATATAGGTAGCTGACTGGCTTAGATTTTGCTGTTAAATGTCCTTGTGTGATAATGTGTTTTTCTGAAAGACATTTACAGTCCAACTTGTAGTTAAGCATGTTAACTGTTTGCATGGGGGTGAAAAAAGCCCCAACAGCAATATTTTGGAGAATGTTTCGGTGTGCATAGAGCTTAGAGAACCCAGAGCAGGGTCATATTTTACTTGGTGTCTAAATCACCGGCAGCGAATAACTGCATTATGTATTACAAATTTAACTAGAGAGGCTGGGTCAAATTGTGATTCTGTTGCTGCCTTCATTGTGATTCTCAGGCTGAATTATTCTGCAGAGTCATGCAGAATGAAAATACAAGCACTTAGGCCTATTTCAAAGATAATATAAGATTTGAACGTTAGTCCCAATAGCTGTAATAGCTGCATTTTGTGTATTCCCATGCTGTTTGTTTGAAATAAGTTAACGTCGGGGGTAGCAGGTAAAGGGTGAAGTTGAGGGTAATTCTGCTGCTTATTTTCTAAGAAATGTTATTTGTGCTTAAGAACTGAAAATTTTGTAGTAGCTAACAGATTTCTGAATTTTATTCCAATAATGTTTAAGAAATGTTATTAACTTGTCTTATGTGAAAAGTGTGTTTGAACAAAAAGAGAGTTCATTATTACACTTAAAAAAGCGTGTCTTCAGTGCGTTTCTGTTGGAAGAAAAGAGCAGAATTAGATGTTGCAGAAAGTCTTAACAGGAGGAGGAAGGAAACCAGTTAGAATTTCAGCTAGGTGGGACTGGCAGAGAAAAAAAAAGATCTGTGCTGTTTATGTACTGTTTGACATCCCAGTTTTGGCATAAAATTTTAGAGTTCCTGTTTATAGAGGCCAATTTTCACTTCTCGTTTCGGGCTGTATGAATTTTAAATACTTGTACATCTGTTATTTTTTTTTTTTCTTTCACTTTTACTTTCACCTCATGGAATCAGAGATTGATATCAAGACAAATCTCTATTGTTCTATTGAGTTGTCGTGAGCTTTTCTGTTTCTGATGAAGCTTGTAAAGTGTCCTTTTAGAAAATAATCGTATTTATTTTTTTGTCACTTAAATCTGACTTTAAAGTACTCTTGGCAGGTTTGTTGCGGTTTTTTTTTATTATTTGTTTTAAGAGGAGGACACAAGGTGGTAGATGTTCTAGGTGTTATGTTCCGTTCTACCTTCTTTTTACAGTTTGTTGGTGCAAGAGTTGTCTCCTGGTCAGCTGCGCCTTAGAACAATCTGAATAATTTTAGCTTTCAAGACAGTCTTTGTTGTTTAACGTATTAAATAAACTTCCTTACCTTGTCTTTTCTTGAGTTGTTGCTACCACACTGTGGTTCTGGTTTTAATAGATTATTTAAGTTCCACCATTTCCTTATTTATAGGAGAAAAAAGTAAATAAATATGTCCACATAAAACCTGTAATGAAATAAGCATGTTTTTTCTTTAGCAGATTTTACAGTAAAATGAAGCTTCCTTTATTTTTTATTTTTAAAAGTTTCTTGTGTGTGCTTTAGTCTTGTGTGGGAAATTGAGAGCTGAGTGTTGACTGTGTATGGTTCACAAAAGAGTTTTATAAACTTTCTGGAACTGACAAGTATTTTTATTTTGAATCAGTTTGTTAATGAGCCGGTAGCGAATGCTGCTTAGCAGCGAACAATGATTATTCATACAAATGCCGGGCAGGAGCATCACAAAACTACTGCGTAACTCGACATAATTAGCTGTCTTCACACAAATGGACTTAAATGAGGAAAGACTGTAGCGTGGGTGTAAGGCCTGTATTAAGAGAAGATCCCTAATAGGTATGATCAAGAATAATACAAATAGAACCCCCCCTTTTCAAAATATTTCCTTTAAAAACTGCGCGAGGAATCGAGCCTACCTAGTGTCTGCTAAAATAAAACAAGTGAACACATGGCTTATGATAAATCATGAGGAGTATGACTCAAGATGTCAGCGAGCTGCAGTTTCGGAATGTGCCAAATCCCATTTGCTTCATTTACTTTAGATTTTTGTGCATTTGTGTGCAAAAAGGGTAAAACTGAAGGGTCTTGAGCAGGATAAAATGACAACTGCATTGCATATTGTAATAAAATAAAAACCTGTACATAGCTTTGTCACTGCTTAGGGCTATTCTGATATTTTAGGGCTCTCGAGCATGTGTTTTGACTGGGATTCCTCCTGTAGGTAGGAAAAAGCAAGTTTTATTTGCATGTTGCTGATAAAAAAATTAATCAGAATAGCACTGAATTTGGTTGATTATTTTTTGCCACTCTGCTAACAGGCTGCCTGATGACATTGAACTCAGTAATTTTAAATGAATAGGTCTCTTCAGTCAGTGGTACCTTCATAAAAAAATAAAGTGTAATTTCTAATATTTTTTTACAGAAAAGCCTCTTTTAAACTTGTGTGAATTTTGCAAGTCATTTAACTTTCAGGCAGTGAAATTCAGACAGCTTGTAAGGCCTTCTATAAATGTAATGTAATTCACAGAAGGAAAGCCCTGCTTTTATGGGAACAGGAAATTTTAATAAGGATTAATTCCTTATTTTGCTTTGCTTTGCCATGCAGCTTTTGCTTTACCTACTAAACTGTTGTTATTTCAACCCTCAAGTTTTGGCTCTTTCACTCTTCTGATTTTCTGCCCCATCCTGCTGCGGGGGGAGTAGGTGAGTGAGGCTCAAACCCTGACAGGAGCAGAAGAGAAAAGAGGAAAAATTCCCTCCTTCCCTGGAAGGTTGCCTTATTGTGGTGGGAATTCCCGGTGTAAGCAGGGCTTTTCCAGAGCCTTGGTTTCAGACATCAGCGCTCTTTATGTTAACGAACTGCTGGAATGCACCGAGCAATCACACTGTGTCAGCAGGATAGGAGCAGGCTTGATGAAGGAGGAGGTATATTCCTGTTAATTGGGTGTAAGGCAGAAGCATCTTTCTGCCTCAAATGTCAGGCACGGCCCTCTCCAGTTGCAGAATTACAAAACATCACCAGATTTTGCTGCAGTACTTTTTTTCTGCTTCTGCAAAGTAAAATACTGAAGAAGTATTTTAGGCTGTATGGAGGATGAAACTGCCGCACGCCAAACCCTGTACAACAGCTGAGTTTCTGTCCTCCCTCTTAATTTTATTATTTTAAATTTTCTTTCTTATGCTCCAAGCTGACAATAGCTTATGCATTTTAAAAATGCCATTTCTTAAACCAAAAGCTTTACGTTGATAGGATTTTGCTGTTGTCGCATACATTTCAAAGCTTTTTTTTTTTTTTTAATCCTTGTGATATATAATGGTCTTCTGATCTAGAATTACAGCAGTTCAAAAGAATGAGCTGGTTTTGTCTGGGCACTCATTAATACTGGTTCAACATAACAAAGCGGTGAGAAGATCTGTTGCTGCTAATAGGAGCTTGTTTTGGTATTGGGCAGTTGTAGCCTAATAGAGGACCTCGTATACCAATTTTAAGGTCGAATTACTCAAGCCAACGTTTTTATTTAAAAGCTTTAGATGTAAAAAAAAAAATAAAAATCCAGTTGTGGACCTTCAACAAGGTCTTGTAGCTTAGACGAGCTGAGGCGGAATGTTTTTGAGTTGTGTTATTTATTTGGTATCCAAGAATTCTGTAAATGCTTCTGTCCTTAGAGTGCCTGACTTGTCCTTATCTTGCAGTAGCTTAAATTGACCAGAGTGCTGTTTAATACAATATTAAATATATTTTTTACATTTTCTACTGTGATTATAAAGGAGCTTATTAGTCTATGACTAACTGCGCCTTAAAGTCAGAAAGTAGTAAATACCAACAGTTCTCTGTACAAAGTAGCGTGTGCTGAATAGAAGAATTAATTAGGACCAGCTGGAAGGAATTATTGTACTTAAAGGTCATTATTTGTTTTTCTTCTTAATATACTATAATTTTCTTATGAATTTATGTAACAATCTTGGGGGGGGAGAGGGGGGAGATTAAACCGGTAATTCTTCAAAAATATTATGTTCTTTATGGAATTTTTTGTTTGCTCTTTCCTGTAATAGGTGAAATATTACAGACACTTGGCACCTGATCACTTGCTTCAAATATGCCATCGGCTTGGACCGCTTCTAGAGCAAGAAATTCCCCAAAGTGTCCCTGGAGTGCAGACGTTATTAGGAGCTGGCAGACAGTCTTTGCTTCGTACAAACAAAAGTATGAAAATTTTACGAGAATTTTTAGAGTTCTTGATATTTCATGCTTTTCCCGTGTTCTCGCACGAGAAAATGCTTGCCTATGTGGTTGGTTTTTTTTTTTTGTTTGTTTGTTTTTGTGTAATTCTTTTAAACCAGGTTGCAAACACGTGGTGTGGAAGGGATCTGCTCTCGCTGCGCTACATTGTGGGAGGCCTCCGGAGTCCCCTGTAAATTATGGCAGTCCACCCAGTATAGGTAAGTCGATTTTATTCTGGCATTGCCGCTGTAATACCTAATTCCCAGGGTGATTAATTATTGTGATGATGAAAGCTAAGTAGCAGTTCTGTTTGGATTTGTCCTTTGTGGCATATACGTCGAGTATATTTTTATTAAGACATTGTGGTGTTGTGTTTACCAGTTTGTATGTGTGTGGAGGAAAAATGGATATTGTAAATTCGTATACCAGTTCTGTTCTGAAGCTCATTTTGTCTTTGAAGTATGAAATACTTCAAAGCCGTCCAGTCCATAAAGGGGCTATAGGAGAGATGGGGAGGGACTCTTTATTGAGGAGTGGAGCGATAGGCCAAGGGGTAATGGTTTTAAACTGAAAGAGGGGAGATTTAGATGAGATCTCAGAAAGAAATTCTTTGCTGTGAGGGTGGTAAGAGGGTGGTGAGGCTGTGAGGGCCCAGGTTGCCCAGAGAAGCTGTGGCTGCCCCATCCCTGGAGGGGTTCAAGGCCAGGCTGGATGGGG
>JAOXNO010000024.1:86628130-86647248 GCA_028565335.1 Limnodromus scolopaceus
AAGGCCAGGTTGGAGGGGGCTTGGAGCAACCTGGTCTGGTGGGAGGTGTCCCTGCCCAGGGCAGGGGATGGCACTGGATGTCTTTAAGGTTCCCCCCAACCCAAACCATTCTGTGATTCTATCATAACTGATATTAAGCTGTTGAGCTGGGAAACTGAAGACCCAGATTCTGTTCTCTCCTTGGTGTCAAGGTGTTCAGTTCAGCATCTGCTGCTTACCCAGGAAGGTGCCTGAGCTATAAATGTCTAAAGAAGACTTTTTCTCAACTTTCTCTTGGAAGCTGTGCTGCTGTGGAGAGGCATGAGTCTGTAGCCTGTGGCTTTAGGCTTGTTTTCTTGGGTACAGAAATCAGGTTCTAGGTAAATTGGAAAGTGGTAGAAATGACCTTTGACTTCCAGCTTTAGGCAAGCTCTTGAACTTGCAGGGTTAGTGCTCTGTTAAATCAGAAATAAAAGCTGTACACCACTTGGTTCTTGTCTGAATCTGTTTTATTTCAGGTGTTCTCACTAAGTTTCTTCTTAATAGACCTGACACCATCAGTTTGGTAGGAATGCCAGGGTTGGCACTCGGGTGGGATGTGCTGCAGCTTAACCCTGTGGTTCCTGTGGGCTTTAAGCAGAAGTTTCTCAATTCTGAGAGTGTATGAGGAGGAAAAAGAAAACTAGAGGGACATAAAAATCTTCCAGATCAAAAAGGAGCCCAGTAATGTTAGGTGAACGCGTGGGATTTGGTTTGGTGATTGGGTTTTTGTTGATGTTGCAATTTGGACATTAAGTGCTGGTGTTCCTCAAGTCTGACCCCAGATTGGGTTGTGGTATTACAGTGCTGCCCTTGATTTTTTTTTTTTTGGACTTAGGTATTTTTATTTAAGCAGTATCTCTTGTGGCAGAGCTCGGCCAATTCAGACTGTTTGCAAAAGGCATTTTGACTGGAGCCATAGAGCGTGGGCTTCTCCTGTGATAAAGCTGATAGTTGTCCCATGAGTGGGCTGCCACTGTACAAGAATATTTTTTAAAGTTTCCTAAAAGATTTCAGGGTATGTACAGGCCCTAACTCTGTTCTTTTTCTCTCTCTTTTTTTTTTTTTTGTTGTTAAATAATTTGGTTTAGAGTGTAGCTTTCTGAACAGTTGCAGGAACATATGGTGACTGCAGTTACTTAAAATTGTGTCGCTGAAAGTACGAGACCTGTCCTGCAGCAGCAAGAGTGAAAGGCTCGGGGAGAGCAGGCATTTTTATAGTCTTTGTCACTGTATTCTTTTATTGGATTTTTGTACTGTATCTCTGAATGTAATTGCTTTCCCTGAATCTGAAGCCCAACTCAGCAGATTTCATAAGTAGATGTTGCAATTACTGCCCTGGGAAACATGCATTAATTGATAAAGACTAGCCTTAGGGCATTTAAGAAATTCTTGTGCAATGGGAAATTAATCAAGTAGGAAAACTGATGCCTTTAAATAAAAAATGGTTCTCCTGGACAACAGATTTTAGAAAAAAACAAACCCCAACAAGCCCCAAACAAAACCAATAACCAAAAGATCTTTTTTGACTAGAGAAGGCTGAGGGGGGATCTGACCAATGCCTATAAATACTGAAAGGGTGGGTGTCAGGAGGATGGGGCCAGTCTTTTTTCAGTGGTGCCCAGGGACAGGACAAGAGGGAACGGGCACAAACTGGAACAGAGGAAGTTCCACCTAAACATGAGGAGGAACAACTTTCCTGTGAGGGTGGCAGAGCCCTGGCAGAGTCTGCCCAGAGAGGTGGTGGAGTCTCCTTCTCTGGAGACATTCCAAACCCACCTGGACACGTTTGTGTGGGACCTGCTCTGGGTGACCCTGCTCTGGCAGGGGGTTGGACTGGATCTCCAGAGGTCCTTTCCAGCCCCATAGCGTTCTATGACAAGGTGTTGCTTCTCTGTCTCACTGGGCTGACTTTCATTGCAAGTTGAGTCTGTGAGAAGTCCAGGCTTTGGTGTAGCTGGTGGCTTTCTAACGTCTGACATGATCCGTGTCCTTCGGGGGCCTCCTGTGTGCCTGGACGCCTGTTAAGGTCAGACTTTTGCTTAATTGTGATCGTAAGGTGTTCCTCCTAGTGATGGTGAAGAGTTCATTTGGACTGATTGTTGTTACAGTCTCTCTGAGAACTGTCCTGTGTTACGGTGTTTTTCGCAACACCCTCTGGGTGGGTGGTAGTTCTGGATCTCAGTGCAAAGGTGGCCTTACTTAGTCCTTTTGTGTTCTGAACAACGCTTTGAAATACTGATATAAAAAGAATGTTTTTACCATGTTGTGTTAAATTCACAGATCCCAATACTGCAAAGTCCTCCTGCCTTTGTGACTTTATGGGACTTGATGAAAGGCTGAGCACCGTAGCCTTTAACACCTAAAGGTCACCCTATACGTCTCCAGATGATGCGGATGTGATGATGAGACTGTTTCTAAATATCAAAGCACATCTCATCAGAGCATATAGAATACCATGAGTATGTTTCAGAAATGCATTACAACTTGAGGTCTGGAAACTGGTGATTTGAGTTGGATTCCTTCTGGTTCTTTTGGAGGAGGAGGAAGGGAAAAAAATAATTTCCTCACAAAACCTGTTCTTCCACCTTCATCTTCCTTTGATACGGCAAATAGCTCTGTTAAATATGTGAAAGAAAAGCTTTATTCTCTCCCAGAAACACCATTTTCTCTTGTGTGTCACGGAGCAAATGTTGCTTGCACAGAAACCAGGTTGGTTCTTCAAGAACAGTTGTGGTTTCCTACAGCAGTGTCACCTCTACTGCTTGGATTGGTGTTTGTCATTCTTATGCCCTCTGTCCTGCTTTTATGGAGACCATTAGGAAAAAAAGGGAAAAAAATAATATCCAACTTCAGAATTACAAAGCCTGAGGGGGAGGCTGGACCTGCCTGTGGCATCGGGGCTGGAGAAGATCCAGGGTGCCATTGCGTTTCTTGGCTGGTTTTGAAAAACTCTGATCCTGGGGCTAAGAAAATTTTTCATTGAGACCTAGAGTGACAACAGTGTTTTTTAGAGCTGTAGCTGCTGCTGTGAGAGCGGATGAGGCTTCTTACAGGTTTTCAGGTATTGTAGGAAAAAAAATGTGATTTATTTTATTTTTGTTTTAAACTGCGGCGTATCTTCATCTAGATCTCTGTACCAGAATCCTAGATGTTTGCTTTCTTTCTGGGCACTTCTCTGTTGGAAGCTCACAATCAATAGTCCCACATTGACATATGAAATACATTACTTATATTTTATGTAAATAGGCATTGTATCCGCAACTAGGAAGCTTGTGTCTTGCATGTGTTCTTGCCAATATGTTTATTAATTAGCAACTGGTAATGAAACTTAGACCTTAAATATGAACATTTTTTAAACAAAGTAAGGACTTGAATACTTCTTTGTTGATTTCACAAAAATATTTAATAGCTTATTCAAAGATGTGGCTGGTGTGATGAGCGTGCTTTTCTTTCATCTATATTAAAAACCAAACATTAAAACAGGGTACAGTGTAAGCGGCTGAATTCAGAAATCACTTCTTTATGGTGAGGGTGCCAGAGCCCTGGAAGAGGCTGCTGAGAGAGGTCGTGGAGTCCCCTTCTCTGGAGATTTTCAAGACCCTCCTTGATGCAGTCCTGAGTGATGTGCTCTGGGCAATCCTGCTTTAGCAGGGGAGTTGGACTAGATGATCTCTAGAGGCCCCTTCCAACTCTGTCAAATCCGTGAATCCGTGAAGTGTCAATTTTCTAACAAGTTAAAGTTTCTGCAGCTGCAATTTTAATATCAATTTAGTAATATGTGATTTTGTCCAAATCCATTTAAAATTGTCAGCCCAGAAGCAAATTACTGGAGATTTTAGGATGAAGTCTGGATTTAACTCCTTCAAGTTACATTTCCTTTTTTGTTCGTTTTTCTTCTAAAGAAAATTTGTGACAGCTAGAAGAAAAATGGGGACAAACCTTTGCATTCTTGGAGTTCAGAGATAAAAGAACATCTCACTGGAACCTTCTGTAACTCTGAAATTGTTGTGGATCCTTTCAGCAAGATAAAGTTATTTTGACTTTGCATTGTATTATCACGTCAAAACTGAAGTGTAATCATTCCCCAGAACAGGTACATTAAAGGGAAGCAGCAGCTGTAAAGTTCTTGGTCCTGAAAAACTTTTCCAAGTACTTACATAAAAATTTGTTAAACATACAATAGCAAGAGGCATAAGCTACTTATGGAGCTAATAAGTGGAATAAGCTAATAATAACTAATCAGTGGAGCTAACACACCTGAAGGTTGATCTTTTGCTTATGTTTTTAGCTATAGAAGTGTTTGGGTTGTGACTTCTTTTGTGCAGCGTTTAATGTCTTACACTGGCTTACCAAATTGAGCAGAAGCCAGAGTTGGCTTCTCCAATGAAGTCTCAGATTTGATGGAACAGCGCTTCTTACCTGAAATATAAAAATGCAGAGCTGTGCTTGAGAAAGCTGGTCAGGATTCCTAGCAAGTCTTAAGCCCATCTATTTAGCATGACCAATTTAATGCATTTTTGGCCACAAATTAAGGAGAAAATATCTGAAAAAGGAAAAAATATGGCAGCTTACGTAGTTTTCAAGCAAACATGCACAATGCCTTTCTTGGTGTTACTTAATTTTTAAAGGAAGGACTATATATTTTTACTTTAAAATTCATTATCAGTTAGTTTTAAATTTCTTTTAATCTCTCTACATGTGTGTCAGGTACGTGAAGCGAAGCAATCGTTTAAATAAAACTTGATAGACATTTTTGAAAAGCTGTAGTGGTTGTACCTGGGTGTCCCTGAAGTAATAGTTGCGGAGAGTGAAAGCTGTACTTCACTAGGCGATCTCTGCCTCTATGACTTGAGCAGGTAAGACTCCAGCACCTGCTTTTCACACTTTAAGGATTTCAACATGACCATATTTCTAACAGTTACTGACAGTAGAAAAGTTAGGTAGAGAAAAAGATGCGTTGGAAGGATCTTGTGGTGATGCGGGACTCCTCTTTAAAACCTTATTTACCTACTCCTCTGCTGCAGGAGCTTTCATTACACCGTGTTCTGACACTGTAGGCAGTGAAGCGCGTGATGCTTTCATATGATAAAAGAATAGACCTTGTTTGTGAATACTCACAAACTTATTTTTAGGTCCCTTGATTTCCTCACCAGTCTAAGTTCAGACCCAAGCTCTTAGGGCTGTGCTGTAGTAAAGAGAAAAACGTGACTCTCTTTGGCCCTTTGTTTTCTTTTTCAGGTTGCTTCTTTCTTGAGAAGCCTTGGGCTGAGGAAACAAAAAACAAAACAAAAAAAAAAGGGATTTGATGTGCTTGTTTTGAAGGTGATCTCTGAAATTCCTGTATTTCATTTGATTGCCTTTGAAAACAAATGGAGGAGTAGAATCAGCCAGCAGATACTGGTACGGCCTTGTAAGGCCACCCTCTGCTGGTTACGTTATATTACGTAGTGATATATATATTACAACAAAGCAATAGTTGTATTTAAAGCATTAAGCTTGGGGTTTTTTAAATTGAAAATGTATAATGTCACACATCCAGTACGAAAGCTTGAAGCAAGTGTGTACATCCGTACTAGTTTTGCTTTATATTCACTATGTGAAGTTACCATGGTGAATATATACCTCTTCATAGCCAGATACTAATTAATCTGTGTAAACGCAGATAAATATTTTATTATTTAAAAAGAAAATAACCTGCGTGTTGAGGATGAGGATGAGAGTTCTGGCCACATGGTCATGAGAAGGACATGATTGCTGAAGCTGATGTCGTGAGTTTTTTGTCCCCAGGTCTGTAGCTAGAGCTGGTCGTCTAATTAATGCAAAGTCTGGTACTATTCCTGGTTCCAGGAGTTTCTTTCCACGTGGGTCCTTAATTACTTTGATAGGATGGACAGTAGTTGCATTGCATGGTCCTTTTCTGAGCTTGTATTTTCCCTAACTTTCTGATGCTTAAAATATCTTCTGAAAATTTTTAATAGAATCACTTTCTTGGCTTTGTGAGCTTTTGGTTATATTGTAGATCTGTTTGAAGCTATTGTGACTGAAATTGTCGTATTTAAAACTTGACCGTAAAAGGGTCAGGGTCAGGCAGCCCATGAGAATTTTCCTGATTTCTGCAATGGAAACGTTAGAGGGTGTAATTTTGACCCTGCTTGAAGTTAACGGCGAGTCCATGCTACGGCAGAAGAATCAGACCATTTGGGTGCAGTCGTGTGTTGGTGGTTTCCCCCTCCCCTCACCCCGGTCTCTGCCCTTTTCCCACATCTTACTTTTTTATATAAATCGGTGAGAATTAGGAACCCCCCCGAAGTGATAAATCATGTATTTCATAACAGGAATAATGTCAATTTTTTGTGAATTCGGACATTAACGTATCCCCTGTTAATGACGGTCTGAATGTTTTAGTACAGTTTAATCCTTGTTTTGCTTAGAGTTTGCTGTCAGGGGTGCAGTATCAACTGATTCAGGTCAAAAGGGTTTCTTCCTGCAAATTGTCAATCAAGCAGAGGCTACTAAGTTGAAATTGGATTTTTCTGGGTGCTCCTGCTCCTTCAGAGAGCTGGCGGTTGACTCTCCTTTATTTTTAGCTTTGAGTGGACGCTTGATTCCAGGCAATTCCTATCCTGTGCCACCTTATGGCTGTGTATCTTCATGTTTCTCCCACCCCATCTTCTGAGGTCTGACCTGTGTGACATGGTTCCTTATTTTCTAATGCTGCTTCAGCTTCCAGTGCGACCTGCTGAACTCTGAATTACCGTATCACTAACAATCTTGTTTCCTTGTGACCTGCGTGGTCCACCTAGATCTTGGTTGGCAACTACTTGATTTGTTTTAGTCTAAATGACTTAGTGAAAAAAATCTGCATCCCTGCCAGAAGAACATCATGGAAGATCAGATTTTTCTGCCATGTGACATGCCTTTTGGACTTTAGTCCAAAAAATCACACCAATTGCTCGTATGGACAAGGTATTGCAATTTCCAGTGTCAACTAGAGATTTAAAAACAGTTATTTCTTACGTTGTTAACTTCATAAAGTCTGAAGAATCTTCCAGTTTTGCTGGGTTTATATGGGATTGCATTTTCAGATGAGGTTTTGTAGTCATCTGAAATACAGAACAGCGTAGGATAAGAATATCAATGCACCACTTTCGGATCAGCCAGTAGGCAATCCGACTAAAATATTTTTGAAATTTTTGAGAGCTTCCACATTTGAATAATATGCAAAAGCACATCCTGAAGAGCAGATCTTGAAAAGCAAAGCCAGCATCACGCTCCAGTATTCCAAGTAGAAGCCAGTACTGAGTTTGGAGGATGTTTATTAAGAAAAACTTTCTTTAACAAAAAAATAGAGAAGATTTATGAGATATAGAGAAGAAGATTCTAGAGAAGAAATAGAGAAGATGTAAATACTTTATATATATATCCCTTTATATAGCTTTAGGCATCCTCAGAATGGGTGACCTGTCAGAGCTTTTCATGGATACCTTTATCTTTCAAGGCAAATATACTGCATTCCTGAATGGAGAACTGACTTGGGTGGTAGGAAGATAGAAATATTTTTAGTAAACATCTTACTCTTAATTTAATTACTTCTTGTCTTCTTCCTACCATTTGATCCTTTGTTCTGAAAGCAGTGTAAAAGCCCTGGTGATTTATTTATTTATTTAAACTGGCTTAAAAATTAAGTGTTGCTTCCACTTCTCCAAATCTGCAGCAACCACTTCTAGCTTTGCAGAAGGGTCATAGATATTTTTTGGCTTACTCTGGCAGCAGGCTGTGGCCAGAGATTGTTCCTTAAAGCAAAGGAGAACATAAACTTGCAAAGGAACTTTAAGATACTCGGAGACCAATTTGACTCCAGCAGATACGATATAGTTTCATCAGTTATGAAGGAGGTTATATGTTTTAATAACAATGAGTTAACTTCTTGGCTCATTTTAGAAGGTTGGTCTAGTGTACCATTGTTGTGATCGTTAGAATCTAAATTTCAATTTTCAAGTTTCAATGTTGCTTGTAACTAATTTCCATTTGTTCCTCTGCATTTAAATAGAATAGTTCTCTTGCTGCTAAAGCTCTTTTTCTACAGGCACACAAAATAGTCCTTTTTCCTTAGTGCCCACGTGAAGAAGCTGAGCTCTTAGGATTTTCATTGTCATGAGGAGTGGAAACATTTCTCTGAAGCTGTTCCACTTAAAATTTATTCACCTGGAAACACGGGAAGCAGAAATTATGTGTGTTGCTTTGGAAGAGTTTGTTGTTACCATTTTCTGTTTGTCCAGCACGTGTGTGCTTTCTTTCCCGGATATACTTCTGGTATAATTTAGAATTGTGGTTTTCTTTCTGTTGTTGTGCTGTACGCGATGCAGTGAAGACGCAGTGATTTTTCTCCCTGTGTTTCCAACTTAATGCCCCAGTCCCTCAGTGAAGGACAGGAGAGAACACCCTCTACCTCAGGCTGGTAGAGCTTTAATTCACTGGCTTTTTTAAACAGCACTGACGACTTGTGTCGGAAGGTGTGATAGAAATTATTCTGTGTAGACCGAGTTCCGTTATTTTTTCTGGCAGTAAGCGTGTTTAGCGAGTTATTTCTGATAATTTTACTGTCTTCGTGGCCTATTGCATTTTGTCCTGTGGGCTTCTCATTGCTCCAGTCAGTATCACCTGTGCTGCTCCCAGATCTGTCCTCGGTGGATAATTTCCTTATGTTCATTTCATTAACGGGCTCTCATTTTTTTCCTGTAGTCGCTAACGGAAAGGCCTGGATTGAGGAACTCAACTGATAATGTCTTTTTAGCTTTGGTGTCTTTCCAAAACCACTGTTATCCATCCCTTAGCAAGTTTCCCTACTCCGTATTTCTCCTACTAGTCGCGGTCTGTTTGCTGTGGACTGAGTTTTCAGTGCCATAGCATGGCTGGGAAGTCTAGCTAGGTTGACCGAATTCTATTTTCTTGGTATAAAAAAAGCAGTTATTTTGACAAAGAAAGTCTGCTAGGTTTGTCTGGTACTCTCTCGATTAATTTTCGTTTTACATGATTTTTTTTTTCTATTCCCTTGTGTTTTTCACTTCTCTTAAAAACTAGGTTTTAAGTCTCTCATACTATCTGTTTATAACAGGTCAGAAAGGCTCACTCTTGAGCTTGCTCTCTCTGTAGGTGGCACTACTCTGTTTTCATACAAATTATTTTTATGGATCTGAGACATGTTCCTTTGTGTTTCACAGCTCTGTTCTCCCTGCTTTGGGAGAGAACAATAAGCTCCTTTCAAATCTGAGAGGGACACAGTAATATTTCTTTTTCGTTTTCTTCTTTCATCAACATTCATCTCTTTGTGATGTGCCAATGTCCATCTCTTCCCTTGCTAGTGAAAATACGGGCTTAATTCTTGGGGTTGAGTCTGTAAGTAATGTTAATTTAGTCCTTGTTGTATGGCATCCCTGATTCTTCCCTGGTTGTGGCCAAAAAGTCCATGCTCCATGTCTTTGCTTCCAGCAGTGTCTTAACGTGTTGGTTCTTGGCAGCCCTTTGATGGGATGGCTCTTAATTGAGCTTTTTCTTTTCTCCAGAGCGGTCTCTTCCCTTCACCGTTTATATCCTTTTGTTCACCAGAGGAAGGCTCCAGACAGAATACTATCTTCTTTGGGATACAGTCTTCATATAGTTCTTCCATCTTTGATTTAAAAGGGATGGAGAGGGGAAAGAGCTCCCTTCTTGCTGAAGTCACAGCTTCACTGATTTACTGCAGCTTCCCCTTTTGCAACTTAGCACTTAGTTTCTGTTCCAGGTGACCAGCTCCTCTGTGTTAGCTTTATTATTGAAGAAATCCCATTTTACAATGTCATTTATTAATCCCCAAATATTTTTGTTTTTAAAAAAAATCTACCGGGTGCTGCGACAGGCTTTGCTCTTTAATTTGTAATAGTAATTATATCTTGGAAGCTTATTCCCAATAGTAATTTTTTGTTCTTACAAAATTAAGGATCTTTATTTCCAAGTAATTGTACATCAGACTTGAGGGGTTGTACTAAAAGGTTTTACTGTTGTCCTTTTCAAAAGCACTTTTTAAACCAGATTCTGGCCACATTTAGAGTAAAACTATTTGCACTCCATTAATGACTGAATAGTAGATCACAATTCTTTTCCTTTACATAAATAGGGAATTTCTTCCAACTAACACTCTAATTCCCAAGAGTTTCTTGAAAATGGTCCATCCAAACCGTTTCTTGCTGGGAAGGATTACAAAAACCCCATCATCTTAATACTCTGATTTTTCTTTCCTTCTGTTTCTTATTTTTCACCTCACCGTGGTTAAGAAGTGGTTCTTCCCACAACATGCCTTGTTTTCCTTGTAAAACAAAAAGTCTTCACATCTTGGGCTCTAGGAGAACCCTGAAATTCTATTTGTGAAGGACTTGAATGTTAGGAAGCATGATGCTTTGATGTTCCCTTTGTTGGAGGAAGGGAAAGGGAACAGAAATCTCTATCAAAGTGCTGCTTTTCCAGGTTTTTACTGTCCGTCTGCAAAGCTTATTCTTGGGCTGAAGTTCCTTCCCCTCTCCAGCAGTCTCCCCAAACTTTCCCCCTTTATCACGGTGAACTTTCTAGGTACGAAAAGCAGCACAAAGTTGTAGCTTTGCCTTGGTTGTTAGATCTTGCTCAGTGTGAGTGAGTTTCTGGGATCCCAGCCCTGGCGATGGCAGCGTCACTCCCTTCAAGCTCTGGGGTTCATTTTCCATCTCTTTCTATCGGACGCTTCTGTTCGTTTTTTCTGGAATAACGAGCAAAAGAGAACATAAAACTTGCGTTGGTTTAAGTTCCTCTTTTGCTAAGCCAGAAACACGTTTGACTTTTGTGGAAAGTACTTGTAATAAGAAAGACCTTTATCGCTGGTAATAATTAGGTGTAGCAGGCTCTGCCGTGGGGGGGTGAGCAGGGGAGCGGGTGCGGATGTGTTTTACCACCCTGGGCCAAAAATTGAGCCTTTTTGCTTTTGTCTCAGCCTTTAAGCTAGTGAGAACGGTACCTACCTCAGGTTTTTCCAGCCTTTGTTCATTATTTAACTTTTTCGAATGATGCTGAGGGCCTCTGGAAGGTGCGTAGCGTCGGTGCCTGCAGGCTGGGTACCACCGGGGGTGTTTTTTCTGGCAGTATGGAGGCTGGCCACAGTCAGGGAAAGAATTTTGTTTGGTGTCTCTATAAAGAAAAATACAAAAGTGCTTTGCTGGGGAGAATAGAAAGGGGCTTTCTGAAGAGGTGCTGAAGACGTGAAAATTCAGAGTGGTGATTGGTCACCTCTGCTTGATTGACAGGTTGCAGGGAAAAACAAAAACCCATTTGTTCTGGCTTAATGGAACTGGAAAACAGAAAATGAGTATCAGGTAAAAATTCCTTTTTTAAAATCTTTGCAGTTCTTTAAAAAGTGGAGTTTTTACACAAATCTACACCTTCCCCCCCTCACCCCCCCTCCAGTAAGTGAGGAGTAGGCATCACGGAAGGAGGCAGTTGCGAAGTGGTGTAATGTGGGTTGTCGATGTTGGCGCGTTTTTCCAAGCGGGGCCGGTGTCCTGGACCCCCGCAGCGGCCACCGCTCCCGGGGCGGCTTAGCCAAAAGGCAGAGGATCGAAAGGGCAGAGCGACCGAGCCCTGAACCGGACCCAGCTCTCTCATTAGGCTCATTAGCAGGACGAGCAAGGGGAAGCTTTTTTTTTTTTTTTTTTGACTTCCTAGACTGTGCCTGCTTTGTGGAAAATCTGTCCGTTTCTACTACTAGCAATTTGGCATCTCTCATGAGCACTATTGCAAAATTCACTGGGAAGTGAATTAGCTTAAAAGTAAACTTAGGTTTTAAAGTAACTTCCATCTAGCAGTATATACTGTCTTACAGATTTTATAAATTTCAACATCAGCACCACAGTTTTGAGAATCATAATTGAAAGTTATTTATTTATTTCTGGTAACTTTAATTATTTTGTATGTTGATGTATTTCAGATTGAAGGACAAGGACACGGTGCAGTTTTTGACTGCAAGTGCTCTCCTGACGGACAGCATTTTGCATGTACTGATTCTCACGGTCACCTTCTGATTTTTGGCTTTGGTTCCAGTAGCAAATATGACAAGGTACAGTGCAAGATGAAAATCAAAATGTTTTGTCTGTGTTGAATGTGTTCGTGCAAGCTTTTCCTCCAGAGCTTCCTTTCAAGAGGGTCACCACAATTTTGAGCCATTAATATGGGATGTTTCAGATTCCTGTTGCTGACGCTGAGCTTGCTTTCATTGTCTTTTTTTAAACTATGGAAACACGCTATTAAGCTGTTTACATGGGAAGTTAAAAATAATTTAAAAACAAAAAAAGAAAAACATTTAAAAAAATTACCCAGTCACTGTCTGCTCTCTAAAGTGACGAGGTTGCAAGTGTCTGCTAATGGATCCATGGGAATAATGTAGATAAACTAGAGTGGAATTCATAATAGTTAATCATTTTGCTTTAAATTTTTTTCTGGTTCCTAACTAAGACCAAAAAAAAAGAAGTGGGAGGCTTAATACAACTAATTCCTGCTATCTGTATTTAAACATTGCGTAGTCTGGGAGGCAATTATTTACAATAAATGCGCTATATGTTCTCTTGATGCTATTCTACGTCTGCTAATGAAGTTCTGTTGCCTTGGTGCTTACACAGCAATGTTCCACTGTCACTGTCTGATTAAAATATTACATCTTTATTCTAATCTCACAGTCTACATTGTGTACTGTCTTGCCACAGACCCTCATGACTTTAAAGATCTGTGGTGTTATTTTTTTTCCCCTCTGTGGATGACCATGCCCTGTGAACCACACAGCTCACCCAGTTCGGAGCGCTCACAAGGTCCCGGTTCTTCTTTTACCATCCAGGGAAGAGGGGAGGTGTCTCTTCTCCCTCTTTCTAAGACTCAAGCAGACATATCTGCTCCACGATTTTCATCTCTGCTCCTGGTAGCTGATAGGTGAAGGTTGTTGAAGCGTTGGCTTCTGGATCTCGCCTCCTGCTTTGGATTTTTGGACTCGGGCTGTCCCTGAAAGCTTTTTGGCAAAGAGCAACTCAGAGGGGCCTGAAGGAGGGAGAGCAAAAGGAATTTTAATCTTTGCCTTGTAAGCCACTGCATTTCTCTCTGTAGTCTTCCAGCTCTTATTCTGATGCTCGTTACAGCAGCATTTGCATATTGGGGATTGTTTTTCGTCTTTGTCTCTCAGCTGTGATTTGAAGTTCTGGGTACTTGGCTGCTGTTGCCATCCCTCAGCTTTCACTAGCTGTGCCTGTCCCCTTCCATTCCAAAGAAAACAAATGAGCAGAGATACCACAAGGCAGGAAAACCAGGATTATCAGATCATTTGCAAGGTCCTTGTCTTTCAGAGTTCTCACTGTTCTGAACTTTAAAGCCCGTTGTAACAGAAGCATTTTTCTTACGGGTCCATGGATTGTTCCAGGTTTATTTTTCTCTCCAATCATTTTGGAATTGTGTAGTTCTCCGCTTTTCAGAAATCTTGGAGATTATATTGAAACTAAGAGCCTTTTTTTTTCTTTGCCATGATAGGCCAGGAGTTTGCTTTACATTGCCATTTGAGAATTTACCTTGTGAGGAATTAGATCTGCTTGAAGAATGAAAACAATCCTTTTTCACTTCTTGAATTCTACAGACCCTTTGTTCTCTTGGGGTTTTTGCTGCAGCCTCTGAGAAAAGATTATGTTTAAAACTTTTCACTTGTTGGGTGATTTAAAATGATCCTCTCTAGCTGTTACTGTGCCACTGGTAATCTTGGCCTTCTTGAACATAGAAGAAATGGGGGCAAATAGGACTTAGATTTGTTACCTCTTCAATCTCAGTTTTCAAGTCTCAGAAAACTCAGACTGGAAGTTTCTGAGCTCTTTCTTGTCTGGTTCCATCTCCTCCTCCTTTTTGTCTGACCCGATTTATGGAAAAATGTAACTACAAATAGATGCTGGAGATGCGATGGTGTTCGTTCTGTCCTCCCCTTCCCCAGCCCCCCCAGATAGATACTTGGGGTTTGTTCAGGCATTTTGGGAGAACATGCCCTGATAGACCCTGCATTATTTTGTTTTTCAAGTGGTTTTGGTTTCCATCCATCTTGAAGAATGATTTTTACAGAAGAGAGGAGTTTGGTAACCTGTCCTGTGTTCCTGCATCTGTGAGTTGTGCTTGGGATCACGGTTATAGCTGAGATGGCGATGGCTCTGCTGAGAGAGCAACCTCTTGGGTTTCCATGTGTATGCTTTTTACTGCTACATTCAGGTGGTGTCTGGCTTCCTAGTTGACTGGAACTACTGGTCAGGCTTTTTCCTTCTCCAGGGTGATCTCAGCCACACTGAAGGTGATGGGGTGGGTTTGGTTTGTTTTCTTTTTTTTTGGCGATACATATTTTTGTTGAGTTATTCTGTAGGAGGGAAAAAATACATTTCCTGCTTGTTTGGGGCCCCTTTGTTATTTGTCCCAATTAAAGGAATCTTGAGCCAATCTCAGCTGAGATTTCTGAGCATGTGAAGAGATGCGCTGAGCTCACCATCAACAGGGCGCATGCACTTCAGAAGTTCTTGCTTGTGTAGAGACTTGTCCAGGAACATCTAAATGTCCTAAAGCAGAAGATACCCCTCAGTAGATTTTAAATTTTAGATTGTAGTAGATCTCTGAGATTTCTAAGGCTTTTATTCCATGGGCTGCCCAAACCACAGCTCTCTGTTGGAAGTTGACAACTCTTGTGTCCTGGGTTGGTGCAGGAGTGGGGGAAAAAAATCTCGTGGCATTTATGTAGATGTGCCTATTGGGAAAAACTGAGCATTCTGAACGTGTAGTTAGTGAAGGAGAGTCCTCCTGTATTGCTCAGACCTTGGGGAAAGCTTTTGTGCTCAAACGCAACCTGTGTTTGTGAAGCCATATGTCCTAATGATGGTGTGGTATCTTCTTTTTGTCATGAATTTGATCTCTGATAGCATATCAAGAAGTAGGTCTGATCGTTAATACTTTGAACTGGTTGCCTGATGAACATAGCTATTTAAGATTCTCTAAAACATCTAATTCTTCTGATCTTTGTCAGGACTTGGAGTAGCTGAGGATACGATTGTTGCCCCGGGTTCCAGTAGGGATGTTCCAATGTCCTACCTGAGAGTTGGTCTGAGCCTGGGTTCTCCATTATTCCCTTTGTTATCTCCTGGACTAGAATATTGTTTATTCTACCATACTTGATTGCAGTACAGAGTACACAGAAGGGTAATTGCAAAGGAGTCCCTCATGATCTTGCCCCAGTGGCTATTCTGGTAGAGGTCACTGGAGCTAAGGAAGGGTTTTCAGATCTTTCCATTGCTTATGAAACCTGGGATGCAGACAACACTGTACGGCCAAATCACAGCACATCAAAACTCACAGTCTGTGTCATCCTGCCATTGGAATCTCTTCTTTATCAGAGGGGGAAGTGCTTAATAGGAAAACTTAGTCCAGGTGAAAGTGCTGGATGCTCTGCTCTTGTGATTCTAGGGAGAATCTTAGGTCCATCTAGAGCATCTTCATCATGATGAGCTGTTTGAGCTGAAGGAACGCAGTCGTTAAGAAGGCCTTGATTCTGTCAGTCAGACACATCAACGTACTTGTGTCTTTCTCATTCAGCCTCTGTCAAGGTACAGAGAATCCAGCAGCAAGATTTCATCCAGTCAGGGCTTGTCACCGTGTCCGTATGCACTCTCTGAGGGCAACCGTTTTAATCCCTGAAGTAAATTCTTTGCCATTGCATCTTTCCACGAATCTTTTCAATTTTCTTCCCGTTGTTACCTTTCTGAACATTTGTGGTGTCCAGATCCCATGATTCCTATGATTTTTTTTTAATTCTTTCTTTCTTATCCACCTCACGTGGGTGCATGTAGCCACCTTCTGACGTTGTAATTGTTTGTTGTCATCTTTTCCTTCCTGGTCTTCTCAGGTCCAGGACAGAATGACTTAGTCACTGGGAGACCAGATCTCTGAGTAGACGCTACAATCTCTGCCTTGCTGACTTCTACATGAGAAGTTACTGGGAACTGTGTTATGGATTGGTCATGGTAGAGCACGCTCTGCAGAAACCAGGGGTTATTCCACCACAACTCAGGCGTTCCTCTGGCCATGCTCGAAGACCTGTCTGTCTTAAACATGTACCATGAGAATTTTTTTGAGATCTCTATGCTTTGAGTCAATTTCTTAATCATTTTTATGCTGCGCTGGAAATCTAATTCATGTGAATGATGATTTTATGATTTTATTTTTACTTGTTTGAGGTTAAACTGGGGTTTGCTTGCCAGTAGGTAGCGTTGGGACATGTAGTTTACGCCTCAGCTTGGCTTCTGGTCTCTTTCTCTTTTGTCTTTGTGGTTCAGTATCTTTCTGATCGCACAGTATCGAGATACACGTGCCAGCAAGGGACGGAGCATAAGCCTTTTTAGATACTTTTTGGACAAAAGAATTCCTCGATCTTGAGTGTCTGTGGAAAGTCATCTAGAATAAATTATGAGCAGGTGGACTGAAATAAAAAAAGAAAGCTTTGAGCCTGAAGAAGTCAACTTGACATTAGCTTTATTTTATCTACTGGAACTTTTTCATCTATCTAGCATTATAACAAGAATACATATGTTTGGCTGCTGGTGTTAAAATATTTGGCAATGACGTGATGGGATAGTTTCCTATCCCTCTTCTTCCTACACCACAGCTCATAAATCTGTGACACGGTTTTCATTATCAGAATATATATTCATATATTCAGAGTATAGAAGAAAATTTGTAACGTGTTTAATGTGTCCATGCTGTGTTCTGTCAAACGTCTTGCAGTAGTTAAACACTGCCCCGTTCCCCTGTTCTTTAAATGCTCCCCACCCTCAAACGTGTGAGTTGTTCTCCTTGGACTATAATCTGGCAAAGGAATACTGGGGGAAAAAAGTAATCATGGAGTCATTAAATTTTCCCCTTTAAGTGGAGAAAAACAGATCTGCTTGTAACCTTGTTTTTGAAAAAGTGACCACTGTTAAAAATGCTTTTGGCCGTTATCTTCTGTGTGCTTTTATTAATAGGTTCTTTAAAAAAAATTACAAAATGACTTTGTTTACAGATAGCAGATCAGATGTTCTTTCATAGTGATTATCGGCCCCTTATCCGTGACGCCAACAACTTTGTCCTGGACGAACAGACCCAGCAGGCTCCGCACCTTATGCCTCCCCCCTTTTTGGTTGACGTGGACGGCAACCCTCATCCCGCCAGATATCAGAGGCTGGTTCCTGGTCGTGAGAACTGCAGGGAGGAACAGCTTATTCCTCAGATGGGAGTCACATCTTCAGGTATGGCAAATTTCAATTTGGTGCACGGTAGCCTGTCCAGTTACCTCTAGGTGTTCTACGCTTTCCCTTTCGCTTCATCTTTTATTTCTTCATATCTGGGCATAGCAGTTCACGTAGCGTGGAACTGCAGGGTCCTCGGTACTGATTGCCTGGGACAATTTTATGGTATCATCATCAACCAAGTGAGCACTGGTTGATGCTACACCACCAGCGTAGCTCATTTCAGTGTTGAAAGAGTGTGTGACCCTGAGTGAACTTTCACTACATCTCCTCAGGGTGAGATTTCCTGTTTCAGAAAACATAGGAAATAGACCGGTCTTCCACAGCTTAGTTGGAACAGGAGACACCTACAAGAAGAGAAAAATGAGCGGACACCTGAAATGTGCAAAATCTTCTTTGTCTTTACATGAAGGCAGTTGTTCAGCTTTGATGCTTTGAGAACTCTGAAGACTTGATGAGAACAGAAGATCTCAGAAGTGCCTCAAAAGTTGTATTTTCTGTGCACATGTGAGAGAAATATGCTTATTTTGGGCCAATCAGGATGTAAAAAACGATGCCTACGTATTACATGTCGCTGGTTGGATATTAGTATGAATGAGCAAACAGTGACTGGTGAAAGTAGCTTTAAATATTTGCAGAATATTCATTGTTAAGTATTTGGATATTCGTGAAAATATGGGAAAATTGACTGTGCCTGTAAATAGTGGCTTATATCTACACCATACTTAAGCCTGTGGCGTGTCAGACGTTCCAGGAAGGTTAACTGATGGTGGTGTTACCGGATATTTCTTTATCCTCATTTGTAGACCTGAGGGTTAAAAGCCACTTGAATAATTACATAATAATTTTTAAGGAGCATTTCTGTATTTCTTCCAAAATTTCGGGAAGAAATGCTCCCTGAGAAGCACCTGTAAGAAGGAAACCCTTTCTGTAGGATTTGATGGATCTTCCTCAGAGCACTGGTGATTTATTGCTTCTCAAGTTTTCTGGGGGGGCTTAAAAGAGTAGGGTGAATTTAGAGAGTCATGCTTGATTTAGTGCTTAGGTGTACATGAAGCTTCCTTAAACCACATGTTTTGAAACAAATCAAATATATACCAGTGTCTTTATTTCATTTAAAAAAAAAAAAAACCCTGCTGTTGCTTGCAAAGGCAAAATCTCACAAGTTAGATACGTAAAAGCATTCATTTTGTGTAGGTAGCGGTTTCCTTATTTAAGATCATTCTTGGGTTATTAGTAGTATTTCCTGCTGTTTTCAGTAGATGGTGTGTCTGCTCTTGAGATCACCATTTAAATCTGACTGTCTCACTGTGTGAGTCAGAAACCGTCCAGCTGTGGTTATTCCAGGCTTCTGCTGCTTGAGGGAGGTTGACTCCAACTACAATAACGTTGGAACTCTGAGGGCACTATCTTAAATATTAATGTTCTTCATGCACATCCTCATCTAGGAAGAGGTGGCTGCTTCTGCGTAGCCATGTCATCGAAGCTCTTCATTTCATAGCACAATTACTGTAATATCTTGTCTTCAATCTCGCAAAGTGCTGTTGATGCTGTGAGATCTCTTTGTGTTTTATACTGCATTTTGGGCAGGTTTTTGAACAATTTATGTTGTCTGAACTGACAAACAACGGTTGTAGTAAGTTTCTTTGACTTTCTGGGACTTTGAATCATAGAAGGGTTGGGGTTGGAAGGGACCTTAAAGATCATCGAGTTCCAACCCCCTGCCCTGGGCAGGGACACCTCCCACCAGACCAGGTT
>JAOXNO010000024.1:86670025-86687539 GCA_028565335.1 Limnodromus scolopaceus
ATCCCTGGAGGGGTTCAAGGCCAGGTTGGATGGGGCTTGGAGCAACCTGGTCTGGTGGGAGGTGTCCCTGCCCAGGGTGGGGGCGGGGGGGGGCACTGGTTGATCTTTAAAGTCCCTTCCAACCCAAACCATTCTATGATTCTGTAATAATGTTCTTCATCGTTTTTAAGTAATTTCAGAAGAAATTGTACTTCCTCGCTCTCTTAAGACATTTTGGGGGATGCCTGTGCTGTTAAATAAATTACAGCTTGTGCAGTTAAGATGCATCTTTCCTTTTCTGGGTGAAAAATGGAAATGCATCTGTTTGGTTGTTGCATCTGGCAAATATTGTCATGGATCATCTTTTGTTTTCATTTCAAAAGTATAAAAACTAAAAGTAATTTCTCATCACAGTCATCTGGGCTTGATACAGAAAAAGTACCCGCTGAAGAACTGTAGTGAAACGTTAACTGTAGCTTAACACAGCTTCTGTTTGCTCTGATGGATTAAGTTAACTTCTTGGTTAATTTTGGTATTTAAGCTTTTTGTCCTATGATTATCCTTCTGTTTCCTCCACAGCCTAGGAAAAAAAAAAGTTCTGTCATTGGCTCGAACAGGGCCCTGTTTCAGCCTGTGGAGGAGTTCTCATTATTTTAGTAATATTTTCCTGAATTGGCAGATCTCCATCTGAGAAACCGCTCAGGTTTCAGCAGGGTTGTGCTAAGCCTCTCATCGGGTTCAAATACTCAAACTTCATATTTTAAAGCTAAATATGTAAAACCAGTATTAGGCTTATTACCAAGTTTGAGCTGCTGAGCCACCCAGAGAGCTTGTAGTCACACTTTCCTATCAGGGTTATCTCACTGACAGCGTGTCAGTGAGAGAACCCTTAGGAGGCAAAATTTTGAGCTCTGTATTTCAGTAAATCTGCTCACAAAATGAATTAAATGTTATATCAGTTTTCTTCTAACCGTGATCCTCTCGAGTATGTCTGTGAGGAGTTGGGTTGTGTATGAGAAGAAAGGAGCAAAATGTTGTTAGGAATATTCCATACCTATTTAAAGAGCACAATTTTGTTTAAAGAGATTTATCAAATGCATCCTAACAAAAATGATACATTAAACCTTGGGGAAAAAAAGTTGTAATACGTTGCTTTGCTATTTCTTAACAGGATTATAGAGATATTATTGACACTCCTATGGATTTTGCTACTGTTAGAGAAACACTGGAAGCTGGAAACTATGAGTCACCAATGGAGTTATGTAAAGACGTGAGACTTATTTTCAGCAATTCCAAGGCCTATACGCCGAGTAAAAGATCAAGGGTAAGACTTTTTCTTTTTTGTTTGTTTGAAAGAATGCTTACATCTGAAAAAATAGAGGACGGAAAACCAGAGAGACAGCGGAGGCAGGAGCCTACAGAGCTGTTGTGGCTGAGCTGATACTGAAATTCTCTGCTAGTGACAGAGTTGTTAATATTTTCTCTCCAGTTGACTTGTAGGTGCAGTATGTGTTAGCAGTGAAAGTGATAAATTGTCTATTTACACACATTCAAGGCTTCTGTGTAGTGTTTCTTCTACTAATATGCTTTAGGTGTTAGACTGGAATTATCAATAGCCTTTATGTTTGGCTTTTCTAAACAGCAAATTAATCATCAGGACTTCTTTAAAATGCAGGGACAAATTCCTTAGTAGGTGACTGGGAAGGAGGACTGAGCAGTTTGGTCTCTGTCCAGTCAGTAACAGACAATCTCACTGTTCAGGCCTTGTCTTTCGGTTGCATCAAAGGGCAGGGCTTTTGGGGCAGGTCTGGATTCTTTCATGGTTTTTCTTTCTCTTCTCAGTCTCCTCAAAGCAAGATAAAGAGGGTGCTTGGCATTCTCTTAGCTCTGGTGTGGTTTCACAGATTCTTCTGATGTTTTCGTATTTTCTCATGTTTCTTCCAAGCAGACAGGTGTAGTAAGTAGTGAACTTGTAGCTCTTCTTTATCTTACTTAGAAGTGGAAGGTTCTGGTGTCAAGAATTTTAGTATTCGGGACCCTATGGACGTTCAATGAATGCAACACACAGTTGTGGAATGGTGGTCTTTTTACTCTGACTTGTCATCCAGGGATATCTTAGTGTCTCACTTCACATCACTGATGCTTATTTGAAGAGTAAACCTAAACCCATCAGCTTTTTTTTTTTCCCTTGGCACATTAGACATATTTTTTTTATATTTTTTTTTACATCTTTTCTTACGAAATGTCTTTGGATGTCCTCTCCAGTAATGCGTTCAGAATCTGTCACACTTACTGTTCAGTCTGGCACTCTGATAGTTTGTGTTTCATGTTCGAAGAAGATGCCGTCTCCCCTTTTAAAGTATCTGGACAGGTCACTTCTGTGGTTTTGTTTCCAAAATGAGTAGCAGCTCTGCTCAAATGATTAGTTGTGCTCTGATCTGAGTTTGATTGGGTCTCTCTGTAAATCATCTGAGGGCAGAGGTGGGGGAAAAAAAAAAGGGAAGAAAAATGTACACCTATGAAATTCTACTACGTTTATTGTACCTGTTGCAACCAACTCACTGGTAGTATCGGCTCATCCGTAAGAGGAATAGAGTGATCTTCAAATCTGGGATATAAGGAGGCAACTTAATACAGAGGAAAATTAGATTTCTTGACCCTAGGGATGATACAGGAAAATTCTGTTAAGGGTCTCTCTGGTTTCTGCTGAAGCTGGAAAGTGATGTGCCTGAAAAAGCGGTTGAAATGGGGCAGTTGAAAAGGTGTTTTTTCTAATTTTTCCTATTGTGTGTGATCTTCAGTTGTAACACACTTTTCAAAACCGTGAAAATAAAGCGAACGTACACATGCGTAAGTGTAAATCAGTTGAGACAGACTGAATTTCCTTCAAACACTTCCGTATTAATCAGTTTAATTTTCTAGCTATTGTTGGTTGATAAATAAGTAAAATGATGCTTTGGAAAAGCATAAAACTTGCTTGTTTACTGGCTTTTCTCCTTCAGATCTACAGCATGAGTTTGCGCCTTTCTGCTTTCTTTGAAGAACACATCAGTTCTATTTTGTCGGATTATAAATCTGCCCTACGCTTTCATAAAAGAAATACAATAAAGAAACGAAGGAAAAAAAGAAGCAGAAGCAGCTCGGTTTCCAGCAGCGTTGCATCCAGGTACGTTACTTCCTTCGCAGTACCCATTAAATGCTGCGCAGGTCGGACGTACCCGAGCAGTAGAGCTTAGTGTGGGTTTTAATTGATGCTTCCTTTGCTATTCCCTCTGCTGCGGAGTGATAGCTCTGACATGCAAGTCCCTATGATGTGGAAGAGTTTTAAACTTAATTAGAGCTATCCTCGTGCTTAAAATTCAAATAACTGCTAAGTACGGTAAACCAGCATCGTTAGGACAGCGATGGCATCGTGCTTTATCATACAAATACAGCATTTATTGTAAGATTCACTTTTCAGAGGCTCGTGGCTACCTGAATTTCCACAGTAAATGCCATTTTTTAACATACTTCATACAGAGATGATCGTTTTACTCCCGCGATCTCAGACATCAGCGGTTAATTTTATTTATTCCTGGAAAATAAAAAAAAAATTTAAAATGGTCATCTAGGATACAAATTGTTACTCCTTTTCTCAGCCCTGAAAGGAAGAGGAGATTAATAAAACCTCCGCTGAAGGCGGAAACTTCTGCCACCTCTTCATCCTCCGCGCCCGCGCGGTCGACGGCACCGCGACACGCTCCGCCTCAGGTGAACGGAAAAGCGGCCGAAACCTCTTCCCTCGTGCGGACTCGAAGCACCAGGGGAGTGACGGACGTGGCTGTTACGGAGCAACCCTCTACTTCTTCAGGAGCAAAGCCTTTAACGATAAAGCCTTTAATTACAAAGCCTAATACTACTGCAGGGTCAGCGAAGTCAGGCAAGTTGTTTCTTTGATTGGTTTTTGGTTTGGTTTTTTGTTTTTTGAAGCTGGGAATGTTTTTAAACATAAAACTTGCTTTTTGGAAATCAAAGGCATTTTTCTCGGTTAAGCCCTGTTCTGTTTCCAGGCTGCTGGGCTCTTGAGGCTTATCAGAGGAAAACTGAGAAACTTGGGCTGTGTTATTTTATCCAGGAAGCTTTCTCGCTTCCAGAGCACTGATTCAAATTGTTTGGAGTAGAACATGACTTCTTTTTTAGCCAGATAAGATTGAATGTGGTATAAAGTACTTAACATGAGTCAGACTTTTTTTTTTTTTTTTTTTTTTTTTTGGTCCTTCTAGTACTGGAGAATTCAACCAAACATTCCAAGAGCCAGAATGTCGTATCCATCCCCAGCCAGTCCGATTACAGTCATAACACCAGGAATAACTCCACAAGAGAAAATCCCGAGAAAGAGAAGCAAATCAAGCGCAAAGTAAAATCTTCCACCGTTAATCAACAAGGTACGGGGTTTCTGTGGAACTTTTTCTCTCCCGGCTTCCGCTGTAGTGGCTGTAGCGTGTGTGGTACCTTAGTTGTGGTGATTTGGGGGTGGGGGAATTACTGTGCATTAGGATTTAGTGGAATAGGGAAGGCTAGGGGAACAACCTGGAGTGACCTTCCTTCTTGATTAATTAGCGTGGGTTTGACTACTCCTAACACTGTTCCCATGGTGTGGTAACGGTGTTGTCAAGCCAGTTTTGATATATTAACACATCTGTACATTCATTTAAATTATTACAGAGGTCATGTTCTGAGTTCTCAGCTTCCAAAGTAGACCTCTGCGGGGTCACGCTTTAAACCCCGTGGGTTTTACTCAATAAAACTTCAGTGGGTTGTATTTGGGTCAGCAGCGCTGAGTGTGGTTACACCCTCCACCGCCAGCAGCATAAAGATCAGAGCATCCCGGCTGCAATTAATTCTTTAATTCTTTTGCCACAGCAGAATAAATCTATACGGTGTTTCCTGCTACTGTTCAGTTATATTTGTATGGGTTGATTGGACCTAGTTTCATATAATCTTCTGACTGAACTTCCCTTAAAAGTCAAAGCTTCTGTGGAGACTGAAATAATATCACTTAGTCATAAAAGCTTTCCTGTTTATGAAGGAGCTTTGAGCTGGGAAGCAGCTGGGAAGCTTCACCTAAGCATCTTCGCTCTGAAGATGGAAAAACAGTAGTCTACGCTTTGGTCCCCAGCTAATTAATCTGGTGACTCCTTGGAGGAGTCCTCTCCCTGAAGATTATCCTTTCTTTCTTACTCATCCATGCTTCTGAAAAAGCAGCTTGTGGTCTGACGGGTTAAATCATCTATTCCTTGCAAGCTTTCCCACAAAGGCCTCTGCTCTCACCACGTTCCGTGGCTAAATATGCCCCATTACACAACTGGACATCAGTGCAAATTACGTACCTTTCTTTTTCGCTCAAGTGCTACGTTTCTACCCTTTTCCTAGCTTATTGTTGGAATATCCCTGGGGTAATGACCTGGCTCTCAAGGATGTTACCCCAGGCTGAAAGTAAACCTTTCCGTTTCTGCAGAGGTGACCTGCTGTGAGGTTTTTGCTGTTATGGGCACTGAATAGGAGTTCTTGTCCACTGGTGCAGCCTCAGCCAAGAAAAACACACGAGTTCTTCCCTTTTTTCTTTATCTGTGTGGGTTTATTTTCTTTTTTGTGGTGTTTTTTTAATTTATTTCTTCAAGCTACCTAGAGCTAAACCCAACTAGAAGTTAGTCCTCATCCTAAGGACTAAGTTAGTCCTTAGACATGAAGCTCTTGGAGCTCTACTTTGGGTGTCTTAGATTTTGACAGATTGGCAATCGCTGTGAATCCATTCAGATATTTTAGTAAGAGCCCTATTAAGGCAGCGTGAAAAGGAATGTAAGTCTGGGAGGTGATAAGCACTCTTGTTTCTTTACAGCAGAATGCAAGAATAACGCTTTGGCATCGGGGAGCGTTCAGGTGAACGGACACGGAGGGCAGCCTTCGAAACCTCCCGTTAAAAGAGGTCCCGGACGGAAACCGAAGGTGGAGACTAATTTAAACAGTAGCTGTGAAGTGGTGCACAAGAAAAGAGGCAGAAAACCAAAAAAGCTACAAATTGTTGAACAGCAAAAGGTCGCAGAGCAGAACGCAATCCAGACTGCAAGGGATATACCCGAAGAAGCCTCCGCTTCTACTGCATGTAATTCTCTTTCTGAAAATAATATGAAGGAAGACTTGTTACAAAAAAAAGGCCGTGGGGGTAGAAAGCCAAAAAGAAAGATCAAGACCCATCAACCAGGCTCGGACCTTTCAGTTCCTGCGAATGTTAAAATGCAGACGAGAAGCAGGAGGAAAAAGATCGAGGAGCCCATGGAGGAGGGGTCTGAAGAGCTTAAAGATTCTGAACCTCACATGAGAACTAGAAACCAGGGTAGGAGGACAGCCTTTTACAATGAGGATGACTCTGAGGAAGAGCAAAGGCAGCTGTTGTTTGAAGACACCTCCTTGACTTTCGGAACGTCTAGCAGAGGCCGAGTCCGAAAGTTGACTGAAAAAGCAAAAGCTAATTTAATCGGTTGGTAATTTTTACCAAGGGTTTTACTTCAGAACGCTACGAAGCAGGTACAGTTAAGGAACAGCAGACCAGACTTCTGCTTCCCTGCTGCTATTATGGGTTAGGAGAATATGTTCTGATTTGGGGAGAAAAATTTAGCAAAAAAAAAAAAAACCAAACTGAAAGAACATTCTTTGAAAGAAATATATATTTTAAACTTTTGCTATTTATTGCCCTCCAAATAGGTTATGCATTTCAACAGTCGTTTTGTTCACAGTTGAGAATAACTGAAGCAATTCCTGAGTAACGTATGGAGTTGAGAACTGCTCTGCTCGAGTGGCGCGTAGTGTCTCTACACAATTAACAAACGGTGACAGGACTTTTAATGCCACAAACTGAAAACAGAAGTCTATTTTTAACCAAGCAAGGTACACGTAGATTGTAAAGTCAAGTTGCCTGGGAAGGCAGGTTTTGGCAAAAAGTGGCAGTAAATTCACTTACATTTCTATTAAATACAAAAAAATACCAAACTTTGCTAATCTGAAAATGCTTAATTTCAGTTGTGATGGAACGTTCAGCTGCAAAAGAAGCCTCGCACAGGCTGTTGGTTTATCCAAGTTCTGCCAAACATAGCAAAAATGTAATCACAAATATATATATATATATCCACATTGGAAAAAGTTTGACTAATGTCTAATTTTTCAGACCTTGATTCTTGTATCAATCACTAAATCTCTGTTTATTGTGCCAAAGACTGAGAATCAGTGCAGTGGAAAAGCCTTTTTTTTCTTTCTTTTCGAGTGTCAGTACAACATACCATTTGCAGTGATAAAAGCTGTGTATTGTTTGAAATAGCAAGTTGTTAACATTGTTCTGAAATGTATCCTCTTTTTTTTTTTTTTTGGTACTTTTGGTAGAAAATAATGCACTGGTGGGGTCCTTTGACAGAGATGTTTTAGACAAAATGTATAATTGGTTAAAGGATTCAAGGAAATGACAGGACAGGTATGGAATGATGATGTTTACTTTCTGATCCAGATTGATTGTTGTTTCTACAACTTTAGACATGCTGAAGAGGCTAAAATGACCTACAAAGAAGAGTGTTGTGTGTATATATTAATATATACATAAACACGTACCTAGAAAATATTACCCAGGTATAAATTTTTTTCAGGATTTTTTAGATAGCACTAGAATTGAAGAGAAATTTTAAAATGTCATACTTTATAGTTTAATTTTAAGGGGAAGATTGGTTATTTTCAATTATTAAGGTTCAAAAGGCCAAATCACTTTTTATGCAATCATGTTTTATACAGTGGTCTCATTGCACATTGTGTTTTTCTGCACTTTTTATGGTATATCACGCTGACATAAGTCAATATACACCCTAAAGAAAAAATTCCATTTAATGATTGTGCCTTGTATTCTATTATTTCTTGCATCCTTAGTAAAATTAAGTTGTCTATTGTAAATGATAACTATATGACTTAGGGGAATGTATTGTTATATGTACTGCTCTAGAAAAGAAAAGCAGTTATTTATTTGTTTATGGTACATTTAGTTATTTTATACCTTTACAAACAAACTTTAATACCATTTTCTATCACTTAAAGTATTGTCCAGTTTTAAGGAAAAAAAATACAGAAGTAGTCATATTTTCTGAGATCTGGTATGGTACAAAAATGTAACCAAAATTTTCTGGTTATACATTATTTTGGGAGTTTGGGTAGTGGGAAAGGGGTTTTTTTGTGTGTGTGTGACCCTAACATAGTTGAAAAAATAAACCTGAAATGAAACCTCAATTCTGTACACCCTTACTTTATAGTAATTCTTTTTTTTTATTTTTTTATTTTTTTTACAAACATCATCTGCAATATCTGGAAGGGAGGGCATACAGAATTAAGACCTTAAATTTGCACAGATTCTCTATACTCATTTGAGGCCTAATCCTTCACTCTTTATTTTCTGTTAAGAAAAGAAAGAAATCTTAACTGTTTGAGCCAGGAACATTGGTATCTGGCAGCAAGAGGAGCAGAACCACGCTGACTGGGGATAGCAGACAGGTGTCCACCAGACCTAGTTTTATGGAGTTCATTATGCATTTTGCTACAAAAAAAATTACTAAAAGATTTTCCAGATCCTCTTTTGAATTGTTACGGATGTGAATTTGGGGAGCAGGGATTTGGTTTGCGTTTCATCTGTTGGTGTGTTATTTCAATCGTTCAGTTAAACTGGAGTCACTAAACCCGTGGTGCGACGAGGAGCGGTGGTTGTACAGGTCAATACAGCTTCACGGGTCAGAGCTAATTGTTCATTTTGTCACATCTCCCTGATGAAGGCAATCATTTGAAAACGTGTAATTTCCTGATGTTATCTGCATTGTAATATATGAAATAGATTATATCTGAAACTCAACTTCTGTATTTACTCCCATTTGTAATAATGTTTTATATGGCATGTTTATGTATATATTTATATATGGAAAATACCTTGTAAGTTTCGGAGACTGAAATACGCGTTCCCTTAACAGTAGGTAGGAAATTGTACATCTTAATTTTACAAGAATAGAAGGCCTTACCTGCAGAACATGGGTACTGCTTCCCACCCAGTAATACCAGTGACTTCAGCCAGTAATTTTTTAATTCATATTAGACACATTAATGTTTTTTTTTCTTTTTAAAAAAATTGTGCATAATTTGGGTCAAATTTTTTATATAAGCAACACTAAAAAAATATTAGAAGTTAATACCAGATTTACTTGAAAGTTATATTTTTATAATTTAATGTCACTAGATCACAAACTTTATTTATGATACTTTCTTCACCATCAGACTGTGCATTTCGGTTGGGGAAAAAATGTATTATTTGAGGTTGTTGTGACATATTGTATCAACACAGAAAAAGAGCTTTTTATTACAAAGTCTTAAAATTTTTAAATGTGAGCAATAAACTATTGGGGGGTGTTCTGAACTAATTGAAGAACTCCAGCTATGTGCATGTTTTATAATGCCATCTCAAGTACCTGCCAACTGGTTCAGAAAAAGGAGTATCAGAATCTCATGTGCTTGTTTCTCATTTGCATTGTAAATATTCCATAGGTTCGGAGTCATAGACACGCAAACGATCTTACAGACCTGGCAGCAATTAACGCAGTTTTAGTCATCAAATTCTTTTTGACATGGGTATGAGGATACTGTCCTGGTGTTTATACTGGGAAACGTTCAAGTTGGTATTTACCGCTGAGTGGTATCTTTATAAGAGTGTGTTCTCTGACGACCGATGAGGAAATCACTTCTGTTTCTGTGCTCCCAGTGTGCTCGGAATGTTGAATGGAAACCACTGTACCTGTGCCTCCCTAATTAACGACTCTTCAGCCCTTTCCTTTCTGTTGTCAGTGTGTTTTCTGGGAACTGAACTGACATTTTTACCGCTGTAGTGTTCCTTATTGTCACTATTGAACTAGAGCTCTTTGTCCCTGGGCAGTGAGCAGTGATACACCTTTACAGAGCAATGTCTTCCTCCGGTGATTAGCCTGCTGTGATATATATTTGCATATGTTTATTTGTACAGTGTCCGGTTTGTACATGTGCTCAGTTTGTTGATAAGACTTGTAAGATTGAGTTGGTTGAGTTAAATATTACTATGGCTTAATATTTGTAAAGCTATGAATTGATAAAGGACCCTGATGCAGCACGTAGGATATATTAATAGCTATAAAAAAAAATAAATTGTAGTGTAGAGACAACTCACTGTATTGCTGTACAAATATTTTTCAAGTACCAATTCTCATTCTGTGCCAGAGGCTTTTGTCTTACCAAAAAAAGACTACTTACAACCCAAAAAAATAGCCTGTCCATTCGGTAACTTCAAGCTTGTTACAATTTTTACACCACATTGTTAAATCTTTTGCTCACATTTGTCGGATCAAGGACTGCAAGTAAATGCTTTAGCGTGTAATTTGAATTTAGGCACGTGTTCAATGGTTGGCTGGTTCTCTAAAAGCAATAGGCTGAGCTGAATGGGACCCTTTCACCCCGCACTCGCATAGTAAATTGGAGGTTAGAGGATTTTAAGCTCACTTTCATCAACGCTTGCATTTAATTTGAAGCACGCAGATCTCGCTGAGGTGATTTTAACATATTGCTGGTCAATCGACATACAGCCGTACGGCAGTAATGACATTGTGTCCCGAGTCCTTGCCTTGTTCTAAAGCAGTCTATTTTGTCCACAGTAGTTTTTCCAAAGGTTTTTCCTTTTTGCTTTTTTGTTTAACAGTTGAGTGTTTAACAAGAATTTAAGTACAACTCAGCAACAGCGCTGTGATACGGAAGGTCGGGGGCTTTAAAACCTCACCTGGGAACAGCAAAAGCTCATTTTCTGTTTACTACCTAATGAAGCCAAATTAACTGTGTAAAATTGCTATACGATGTATTTTCTTTTATCCCTGAAGTTCTTGTAACAGAGTGGTTTCCAAGGGGACCTAGATATTCAACTGATAAAAGGGCTGTTAGTTTTCTGCTGTAAATTATTGTATATACAAGCTTGTTCATACGCAGAGGAGAGTGTATTAAATTTCATAAAATTGGCCAAGGCTTGACAATGTGTTTCCAATAAGAAATGTGGGGTTGACAGCTTACGTAGTTTCCTTTTCTCTAATCAGGAATGCAGCTTGTACGCTTTCTGCTACGGCTGGGGGAAGTAACGGGCAGCTTTTTAAACTAGAGCTAATCTCTAGGTGCTTTTGCATTTGTGCTAGTTTTAACGTGGGAATTGGCCGTGTCATTTTACAGCGTGTTAGAGGAGGAAACGCGCCGAGAAAGCTAGAATAAATCACAGGAGGTGGTGATTAGCTCCCCCCTCCCCCCCCCTCAAGGGTCTAACAGCCTCAAGGCACTCTAGAGAGAAACCTTATATGCTGCAATAAAATAAAGGTGGAATAAATGTAGCTTTTAGGGGCTCGGTAGTGAAACAAGTAGTCATTTGAATCCTTTTTAATGCAGATAAATACATCAGGAAATTCACTTCAAAAAATGGAAACAATACATTTTAGGAAGGGATGGTAGCACCGTGCTGTGAATTTCTACCCTGGAAGAAAGAATGAGGTGGTACAAATTAGGAGTAGAAAGAAACCCAAGTACCTGTCAGTAGAGAGGCCAGTGGGATGTACACGTACTGGTTTGGGCTTGAGACTGTACAGAAGTTACATTTTTGGACCATACTAAAACCACAGAAGTGTGGCGGGCAACTGGATAATGATCTTGCCGGAATTAAATTCTTGTCATCATGTTTAAATACGGATAGAACGGAGCTCAACTTGGAGGAAATGACCTAGGAAGGTTAATTTTGAAACTGACACATTTTCAGATTAAAAAAAAAAAACACGCTTATTTTGTACAGAATTATGTAAACCACAAATCTGTTGTATGTAATGAGTAACAGTTTTGGAAACTATAATTCTTTAGCTTTATCAAGGTTGTTTTTTTTTTTTCCTTCCAGAAATCTGGATTATCATGTTATAACCTGAAGTATCTCGCCAGAATAACAGTGCCCTTTCTTTTTGTACATATGGATTGGAAATTTCTTTACTGTTATGTGGACACTTTCTATGTTAGTTTTGATGCATAATACTTTGAATCCTTTTATACAAACTAGAATGTATGTGTAAGAATTACTGTCACTGCAATGTAGTAACTACAAACTTATTTTTAAATAAATAGAAAACATGTTTTTCTAAGCTGTCCAACAGTGTGTGTTTCTATCTAGTGATTTACTGTGTTTTGGGACAATTGCTCATGTGTTCTTCAAAACAGCTTAAAACAGCTTGTTTTGATTCCTTGTAGAAAATAGTATAGTGGTGTATTATGTGGGAACAGACAAAATACGCTCTGATAGAGATCAAAATTTGCTATTTTGTGGGGGGTTTCACTAAAACTGCAGTTTCTGAAGGCAACATAAAGGCATCTGGCACTGAAGAGGCCACGTTGCCAGTCCTCTTGCCTCAGTTTGCCATGTACAGCAGGGTACCCCTCGTCCTCTGAGGAGCCATCCCTGTTCAGGTGACAGCTTGTTTGTACCACAGCTACCTCCAACCTGTGGAGATCTCTGCTTCCCAACAACTCTAGAAGGTGGTAAAACCAGTTCAGCAGAGAGAAGTCCCCTGCCTCCCTGCAGGTAGAGTCACTGCTCTCCCCTCTAGTTGCCCTGGATGGGTGATGCACAGAAGAGTCAGTACGGGCTGTGTTTGCACAAGGCTCTGGGGTTGGTTTGTTTATATCTATGTGTTTCTGCTCAGTAGGCGTAAAGCAAAAGAAATGTTGGGTATTTCAAATACCGCACCCTGTGGATTTTGCTTAATTTCACCTGTTACTTGCTTTATCAGACGATCTTTTCCTCCTTATGTACCTTACCCCAAACCACAAGGAAGTGACAGGAGAAGCCCTCGCCTCGCGGATGCTGAGCCACAGTGTCAGGGGATGATGGTCAGAGTGGAAGGGACTGAGTTCCCTTGAGCTTCCCAGACGTGTCCTCCGGGGAGCCTGTGGCAAAAGCAAGACTTGGTTTAGCACATCAGGAAAAAAACCCCAAACCTCTGTTGTCTCAAGTATCTGTGTGAGTTCTAGTAATTGGCGTGTTCTGCTGGGAGAGAAATAATTTTACAGTACTGAAAATGCAACACGCCTGTGTATTTCTGTGAAGTGCTGGAGGTGGCAGTTTAATTGTATGTTACATTGTTATAACAATAGCGGTGTGCTCTTCCAACCCACCCCAGGTCCGGGGCTTTCAGTTTAGGCCTGATTTCAGTTCTCTAACTGAAGCAGTTTGTATTGAAGTAGTTCAGGATTTTTTTTTTGCTTGTTTTTTCTGAGGGGGGGACTTTAGAAGTCTAAAGTCTGTTCTTTTTGAAAGACCTTGTTTTTCAGTGACTCTGCACCGAATCCTTAAAATACAATCCTATCCCAGCTCTCTCTCCTCACGTGTGACAGGTGTCTTTTTGAAACCTACTGCCCTGATTTTTGAATAAGAATCAAGGTTTTTCTCGGGATTAGCAGACACTGTGAAATGTTGGTATCTGACAGGTAGATGCTGACCGTGCCAGTCCTAATGCTTCATTATCCTGTTAATACCAGTTACTCCCATTAGATTATAATGCTCATTAAATGAAGGAAATGTTGTATGAACGTTGAAGCTGACCATTTTGTTTCCAAACTGAGAAGTTCTTGTACCAAAACCTCTGCTCTTTCCTGCTCCAGCAATCGATGCGAGCTTCACAAAAGAGCGTTTGTCACTTCTCCCAAAGACAAACGAGCAAAGTGTAACGGCTTTAAAAATTAATCAATGTTTCTGTTTGAAGCACAGGTGAAAATAAAGCAAATGCCAGAAAACTAAAACCAGCAAGTGATGCAGGAGGTGACCAGAATTTAAATAGCATATAATTGAGTTATTGTACACAAAATTAGCATGCAAAGCATAATTTTTTGTGGGTTTTACTAAAGCAGACAGGAAACTCGGAGCCCAGACTGTCAGGTTATTTTTTTAGCCCCGACAAATCTTGTGTGTTGGGTGTCTGCACAACAGGCTTAACTGACTCTTTCACAGGAGCGTAGCGAAGATTTATGAAACCCGTCTCGTACTTTGAAATCCGTGCGTGCCGAGGGGTGCTCAGGGCAGAGAGTTCTGGAACGCCGTCCCTCCTCTGATAACAGCCCTGCAACTTTCCTTTGTGCTGCCTCTTCTTGTCTCAGAAATGGGGAGGTTTTACCTACATTTGGTCCTACCTGCATCTCGTTTTATTTTAGCTCGTAGGCACATGGGTGGGGGAAAAAAAAAAAAAAAGGAGAATCAAGAACAGAGGCAGGTAATCAATTATTTCAGCATCAAATTTCTGCAGAGGCATATTCCTTGAGATACCGAGTTCACGCTAAATGTTTAGTTAGTATTCAAGGGGCAGGCAGCCTTATCTGTTAATCTCTGCTTTGTCTCAGGTCTCTGAATTTGACTTTGAACAAGGATATTCAAAAGAATAAAGACTGTAACTTAAAATGCAAAGCTAGTTTAGTTAGAGTACGACTAAAACACCAGAAAAAAATTACTTTACATTCTACTGTAGATAAACCTAGTGGGGTTATTTTCCTCATATTCAAGCACGCTACTTCAAAACGTGAACTCTTTTTCTCATTAAGGAGGGTGGTGTAAAGTCCCATTAACTACTACAGAAGGGAACACAGCTGTATTCCCAGCTGTCAAAAACTTCCCATTCCACCTGGAGTTTATGTTGAGGAGGACACCTACAGAACAAAAGTACTTAAAACAGTCTAATTAGTGATCACAGCAGTATCTTTCAATACACTGCATATTTTTACCCCACTAGAATCTCACCATGAAGAGCTGGGGGCACGTGCATTCTGTGCTCCCGCTGTAATTCAGTGACATGGGTTAATCTGAATGCACAAGTGCATTGGGAAGGATTAAAAACCTAGTACTGGAAACTTTTATTCTCTTTAACAATTGTAAAGGCTTTGAGGTTGTAAAATGTGTGTTAATACTAAAATCTTTTGTCAGATAAAGTGATAAGGGAAACAAGAGGTTAAATTATTTAGGAAATTTACTAGAAAAATCATATAAGCTTTGTCTTTAGATCATCTGAAATTGTCTTATTGGCAGAGTTTTTTTCTTACATGTTAATTTATCAAGTTGTCATTTTCCTCTGGCTTTGGAAATGTTCCAAGAAAATGCTGTGTGGCATCGCCTCTAGCCTTTTGCCAAAACTTACATTCTTACTATCTTTTTGTGAGCTTTGGATCTTATTTGTCTTGGTGCCCTTGACTCCGTGTTAAGCCTCCTCTCTCCTTCTTAGGGGACTGATATTGTCATGGAAGACTCGTGGCAGAAATAGAGTTTACCGAGTAACAGTTCCCTTATCCAGGTTTCAGAGATATATTGAGCATTCCATTTTCCCTCTGTGCACGCAATTTGATTGTATCAGGTTTATGGAGAACTCTGTCTTCACTTAAGAGGCTGTTTTGAATTTTTACAGAACAGAAAACGGTTTACCTAGTTTTCTACAGCTTGGTAATTGCTGTTGTTTCACAGTTCTGTGAAAATACACCTGTCTTATCAAGTAAGAGAAATTCGGTTCTTTCGAACATCTGGAAGTTCTTGCTTCTGGAGAAAAAGAATGGTGGGAACCAGGAGGTTTTATGCACAGAAGAAAATTTATGCAAGGAAGAAACAGAAGTAGTTTGGGAAGAGGTTTTTCCCCTCCCAAACGGCTGCACTAATCCCCTGGTTGCAATTGGCCTGACTCTGCCTGGGGCTATTGCGTGCCTGGCTGTGGTGGCCCACCCAGGGTAGGAAAGTTGGGGAGCTCTGTGGTGATAACTGCTGCCTGTGAAGAATGGAAACCACTGTGATCCTGTGCAGAATCCCAGTGCAATCAGATCACGAAGATCCTTTTAGTCAGACCAGTACCAGGGCTTGAGTCACACTTCAAGACCTTCAGGCTCCCTGAGGTGGGATCAGGTATTTCCGTGGCTCCTGAGGTTCTGCCCAAGAGAGGGGTCAGGTCCCTCTATTTACTGCAGCCTCGGCTGGCAAGATGCAAACACAGCCATGGTGGCCCCAGAGAATCTGTTCTCCTTGGGGTGGGCTGTGTGGGGCAAACAGGAAATTGCTGTGGATGACAAGGTATCCAGAAAGGTTCCTTATTTTGCATACCTTAGGCTAACAGACATCCAGCTCCAGTCTGAAAGCTCTCTGGTGCTGAGGCTCATTGTTCTCACAACTCCTCATGCCCACGCGGGTGCCACAGAAATCCAGGTATCTCATTGTGGCTTAAAGTTATGGCTGAGTTTTAAATCTGAGCTAACAATTTTTGAGATGCAAGCCCTAGAAGTGAGGAAGAAATGGAAGACACAGGATGCAGGAGTATTTCAGCCTGTACCATCACACGGTCTAGTTTCTCCATTTTTCAAATCATTTCTGAGACCATTTTCGCTTTTAGCATGTGCCTACAGGATAAAGTACTTTCTCGAGTTTTTCATTTGAAAAGTGTAACTATGGATATGAAAAGTAAGCTACGTTATTGAACTAGTTACGGCTCAATAACATTTCCTCTTTTTTTGATGGGACTGCCCTTTCCAGAGATGTGCTCAGTAAGTGAGAAGAGAGGGCTGGAACAGTTCTTCTCCCTTGGTAAAACTCAACATTTGCAACTGCTGAATTTTCCATATTTGTCTGCAATGTTCCCACTGCTCTGATCTCTCTGGGTTGTTTGAGTCTATCCTCTTCTTATTATTTGGGTGCCAGCAAGCACTCTGATGGCTGTTGAATTTACACCAAAGAAGCCCCTGACAAACAGGAGACTCATTAGTAGGTGTCAACCTGCTCAGTGGTGACAGCGCCAGAGGGAGCCTCTGCTCGGTGGCCGACACGTGAATGATCGAAACCACGCTGGAGACTTTTGTTTCAGCTACGCCTTCACCCATCTGTGACAAAACCAGACCCAGGGAGTACCACCAAGTGCTCTCTGAGCTACCACGAGGGTGGTTAGACGTAGGCTGTGAGGCTGGGTTAAAGGTTTGTGTTAAAACACAACATCAACTTCACACCAGAGAACATCTCCTGACTTCTATTCATAGCAGGTTAAAGGCGCTTGTCCATCTTCACAGGAAAAAAATGACTTCAGGGAGTTGCAAATACGATTTACTTAACGTTAATCTGGAAAAAATAAGTAAAACCTTGTTCTTTTTTTTTCTTTAGAATCTCCTTAAGTTTGGTAAGGTCCACCCAGGTCTTTGTTTTGTGATAATGCAAAGCCCTGATTCCATCCGCCCATGGCGGGAGGCCTAACCATGCAAAGGGGAAGACAAGGAGGTAACACCCCGTCAGGAAAACCTGACACGGGTCTCAAGCCACCAGCCTTCGTAGAATCATAGAATGGTTTGGGTTGGAAGGGACCTTAAGGACCATCCAGTGCCACCCCCTGCCCTGGGCAGGGACACCTCCCACCAGACCAGGTTGCTCCAAGCCCCATCCAGCCT
>JAOXNO010000024.1:86720856-86756772 GCA_028565335.1 Limnodromus scolopaceus
TCTTCTCCAGGCTAAAGAGTCCCAGCTCTCTCAGCCTTTCTTCATAAGGGAGATGCTCCAATCCTTGAATCATCTTGAACATATGGAATCCTTCACACCTGTTTTCTGCATTTACACTAGGATAAATGGATTCATAAATGGGTTAATAACTCTTTCTATGATGAATTAATGAAGAACAGAGTCTGGATATGACTGGTTGCTTGGGAGCATGGAGAAATCACTCTATTCATGCCCTGCATTTTTGTTTTCTTTTTCCTCTAAAAAGTTGCTATGGGACACAGTTGGAGAGAGATATTTAAGCTGGATGAACTGTCCTAGGATGGGTGACCTGGTCTAGTGGGAGGTGCCGCTGCCCATGGCAGTAACATAATTAGGCTTCATACTAAAAATGCACCTGAGTAGTATAACGGTTATACATATATATACATATATACATATATGTAGGAAGCAAAGGTAATAAATACATCATAAGAAGTACTTCACAGTTATTTGATTAGATTTAAAATGTCAATGTTCATGACAAGAGTACTAGTAGGAAAAATGGAGTTCAATTTGAGATTTAAATAATCAATTTACTCTTTATTTGTGAGAAAGAGTAGCATTAGAATTCCTTTTGCTAATATATTTTATTTGGTGTTAATATCCATGTTGGACCAAGAGATTTGAATGTTATTTTACATTATAATAGTAAACATATGGCATTGCATAATAATGAAATTCCAATAAGGGCACATTTTACTGTGGCTGTATCTTATTAATTCTGATGAGAAAGTGATAAAGCTCCCTGGGTTTTTGATTGAATTATGTAAAGAACATCAAAGTTTGATTTAATGAAGTTCACACTGGTGTGTTTGAGTCACATAGATTCACATAGATAGGTGGAGAGGAGCACGCGTTGGGAGACATACCTGAACTAAAAGTGTGAATTGTTTGCCATCCTTCTAATCATTGCTTAGAAATTATTTTAAACCGTGGGTGGGTTTTGTACACAAACTGATTATTATTTATATGGTAAGTTTTTGCAAATCCAAGTGTGATGGTGCTTTTTATTCCTATTCTTAGCCTTTTGAATCTGCAAAGTTGGAAGCTGTCAGGTAGGCTTCCAGAGTTTGTGAGGATTTCATTGTTTACACAACTTTAGCCATTTACTTCAAGTGTGAACAGGCCACTTTTGACCATAACTTACAAAAAAGTTTCCAGATTTGAAGTTCCTGTTCTGATAAAAGCTGCCTTTCAATGAGAATTCTGTTAATAGAAGGAAATAAGTAAATTATCTGTATAACAGCGTTGTTTTTCTTATATATGCAGAGAGAATTGATGGTCTCAAGTCGGGGTCCATATTTTGGCCATTTTTGTACCGTAAGGTGCAGTAGCACAATTGACAGTTTCTGTTTGTTGGGAACATGTTTTCCAGATTATTTTATCTTCTGTCTCCCCTTCCCCACAATTCCAAGTAATACAAGCTATTTTGATTCACTGCACAGACTGTTTTTGATTTCAGCAAGGAATCTTTACTATTAATCTTGGGATGGAAAACTTGAGAAAATTTTCATACATTGTCAGTGAATGCAACCTCTGCTATATTTACTTTCTTATGATACTGCTGTATGATACCTGGTCTGGTGGGAGGTGTCCCTGCTCATGCCCCTGGACAGGTGCCCCTGTCCAACCCCAGAAGGGTTGGAACTCAATGATCTTTAAGGTCCCTTCTAACTCTAACCATTCTATGATTCTATGATGATTTTATGATACTAGGAATAATTGACTGTTCATGTGCTCAACTGATGCTCAGGAGAAAAACAAATCCTGTAAATTATCATGTGATTTTGCCTCAATGACAAGCATGGACTGATCTAAACAATGATATTTTTACGTGTGGCCCAAATCTAATAAAATTCTGATTAACTTGACAATAGAAGGAATTCAAGAATTTGGGCTGAAAGTCCATTTTTTATCGGTCTGTGGCAGAAAGACTTTTGCAATAGAGTTCTGAGTCTGACACCTCTCATTGGCCTTTCTCACTGGCCAGAAGTGAACAACAACTAATATGGGGCAATTTTGACGGAGTTTATCACGTTATGTATGACAGCACAAGACATGAGGTCAAAACACTGCTAACCTTCTGGACCGAAGCAGGCTAATCAATACATTGACTCTGTCTTAAAGATTCGACTTCTCCTGCAGAGACTGGAGTAAACCCGCTTGCTCTTCTGCAGTAATCTTGATGAGAGCCTTTGCCCTATACTGCTTTTCCCTTCAGGTCTGATCCAAAGATCATTCACAGCAAAGAGGATCTTCCAGTGGGCTTTGATCAGTGAGTGAGGTCAGGTCAGGCATCATCAAGCTTGACAGCAGTGGGGAACCACAACCCAAAGACCACCAAGATGAAGAAAATCCAAAAGTGAAGTTTCAGAGCAGAGTGGAAAATGACTCTAGGGCTGGATTCATCTTACCAAACTCGGGCATCTAAAAGTTACTTGTCACATTCCCTTCATAGCCATAGGATAAGAAAGAAATGAGATAGTGATTCATTGAACCTGTCTTAGATATCTACTTTAGGATGAGATGAATTGCCTTCTGGAGGTGCCTCTTTCTCTCCGGCGACTATAAAGGAGCCCAGGGGACTGGCTGACATTTAGGCAGCTGACTTGTAGATGATGAAGTTAGAAAATTCCTGTCAAGGCAATCTGTAGAAGTAGCTGTTGCTGCTGCTCTCTCTCCTTTGCTCCTCCTCACCATTAACACAGTATTGCAGATAGGTCCGGTGGTGTGAAAAGGCATCCTTCTGATACACCGATAGATCTGCACTGCGCTTTCCTCTAGAAAGATAGAAAACAGGTATCTAATCATTTTACCTGAAATAAGTTCTCCTTTCCCTGAAAAATCAGGATTTTCTGATTCAAGAATAGTAATTCCAGTTGCATAAACTGCTTAATGACTTTGTCTGCAGCCAGAACACAGCTCAAAGTTCAGTTGTGCCTGTTTTCCTCCTGAATATCTTAAATATCTCCTACTATTCCTTCCACCCTTTCTAACAATAAGTTAACATGAATTCAAACATAGTTTTCCTGTATCCCAGCTGCTGCTCTTAAGACTGGATTAAAGGAGGCGTCCAGGTAATGTCCTCTTGTTGAAATCAAAGATTGACAAAGTTGACTCAGATTTAGTGCATATCTTTAGAAATCTGGCCCAACATTTATTCAGGAGAACAGGCACAGAAATAACTTCATTTCTTTCCTCATATTATTATACAGAAAACAATGTAATTGGGTCATTCGTGCAGGAAGAAAGCGCTTAAAAACAAAGGGTACCCCCTGTTTATTGCCACAGAGAAGAAAAATGGGCACCTAATTGGTTACTGAGTTGGTTGGGGTTCATTTTTCTCACATTTTCAAAGGACATTTTTTTTACTAGTAGCTGGATTCTTAAAGGTATTTGATTTCTAAAAATGTGTGTGGTTACACAGTGGGATTTTCCATTGCACTGCATTTTTAAGGACCAAAATCTTTGTACTGGACCCTCAATCTCATTGATAGTGAATGACATTTAAGCTTCTGAATTTAATTTGAAGATATATTTGGGCTACTAAGGTAGTTAATATTTAGATGCTTTTGAATTTAAACTTGGATGTTGAATTAAAATATGGTTTTGTACTCAGTTTTGAAATAGAGTTACTTGATTAGAATAGGAATACTATTATTTTTAGTGGACCATATCTCTTCATTCAAGTGCTACATTTTGGTTTATTACAAACAAAAATTCTCAAGAAATTAGTTGTCCAAATGGAGGTTTCTCTGATAAGATAGACATGAGCTGTTTTGGGGATGATACAGACTTCGGCTTCTCTACTTTTTTTCAATTTTTTTTTTCCACAAAGAGAGACCAAAGTGTTTGTTACAGCAAGGCAAGAAAAGAGAATAAATAACTCCAAATAAAATAGATCTGCTCGTGAAATACTGTGAACATTATGACGGGACGTGACATAGGTTGAAGTTGACAGTTTAAATACATATACAACCAGATCCTTTTCTAGAATCAAATACATAAATTAAAGTAACTTTTGTTATAGCAAATGGAGTTGAATCCTACCTATTAAAGAAAGGTCAGCTCTATGACAAATAGAAATATTACTTTGATTTTAGTTACATGTTTAATGTTTGATTCTACACTTAGGAGCATTTAAAAAAAATACCAGAAGCCATTTGTTACAGTTTTACAGATGTGCTTCTTACTGAACTCCATTTGAGCAGTCAGCAAAATGTGAAGCCATTATACAAAATAATAAAATAGTCCACTGTGTTTTAAAATATTTTAAAATCTTATTATTAATAAATTTAAATGCTTATTAGTAAAAACATTTGCTGAACGTAAGTTAGTTTATTTTCAGTCCAATTTTCTGTTGGGTTAGCCAGCATTTTAAGCACCTGTGGTAATGCTTTAGTGTTAAAATTTATGAAAGTAAATTTTTCTCTATCTGTTTCATTGTCTTAAGAAAATGCCTGGATTTCTGGTCTTCAGAAATATTTTGGCTGGTACTCACCAAAACAGTCTTTCATTATCCTTTCTGAATTCCTGTGCTAATTCTTCCAAAGCTTTAGGATTAGCTGGACTAATAAACTCAGTTCTGAATAAACTCAACATTGTTCTTTGCACTTATAAACATATCTGTGTACAACAATGAATCAGCCAAAAGTGAGAATGCTGGAGAAAAATTAAAATCCTGTTTTATGTGTTTAGAAGAGGAAATAATCTTTTCCTCTTTGAAAGTTGGGTTTGAGGCGAGTGCTTGAGAAAGGGCTAATGATTCTCCTCAGTGAGTTGACTCTTCCCTATAATCCGCACAGTTTCTGAGACTGAGAAATACAGAGGAAAGAAGAACGTGTTTCAGAAATTTAACTCTGAAAATCACATATGTGTTTTCCTCCTTAGTTTTACACAGGAAGCTAGAAACACTTTTATGTAAAACAGCTGTATCCATTCCTGGGTCGATTTGCCACACTTCACCTCTGGTGTAGCTCCAGCCTCTAGTTCACATCGTGCCCAGGGAAAGGATTTAAAGAGTTTGCAGGAGAAAGGCTGTGGTTGCTTGTCTTTGTGCCATTGTGGGTTTGGAGCACAAATGCAAATGTGTGATTCAGACATAGACCTGGCACGTATGCCTTGTGCGAAGGAAAATGCAGCTGAATAGTTTATTAATAGCGTGAATACACAGAGTAGAACTGATCCCAGATAGTTTCATAAACTCCAGTAACTCAGCAAACATGTCAAGGTGTTCTGTTCATTAGTCTCAGTTGATGAACTAAGTTATTAAACATGAATATATAAGTAAAAAAAACAAAACTATTTTATATAAATATAGTTTTGATCTGTTCAGAATTTTAGGCCCTCTCTTATGCTGAGCCATTATTTTAATGCAGATGCAATGCTCTGGTGAGGTGGATGTAAGACCAGATCTCATGGCTCAGTTTTGGATTTCAGACTGGTACAAGCAACTCTGGTTCGTGAGGGTTAACAACTGGGAGTAAAAGTCACAAAACAAGGTATCTGAATATTAGAGTTACAAACTCCCACAAAACATACCATTTTTCTTGATGTTTACAGAAGCTGGGAGTGAGTTTGCTGGATACAATTTGCATGAGCAAACGTAGTCGCTCAGCTGTTGAAAGTATTTTTTATATATATATATATATATATATATCTATATATATATCTATATCTATATCTATGTTCATGCGCTTTTGTGTCCTTAGTCAAATGCTTTGTATAACTCCAACAGTGGCTTCAAGGATGAAAGGTTTTGGCATAAATGGATGCTTGGCTTTCTGAAGGTGAAAGGAGCTGTGTTCCCTTGTGCCAGGAGCACATTCAGGCCTTCAAAATGCAATTCTCATCTTTTGAACGCATAATACAAAACCCGTCCTTTTTTCTTTGGTGATGTATGTTTTCCCTTCTATAGACTGCAGGTTGAGGGACGCTGCCCTGTGAGGATTTCTAGATGGAAATGTAGGTGCCCGTTTTCAGCTACTACACGCTATTCATTTGTAGATTGTCAAATGCAGACGTTTGAATAGAGATTTATGTGTTTGGTCTATTTTATTGATCACTCTTGAGCTGTGTCCTGGTTAATAAAAGTGATGTCACATCAAGTTTCCAGGAGCAAGAGAAGGTCAAGTAAGGAGAACTCAGTAAGGGACTGGGTCATTTACAGCAAGCCATCCTGGCTGGTTCTGTCCTTGCCCATCCAGGGGACACCTCCAGGAACATTTCCACCTGTGTGTACTGCTTTTCCAGGACCTCTGCTATCAGGTAAGAGAGTTTGTGGTGGGCTGAGAGCTTGGGATAGTGTTGTTTCCCCTTCCCTTATGACTGACTGTACTTTCCACAATAGAGGGCCAGATGAACTGGGTGAAGGGAATCTTTATCAGGAAAGGGAGCCATAGGACGAGGGGGAACAGTTTTAAACTGAAAGAGGGGAGATTTAGATTAGATCTTAGGAAGAAATTCTTTGCTGTGAGGGTGGTGAGAGCCTGGCCCAGGTTGCCCAGAGAAGCTGTGGCTGCCCCATCCCTGGAGGGGTTCAAGGCCAGGTTGGACGGGGCTTTAAGCAACCTGGTCTGGTGGGAGGTGTCCCTGCCCAGGGCAGGGGGTGGGACTGGATGGTCTTTAAGATCCTTTCCAATCCAAACCATTCTGTGATTCTATGACGATTCTATGAAGGGCTGCAGTTCCCCAGCAGAACAGCTGGGACGATGCTGAGGAGGAGAACATCTAGGTTACGGTAATGATAATATGATCTTGCTGTTTCCCATGAACAGGCTGAGTTGATAATTTGGGTACCAGTTCATTGTGCTGTAGACATACCCACCAGGCAGGATGGAGGAAAACCTTGTGACTAATGCAGCAGGATCCTCAAAAGCATTACCCATATTAAATATTATTTTATGCCTTAATCTCCTCCAGCCCTGGTTTCCTTTAGACGGTACTGCAATGAGCTGTCTAACACCTGGCTGTTGGGAGGATTTATTGCCACTGTTTTGCAGGTCTGTCTCATGAATTGTTGCCTGTAGGCTGTCTGGAAGAGTGATCAAAATTATCTTCCCTCTCTCTGCCAATAGACCTCCAGCCAACAGACCCTCCAAATTCCTTTCCTAATGGTGATGCTAAGTTAAAAAGCAAATAAATTCACTTACATGGTGTGAGTCTATTGCAGGGCAGTGAGCAAATCCATCTTATTTTGGGGTGCTTATGCTTTTTCTTTCGCATAGCTAAAAGAAATTATTTCGCATCTGAAAAAATGTTCTAACTGCCAAAGTCAGTCCAGTGAAAATATGGTTGCTATGGCTTCTTTAATGGATTTTGCACTTACTGTCTGTAAGGGTATCATTCGTATTTATCTGGGATCTCCACACAAGGTGTCTCCAGACTCCCAGGGAAGCGTATGCAGCAGTTCAGGAACGGGCCAGGCACCCAGATTCTGTACCGTGTTTTACACTGGACCCAATGTTAAGCACCTGCTCTGTAAAAATAATTTCTGAGCTTGTGTTAGGTGCTTAATTTCCTTCTGGATTTAATTGGGACCCTTAGGCATCAAGGATGGGTGTTAATAATAGGGAGCCCGTGGGGATGCATTGAAACAGCCTGTGGAAACAGAACTGCCTTGCTGCCTCCCCATCCTCTTCATGCTTAGGCGAGAGTGGGATTTGCAGCCTAAAACTATTTCCTCGAGCCAGGTGATGAGCCTTTGGACAGGAAACTAATGTTCTGATTGGGGAATAATACAGATTTCAGCTCTCAGCCAGGTGAAATGGAACGTGCCTTTCTGCTGGGCCAGTAACTTGTCTAAGTGAATGCTGTGTAGAGTCATCCCATTGCAGCTGGACCACTGGGTAGCCAGGAGTAGGAGCTTTCAGGGATGCAGGGAAAAAGGGACCTGACCCTGTTAGGTAGAGGTAAGAGCCACAGTTTGGGGCAAAGGTGTCACTCGTGTCACTGTTCATGGATTTTATCTAATTGCTGTCTAGTTCTAAGTGCATAAATAGTATTGGAGCAGAGATTAACACCTAGGACTCTTGGACTCGACTCTTAGAGTGTTACTTTGCCCAAGTTCCCTGGTATTTCTGTCATTCCTGACATAAAAACAGTACTTGAATTGAAGAATGATGATTTAATTGGGGTTAAGATTCATCTGTCATAACATTAATTGCTTTGAAATTGGCTGTTTAGTAAGAAAATGATCTGGGCTCTTAATCAGTGGACAGAGAGACAGATAGAAAATGACTCAGCATCCTGAAAGAGGAGATGCTGATGAATCGCTGATCAGAAAGATACCTATCTCAAAAAAATACTCCTTTAAGTACAGAGGGGAAGGAGAAGACATGCTCACCCTAAGCTTTGAGCTTGTGGACAGCTGAAGTGATGGGAGATAAATTGCACTCTGGGTCTGCTATAAATCGGAGTTTGGGTTCGCTGTGAATCACACGGGGAGTTCCTTAATGTGATTGATTTTGAAGTGCAGATGGGACCTCAAAGGAGGAGAATGCTCTGTGAGCGTACATGTCTGTCCAGGCTTCCTCCTGTAATCCCGCATAGGTGAAAATTAAATGATTACATATGTATGGAGGGGTTACACAACAAAATAGCCTGAACAACAGGGTAAGCAGTAACTCTTTATGTATATGAGGAAGCTGCAAACAAAAGCATGGGTGGCTTTCAGACATCTGGAGAATGCTCTGAAATGTTTGATCTTCATGTAAATCCAGTATATATATATATATATATATATTTGAGGTGAAGAGAGCCATTATGGATACATTTTATTTATATTTCTCTTCTGTAGAAAGGTGGCAGAATTTTGGGAAATGGGACATGCTGTGCCCACAGGGGATAATCTTCTTGTAGATACGTCCTGTACAGGCAAGGACAGAGAAAGTCATCTGGCAGGTGTATTGCCTATGTGCCTTGCTCCGTGGAACATTGCGAGTTTAATTGGGTTTTTCTCCTGCTGTTTTTTAACAATACTGAACCTGTCACTATGCAGGGAACTTTGTATATGAAAAATGTCAAAAAAAGATTAAGATAAGTGGCATCCCAGGGAGCACTTTAATGCTCAAGGCACAGATGGCAAATCTCAGAAGACTACGGCAACAATAGAAATAATATGTAGGAAAACAAAGCAAAAAATTACTGCACAATATAGTATATTTATATTCAAACCAGGGAGCATTTAATGCCAGTATCCTAACCACAGCTTTCACAAATCCCCGTTTCCCCATGCCTGGAGGTTTTCAAGGCCAGGTTGGATGGGGCTTTAAGCAACGTGGTCTAGTGGGAGGTGTCCCTGGCCACGGCAAGGGGTTGGAACTCAATGATCTTTAAGGTCACTTCCAACCCTAATCCTTCTATGATTCTATGATTCTACAAAGAGTGTTAAACTGCCTGGCCCCAGTGGTGATAGAAATCCTTTCAGTCCCCATGTGGGGCAGCAGTAATGTAGGTTTCTGTGTCCTCTACCCATTGTATCAATTCCAAGCTGAGGGGTTCTTTAGCAGACACAACTCAGTGACAAGAGCCCAGGTCCACCAACAACTTTAAGGTTCCTAGTGCCATACAGGAATGTACAGCAGAGGACCTTAAGGTGCCTGTTCTCTTCCCCCCAAGGGATGAAAGCCTTGCAAGGGATTAATGGCTGGTGCTCAGAGGGGAAGGTTGTCTCAAATCATTATGAGGAACAACTGGAAATAAGCTTCCATCTCACATCCTCATTCTTGCCTGGACTCATGGTCATCGAACCTGTGTCTCCAGGAAGGACCTTCCCTCTGGACAGGCCCCAGAGTTGTTTGCCCCAGAAATTTTCTCCAAAAGTGGATGAATTTTCTTCAGTCATTTCCTGTAAGACAAAACCAAAGAAAGTAATAATGTCTTCTTTATGTATAATCTTTATTGTGTAATTCAGAGTGGGTGGAGTATTCCATGTGGGATGCAATTCCATTCACTTCTCCACCAGAAAGGATTCCAACCAGCTCCCACTGCCTAAGTGAGTGTCCCAGAAAGGCATAGGTGCTCTAGGCACACAGGAAAGGAAAAAGGAAGAAATGCTATTTACAACTCTTCCAAAGGGTGCCTAAAATTGAATGGGAACAACACAGTCATTAAGATATTTCTGTAAGACAGGGGTCCTGGGAAAGAGCAGAACTGCTTGCCCACCCTCGGGGTGTCCAGCCTGGGGGAGGCCAGCCAGCCAGGAGTGTCACTTTGGCACAGAAGGCAGAGTTCCTTCACGCTGGAGTTCCATCTGCTCAAATTAACTGAAAACTCGTGAAATATGTTTGCTACTTCACAGCCAGAGACTGCCAGAACTAAACCTCTCCTTTGACAATCCTTCTGGTTTTCCAGCACGCTTTACTGGAAGGTACGTGCTGTTTAGGTCTCTTCTGTATCCTTTCTCCCCCTTTTTTTCAGAGTGTCTCTGCTGAAGCTTTTAGCTTCACTGTTCTTCCATTCCTGGCCCTGTCTTTGATTCCTGTTTATTCCTGGTGCCACATAATGTGCAATAGTGTCACCAAGCAAATCCTTCCTTCCAAGCTGTGCATCCATCAGGCCACCGGACCTGGATAAAGGTACATTCTCTTTTACAGGGCCCATATTTCCAATGTCATGTCTCTGTAGCTAATCCCATAAGTTCCAGCCACCATAGGGGTCATGGAAATAGCCACAGATCATTTCATTTTTCTCAAGCGCCAACACCCTTTAAAAAACCATCATTTTGCAAGTGTAATGCTGAACTGAAGGAAGCGGTGCTCAAGACAAAAGTAAAGTTTACAATTGTTTTAAACATTTTTTATCTGTCAAAAAAAGGTTTCTCTTCCTTTATACTTTTATCTTTGTATTTTTAACTGATCAGTATGAAATTTTTCTTATTTAATGTTTAAGTAGCTGCTATGGATGTCTTGAAGACTTCATGCCTTTGACTTACCCACAGACCAGGGCTTAGTGCTATAAAATGACAGATGTCATGAGCAGCCCCAAGCATGTGTTTTCCTCCATTGTTATCTAATGCTGAAGAAATAGCACCCTGATTTCACCACACATTCTGCCCAAATTTAGGAATTTATTCTGTGAGTTGGCTGCAAAGTGCCTGTGTGCTTGGGAGGCTCTCTCATTGACAAGAGCTCTGCAGTGGGTACAAACGTGCAAGGGAAACGGATATAGAGAATCATAGAATGGTTTGGGTTGGAAGGGACCTTAAAGGTCATCGAGTTCCACCCCCCTGCCCTGGGCAGGGACACCTCCCACCAGACCAGGTTGCTCAAAGCCCCATCCAGCCTGGCCTTGAACCCCTCCAGGGATGGGGCAGCCACCACTTCTCTATGATATTAATTTTGTATGAAAGTCCCTTCTGTGTAGTGGTCTAATGAAAACTCTAAACGCCACTTCTTATCTGGTTTTAAGGAGGACTTGAACTTTAGGTTTGCTGTGTGTTTGCAGTTCAAAGTTTAGCGAAGTTAACACACCTACAGCGTGCAATGCCACAGCAATGTTAAAATGCCAATAATTTTCTTCAGCTGATATCCCTCACTGTCTGTATGTTTATACTCATAGGGTTCAGTCGTCTCTCAACTGATTTACTTACTCGTGCTTTTCATTTCGTAGGTAACGTTGATTAAATTTGGAATTTTACTTCCTTCTCCATCTAGTGCTGTTTTCAGGTGAATTTGGCAGGTGCTGACAGCACATGTCTGATTTCAAATGCCCCTGCATAAATGTAACCGTGCTTTGGTTTAGGAGAGAACTTCTATAAGTACTTGGTTGACCTGCTGTTTCTTTATATATGAACCCATGAAACAGGATGCTAATTTATGGTTTCCTCCCCCCCCCCCCCCCCCCCTTATTATTGTGTTGCTTTCCCGTGTATTTTTGTCCACTTGCTCTGCTATATATCAGCTCTAATCTCTGTAAGACAGGGACTTGGCATGTTTTTAGGCTGTGTACATCTTGAGATCTTTATTGGTGACTGTATTTTTGTCACCCTCAAGATAAGAAGCATAATTAATAGTGCTTTCCTCTTTTGTAACGTTGAGTGATTCCATCAGATCTCAATGTGAAAAGTTGCTTCAAAGGGAAGCTACTGGGGATGAACACACAAAGTTGTCAACTTTGCAAAGTAGTTTGACTCCTGAAGAGAACATTCCTGTTTAAAAATAATTATATCCTTTTGTAGTAGTTTTTGATCTTATGTTGAAGATTTTAAATTGGCTTCCAAGCCTGTGTTCTGCATATTATAGAGTTGAATTAATTGTGAGCTTTATGGGTTCTTTTCTTGAAAGATCGTCCAGTTCTGTTACCTCCTTAGAAAAATGTCGTATGAGGCTCCTCTGAACCCACGAGAGAAAACGAAAGCTTACAGTTAATAAAATGCATTTACCTGTGTGTAGGCTGTGACTGCCTGAACTGAACTTCCCCTAGCACTGCTGTTATTACATGCCATATGTCTCCCACAGATATACAGGACTCAAGGTCAGTGGGGAACAAAGTTTTTTTGTATAAATGCTGCTATGCAAGACTCCTTCCTCTTCCAAAACTGCTGTGCCCGTAGAAGTGTGAAATAGCAATGAGAAAATTTGTAGAAAGAACTATTGTTTGCCTTTACACTCAGCTGTTTCTCCCAGATCAACACTTGCAGCTGCAAAGGGCTTCTCTGAAGAGATGCACAGTGGTTGTGGTCCAGACTGGGACAGTAGGGACACCTTCCACCAGACCAGGTTGCTCAAAGCCCCATCCAGCCTGGCCTTGAACCCCTCCAGGGATGGGGCAGCCACAGCTTCTCTGGGCAACCTGGGCCAGGCTCTCACCACCCTCTACCTAAATCTACCTAAATCTAAATCTACCCTCTTTCAATTTAAACCCATTACTTCTTTTCCTATCACTACAAGCCCTGGTAAAAGGTCTTCCTCCATCTTTCTCATAAGCCCCCTTAAGTATTGAAAGGCTGTAATAAGGCCTCCCCGGAGCCTTCTTATCTCCAGTCAGAACAACCTGAACTCTCTCAGCCTGTCTTCATAGGAGAGGGGCTCCGGTGTTGACTTGTGCTTTAGCAATAACCACACAAACTGATGTTTTCTATGAAAGGAGATGGGCTTCTCCCACTTTTCAGCTGAGGCTCATTTTAAATTGCTCAAGCTGCTATTCAGGTACATGAAGGACAGGACAGCTGGTGACAGTGCTCAATCTAAGAGCAGGGTCTTCCACTGTCCCTTATCTGCCTATATACTTACATCCCTTTTAATTCCTCAAACCTCCTTCAGACTTGATGCACCTTAATGTTTTTGTGTCCTCCAAATAGACTCCCAGCAAATAATCTCCTGATAGTTTACTAATAACTTAAATATACTAAATAATACTGCCCCTCTAAAGCTACTTTTAAAATCTCACCATTTGCATACCTAAATTCTCTCCCTTTGTAGTGAATTGTAGAGAAACTTTTAATCAGTTTCAAATCCCAGGACAGAGATTTGACATTTAACCCATGACTAATTAGTTTCCTTAAGAGAACTTAATGAAAATCCAAATAAATTATACCTTACCGGCCTACTTTACCTGTTAGTCTGCTGACAAGGATTCTAATATGTTGGTAGAGACACAATTTTCTCAGACAAAATCTCTTTGTCACTATTACCTTCCCTCTAAAACACACAAATAGTAGGAGCCAGACCTTCGGCATCACTTAACTAATTTCTTTGAAGCTGTGCTAATTTACATGGGTTGATGACTTGACCAGAAACATGCAAGTCTAAGAACCTCATCAAGCAATCCCTTCTCATGCAATTAGTCCTTAATTGTGTAAGTAGTCCCACTGAGGCTAGTAGTGAGAAAGGATTGTAGATTTTGGCAGGTAGGGGCTGTTGTACTGGGACAAGTCAAAAAAAGGTGCCCACATCTGCAGCAGCACTTACTTAGGTGTGACATCCCAGTGCTGCTGCTTCTCCAGTGCTGGTCAGTGTGGTGGCTCGGTGGCCTCTCAGAACTTTGGAAGCTCAGTCATTGTTTGCCCGGTCTGCTGAGGGATGAGGTCCCCAGAATGGGCACCGTTCTTTTCCCTACCTTTGGCCTTTCTCCTGAAGGTTCCTCTCAGTTGTGCGGTTTGGAATGTCTCAAGAGATGGAGATTCCACCACCTCTCCAGGCAGCCTCTTCCAGGGCTCTGCCACCTTCAAAGGCAAGAAGTTCCTCCTCATGTTTAGATGGAACTTCCTATGTTCAAGTTTGTGCCCGTTTCCTCTTGTCCTGTCACTGGGCACGTGTCGCTGACAAAGGTGGGGATGCTGAATTGTGAGCAGAAACTATTTGTCAGTTTCATCATCAAAGCAATATCCAACATTGATGTTTTGTGAAAGAAGAGATATCACTGGAGAGAGAGAACGCATCGTCTCCTTTTTGTGAGTGAACACTGAAATGGTGGTGTTACTTTCAGCCAGGCTATTTTGTGTGGTTTGAGAAGGATGGTTTAGTGCTTTCATTCCCTTCTGCTGGTTTGCTGCACAAATGGCAGCTTAAATACTTTCACAACTGCAGATGACCAGAGGGCACATTCCCTGGAGTCTCTCAGCCAGGAAAAATCACAGCGTGTGGCAGTATAAATATGACATTGAACATTTGCTGTGTGTTCAGAGACCTATGATAAACCCAGAGCAGAAACATAAATCTGGTTTCTGCATTTAAGACTGTGCCTAAATAATGTAGTCTAATTTAAATACTGTTCATTTTGAGGGGGGAACAACTAATTTATATAAGATTAAAAGTGCTAGCTGTCTTGAATTTATTCTTTGTACTATTATCCATCATTGTTGGGGTTGTTAGATCGTCTGGGATGGAGTATTTCCTACACTTAGGTATAGGATGCTATAAAACATGAGGTTGTGTAACTGATCGTGTGTAGGCAAACAAGGTCCCTGTTTTCGCTGCTCATTATTAAAAAAACTTAAAATCTATTTAAGCATGAGACACAGAAATAGACAGCTTATCATGTTCATATGTACTGGAAAAACTCATGAATATGAGTACTTTTCTACCAGTAATAGAAGTCTAAAAATGAAGAGGTATGAACTAGAGGAGCTGATTTTAAATAAAGATACTGACATCTCAAACTCAGCAGAAGGGAATTACAGTGAGCCCCATGAAAGTAGGGAACTAAACTTAATATGAATTCTTTTCATTGACATTTATTGGGGAAGATGTCCTGCCATAAAACCTTCCTTTATAGGAAGCGAGTCTGAGGAACTCTCTCAATAGGAAATGATGCCAGAAGAGGGTTTAGAAAAGCCAGTGGAAAGAGAAGAATCAAACTGATGACATCAAGCAGCTTAAGCCTGGTATGTACCCACTGAACTCCGGGCTGAATTTGCTGAACAATTAGCTGCACCTTCCAGCCTATTGTTTAAAATATGTATTTTTTCCTTTTGGATGGTTGAGAAGTGGCAAAAGAAGCCACGGGGTAGGAGTAAATGATCTCTATTTCACAATAGAGAGTAGTGTCCACAGTCCCAGACCCTGTGCTAACTAACACACTAAATAATAGTGTGTTAACACACTTAAAGTGTTACATTTTTAATACACTAAACTAGTGTGTTCATAAATGAAAGGGGGTGAGTGATGCAGTGACAACTTCTGCTTGATCAGGCAAAATATTCAGAGTAGCCAAAACTCAGACCATCTGCAAAGAGCATTAGAAGGATTATTAATTGACTGTATTAATTGACTGTAAAATAAAAATGGCAGATGAAGTCTGGGGCCCATATACTTTAAGTAATGCACCCGGAAAAACCAATCCCAAATATATGTACAAGGTGATAATTTTCCTATTAGCTTAGCAATTTGAAGTTCTTATACATAATTTTCTGAAAAAATCATTATAGTGATCAATGATAATTGAAAGGCAAATGGAAGGTTAGAAATTATGTTTAAAAAAAAGGAAAGGAATGGAGGGTAAAATATCACTTTGTCACTGTTGCATATATGGAGCGTTGCATAGGGAGCTCACTTCTGATCCCTTAATTTCAAAAAAGGTACAATAGAGCTAGAAAAGATACAGAGAAGGACAACGAGGTTAACCAGGAATCTGAAATGGCTTCTGCACATGGAGAGATTAAACGAGTTACGGCTTTTAGCCTGGGGAAGAGACTACTGAGAGATACGTGGTACGGTTCAGCTGGGGGCGATCATTCCCCGTCTCTCACAGCCTGTGCAGAGTGGGCAGCGTAGTGGTGCCGTTAGACATCTGGCTTCAAACGAGCCAGAGGAAGGATTTTTCCACCCAGTCTGTTAATACAGCTCAGGAACTCATTGCCACACCATGTGTCGGATGTAAAAGTGGAAACGTGTTGGGCGAATCGGATGGGTTTGGAGAAGAAAGGCCATCAAGTATGAGCTCTGGCAGAGAGCAGCCTCCAACACCTGCATGCTGAGATCCGCTGTGGTCAACAGGGCCCTCTGTGTGCCATGTTCCTGGCAGTAGCATCTGCTGGGAGCCACTGCCAGAGACTGGCTACAGCCACAAATGGACCTTTAGACTGACCAAAGTGTCTTAAAATATTTATGCTCGTAGCCCTTCTGCTGGTTACATGGAGTTAGCCCTGTTCTTCACTATGGATGGAGTGGCCAAAGGCTGGCCCATGCCAGAGGACTCAGGTGGCTGCTGTCACTCAGATCTCCGGCCAACAGGAGGCTGAGCTGCCAGCCAGCCCCGTGCAGAGACATCACCAGCTCTTCTGCCACTCTCCTGGACTTTCTTTTTGCCTCCCAAGCCTTGATTTTCTTAAAAGCTGGGTTTTAACTTCCATTCTTTTTAAGGAGCTTGAGTACAAGGTGGTGCCTGGAGGAGGCACATGGGTACAGTTCCAGCACAGCTTTCTGTTGGTCATCACATCGAAGAGTCTTATGTTATTACCCAGCACGCTGTAAGCAGTGCTAGCTCAGCTGTCGGGGTCTTTCTTTGCCTGCTTGGCGTGGAGGAAGGAAGGATGTCCACTAATGAGGCAGGTGATTAATTAGGGTATGAAACAGACTGAATATGACTCATGTAAATAACTTCGGGCTGTGTTTCCTAGCAGACAGGTGGAAGCTCCTTATTCGTATGCATTAATGACACATGCTTATCAAAGAATGGTAATGCAATGGACAAACAAATAGCATTTCCAGTATTAATATGTAAATTACATGCTAAGAAGAAATGATCAAGGACTCCTGAAATACAGCAGCAAGCACTAATTGCATTCCTTGCCCTTCAATATGCTGTGCATGGTAGATAGCTCTTTTCCCTAAATGAGCATTTAAAGCTTTCATTTTGTCTGCTTCCTCATGCTTAAATATTTCACATGCATTTTTTCCTAAGTATGTTGCACTGTTTGCATATAATGCTTTATTGTACCTCACAGGAGGCTGACGCGAGCAATGGTTTGCTTCAACTGCCTTTGAGTGCTCTGATTCCCTAAAAATGTTTATTCCTACCTTGGGGGCAGTAGGCACAGCACTACGGTGGATTTCCTTGTGAAAAACCATGCCAAATAATCCCCTTCTGCAAACACATCCCACCCAATCTTGGAAACTCATTGGGGGTTTCTGTTTTGTTCCTAGTATTTTTTTTTTCTGGAAATCTGTTCCAGAACTTCGGTCTCCAGATGGCTGGAAATCTCATTTCCGAGTAACCACTTTCTTCGTATGCCAACGCTGTCTGTGAGCTTGGAAAGTTCTCTTGTGTTTTCTCCCTCATGTATGTGTAGCGCAATCGCGCCCTGTCTCAGGATATAGCATCTTTGTGGCTTTTTAAGCTGAATAAGTAATTTCATAGTAGTGTCCCTTTATAAGATGAATCTCCGTTTCTCCACTTCTCTAACCAGTATTCCCTGAATATGTGCCAGTCTGAGTCCCTCTTTCTTTAACATAAGCTGTTAGTAGACGTAGGTGCCATGTGAGCTGAGGCCTTCCTTATCAGAGGACCCAATGACACTGCTCCTCTGCTGTCCATCTAGGAACTAGGATGACAACGAAGACTGTGGAGATTATGGAGACTTGTACAAAACACGCTTCCACATCCAACGTCTCCACGTGAGAAGATTCTGGTAGAATAGAAAAGAATACCTCAATATTCAAAATCAGCTACATGAAGAATAGCTAGAGTGGTGCCTGATGGACCTCAGAAACTTGTGTAGGAACACTTCAGGTTCATCCTTGCTCCTGTCTGAGGGAATTCTGCAAGCCCAGCCCCTGCCCACCTGGCATTGTGCTTTTTGGGGTGACTCATAGCTGGGAGCGTGCAATATTTAGAATGCCTTTTCCTTACTGGACTATGCAGAAGGGTTACAATGAGGGAAGATCCCATTCACGTGCTCTTTTAGCAGCTGCTTCTGTTGGCTGAAGGAGTAAATTGCAAATGATTTCCAAGCTCCATTTCTCCTTTGCCTATTTAGTTGAGTTTACTAAGAAGAACTAATAGATACTGGAGAAGCAATTGCCTGGTGGGAAGTCTCAGCAGGAATCTATCCAGAGAGGGAGATTTGTACTGAAATCTCTTTGGAATTGGCTTTATTGAAGTTTTTTAGGTGATACTTCACTGTGTGTAGCATTGGAAGAAACATAAGTTCAGAGGGAGTTTAGAGAGTGTTAGAGAGAGGATTCCTACATACAAGTAGGAATGGCAATTAGCCATTGGCAAGGGCAAGTAGCAATTCTTAAACATGCAAGACACCTGAAATGCTGTGACAGTCTTCCTTTTCTGAAACTGTGAGGTTCTATTTGTCCTGCTTCTGAGGGTAGCAGCGAGATGCTGGAGAGGGCTGGGGTGGGTGTTTTATTCATCAAGAAGAAGGGAGACTAAGGTGATCTCTCTGCCTCTGATGAAATTCATTCCTTTATCTGGAAGCTCTTAAATCATTCCTGCCAGAGATGACATTATAAAAATAATTCTGAAGAACAAAAGTTCTCGCCCTTGGAATACACTGCATTGCGCCAAATGGTAGGCATTTATTACAATTTTTTTTTCTTCTTAGGAAGGCTACAAGAGTTGAGAAACTCATGGAAACTTTAGTTTCCTTTAGATTTCTTTAATCTTTAATTTCTTTTTGCAAGTTGATAGATTTTATTTATTTATTTATTTTTCCTTAAACAAGTGCCTTGTGAAATAAACTCCACAAAGGATAGCCAGAGGGGTCTCTGGTGAACCCCAGGGACTTGCACAGGACACTTGAGGTTCATCCTTGTCCCAGTTAAAGCGGCTTTGGTGAAGCCAGCCCTGGCTCACCATTCCCCACCTCTGTGGCTGTGGAGCAGTGTCCTGCTCATCCCACGTACTTGGCTGCAACAGAGTGTGGCATATATTTATTTAACTGTACATGAGTATTTAAAAGGGGATAAAATAAATCCTTTTCCTATGGCTTACTCCCTCAGCAGGCAGATGCACTCTGGGGACATAGACTTTACTGCAAGATAGTAGAGAGACAATTTTGTGGGAGTCTGTGTGGCTCGTGAATGCCTAGCGCCCCTCAAATTCCCCTCTAGCGAAGGAGAATCTGTGGGATTTGTTTTCCTTTTGAGTAATCAAGAGATGGTTCTTCCTCCTTCTGATGGTGTAAAGAGGTGGAAGCTGGAACACCCTCAGGTGACTTTGTTCTTGGAACAGGGGCAGTTTATTTGGGGTTTTTTTGACAATAAAAGCAATACTTAAGCTGTGCTGAAGCTGAATTATGAGCGTAAGGTTATATGGAAAGCCTGCTAGTTACATAGATAATGTCATTTTGCAGTAATTTCTGTTGGTCATAGTGATTTTTCAGGACATATTTTGGAACATCACTTGGTTCTTGTTGTTCTGGAGACATGTCAAGTCTGGTTTAATAAGCTGTTTTAAATTCTGGTCAGGAGCTTTTCTACTCTATTGTAACAGAGTATTTGAACTCTTCCAATATGCAAAATATTTAGCACATGCGTGAAAATTTGGAGTTGGTCTGCAGTTCAGCAACAGCAGAATGTAGCTGACTGGGTGACATCTCTTTTTGGTGTCACTAGAGACGGAAATGGGCATTTGGGTGACTTATGGGCCGGGAAGTCCAAGGTGCCAGCTGAGGTTTTACTCAGGGAGATGAGACGCTCCTTAGAGAAAATCCAGGGCTTAGCCAGGAGATTTGGCCACAAATGCACTCCCTGGTCCAAGAAACAAGTAGACAACTAGAATAAAGGCAGATGGAAAGAGGTGAGCTTTGACCTTTTTCTGTGCAACTTTTGCAATCTTGACAGCCTTTAACTCCCTAACACCTGATTTCTATACCTTTTATATGTTTTAAATCATCAACTTGGGACAACTGTTCCAGATTTTATTCATCTTTGAGTGTACTGCAATGATTTCTGCCACATATTTTTTATACTGTTTTCCACAATGCCACAAATGCTTGAAACGGGAGCTGAGAAGGACAATGTTTCAGCCACAGCAGCTACTACCGTCCTCTGAGCGGCTGCTCAGTCTATGTGGCAACCGAGGGCTTCTAATAAAAAAGCTGTTTTACTGTGTACGCCTGATTTATTAGCCTGATTTACAGGAGGTGATGAGTAATCCTCACCTTCAGATCGGTTCTGAGACATAGTAAGATATCTGGAGGCTTGCCAACAGCAAAGGTTTTAGTATAATACTCTAATTTATAGTATAGTGTTTCTGTTTAGCATAACTCAGCTTTACAAATCGGCTGTCTCTGACCTTGATATTCTCTCGTATGTACTGTGATAATGATGAATTTTGAGAATGCTCCTTGTTACCTGGTAAGGGAAACGCTATTTGGGAATCCGAAGGGCAGCATGGAGAGGAGGTCTCTCGTCTAGGAGAGAGCTTCATGCTGTCCAAACAGCGTGAAACCCACTTGTGGGTTTTTTTTTTGGGCATTAAGGGAATTCAGCTTTGTTGAGGGAATTCCCATGTAGTATCAAACCCCTGCATCAGCTTTTACCTCCCCCCTGGTTGCTGGTATGTGGCTGAAAGTCCTTTAGGTGGGCAAAGTCTCTGGGTGCCAGGGTGGCTTTAGAAGTGAAGAGCTTTAACATGTGTGGGATTGTGAGCAGGCAGTTCCAAAGACTTCCTGAATCTCTGTGGTAACCCCCAGATCCCACTCTTTCCAGTTCCACTCCGCTGCTTTTATTAAATAATCTGCCACCAATGTAGCATTCAGCTGGATGTGACACCTTTGAAGAGCTTTTGGGTGTGGAGGGACAGTGGTTCTGTGCTCAAAGCTGGGATCAGGACTCCATGAAGCAGCCACCTGAAGTCTTTATGGGACTGGGGCCGTGTTCTTCTGTCCTTTACGTTCGTGGCCAAAGCGTGAATCTCAGCTGAAGTTACTCAGCACTGGAGAAAAGTCACTGGGAGACCTTTAAAGAAGCACGTGAAGTTGGGCATCCAAATGGAGAAGTTTGTAGTCTTGACTACAATAGGCTTTTTGTGGGGAGCAGCCCCTGGAGCAGCGTATTGTACTCATGAGTGAACTGGGAGCTTGCTACGTAACCAGTAAAGCTGCTCTCAGGTACACCACTGGCTTCATTGGGGTCACCTGTGTAAGCGGAGCCAGAATCCACCTGTACCCGCCCATGCAAACTGAAAAATTTCAGTCCCAAATGTAAATGAGCACTGGAGCAATATTGAAATATCAGCTTCTGCTTATTTTTTCCATGCACCAGTGTGACCAGTTGAAATAGTCAAGCCAGGTACCCAAACTGAGACCCAGCTCTGTGTCCCAGCACGGTGGCCTGGGTGAAGTCATGGTGGCAAAGCTCTCAGTGATTTCATCCACAGCAATAAACAACCCCTGTCCCTTGTACTAAGAGCCTAAAGGCATTTTCAGCTTAGCTTGTCGTGCTTTACCTACCGCTTTATTGGCAAACATCTTTCATATTGTAAGCAATTCTGCAATGTATATAGAGGTAGTAAAACCAGCAGTGATTCGGTAACTCTTAAAATTCACTTAGAACGATGACACATTTCGTTTTATCTTGCCTGACTTCCAAGGGAAAAAAAAAGTATTAAAAGTTTTGTGTTTGAACATTTTCCTTAGAGAGAATTCTTCTCACAGATGTAATCTCTTATTTGATCCTGCTAAGTATATTTCATTTCTCAAGTCATGCCATTATGTACATTTAAGGGAACTTATTCATATCCCTTAAAAACCAAACATTCTTCCCATCAGATACTAAGCATTTACTTAAGAGAATTTTGGCTTGTTTACTTTTGATTTTTAAGATTTTTAAATATACATAAAGAGTGAATCATTTCGTGTTTGGAAGCTCCAGGTGATTTTTCTGAGAGCAGAGAGGGTCTGTGTGGAGGCGTGTGTGGGTGCGTGTATATACATATATGCATATACATATACACACTTGCCTGTGAGCATTTATACGTGCCTATAAGTATATATACACAGACACCCACACAGATATCGGTGCAGAACTTCAGCTGCAGGATTAGCGCAATCTGACCAGCATTTCCTGCTGTCCCAACCCCAAATGGGGGATGGGGTCTTGTAAAAAAGATAACACAGAAGTTTAAAGAGGAAAGACATAGGAAGGAAGGAAGGAAAGAAGGTGAGGATGATATCATATGTTGATATAAATTATCATATGGGCCCAGCGTGGTGTTTCTGAATCACTAGAAAACACCTTTAATAAAGAATTTGGGTTGTCCCTGACTGCCTCTAACTTCATTTGGCGGATGGATGTCACAGCAGAAGCAGGTCTTGAGGAATGATTTGAAAGAGAAGATTCCCATCAGATCTTTTTCAAAGGGTACATTTTCTTCTTCAAATCAGTTGGAGTTCCCAGAGCTGAATTGTTAATAAGCATCTTTTCTGATGAAGTTCAGAGCCCCACAGCACTGGTAGCAGGATGAAATTAAAGCTTGAAAGATTTCTCTTACAAAGGCTCACTCTTCCCAAAGTTGCCTTGTGTTTTTCTGGTTGTTGTGTGTAAATGACACGTGGCCACGCAATATAATTCTCCCACTCAGCATTTCCTGGCAATGTTTTTCAGGATTACAGCAGGGGGACAAGCGGCAGTCAGGGGCAGTGACCTGAGGAGGCTGGTGCTGCTGGTCCTGGCAAGCAGAGGACCGAGGAGGGGCAAGCCCTGCAGCAGCTCACCAAGCTGCGGTCCAGGGCAAAGCTTTTGAAGTACTTTAAGAGGGAAAACACTGTGTTGCTAAGCCTGATTTCTCAGCTCTGTAAAAAAACCCCTTTCAGAGTAGGTATATGCTGCACAGACCCAAACGGCACTGTTCTTACTGGATTATACAAGCTTTGTGAAAATAGTTGGTCAGGCAGAGGAGGCAGAAGGTTCATGCCCCATCAGGGGAGAAGCTGATGTGGAGTCATGTTGCTTAGACATCAGAGAGTCCAGAGGAGAGCACAGTCTCGAGATACAGATCTGCAGGGAACCAAATTTCATCATCTCTGCTGCTTACAAAGCGAGGAATTTAATTTCTCTCCCCTGGGAGAAACATTGAACTGTTCTTCTCCCAGTGTATCAGTGTTGTGTTTGAACCTTTTATTTATTTATTTATTGCATTGCACTGTCAGTTATGATTAATTTAAGTTTTACTGATGCTGCTTATTGCATTGAAAACTTCTGACTACGACCTCTCTGATGTGGAGTCTGTCACCTGAGTTTTCTTCGCTGTCTATTTTTATGTCTGTTCTTGCATCAGAGGGGAAATAAGGGCTGTGGTCCCAAGTGGGAAAGTAACTACCAATGGATTAGGTTGTATCAAACGGATCATGAGACTGAGATAACCAGCCATAACAGGGCTGAGGTTCCCAACTGCAACACAATAAACCTTCTGAAATTTATCGGTGGTAGAACTGAAAGTCATAACCCAGGGAGGAAAGTAGTGGTTAGACAGACTCAGATTGACTACAGAATAATAGTCCCATTCTTTTTTACTTTTTTTCCTCTCTCAGCTAAGAAATAAACCTTTAACATCACATCTTTTTCAAGGCATCATCTGGAGGTAAAAAGAAGTGATTTTGTTGACATAAAGTCTATTTCCACTGAGAGCTGTATCAAAAGAGATCAAGTAGATACCTTCTTTCTGCAAAAAACAGATTAAAATCTACTGGCTGCTCATGTCCTTCCAAATGGCAGAATGTGTTGAAAAGTAAGACTTGTTGTATTCATTTCTAAGTGAAGTATGGTATGAATTTATGGGCTTCCTTTAATAAGGTCCCCATTGTGTGCTTCGGAAAAAGGTGGCAGTAAAGCTGCACTATATCAGAGTTATGGGGACACATCTCTCTGGTTCTCACTGGACAGACTCTCAGCCTTGCGTGATCTCAGATTTAGTAGAACCAATAACGTTTAGTATCTACAATTTTCAAAAAGGGTTGGTTTTTTTTTTGTGTATGGCTTTAAAATGCTACAGCAATTAAAGCTTTCGGTCTCAATATATTCATGGTAAGTTTGCAATACATTGCCCATGCAATGATTCAGCACAAGGAGCACGGTGACCCCTCCTGGACAGTAAATCACTAATGAGCTGGGTTTATCTTTTACTCAGATATTTGACTTGTATTGACTACTGACATGTAGTATTTTTGTAGCCAAGCGTTTTTAGCAAACCTGGAGAGATGAAGATAGAAAAAGAGAGCAGGCAGTATGTAAAAGGTAACATGGTTAAAGCTGATAAGAAAAATTAGATGGAATCATATCACTATCTTTTGAAATTTTATTTATTTTGCTCAAAACTTGTTTGGGGGAAAAAAAATGAGACCACGTCGAAACATCCTCTTGACAGTTGTCTCTTACCTGTGATTTCTATGTCCATTGAAGCTATTCAGAGCTGTCCTAATTCTCAGAGGAAAAAATAACCAGAGAGGCAAGTGGGAGAATTTTCAAGTTTCAAAAATGTTCCTTTTAGTTACAGTGCAAAATTAAAATCTCAAAAGCGTTTGTGATTTCAAATCTTTAGAGCACACAGCTCAGGTGAAAGTATATCGTGGTTTTGCTTGAATTTCGGAACCAAATACTTTGAATAGACAAATTGTAAGTTTATTTTTCAAGTAAAACCAGCGTTTTGAAAACTTGCATTTCCTTTTTTTTTTGGTTTTATTATGAAGAAATCTATCAGGGCTAAGTCTTTTCCACAAAAATTTTTTAGCAAGTCAAGATTTGGCACTGGGTAGGTGGGAACCATTAATTGAAAAAATTCTCACCTCCTCTACAAAGAAGTCTTTGATGGCTTTGATTGCAATTAGGAAGAGCATTCTCTGAAATGGGGGAGTTGTGCTCCCCACTCCTCCTTTTGTCTTGATACGAACGGTTACCACGTGCTCCAAGCTTCAAAAAGCTCTTGGTTTTAAAAAATGTGATCAAACTGACTGCCTAATTTATCAAGGTGTTATAAAAATTTCAGTGGCAAATTTTTGAAGAACGCTTTGACTTATGGCCTCTCCATTATGAGCTAAGTTTAATACGTTATTGAATCCATGTTAAACTATTAGGTGACAAGGTAATCAAAAGTTATGGATTACTGGGGACTCTGCGTGGCCAGACGAGTTCCCTCTTAGATAATCCGTGACAGTTTCATTATCAACTGATAATTGCCAGCTCTGCTGTAATATTTCCATCTATTTATTGGTTATTTCACGTCATGGTGAGCCAAACCCCACTGCCCTAGTGCTGCCCAAAGGCAGACACACTCTTTTTGTGTTCTGCTTAGAAAAAACCCCAGAAATTGTCTCCAGAAGAAGAGAGACAGGATCAAACAATATCATAATGGTCGCAGTCAAAGTGTCATGTTGTCAATGTGCACTCTCTGAAATTTGTCTAGATCTGGAGTTAAAATAAATGCACCAGCAAAACACCATTTTTTACCTTAAAGACTTTTCTAGCTGTTAGTAGCCTGGAGGGTATTTTTTTATCTCAACTTTAGTGATGAAATCAAGCTGATATAAAAGTTTACCAACTATTGTGCATGCTTACTGTCGCTGTTGTTTACTCAGAAGGCTTGCCTCTGCTCAGTGATTGTGGGAGAAGTATGCATGTATTTAAATCTGTATAACCACTAAATTGATATGAGTATTAGTTGGTACCACCTATAAGTATATTAACACCTTTATATTGATGTAACTGTGTCTGCCTGAGTAGGCTGCAGTAATTTAGGTAAATAAGTTTTGCTGTCAAGGCAGCTAAATGAAGGAAGGGAAAGTAAATTGTAGATACACAGAAGGGCAGGTAATTTCTCTCACTACTTTGGGAACTGCTGGCTTTTCCAATGAACAGCAGATTTCTGCGAACAGCAGAAACAGGCATTCTTACAAAACCTGCGGTAAATGAAATGTCATTTTTATTGATAATGATGCTATTTGCTCTAGAGAACTGCTTGCTATTACAAGAGCTGGTTCAGAACTTGCCAATCCCACCTCTATCAACCTTACAGTTTGCTGCAGCAAAGACATTAACCGAGTCCTATAAAGTTAATATTTAAGGATCTTGGGGATCATTCCTTCAGAAGTTTGCATGAGCTTTTGTCAGCAGCAGCAGCAGCTGACAATGAGAGATGTTGTCGAGATGTACTTGCAGTACAAGACTGGGATGATTTTCCCATTGGAAACAAGAAATCCTTAAATTCTTTTTTATTCCGCTCTTGACAAAACATAATATTGCCTAGGCTTTGTGCAGGCTACATTTTCACCCCCTGGGAGCTCCTAAACCTGCAAAAAAAGGGAAAAGTATGACACTAACTGAGTTTTCTTGTTTCCTATCAAGTTTCAGTGTCGTGACTCTGCTTGGGCATCTGGAGGTGTTTGTCCTCCCTCCTGCCAGGGGACTGACTCTGGGATGCCGTTCCTCCCTTCACCTCCGCCCCCTTACTTTTCACTTCCCTCCCAGAAAGTCACTTTTCTTGAGAGGTGGGAAAGCCACCAGCACGTCCTGCTGCTCCCAGGGTTGCTTTCTGGCTGCCTTTACTCTTGAATGTGGGTGAAAACTGTTTTTTTTTCACGGGCTGGTCAGAAAGCAGCAGGCAGAAATGGTGTCTTCCCACCGAGTCCTTTGCACCACCCAGAAAGGCAGGAGGAGAGATGCTCTGTAGGTGACACAGGGGTATGGCCATGGAGGAGAAAGGACTGACAGGAGCTGGTGGATGATGGAGGGGTTGGGCAGAGCCGAGGGCCATGCCCAACCAGCCTGTTCAGATGAGACAGAGCATTAAAGGGATGTAAAATCTCACACCATCGGTGAAGACACTGGTAGAGAAGGGGCAAGCCATCCAGCTGGTGTAGCTGTTTTCTCTCAGGAAGAAAAGAATATAAATTATGGTTATGCTTTGAGAATGACTTATTGTTACCCTGTGTATCTGCCTGTTGGAGGCATTTTGTTTTTCTGCCTTTAATAAAAATATTGCTCGCTAAGCCATTTGTTTTGCATTTGCCAGTGGGGACAGTTTGCTCGCTGAGTCATTTGCACTGCTCATGGCATCAGGATAATTTTCCCTGGTTTCTGGGCAAAGACTTGAATGGTGCTCTAGCTGTGATTTGCCCTTAAATGTGAATCCACCTATTACTGTTTCCACTCAGATCCTGGTAGAAGGGTTACGAAATGGCTCATACCAAGGACAGTCTGGCCTGCAGTGTTTATCCAGAACCACTTCAAGAGGCGATGGTTACTGTCGACCCCCAAAACTCACCCAGATTCAAAGAGATGACTGGAAGGAGAAAGATTCTGTATCCTACCACCAAGCTGAGGAGGCCAGTCCGTGCCGGGGGAAGATGGGTCACACCAACCCCATGGACGCTCCTGGCCTGGGGAAGAGTGGCTGGAGTTGCCTGGTGGAAAAGGACCTGGTGGTGTTGGTTGACAGCCAGCTAAATATGAGCCAGCAGAGTGCCCAGGTGGCCAAGAAGGCCGCCAGCAGAGTGCCCAGGTGGCTAAGAAGGCCACTGGCATGCTGGCCTGTGTCAGGAACAGTGTGGCCAGCAGGACCGGGGCAGTGACTGCCCCCCTGTACTGGACACCTGAGGCCCCACCTCAAGGGCTGTGTCCAGTTTTGGGCCCCTCACCACAAGGAAGACATTGAGGTGCTGGAGTGTGTCCAGAGAAGGGCAGCGGAGCTGGTGAGGGGTCTGGAGCACAAGTCTTGTGAGGAGCGGCTGAGGGAGCTGGGGGTGTTCAGCCTGGAGAAGAGGAGGCTGAGGGGAGACCTTCTCGCTCTCCACAACTCGCTGAAAGGAGGGTGTAGCCAGGGGGGGTCGGTCTCTTCTCCCCAGAAACAGGCAATAGGACAAGAAGAAATGGCCTCAGGTTGCGCCAGGGGAGGTTTAGGATGGGTATTAGGAGAAACTGATACACCAAAAGGGTTATTAAGCCTTGGAATGGGCTGGGCTGCCCAGGGAAGTGGTGGAGTCACCATTCCTGGAGGTATTTAAAAGACAGGTAGACATAGTGCTTAGTGACATGATTTAGTGATGGTTTTTGTCAGTGTTAGGTTAATGGTTGGACTCAATGATCTGAAAGGTCCCTTCCAACCTGGGCAATTCTATGATTCTATTCTATGATTCTAAGATGTTTGGGAAACAAACAGATCCAACATCTTGGAACATGAGCTTTCTCTTGTGCCTAAACCCACTTTACCTGCAGAAAAACTTTCAATGAAACAGCTGTGAAGAGTGTGCTAATGTCCTTGCACAGTATGACAGAGATTTAAATAACAGATTTTTTTTATTTATTAAATAAACTGAAGGTTGTTGAATTTCTACCGGAACTTCTAAACCTGCTTATAATTTCAAAACCGGTTTTAGGCTGAAGAAAATAAATCCAACAATGAAAGAAAATATGCAAATCCTCCCCACCCCCCATTTAAAAAGGAAGAGGCAAAAAGTGATATGTCACTTTAATATTAAAGTTAAAAGGCTTTGATGGTGAGGGGAACTTTGCAGGAAAGAAAATGATGGGGGTGACAAATCTTTAAAGAAGGGAAAATGGAGTGCTATTTTTAAAATTCTTTTATTCTTTTCAGATTGTGGTATTTTACAGAGCCTTACAGATGACAAAGCAGCTGCTTCCCCTGTGCCTGACTGAATGCTTTCTCCACACACCACTGGCTTGGGTTTTCTTTTTCTTTTTGTGTCACATTGATCTTCGCTTGTTGTGCTGCCTTGAACATACCATTAGGCGCCTCTGGCTGCCAATAGTGAGGGAGAAGCTCAGGTTCAGGTGGGTAAACTGCCATTAGGCTCTTCCTGACATGATTTATAATATTATGGCCTGTGTCTACTCTTTGAAGATATTTTTGAGAGGTAGAATCGCCTTATTATCATTCTTTTTACTACTTGTACTGAAGCAGTTTCCAGGGGCCCTTGTCCAGATCTGTTGTACAGATGTTGCACAACTGGATATTAAAAGGCAACACCTGCCTCCCAGAGTTTGCCTTCGAACAGCTGAGGCAGAAAAAAGGCAATTATTATCCCCAATTTGCAGCAGGTACCTAAAACTCTCCAGTGCTGCACAGAAGAAATGCGAGCAAGCTCTGAGCAGAAGTAATATGGGCAAAGGAGGATGATCTGTCCTAAAATAACCACGTTCTCACAGCCTCGAGGGTGAAATGGCATGTTAAAGTAGTAACACAAGGTAGCCACTGTGGCTAACACCTGAAAATAGAATTGATCAGACATATTAGAAACTTAGTCAATGTTTGGTTTCTAAGTCCTGGGGGAATACATATATTGATAACAATAACAATAAGCAACAAGAAATCTTTCTCCGACTGCATCTCTGTGCTTGCACACTCAGATACCCTCCCCTTGCCCCGCCTAAACACACTCAACACAACTTGCCATATGTGGGAGCAGTTTGCAGCCGTTGATATAAAGGATGCCTTCCTTTAATAATTGAAAAGAATTAGCATAATGCTTGACTCATTGAGTTTCTGTGGGGAAACAGTAACCTCCAGTGGTCATTTGGAGTCCAGTCATGTTCTAACAGAGAGTAGTACTAGGTCCTGAATTTATACCTGGCTTTAAAATTTTCCTTGAAGCCCTAAATTATACATTCATAACCAATTTCTCGTACAACACATAGCTGCTAGAACTGTGCTCCTTCAAAGGTTTATGTTGCAGTCATTTAACTTTGCAAAGGACCTTGAGATCCAGAAATAAAAAATCCCCGTGAAAATGAGAATACCAATTTTTAGTGAAAAGCACCAGTCTATAACTTTCTTGAGGAAACAGTGCAATTTGTGTTGTGTCTGACCTTGGCTTAGGATTGTCATCTAAGCACTAAGTGAATAGATCATTTGTTGCTGTATATTGTGGATAGTGGAAGGATTGCAGAGACCAGCGTGGCTTTTCCCTTTTCCTTCAGGGCACTGACAGTCACTGCCTGACAGCTCAGAGGCTAAGTCTTCGGAGTGCTGCCTTGGTTGGGACCCATTACTCTGAGCAAGCACAGCACAATTAGCCTTTCTGTTGATGGGCTTGTGAGGGGGTTGAGAGTACACCACCGAATATGACTTGAGGGATCACAGGCGTTCCCCCCGATGTTTTTAATTTTGATTGTCCGCAGGGTGAGGTAAATTATTGCCTCCATTTGATTACAGAGTGCTGTGCGAGTGTGTTTGCTCTTATTTATGCTCCTGGGTGGTTACTGTCAACATAACTACTTCAGACTGCTCAGAGCTTTGAGTGGTCCAGATATATTTGATCTGGGAATCAAATATATCAAGCCCTCCTCCCTGGGCTATTTTTTGAGAATGTGCCGCTGACAACGTTTGGAGCAGCGAGAAGTTTATGGCTTGGGTGTGGAAGAGCTTGATTTAGAGCTAAAGCAGCTGAGAGACATCAAAAAGAGAAGGGGGAAAAGTCTTGATGTTCCTCAGGGCCATGAGAGCATTGAAGGCTGCGCAGGAGCATCCCACCCTCCTGTGAAATGGGCAACCTAGGTGGCTGCGCTGGCTCCTCAGATGCCTCGTGCCTAGTTAGTCCAGTGCTTAGCCAAAGGAGGAAAAAGAAAACACTAGCAAAATGAAAAATAAGAGGAGATAGCAGATGAAAGTAAAAAAAAAACCACAGGTGGTAAGCTGTGATTAATATGGGAAAGTAGGTAATGAAAAGAGGAAAGTTAACATATGGGTAATTAAAAAAGATCATAGGCAACAATTAGGCTGTGAGAGATGACCGTAGACAACACAGCCAACCTTAGTTATGCCGCAGCTGGCTTCTCCGCAAGGAGGAAGCAGAGATGAAACGGAAGACGTGCAAGTGCTGGTCCCTGAGTCCTGTGTTCTTTCAGTTAAGGATTACTTGCTATCTTTGTTTCTTCTAATGAGGACTGCAAAACCCAGTTGGGGATTTACCGACCATTTCCCTTGATTTTTGTTGTTTCTTTTGTCTTTTCTTTTTCTTTATGACATTGTGATAGTTATCATCTTCAGTTCTCTTCAAATGGGTCATTTGCAGGAAAATTACAACATGTGCCTGTCTGAGGTACCAGCTAATTGAACACTCAGAAGACAACCAGTGATGCTCTCCTGGAAGGCAGACTGTGCCAAAGAAAGCGCTGGTTAGATTCATGGGGCGGGTGAGGACACATGCCAAATTAGAGACTAGTGTTAACAAGAGGTGATGCATGGGAGTGTGATATTGTTTCCTTTTTAAAGTAGTTGTGTAGTTCTTATTTGCTTTTAATGTATAAAAATTCCTACAGGAAATTTAGATTTCAATTCTGCAAATGTGGCAAAGCTATGAGCAGGTCACTGCACCGGGCAAAATTACACGTGCTTCAGTTGGTCTTCACGCAGATGACCTATACCTTATAATATCAGGCCAAGAGAAGGTATGATTACAATTTTTTAATATAATATTTTTCATGAGATCTCAATCGGGTCTGCATGGAGGTTCCACACTACTAGATGCTGCACGAACACTGGAAATATGCCTTCATATATGGCTTTCCTTAAATTATATACATTTTAAACAGGCAATTGTAGAAAGAGCAACTCAGTACAATTGTACCCCAGCACTATACATTGTACCCAAGCGCTATACACCTTGCAAATGGGAAGAAAGCTCTGAGAATCAGCCTTTATGTAAAGTAAATAACATCAACCTTCTTCAAGACTGATTTGGAAGTTTACTGAAACAAACTGATTATATTCGTGTTCTGGGAAGATACCCTGACAGTGTCTGTGAAACTAAATAAAAATTGTTGTGGTTACAAAGCTGTGTGTGAAAATTTCTTTGGACTGCCATAGGAGTCCTGTAGGTTTACCAGTGCTCCCACTCTCTCTCTCTTTTATTTTTTAAATAGATGACTTCAGAATTTAGTTTCTATATATTAATGGCCTTTGTGGAACTGATGGGAATCGGTATGTTATTATTGTGTACAAGGACATACATAAATATGACTTTCTCCAGGGTTAGGAAAAATTAATGTCTTTTCAGTCTCCATTTCATCTTTCTGCTCTCTGCACAGTCCAATGTTAACATAAATAATATGAAAACAATGCACTGACTCACTTTTGTCTATGTTTCTGGTTAGTTAAATTATTAATAAACACTTAGTGCAAGACTGATTTCAGCTAACTTTAGCAGTCTGCAGTGCATACATTTATATCTCATTTAGCTTTTTAGGGCTCTATTCATAGTCAGTGTGGGAAAAACAAACCCAAGGAGTGATGCACATCGTGAACTTTAGGTACATTCCTTTAATGAGATGAATTATGCCCTAAACCCACTCTTTTTTTTCTCCAGCTAGCTCCGGTGGAGATGTCTTAATTTGGAGAGATGAATTTTACCCTTTGTTCAGTTTGTGTAATTTCTGTGTGTACCTGGCTCATTACTTAGGATGGTGTTTAGCCTGGGGTAGCTGAGGGCACTGTTCTCCTCTGGCCTGAGGTGCTGCAGAGAGTGATCTCCCTCCATGAGCACCCGCTGACGGCTAAAATAGCCTCTGGGTTTTTTTTTTTTATGTGTGTCCTTGGTTGCTTCTTGTGAAGGCATCTAATTCTGCTCATGCTGTGTTAAATGCCCATCGGATTCAATCTTTGAGAAAACGTGGCAGAAGAAAGCTTAATGTGACTCTGGTTTCTCTCCTGTGGGAAAAAGGGTTTGAGAAGCTCAGAGAGCTCCTGCTGAGAGGAGCTGGAGCCAAATGGACTAGAGTTAGATAACAAGGCACCTTGTGATTGTAAATGAGTCCAGGGTTAAGCAATAGCTGGGAGAGGTTTGGGGTTTTTTTTTAAAAATGATGATTTGGTTTGAGGTCTGTTAGTTCTGCCTCAGCCTCACGCCAGCGGCCTGAGCCCTTTACCGGCTGTAGCTGTTACTAATATTTGCAAGACAGGGATTTACAGACACATTTATTGGGTGGAATCTAATCACTGCATTGCTTTGGCAAATGTAGCTGTATCAGAAGCAAACAGTGCATGAATTATGCGTCTCGGCAGGATTGATTGTGCCCTTAGGAGCTATCAGCAGCACCCAGAGAACAATTACAGTCTCCCGCTCCCAATAATGAAGTACTGTTTAGAAACAGAAAGTCATTATGTAAAACTTTGAGAAATGATACAATTACATTACATTACACGTAATTTTGTCATAGCCCTTGCTTATTACATAAAATTTAAATGTCTTCTGAGAGGGAATTCTGTAGTGCTGGTTTCCTACTCTTTTGCTCCAAGGCACTTTGCCTTTCTGTTAAATGATAAGAGCGAGCTGCTTAGGGCTGGAAATAGTATATATTCTGAAAATTCAACAAACTTGCTTATAAAAAGAAGTTGTGTCTGAAAACAAGCAGTTATTATAGTAATCATCTGTTAATTTAATATTAAATTACCTGTTAATTTGCCAGTATCTATTTCATACTTTGGTTTATCTGGTAACTACAGCAAGATGTCACTCCAAGAAATGAACAGAGGCGTCATACCTCTAAGGTCATTCATCCTGTGCAGTCACTCTTATTTTATTGTAATTGTTTTTAGGTTTAAATTTAAGCCTTACATTTTCTTTTCTTTCCTTCGCACAATAGCTGCCCTTTGTTTTGTGTGCTGGTTTCAGCTGGTGCTTGACCAAATCTGTGTGATGGGAAAAAAAGTAGAATCATAGTATCACAGAATGGTTTGGGTTGGAAGGGACCTTAAAGATCACCCAGTTCCAACCCCCTGCCCTGGGCAGGGACACCTCCCACCAGACCAGGTTGCTCCAAGCCCCATCCAGCCTGGCCTTGAACCCCTCCAGGGATGGGGCATTCCACGTATGAGCTGTGTCAGTCTAGTTTGTGCCAGGCTTCAGTGCAAAAGGTCCCAAGGCTGAAATGTGGGGCTGGACCAGGTGCCACCCTCTATGTGGAGGCAGACCTGGGCAGCAGGTAGCCTCACAATTGGTCAAGATAGGTCTGCTCTTAACACAATCTCTTCTGTTTTATCCATAGAAAGTGAGACTTGGGGAGACAATGCTGGTGAGAAAAACTCAGTAATGCTTCTAGATCTTAAGGACCTGAGGCTGGAACTGCAGCAAACATGAGTTAGTGGCTGAGCAATCTGGCACTGTCTGCGGGCATCTCACTGCTTTCACTAGCACTTCCCAATTAAACAAGTTTTTCCTTGGAGAGGAGATGTTAGGCATATTTTATACCGACCCTTCTACACCTTAAAGGCCTTTTATTTCACTGGGATTCTGCCACAGTGTGAAAAGTGATCAATGCTGTTTCTTAGAGAAGCCCCCAGGACCCTATAGGAAATAGGGGGTTAATTGTGTATAAACCAGTATATACATACAGTAACTGTATGTAAACCAATTGTAGATAAAACTTACTTTCTTATCCCATGGAAAGAAAACTAAGGAGCAGTTTTAAGTGCATAAACAGTCTGTTATTTAAAGGCAGTTGCTTTCCACACTCCTATTTCTGTCTCAGTAATTGATTGAGGATGGTTTCAGCAAATGCGTTGCATCAAGAACTCACTAACATTAGTGGCTTGGACTGGGGTTGATTTTGTTCCCCCATGGTCTCTCCTAGTATTTTCTAATGGGCTGTGTTGTATGTTGCTCTTAAAAATCAATGCTGTGGTAACCACGTTATGCACAGCTTGTGTGTGTGTGTGTGTATTTCCATGCTGGAAGAGTGTGGCTCCATAGGAAAACCTGGGAGAATCCTGGCAGTCCAAGGAGAGCCAATGAGATCTGGTTAATCATTTACATGTTTAAGATTTTGTACTTAGGTCTTACAGCGCAGAAGCACTGAAGGAGTTCCCGCAGACTTTCCAGTGCTATGGGCATTTAGCAGCCTCCTGAAGTAATTAATTATGATTTTGGTTTGACTGGAATTAAGACTCTCAAGATGTCATTAGTGTTCAGCTCATGTATCATAGAATCATGCGAGACAAAATTGTATCTCCATTTAGACAATTTCATATTACGACTTTCTTTTCAGTATTGTTCTTCTTTATAACAGAAGCTTTCAAAAGCATGAAGAGAGAGACAATTCTTTCTATTTGAATTTCAATGAAGGTGGCATTTTTATAAATACAGATCTATGAGGCCAGGAAGTCCACATTTTTTGTTAGTCTTGCATATGATGACATATAAGAATCCTCCTCTTTCCAGTTGCTTTGGCATGGCACAGACCCATGGTAGGAGCTGACTTGTAAACGGACTTGTGGCCAGCAGGTCAAGGGGGGAGATTCTGCCCCTCTGCTCTGCTCTGGTGAGACCCCACCTGAAGCACTGCATTCAGCTCTGGAGTCCTCAGCACAGGAAGGACATGGACCTGTTGGAGTGGGTCCAGAGGAGGCCACGAGGATGCTCAGAGGGCTGGAGCCCCTCTGCTGTGAGGACAGGCTAAGAGAGTTGGGGGTGTTCAGCCTGGAGAAGAGAAGGCTCCAGGGAGACCTTAGAGCCCCTTCCAGTCCCTAAAGGGG
>JAOXNO010000024.1:86764713-86775693 GCA_028565335.1 Limnodromus scolopaceus
AACAACCCCAACTCTCTCAGCCTGTCCTGAGATCATGGGATACAGCATATTGTGACCCAGAGCAAGGGTCTGAGTTGCACCCTGAAGGACTCGCCTGGGTGAGTGGTGTGAAGTTGGCTTATCTGTTAGAAAGAAGACATGAACTACTGCAGGTGTTCCCCTCCCAGAGGAAATACTGATTGTCAGTCTGCCCGCTTCATGGTGTTAGAGCAGGTCAGCTACCTGGGGAGTTTGCAAGGCAGGCTAATGGGGCAAACAGCCCACCATACACTTCTGATGCAAAGGGACATGCGGGAGGAACTGAGGATTGGGGTGTTCTTCACAATAGCTTAATAAGAGTCCAGGTAGGAGGTAATCAACTGAGCCTGCAACGCATGGTAATTGATGCTGAATTAGAACGCACAGAGTGCATTTCACCCATCAAAGGCAATTTTCTTCTGCGAGGGAACACGTACATTTCCTGTACTGCATGTTGGAAGGACAGCTTGGAGGTAACCTGACCCGAGCTATTAATTTCTGATCAGGTTCCCCCAGCCTTTTCAGTGTCTTTGTCTATTTGTACTCATTCAGTGAAGGCAGCTGGTAGAATGTGCGTGTGTTTGCATGTGCACTATCGTGGGAGTCAGGCTGTGCTGTGATGTGAGGGCCAAGGCAAGCTGTGACCATGCTGAGCTACCTGTTGTGCAGCTGAGGAACGGCTTGTTAATTGACTGAGGTTGCATTTAGCAACTCATTCACAAGAACTCAGAAACTACTGGTTTTTTTCAGCTGGCATATTTGTTCCCCCAAATGTAGTTTTCAGTTTGTCATCAATTTGCCTCCGATTTTTTCAGCATTCCTCTTGTTTTTTTCAGCCCAGCCAAGGCTGACAGCTGTTTTAAGCAGGTGGGAAACCAACTTCATTACTTCTGTGCTGTCGGCACCGGGATCTGTGTGTTTAAAAGTATATGCATACATATATTTATTTATATACACACATATTTCATTCCACAGCATGAAATTATAAGGCAGGAACTGTTCACTTAATATATCAAAGTGCTATGCACAACTATTGCCCTATATCATAAAGGCAATACACAGTAAATCACTTATATATTTGCTTGTATATAACAAAATATTTAAAGCTGGGGTCTAACCGACTTCGGTTTCAAACTAATTGGAAAGTTATCATTTAAAAATACTGAATTTGTGTTTTGGCTCAGCAGTAAATCAGACTTTCAGGGTCCTGTGATTTTGACCTGGACGGGGTGAAGTCTTTCAGAACTTGCACACAGAAAGAAAAGCAAAAATAAGCAGAAGTGTTCCGTAATAATGTTCCATTATCCTTCACAGCCTTTTTGTCTTCCCTCACACTGTATTACTCTCTGGACTCCACGAGATGCTGGACAGGATGAGATGTCCTGTCCCTGGGCACCACTGAAAAAAGACTGGCCCCATCCTCCTGACCCCCACCCTTTGAGTATTTATAGACGTTGATCAGATCCCCCCTCAGCCTTCTCTTCTCCAGACTAAAAAGACCCAAGTTCCTCAGCCAAGGGACAGGCATGTTTCAAGTAGCTTATTTTCAGCTCTGCTTTTCAAACATGTTTGTTATGTTTTCACAATGCGTAATTGCCCCAGATTTCTCCCCACCCCCTTAATTTTCATCAAAAGCATTTGACACACCAGGTGGTACTTTCATTATTTATATGGTGGTAGTCCTGGTCAGTTATGCTGCTTCTTACGGATGGGAGAGATCAGCGGTTGGAGACAGTTCCCATCTAAGGGATGAAGGTCGGAGGAGGGAGTGAAGACCTTCACGGATGGGCTTCTGATGAAATATTTCAACTTGACTGGATTCAGGGGTGGGCTCTGCGCTGGCCGACTTTCAAAGCTCTTGGAAAGTTCCCCCCACCCCGCCTCTAAGTTTCTGTGCCAATTCTCCAGCTGTTCGGCAGGTCAGAAGGGCAGGTTTTAGATGTTCTGCTCACTGTGTGCAGGGTTGTAATTCGTAGCGCGGGGCCAAGTTAATAACCTGATTAATTTATTTATACCCGGCCTTCAGCCACAGAGTGGAAAACAAGAATCCTGAAGTGAGTGTCAGTGCATTTGCTTATGGAACATAAGGCAGAAATTGGCAATTTTTTTTTAACCTAAATTCAACATCAATATTGGTGGTGGGGGGAATGCTCAATGCCTACGTATATTTAATAATTAGTGTAGCACTAGAGAAGCAGTCTCAAGTGAAAAGCCTGCATTGCTTAACTAATCTATCGAAAAATTAGCTAGGAGTAGAAATGTGTATTGTGGGTTTTAATGCCTACTTCTCCAGTTATGGTGGGATCTGAAGGAAAAAAACCCCACAACTTCAAGGACTTGTACCTCAAATGCTAGCTTAACTATTTCTTTTGCTTGGCAATAATTTTATTTTCCTTCCAGGCTGATCCTTTGTTGGTCCTAGCCTTCTTATTACCACTGTGACTTTCAGTGATGTGTGTCCTTTAAGACCTGTAAACACAAATACTTCGGCTGCCAACAAAAACAAGGTCTTAAAATCCACATTTTCAAAGGTTTTGAATTTGCATATACATGCATATATACGTTCATACAAACCCCTAAATCCTTTCTGACATGCTTTTATTTTTCTTCTTGAATTTTTATTCCTGTGCAACAAACATTACAAAGGCATTGGCCAGAAATACGTAGTCAGTAGGTCTTAGGTTTAGCTCCAAGGAATCTGAACATTTTAGAGCCAGAAATACAAAAGGTGGTTGTTCTGTGAGAAATGAGCTGTGCGTAAAGCATACTAAAAGGCAAGTTGTTTTCTCTGCCATCGATGAGCTCTCCAAATTTGGATGGTTTTGGAGCCGGAGGGACTGGGTTATTGAGACCTGCTGAGCTACCCCCTGTCTGCTGAGCCACATCTCTCAGCTCATTTAATTTGCCAAGTCAAGCGTATTAGCCTAAACGACCCCAAATATGGTGAAAACATGGGACAAGAAGACAGGCTTAATTTCCGGACTTCAGCTTGCTCTTTGGTTTGGGACCACGGGAGCTCAGAAACCCATCAGAAATGGGTAAGCAGAATAGATCCCAGTAAAGTGGCAACAAACAGAGACTGCTAAAAGACACTGCTCTCTATGTGCTTCCAGATCATGAAACACACATAGGATTTTGTAGAAGGAGTAATTAAGACTTACAGAGCTGTTTTCAAGCTTTCTGCTTTGGGTCTGAAGGCAGGATAAGGATCCTTCCCATCTTACCCTAAAGCACTGGATATCATCAGGTATTGACTACAAAAGGAAAAACATCATTTGCAGCTATAGAGAACCTTAGAGCACCCACAGCTTGGATACTGTGGGCAGTTTTCATATTTGCATCTCAAAAAGGACAGAGTGGACTTTATAAAACTTCAGAGAATGTAACTAAAATGATTTAAGGGGGGACGGAGCTGCAGATGAGCCGGGACTTCAGTTTGGGGAGGCTTTGGGGCATATGGCTGAGGTTTACGAAATCCTGGAGATAGTAGTTAAGGTGAATTCAGAAGCGTTATTCTCCAATAAAAGAACTTGGGGAAGTCATTGAAATTAATGAGAAACTAGTTTAAAGCACATAAGATAAATAATGTCTTGATGTTAGCGGGTACTGACCTGGAACTCATTGCCATGGAAATTAATGGAGGCATCAGCAGCTTCAAAAAGGGGCTAGGGAAATAGGGATATGGCTGCAGGTCCACAAACAGATACTGAAGGGAATGGGCAGGATTATCCTGTAATTGATGTTGGTGGAGAAGGATTAGGAAGGGCCAATTTTCCTTGTTTCCTCATATTCCCAGTTTCCTTCATATTTCTTAGAAAGCATTTTTTCAAGAAATTAGTTAAGCAGTGGTGGTTTTCCACTTGAGACTGCTTCTGTAGCGCTACTATAATTATTAAATATACATATTTATATATATATATAAATGACGGCATCATCTTCCATAAATGTGCGTCTGGCAGGCTGCTCCCGCTGTCTTTTCAGAGCCAAACTCAGATAATTCCTGTGGAAATGATTTCGTGCTCATGGCTCTTTGATCCAGTTCAAATTTACTGTTTTACGGAAAGCCTCTTTCCTTGGCTCTGTTTTTGCGCAGCTGTAGTTGTCCTCAGTTAGTTCAGGCTGGGCAGATGTCCTTGGGTGGCTGTGATTTACACCCAGATGGAATGACCCAAAGGGCCAGGGCTGAGCAGGCTTTGGGCAGGTACAGCAGCATGAGAACTGTCCCTGAAATAGGGTCACATCCCTGCTGCTTGCTGCAAAACTGCTTAATTTTACCAGGTGGCAGTCATGGAGGAGTGTGTTGGGAGAAGACACAGGCTGTTACCTGCATCTACCCCCAATTTAAGGCGCTTGTTGGCTTGCACCACACAACTGGAAGAAAAAAGTGGGCTGGTCAGTTGGCCACGGGCACTGGACATATCTGGTGATATCATCCCAGGTGATGATCTGGACCAGCTTTCAAAGCTCGTTTTTTTTTCTGTCTTCCTGGTGGGAGTACTTTGTAAAGACCTGAAGCTGCTCCTCCCCACTAGAGTTTCTGAAGGGAGAAACAGTTTTTTCTATTTGGCTCTTGTTTTCCCGTGGCTCAGATTTGTTGTGCTCCCAGGTGGTTTTTTTTTGAATAGACTTAATAAAGACTTGCTGACCACCTGGAGAGCGCCAGGATCTCACTGACTGAATGTGTGCAGTGCTGGAAGAACTCTGCAAGGTGTCTAAAATCTGAATCTGGAGAACAAAACAGGAATTTCCCCCCCCTGTTGCCTCCTGGCTGCTGGGGACACGTGCCAGCACAGCCTTCTTGCACAGGGCCACCCCTGGGCAGCCTCATCTCGGGGACAACTGGAACTTGATGATCTTTAAGGTCCCTTCCGACCTGAACCATTCTATGATTCTATGACAAGGATGGTCCCTCCACAGCACGGGATGAAAGCCAGCGGGAGGAGAAGCCCTTAGAAGCCGTGACAACTTATATAAGGATGATCCGCCGCCTCCAGGGAAATGAAACAGCATTTCACCCACTTGATCTCCTGTAATCACATAACATCTGTAATACAATCTAGGAATAAAAGACAAATGACAGCTCCCGTCTCGTGCCGCTCAGCTCATGGTGAAGGCACCACTGAGCAGCAGCTGAAATTTGATGGACAGATTTCCCAGAAATAAGAGGATAGAAAATCAAACCGATAACTGCCTTTTTTTTTTTTTTTTTTTTTTTAAAGTTATATTGGATTAAAGCGTGGCTGTGAGTATTTTGTCATCTGAGCTCAGATTTCTGCGGGTGAATATGATTATTCCAAGATTTGAGGCTCGTATCGTTCATAGCAACGGCAGGTTGAAATCCAGCAGCTCGTTGATGTGGCCGAGCAGAACTGGGTAAATGGTTTCAGGTTAGCAGCTGATGGCTATCTCTTCCTCATATTCCCAAAGGGCTGGGGGATAAAAACCCAAACCTATGAACTTTTCCACTGTATTTGGCAAAGATTATCTGGGCTTGAAAATATTTGAAGAGTGCTTATAAGGTATTTTCAAAATGAAAAGTATTACTGTGTTTAATTCTGCAGATCACAGGGCATTATTTTTGATGCCAAACTGACCGATGTGTAAAATTAACTTGCAGCAAAAGCACCGACAGCAAACTGCACATATAGGTTGTTTATTTATTTTTTGGCAATTTAGGCTGATGTGAGTTTAGACTTAGGGTTTTCCTTTTTTTTTTTTCTGAAATATCCAGGTAAGCTAAATTTAGAGGGACCCACACAAAATTAAAGCACATTCATATAGTGAGTGTATAAGTATGAAGACATGTTTACCTCAGGCCTGACAGTAGTGACTGATAGTTTGTGGTGTAAACACCCCGCAGAGAAGACCAGCAACAGCACATTTCACCAGTGCACTTAAAAACATTGATTTGCTGACCCTTCATTTTCTAGTAGTTTTTCCACCTCCACCTTTTTCTCCCTCCTCTCCTGAGCCTGAAGATGGAGAGTCTGCAACAGCTTCACGCCAAAATGCTGGATTTGAAGCAACGATATGGTCACAACTGCCAGATCCATCATTTCCATGTGGAAAAGGGGGACACCTTATTCTCTCAGCTTAATTTAGGTGCAAATACACCAACTACAGGTATTGTGGCCTGCGATTCTCAACACAAAATCACACTTACCTTTACTCTTCCTTACTGAGGTAAGAGAAGAGGCCTTGCCAAAAGTCTCTAATCTGAGCATCTTTTCTGTTTCTGAAGATAGGCCGAGGTATTTTTTCCTAAGCAGTAGCTTATAACTTGGTCTGGAGTTGTTGCAGTACCTGGCTCTGATGCTGACAAGGTTTCCCCCAAACTTTTCTCTTTTGCAGTAAGACCTCCTGCACCAAAGATGGGAGAAGGGCAAGGAATGTGCTGCCGAGCTGGGACTTGTGCTGTGAGAAGACCACAGCATAGGATGAGACACATCTCTGTTCAAAACTCCAGTGGTTGCAACCATTCTAGATGATGTTTTCAGAGGCAGGTGAGGTGTTTTGGGCTCCTTTTCAAGGCATCTACCTCTCCAGTTTGTGCAGTATATTTCTGCCATGTGTCCATCTCTTCCCCATCCATCTTCTGGACCCCAGGCCCAGAGCTTCTTCTCAAGTCTTAGAATAAATAGATTGCTAAATGAACTCATGTTCAGTTGCCAGTGAACCCTCCTCAGTAGTTCCAGACAGCACATCAAGGGGTAATAGCTACTGATTGTCGTTTAGAGGTTCAGGTTGGACTGTAGGAAAAATTACTTCACCAGAAGCATCTTGAAGTGGCTCATAGGGTCTGTCAGATCTCCAACTTTGCATCTTTTCAAGACCTGACTGGATGGAGATATGGCAGACCTGAACTAGTGATGACAACAGTCCAGTTTCAAGCAGGAAGTCGGATTAAGTAATCTTCAAACAATATTTCTATGGTTTTGTGATTGTCCGTGTTCTTAAATTGTCAGAATGCTCCTTTGAATGGGCTTGGCCTGAGGCAAGTATGTGTCTCTTGAACCATCACTTGGGAATTAGCTTGAGCCATTCCCAATAAGCAGTTTGGGTGGTGCAACCTTGTTTATGAGGGAAGGAGGATGGCACAATAACAAGGCACTCTGTGCCAGTTGGCCTCGGTCCAACTGGCCTCGGCCTTGGCAGAATGTCCAGAAAACATACAACTAATTAAATTTCCTGGGATAGATGTGTCCTGTCGAGGAATGTAAAGTGGCAATCAGTGGAGATGGGTTTCCCGCTTGGCTGTGTCTCTGGTGAAGGCAATCACAGCCGGGCCATTTTGCCAGCTTTGACAGAGGGCTAACAAAACCTGCACTTATTTACTGGAGCACTCGGATCACTAGTTTATTACTTTAAAAGTTCTTTAAAGGGTGAAAATGACAATCATTTATCACTGCTGTCAAGAGGGTAATCTAGTTGTGATCTTGCAGATATGTTTCGGAGTATTCTGTAGCAAAATAAAATTTGTCATTGTCTTTCTCCGTAGAGATGTTGTGTGATGTTGAATTCAATTAGGATATACAATAAGAGGGGGTGCTGTCACATAATAACTTGATTTCTAAGACCTGAAGTTTATTGCCTTGAATTTTTGGTGCAGGCTTTCCCATCAAATAAAGATGAGACTGTGGTAGCCTTTGCTCAGGGCTGGTCTAGTTCATGGGCTCCAGGCTACATGTGTCTGTCAGCAAGGTGGTAATTCAGCGCTTTGCAAATTTAGATATTGTTATCATTTATGTCTAGGTGGGGTCACAATAATTCTCTTTCTGGATCAGCCCAGGAGGAAAGCCATCCATTTTGTCACCAGCACTGACTGGGATCAGCACTGGGGAGAGCCTGAGATTCTGGAAACCAGTGGACAAAATGTTCAGTACCAGATGGTGAAAGAAAAAAACTGCAAATAGCCCTGCAGCAACGGGTCTGGAGCGAGAGACCAGGGAAATTCCTAATAACCACATTTATACCTTGTTTTTCTGACCTTTGCCAGTGGGTTTATGTTGCATCCAAAAAGTCTCTTCTGTTTTTTGTTGATGCCCACCATTAGCAAATGTTGAATGCAGATGAGCTCTGTCTCTGGAGGGCTGTGCTGTGGTCAAGGGGAAGGAGAGCACAGTGCCTTTGGGCACAGCTGGCCTGTGTGGCTGCTGTCACGGGGAAGGACGTGGGCAGAAGGTCATGTAAACAGGCTGGTGCTTAAGGCTATGGATAAAGTCTGCCTCAAATCATTCTCCCTTTACCATTTGGGGCTGAAAGTGGGAAAAACAGATACTTGTGCAAGCACAGGATTAGCCACCTCTTCCTCCTAACAACCTTCTGAAGAAGAGACTTTTATTTCCATTCCGTAACTGGTGAAGTCGGAGCAGGGAGGTTACACTTTCTCCAAAGGCATGTGGGGAGTTGGTGGGAGGGTTTGAATTCCCTCCTGTCTCTTCTGCTTCCAGCCCTGATTTTAGCCCAGTAGAGGTTGCTGCCCCCCTTCTTGGTTCCTGTGTTCTTTGTCCCTCCACATCTACTGGTGGATGGTGGAAAACTGGTCATCGGGTCCCCTCTCCAAGTTCAGTCCCATACATCTTTTATAGTAGCCACATTTATCATCCCATATATTCATTCCATTAGTGACAGATTTACTTGATTGTAATGCAGCATTCAGCTCAGCAGGGCATTTTTTTTGAGGTGTTTTAGTCTTTTTAAAATAAAAAAAAAAAAAGATTTTTTTGTAGTGGTACTTTGCAAAAGAAACATTTTCAAGTAACATATAATTATATTCTACAGTTGTCAAACAGAATGGTGGTTAAGTGGCTGTTCAATAACATGCAGCAGCAATGCTATATCAGGTACTAACGGTGCTTCTCTTTCAGCTACAGTGTAATTATTGGTATTTTAGGCAAAGTACTGCATTTATTCCCACGTGAAAGTGCTGCTGTAATGTGGGAAAGTAGTCTTATATCATAATGCTTATAAAAGTTCATAGGCATGCGAGCGAAAATGAACATGTCAATCACCCTAGAAAGAACATGGAGAACTGTTCATCCTTTCTAAAGTCAGTAGCTTTAAAAAAATAGTGCAAGTGTGTTAGTGGCACCTAGTTCTTGTGTGTTCTGCAAAAGTTCTGAAAACCTATTGTCTTCCCCCACTTTATAGGGTAATAGCAGGGCTATAAAAGATGCTTGAATGTCGAGGGCAGCAGAACATAGTAAAGGCCATTCCAATGTTACTCAAACTGGTAAGTTCTCAGTTCAGCACGTTTTTCATAGCACCCTAAATTAAACACCCAAAACTTTTATAAGACAGCGTTTGAGTCTAGAAAAAAAAAAAAATACTCTGGAGGAGCTAAGTCATCTCTTAAATTCTTGATGTCAAGGTGTGTTTTCTACAGCGTTTTCAAACCTGGACACACTGAGAAGACTTAGCAAGGAAAGCTCCACTTGTCAGTGTTTTGTGCATCTTAAGTATGTGTTTCTGTAGGTATTAACTTCCTTCATGGTTTGCCAGGATAAGAATGTGGGAATGTGGGGAGAGAAGCACTTTCAAGACTGAAAAGATGTCTGATGTCCTGTCCTACCTCCTTACACAGGAGCAGAGATGCAAGTGCAGGGGCTGATATGCTAGAAACTTAACATGCTCATTACCAGAAGTACAGGGAAAATTTGTGAACATTTATTAGAATTTGGAATGGTTTCTCACCCAAAATATTTCTTTACTGAGGATTTCAGCAAAAGTGTGTTTGCAAAACAGCGTCTTTTCTATGCCTGAATACTTGTGTTCGTGTCAAAAATGTAGTAGCTGCCGAGGAACAAAAATGCTGGCTGTTTTTTAGACGGGTGCAATTTGTCCACTGTTGTTATGCTTGAATCTCTAAAAAGATCTGTCTGGGGAGAAAGAAAACAGCATTGTGTGAAATGCGTCCAGTCACACGCCAAACAAAGATTAACTACCTCTTTAGGGATTACCTGAAATGTACACTTCTTTATGTATTCTCTTATTCTCGAGAACAACCGATGCTTTCATACAAGACAGGATTGTTTGCAAAGAAGATAATGGCTAAATGTGTCAGATTTCTTCACAGTGAATCATTCAAAACAACCTTACTCAGAATTATTTTTTTTTTCCTCGAATAAAGAGCTGGTAATAGAAGAAAAGGAAGGTTTATTGCCCAAAACATGGAGCACGAGATACAGGTTGAAAACACAGCTGGATTATTCCATATGTACATTGCTGCAGCGAATGAGCAGAAGTTTTATTTGGTCCATAAATCTTTCAGAGGTACAGCCTTAGATGTCAGCTGCCTGCCTTGCTGTACTGTGTCCTGAAATGAGTAATATTATCTGTGAACCTCCGTTGTGGCCTGTGTATTCCTAACAAAATAGCTACTTTTTCATAGCTTTAGTAAACCGTGGTGAAAGTTCCAGACCAGAAAGTGAGTTGCTGTCTTGCTGAATAGTGGCAAACAAACCTTCTTTGGTGTTAATTCCTCTAACTCCAAACTCAGTAGAATCAGAAGCTGACTGTGCTAAAACAAAGTGCTGTCACTTGCTGAGTCAAGAGTCATCTCTATATGGGATGAGCAAACTCTTTCTCCCAGACTTCAGTCTGAATCATTAGGTTGGATGATATCACAAACAGTGCTTCACACCCGTCATCTCAAAGATGGAAGAATGAGAGATTTGAGAATCAGAGGGAATTAACAGAACATTTTCTGGCTGATTCTTCCTTCCCTTGAAGTTCACAAGGTATTTCCTGCACGGGCTCCTGCTGCCTTGCACTTGTCATTAAATCAGTGTGAACATCTCACCAGTTTTTCCAGACCTAGGGCATATGTAGTGATAGGACAAGGGGGAACGGTTTGAACTGACAGAGGGGAGATTTAGATGACATGTCAGGAAGAAATTCTTTGCTGTGAGGGTGGTGAGAGCCTGGCCCAGGTTGCCCAGAGAAGCTGTGGCTGCCCCATCC
>JAOXNO010000024.1:86775793-86790342 GCA_028565335.1 Limnodromus scolopaceus
CTGCCCAGGGCAGGGGGTTGGAACTGGATGATCTTTAAGGTCCCTTCCAACCCAAACCATTCTGTGATTCTGTGATATTCACAGCAAAACTCCCTGGTAAGAATCACTCATAACTTCAACTCAGCTTCCCGTTTTCCCCTGAGGAGTGTTTAAATTAAATTGCCTGGGGCTTTCTGGGACCTCTTTTTGCAGAAGGAGAGAAGATTCACTCTTAACCCTTTGACATCGACAACTCCTTCCTTCTCTCCACCCCGGCACTCTGCTTATTTAATTACTTCGCTCCTCAGCTAGGCAGAAGTGAGCATTTGGCACCAGAATGGCTAAGTGGTCCCAAAGTGCCGTCAGACAGTGGAAGACCAAAGGCCTTGGGGACAGACCTTGGGGAAAGAGGTCGTTCTGCTCTGGAGCCCTGATCTGAGGCTGGCTCAGTTCTATAGTGACAGAAGCTCACACAGCGACTGTTGTCTCTGGCAGAGTTGCCCCTGAGGCATTAAATGCAATCAAAAAGAAGTCAGCAGGGCTCTATAGTTCATTTCCCAGTGGTGTGCTACTCAATAATGTGCTTAATATTTTGATAAGTTTCAGATGCGTGGTAATAGAGAGATATATCTGTGCAATACCATCTTTCACTTCTTTGAATACAGCCCCTCTAGGCAAATTCAGTAGCATCTCTCCAAAGTAAAACATAAAGTAAAATCAAGCACCTCAAAACCAGAAAGATAAATCATTTAAACTCTCAGGGAAGCATAACCCTGAGGTTGGACTGATGAATCCCTATACTTGGCACATCAGTTATTTCAATAGGTGATTCAAAGATGAAGGAGGCCATGACCTGAGGCTGTTTAAAAATCAATGGTGGTGCAGTTTAGCAAGCGTGCTATTTACTTCTTGGGCTTTCACACAATGAATGATTAATTAAAAAATATAGATAGTAAAAAATTAATAATTTTAAACTATTTTCTCTTAATGACTGATCTGTTTTTTTTCTTCTCCTAAGGATTGTTTATCTGCCTCACTTTATTTTTGTTTACTGAGGTTTGAAGATGACCCCTGGTAAGAGGTCATTTTTGGTTCTGGTAAGAATTTTCTGTGTGATGAGATCTAAAGCTTCCCCCATTAAATACAACTCCCAGGCATTTCTGTAATCAGGGCTTTGGTGTAACTGTCAATGGGGTGACAGCAGTCTCAAGAGCCTGGGGCTAATGTGCATCCAGGTCTGTAGATTCAGGCCCTGGAGGAACATAAATGGCTATACCATAGAGTTATCAAAACAAGAAAAACATGCATTATTTATCTGCTAGAGTGGAACTGTAAGGAGTTACAGTAAGGCTGGATAGTTTCTGAAATACACCCTTAGTGCCTAATCTTAATCTAAATTGTACTTACATCTGTCTCATTTGCGGAGCCAAATTTGAACCACAATTTGACAGCAGAAAAATGTTCCTGTTGACCAAAATAAGCCTTTTCTTCTTTGCTGTGGGACTCAAGGACTCTTGCTGTGGCAATTTAACAAACATGCCAGTTTAGCACTAGCGTTGTGGGGAGGTCTGATATCTTCACTGCGACTTCTTCCAGCCACCAAATCTTGGCCAACATCTTGGTCCTTATCTTTGAAATGACCATCAGAAGTTTGGACTTGGGCTGATCTGAAAGGTTGTGTGAACATAAAAGATGGAAGGTGTTTGGGAACACAGTTCCTTTGGCATATTTGTGTCTGCGGAGGGGGCAGGTCCTTTGCTAGCTCTTTCCATGTCCTCATGTAAGGTCCATTACGTCCCCTACGTGCACAATTAATTATTGTATTAGGCACACGGTTTTGCCTTCTGCCTGGGGTGGAGGTGAGCAAATACCGACCAGTGTGTTGCTTAATGCAGTAGCAGAAGGGATGCTGATATTCTGGGAACAAGAGAGCCGCAAGGATTTCTGCAGAGGAGAGCGAGTGGCTGATCACTGCTCCCAAATCCCTGCGAGCTTTGTGCATCCAGCTGCTGAGGTTACGCTGACAGGGCTGGTCTATTAAGAAAGGTTTTCAGAAATGTCAGTCAGCTTTGTTTAACAAACAGAGCTTTCTGGCAAGTGTCACGGCATAGTGGAATGGAAGGAGGCTGAATATGACCTCCGTGGAAGGTTTTTTGGTCTGAAAACTGGGGTAAACAACAGCAAGAGAGAGAGTATTTGTGGGACTGAGAACTCACTCGGCTCCAAACCATCCAACCAACTTCCTTGGCACTACTGGCTCGACAGAAAATGGCCAGGCTAGCAGAGACAGCCCAGCTGGTGTCTGGAGCTCATGATGCCCCTAAGACTGATCCCAGGAGCAGCAGCCAAGAGATATGACCTATTGGAAAAGTGCTGGCAAGGACTTGGGCTGGGCTGGCTTCACACAGAGCTCGTTTCAGCAATGAGATTTTTCTCCATAAGAGGAGAGAGATCCCTGCCCTCTACCTGCATTACTCACAAAATTTAGGGGGGTAAGACCCTGGCCCAGGTTGCCCAGAGAAGCTGTGGCTGCTCCATCCCTGGAGGGGTTCAAGGCCAGGCTGGATGGGGCTTTGAGCAACCTGGTCTGGTGGGAGGTGTCCAATGCTCAGGGCAGGAGGTTGGAACTGGGTGATCTTTGAGGTCCCTTCCAACCCAAACCATTCTGTGATTCTATGATTCTATGAAAATGCACTGAGCCTCCAACCTGGCCCTGCTCTGTCACTCTGTTGTTCTGTTGTCCCAAATAATTTTGTCCTGAGAAGCCACAAGAAATAACAAGATCATCTAACTGTATTCCTTGTTATGTTTTTTGATGTTAAATCAAAATACCTCAACACTAAGAGCTCAGTCCTGGTGATCCCGAGTCTGTGGGGAGAGGAGCCTGGCATCGCTCTCAGGACGTGGTCTGCATCTCAGATGTCTGAGAGTATATTAAGAACAGGAGAAAGAAAATACCACTCACCACCACACGGTATTAACAAATTATTAAAGACTGTACTTTCCTTAATTTTCATTGGTAGCATTAATGTGATGCAGGTATGACCCAACAGAAAGAAGATCAAATCCCATGGATTCTCAAAGTCATCGTGGACCCTGGCTTTGCTGGTGAAGAGTTACTCCTGTCTGTGGCTTCAGAGTCGTTTTTCTGGCTCCTACAGCACAGGATGCATTTTAAATTTCTACCACAGATCCATAAAGAAAAATATTTATAGTGTCTGTGGTAGGTAATCATTTCAGATATTTATTAAAAAACAAAAAGGCATGCAATTCTTCTTCTGAAATAAATAAATTTAAATCCTCTACTCTTTAAAGAGTGAGCAGCATCATGGGGAATTTTGGTGTTTAATCTTGTGTGGTCACAGTACTCTGAAATCAGCTAACTTTTAAAAAAAAAGTCACTGCACAACCAAGCAGTAACGCATATTTTTAAGGCTGCTCGGGTTTTTGATGTGATAAATCAGTATGATTCTGAGAGCCTTTTATAGCAGTAAGACAGTTTCCACAGAGTTTGTTCCACCTTGGTGTTTAGCTGGAACTTCATCTCAAAACATAAATTTGCAAAGATTTTTCTCAGTCTTGAGGCTTTCAGAAAGTTTTTAAAAAAGGATGGGGACATCCACATGTTTGTCTGAGGAAAAAACGCAGCCAGTTGGAATCTTAGAAGAAACTTGTAAACTCTGGATAGCTTAAGAGATCTGACACATTATATTTTCTGTGGGTTACTTTTGCACCTCTGATTATCGACAGGGAAATATTTCCTGAATTATACCCATTGTGGTGGAAGCACCTGCGGAATCACAGAACACAAAGACATTGTTGAATTAGCATTATAATTGCTAGATGTTTTTATAGGCTTGGTGTGGCTGCACTCTTGAGGAAACGGAACTAAAAAATGATTTTTATTGCTTAATGCATGGCTCCACTTTGAAAGGATGTCAGTAACAAGTTGTAGTTCGTATTAATTTTACCTGGTCTGAATTTTACCTAAAATAATACAAAATAGCTGGACTGGCCTATAGTAGAGAGGGGGGAACGGGAGGTCTGTGTGTGCCCCAGTCCCTGTGCAGAAGGTGGGTACTTGCCCAGAGATGCTATGAATGACCAGTATTTTGGTGTGTGGAAGCTGAACAGCCATTTTTTAACCCTGCCGTTGTCCCTGAGAGGACCAAGTGTGGGTGCTGGACTGAGAGTGGACCTGCTGTCATTGAATTGCCATTAGCATTGCCATCCTCAGGCGGTTCTAGTTTGGTGCTCACAACCTCCAGACTTTGCTCTCACTCTTGATCCCTGAGCTTAGCGTCACTAGTGGGTTGTCACAGTGGAAATGGAATCCCTAAAAGTTCTCAGGACTGCCTAGTTCACTGCATTTGGATCTTCTCGTATAACTGAGGTGTTATTGCTGATCATTTATTTTGACCTTGACGGGGCAAATATTGCCACATTATCAATCAAACTCTGACTCTTGAGGGGAAAAAAAGCACAACTTTGTCTTCTATGGGTAACTGGGTTTTAATTTCAAGACAACATTTATAAAGTCTCATTTCATTAACAATTTCTTCCCTTTTTAAAAATCTGCTAGCAGATTAAAAAAAAAAAAAGCAAACACCAGAAAGCAGAAAATATCTATAAGAATTCCTGACCTTGGTTATGGCTATGGCAACTCCATCTGAGTAATTGAATTAATCAGTAACTATGCCCTTATCAAATCCCCACACTTACCTGTCTTGCTGCTGAGCATTTTTGAGTTCATATGCTTAATCTTGGATGACAGAAGTGCTGACTATGTAGTGTCATGAGGAGAAAATGGTGCAGGAGACCCTCAAGGTACCAAAGTGGCTGGGGAAGGACACAGGACGTGAGTGGAAGAGCCTAAACACTAGCTAGGCCATACCAACATTATTGCCAGAAAAAATGTATTACATAGGGGTTTTCTGGGGTATGAAGTATTTTGGGCAAGCGGAGGTTATGTGAGATCCTTCACAGCTGGAAATGTTATCGTAACCTTTGGCATAAACATGAGCTTCTGTGTAGGTACTTCACTCTTAACAAAAAAGTAATATTCATGTAAATGAATAATAAGAACTATTTTCCTAGTCCTTTAAAGTTTCCTTTCTGCCTTGGGAACTTTCATCAAAAAGACAGTGAATCTCTGAAGTTACTGCTAATGTTGTGGGCTTACTGGGTTGACTGGGAAAACAACAGCTACCAACATACTTTATTTTTCTCAGAGTCCTTCTGAGGCTCAGCTGGACAACATGAGTGGGGTTGGGTACAAGCTGCATCTGCTTATGTTATTTTGTCGGATTTTACAGTTATTTTTCAAAAGTAAGTCCTGCATAAGGAGAGGATATGCCAGGCTGTGCTGGAACATGCATAGGTCAGAGTAGCTCCCTCTCCATTTGCCTGTGTGGAGCCACGTTGTAGCTCTGATCTAGCTTTATTGAAAAGGGAGTTTAAATTTTACAGAACTGAAATTATTTTTGCAATTAAATTCAAATTCTTCAGAATTTAATTTGCATAGAGGGTAGATCAATTATGCTTAAATCCCCCTGTGGTCTGTGATGCTGAGACTCGTGGCCAAATAAGTAATACTGGAGAATGACTCCAATTTCTCTGCCTGTCACAAGGCAAGGGTGTGTATGAAGCAGACGAAGAGAAGGAGGGGAATGAGGTGTGGACAGTGGCCATAAGGTCTTTGAAAGCCATCACACTCCCTCCTCAGACCCTCACAAGTTTTGCTGAGATGAGCTCCAAGAGCAACGATACAGAGTTTGCCCAATCCGCAGGACACCCTTTCTTTTGAAAGCTGCTGCAAAACCAAACCCTGATCCTTCAGCATATTTTGAATGTCAGATATGATTTATGAAATGAGTCTTCAAGCCTTATTTCCTTTTATTACTGAATAAAAGTTTTTCAAATGCTTATTAAGATAACCTGAGAATCAGGGAGGAAAACAATGAATCACTCGCAAAGAAGAAATGAATCTTTAGGAGAATCCTAAAAAAAAAACCATTTATCATTCATGCTTCTTCATTTATCTCCCCAGGCTGAGTTAGAGTCCCGTCTGTGTGACTGATGCTGCCTCTGAACAACCTTCTCCCCCACCTCCTGCCTTGCCTTTCCCAGGCTAGTCCTGCCACCCACCTGGACAAGTCAAGGGGCTGAAGCTCCTTCGAGGTGGTGGGACAGGGTTTTTCTCCCTCTCCCCCCGTCACCGTTCATGTTGCAGCCAGTTCAAAGAGCGAACACAAATCAATATGCTCAGCTGCCGAAATCAAGCAAACCTTATGGGCTATTCTGTGTTGTCTTTCATGATTAAGTCATTTTTTTGCCTGTGGATTCTTAGGCTGCTGCTACAACAAGAAAAAGAGCGATTTCTTCAGGTGAGGAGCTGAAAGATCAAATCCAGAGATGTTCATTTTGATCCTGGTCCGCACCCAGAAACACTTGAATGTAATGGCTGCAAGGTAAAAGATATTAAGCCCTTCTTAGGCAGTGTGGCTTGCGTGTTATGGCCAGGTGAAGTGTAGGATGTTTATTCCTGTCACCCAGGTACCCCCTGGTGTGAGATCCTCATCTGCTCAATCTGTTTAATCTCTTCTGTAGTTTAAAAATATTATTTTTTTCCTACAAATCTTCTGTCTCTCATTACAAAAGCACTACCAAAAAACCAAAAAAATATTGCTTGCTGTGCTCGTCTGTATGTTAGCTCAGAGATTGATTTTTCCAGCTCAGAGCATCGGTAACAAATGGAAAAGTTTGGAAGCGTTTCTGCACAACGCGCTAATGGATAAGATCCTCACCCCACTCGGTGCAGGACTGGACTGGCCTCGCTGGTAAGTAATATAGAGCAATGTCTGAAAAAGGCAAGAAGAGAAGTGGGGTCTAAAAAGTCATCTGCTCACCTCCAAACATGTTAGCTTCAGTTTCTGTAAGGAAGAGCTGCTCCAGCACTGGACTCCCTCCCTTTATACAGCACTAGAGAACTCTGCAACTGGAGCTCCTCCTCTGCACTAAAAATGCAAGAGCTTTGTAAGACTCCGTGTTTATTCTCAGTCTGCATTAATAATGGAAACCTGCAGGAAAGAAAAAAGACACCTATCATGTGTCACCTGCAGATGGGCACAGGGACCTGTACGGTCAGGAAGGTACTGGGACCCTGGGTGTGCTGTGGATGCTCTTTGGAGAGGAGCAGCTTCCTCTTTCCTCATTGGAAAACATAATCAGCAACTAAATTGCGTTAAATCTTGAAGAATTAAACCCCAGGTTCAGGAAGTATTGCTTTGGGAAAGAACAATTCAGCAGTTAGCTGAGTCTCCATGTAGGACTCCGAGCTTAGTTGTCTGAAGATGGCCTGGTGGAGTTGTTGGGATTGAGGGTTGGGAAGTGAAACAGTTATTCTTTCTTCAGCAAGAGCTTTGGTATCAAACATCGGCACGTAGCTCCTGTGCGGTGCACAGGCACAAACACAGAAGCAAACATCTTTTGTCTGCCTAATATAATGAAGATATCTCCCAGTTTTTGACAAAGGTTGCTCTGAACTTCTTGTTCCACCTGTCAAGCCCTCTGCCTTGAATGCCTCCTGCACCTCCTGGATTCTGCTGCCAATATGTAATTTCCCATTGAAAATTGTCTCTTTTTAGAATTGTCAGAGAGAACAACAGAGCCAACATCCACATCTTTGCCCAAGGCCATGGGTGAAATACTAAAAAGAAGCCCAAATTTACCATGAGAGTTCTTGAAAACTGCAGAAACATTCCTTTGAAAAAGCCCAACAACTGACTTCGTTGCTCAAACCAAAACGAATTTGTTATTATCTATAGTCCTTTTTTAAACGTCAGTCTTGAAGTAACCAGATGCCAAACTTACCACTGAAACTAGTGGTGACTTTGGAATGTAAAACTCCATCAAGGCTCCAGTGCAGCAGCATATATTCTTTCTCTTGTGATTTTAGATATTATTGAAACTGCTGCTATGAACTAAAATCTCCCACGGCTGGATCGCAGCTCTGCTGCAGACCTATTCCATGGCCCACTTCACAATGACTTTGGAGAACCCACGTAGAGAGGCAGTGGGACCAAAACTCTTATGCAGTATGCACAGATTATCAGGAGCTATCTTTTTGTTGCCATTATGTTAGTAACAAAACTGCTGGTGATTTACTGGTGCAGGAGAGAGATGTTAGTAATTCCTGGGTTTAGTGTTATATACAAATAAGAAATATTTTCATTTTATGACTATAAATTCAATTGAAAAGCCAGACTAAATGTCGTGCTACCACAATTAATAATAAAAAAAACCCCAAACAGTAAGTAAATAGCCAAATGGTAAATCATATTTTAAAGTCTATTGACTGTATCGATTGGAGAGAAATGGGCAGGATGGGAGAAACTCCACATCTTCAAATGGAAGACAAAAAGATAATGACATTTTTCACTGCATACTCTGCGAAGGCCCAGCTGTACTTTCATCTCATTAGCTTTACCATGGTTTTTTAAATACTGAATCATGTATAAAGGTTTGGGGAGATGATCTGAGTTTAGACTATGTCTGTGTAGATTTTATACCTATACTGGGACCATCATGCAATACAATATAACACAATAATACAATATTGTACCCCAAATTATTGCAGATGAGATCCTCTTCCTTATATTATAGCACTATTTCCCCCCTGAAACGAGATGACAGAAAAAAGCAGTTGATTTCTTTGAATCAATGAAGCTGTCTCATCCACTTGCCCAGCGCCACCATGTGCATTTGTGTCTGTGTGCATTTATGTGACGTGTTACTGGAAAGGGGCTGTCAGAAGGCAATATCTGCAGGAGCAGAGCAGAGAGGTTTTAGGGGTATGAAATCACAGCAGACATTCCAGTTATCCCATTAAGCCGAGATGTGACCTTTAAATGGAAGAGTGATACTTTGGAGGCTGACATTTGATTTCCCAGCGTGCTCCCAGCGTGTTGTAATTTGCTAGGAAACAATGAGTGGCATTCATCTGAGGCCAAAAGTTTCTTTTGGAAGTGCACAATATGCTGTGAAAATAGCAATTGCATTTTATGACTTGCCAGGCAGTCTTTCAACGTGCTGGTGAAATTATCAGAGAAGGAACGGGAATGGGTTTATAAATATTGCATGAGAGGAGCTGTATAAACAAACAAACAAAAAATCAATGGTCTCAGACATATTACTCCGTTTATTAAAGCAGTATTTATTCATACATTAAAAAAATAACATTGAAATATTGAAGGTATTTGGTCTAAGCTGGGAAAATGGAAACGATGGTTGTTTCAGGCTGTGTTTTTGGTGTCCTGTCCCTCAGCTCTGTACGGTTCATACGCTGCTGTGAGCATAACTCTGGACGTGGCCCTTCGTGTTGTGGGAAGTCATTATAAACACTCTGCCCGGCCTCAGCTCGGGAAAGGAGCCGTTACTTGCAGGGCACGTTGGTTCCTACAAATGATGGATGCTCAAAGCTCAAAGGAAAGGTGGGAAAAGCTCCAGGGACGAGAGCTTGGCTGCTCTCGGAGGTGAGCAGAAGGGAGGTGTTTGCCTGGCTGAGCTGTTTCCCACCCGGTGGACTTTGGTCTTGCACTTTCAGTGCCTCCTCTGTTGCACTTTCTGGGAATAAAATGTTATTTTCCTGCAGGGATGTGCCCTGCAGGATCCCTGGGTGGGATATGTGCGTTGCCCATGCGTGACTCAATTTTTTCACCTGATTTGATAGATTTGATTGATCTGATTGTTGGCAGATGACCACTGTGTTTTACCTGCTGCCTCACCAGGGAGCACCCTGACCCCAGCAAGTCCTGCTGGGCCAGCAGCCTATGAGATTGGTAGCCCTTTCCTTGGGCTCACAGCCTCCAGGGTCACACCCCCACAAGCTTGTCTTTTGCCACTCTGAGACACCACTCCTGCTGTGAGTTACTCACATTCCACTGTTAGTAGTGTGTTTTCGAAATTCAAAACAGAGGATTAAAAGTTTTTTCCCCATTTTCTTTGTTGATTTTTTTGATGGAGCAAGGTCTAGAACAGCCAGGTCACCTGTGAGAAATGGAACAAGCTGTGTTTTAACCCTGTATTCCTGTGATCTACCGGTGATGTTCCACTGCTTGGAGCTTGTGTCCTCATCTCCCCGGTTCAAGAAGGACAGTGAACTGTTGGAGAGGGTACAGCAGAGGACTACAAAGATGGTGAGGGGACTAGAACATCTCTTTTATGAGTCTTTTTAGCCTGGAGAAGAGAAGACTGAGGGGGATCTGATCAACGCCTATAAATACTGAAAGGGTGGGTGTCAGGAGGATGGGGCCAGTCTGTTTTCAGTGGTGCCCAGGGACAGGACAAGAGGGTATGGGCACAAACTGGAACAGAGGAAGTTCCATCTAAAGATGAGGAGGAACTTCTTTACTGTGAGAGTGGCAGAGCCCTAGATGAGGCTGCCCAGAGAGGTGGTGGAGTCTCCTTCTCTGGAGACATTCCAAACCCACCTGGACACGTTCCTGTGGGACCTGCTCTGGGTGACCCTGCTCTGGCAGGGGGTTGGACTGGATGATCTCCAGAGGTCCCTTCCAACCCCATAGCATTCTGTGATTCTGTGCTCTTCTCTCTTGAAATGAACCATTTACACCAGCTCTCCCCCAACAGAGATGGAGCCAAGTTCTGGGGTCTCCCCTGGCCTTGGTCAGGAGCTGGGGGGAAAAAAGTAACAGCCACTGAGGGCAGGTGAATGGAAAGATGGCAGGATGGTGATGCTCTGGGCACAGTCCACCTTGGGAGCTTCAGGTGGACCCAGGAAGAAAGGCAGGTTACTGGGACCATGGGTAAGTCCACACTGGGACTGGAAAGGAGCTGGTAACCACTGGTGTCTCTGACAGCTAGGGGGGGCTCAGGAAAAAAGAAAGGGTTTTGCCGAGTTCTATATGGAGTTTCAGTTTTTGTATCTTTTCTTTTTTTTTTTGGGCTTGTTTCAGGAACATTTGGGGAAGTCAGAAAACTGGCAGATTTCAGAGGAGAAATGTCAATGTTCATCACTAGTATTTTGCATCTTTGTCTTGCAGGGTGCTAAACAGGTGGTGGAACTGTCAGCTTCGGAATGGTGGGTTTGTTGTTTGCTGCCCTGGACAGGTTTTTCCAGCTGTATCCACCGAGACCTTGAAAAAGTAGCAGGTCTAGTGATACGGAGTGAACCAGCGTGTCACATCTTCTCAGGCTATTAGTGCCTCTGGGCTTTTGACAGCCAGGATCGTTCTGTAATTATTTTCCATCTCTACATGGTTGTTAAATGCTGTTATTCAATACAAAAAATGTTTCTCAAAATGTTCCTGGACTGTTTCATTAGTAATAATAGATTATTTTCCCAAACAATCAAAGCAGAAGTGAGCTTCAATGTCTCTGAAATTATTACAAAGGTAATTATATTAATTCCACTACTGCCAAATAGCATTTATAGTTATTTTTCGTGTCCAATCCAGTTATTCATTTTCTTTAATAATTTACAATTTGACTGTCGCCATGGCACCACTTTGCTTTGTACCTAGCAATAACGGTACTGCAGACAGGAAGCCGGCCAAGGAATGAACAATAGCACCTGAAATCTGAAGTCGTGACTGAGAAGATAATTTTGAATGAAAAAAAACCCCTAAATTCTGCCAGACCAGCCTGCCAGGAGGGTGAGACCGAATGCTGGGAGCAGGGCTTCCCTTACCTGCATCCTTTTGCTGGCTCCAAAACCAAAGTATTTAGGGAATGTAAAAATGACTAGACAGATTATCTAAGCCTTAAACGTGCTGAGCAGAAAGAAGTACATGTCGTCCTTTGTAATATTTTTTAGCCTTTAAAAATAAATTTTAGACAGAAGATCGACAACTCATAGTGAATCTCCTCTATTCTGTCTGTACTTTGAGACTAGAGAAGAAGTCGAAGATTAGTAGAGTTGAAGTTACCTTCAAACCCCTACCCTCCCATTTTTTTTTTTTTTAACTGAAAAGCAAATTGTTCAATTATCTTCTCAGGAGACAGTGTTTAATGATCTGTTATTAACTACTTGCCCTTCTTTCCATTGTTATTATCTCCCGCCTTAACTTTTTGGCACTGGTACATTTTTTGCTTTGGTTTGAATAATTAAGAGACGAATGATTACAGACTCAATCTGTTACAGTATCTTCTCTGTAGAAGGGAAATGCTGTGTGTTATTTGCACTACAATGAAAAAATAAACAGGAAAACAAAAAGGAAAAGAGAAAAATAGTAAGGAAAAGGAAAAGGAGAAAAGAAAAAGGGAAAAGGAAAAGAGAGAAAGGAAAAGGAAAAAGGGATAAGGAAAAGGAAAGGGAAAAGGAAAAGGAAAAGTTTTAACTTCTAATCTAGACAAATTTATATGACACCAAGGCCATTCTTTGGTTATGATTTTACTGATGGAAAAGCAGAACTCTTTAATCTTTCTTTAAATTGTCAAGTAAAAACAACTGCACACCTTAGACAATGTCAGCAGAGAATTATTTAGCTACTGTTATTTTTTCCAGTAGAGGGCACTTAAGACATATAACCAGATCACTGTGTATTAGCACGAAGGGCTGGTTATTTCACAGCAACACCAGTTCTCTGAGGCTTTAGAATCTGACTGTGTACCGGAGAAGTCTGTACAGGTTGTTAGTAAATGTCCCAACATTTTTAGCTTGATGCTAAAATAATCTGAATATTAATTTTACTTTGGAACTGATTAAACAAATTTGGATTATAGAAAATTCAGCAGCTTTCTTTAAAACAAAAGAAGAGTCAGAGAGACAGGGAGAGTGAAAAAGTGCCGTGAAAATTATCTATCACTTATAACAAGCCCTAATTTTATCTGTTAGATGTGTAACTGTCTTGCTTACGTGCTGCCTCTTGGCAGCTGTATCAAGGATAGCTTTTGACATCAAGTTTCAAATTCTGGTCATATTTGACTGCAATTTCAGTTTAATTCCCCATCATTAATTTTCGGGTGGCATTTGTGTTTTAAGTTGTTATTAGACAGCACCAGAAAGAAGGGTTTTTTTCATTTTAAATGCTTATTTTCTGGATTGTGGGTGGTACGTGCCTTCATATGGTTAACTTTGAATGCAACTCTTGGTGAACTCCTTCCTATTAGGGAGAAACACATTTTGCAAGTTGGTTTTAGGCCAGATCCCTTTTCCTCATCCCCTGCCCCGTGGAGGATTGAGTCTTACCTTGTACCCAGAGCCTGATGTGAGCTCCTTGCTTAGCCCCAACAGCTACAGAGCAAAGAATAACACTGGGATACGCCCTTGAACTCGTTTTATGAACTGAAGATTGATCTGGTTAAGCACAAACAAGCCCATCTTGCCGAGCTGACACAGAAGGTGATCATTCAAGGTAAGCACAATTTCTTCTCTATCTGTTTCCTTTTCCAGGGAATAGGTAACGACCATAATTAATTGGGAATTTTTCCCCTTGCTGGGCAAAAGCAGCCAATGCTGCGGGCATAAACAAACAGCTTCTCTTTTGAAAGGGCTTAGTAGTTTGGAAACATTATTTATAGTTAGTGTGAAGAATGTCAGGGGGACCAGCAACGTTGCTATCTTTTAATCGAGACCAATGTTTATATTTTACTGATTAAGTCATAACTTATTCAAAGAGGGGTTTGGGTTTCAAATGATGCAAAGGAATGTACCGTAGTGCGCCTTCCTCCCGTCCCCCCTCTGCCCATGGAAATACCCTCAGTTCCTCGCGTTCTCCCTCAGGGTACTCTTTGCCCCTCAGTGTTTTTCCACCTCTGTACTTCTTGTTCCCTCCATGTGGCCTGTGGCCACCACTCTACTTTCAACGCTGCTACGTCCTAAGAAGCCTTCATCAAAATACCTCTGGATCTGCCAGTTGAAGGTCTTCATCACAGATCATCCAGTCCCTCTGGTAACGTCTTCCAGTAAAATTGCTGATTTCCCCCATCATTTCTCATTCATCCCCAGCCTACCCTGAGGTCCTCCCCACTCCCCACCTCCAGCCCCCAGCTCTTCCATGTACTTGCTGCAGTGGGATAAATATCCCTCTTCCTCATTGGCTGTCGTTGGCTGCTGGTTGAGAAGAGCTAACTCTTTGTGATTAGTGACTCTCCAGGGAACACACACATATGTTCTTTGACCACCTGCCAGCCAGCTGGCTGCCAATACAGAAGCGATGCACGCTGATGTCAGCCTGCTGGCCAGGAAACCCTATTTTCTGGCTGGGAATTGCCAGCCTGACACCCTGACACAGCAGACGTGCAAGCTTTTCCTCAGGACTCACTTGCAGCAACAAGGAACAAATACAGGTTGAAGGGGTTCGCTGCGAAATTATCATCTCAGGGCTCACCAGAAGTGTGGGAAGATTACACTAATGCTCTGGTGATGAGTGAAATGATGTAATCATTTGCAAATACAAGTCGAATCATAGAATAATAGAATGATAGAATGGTTCGGGTTGGAAGGCACCTTAAAGATCATCCAGTTCCAACCCACCTGCCCTGGGCAGGGACACCTCCCACCAGACCAGGTTGCTCCAAGCCCCATCCAGCCTGGCCTTGAACCCCTCCAG
>JAOXNO010000024.1:86790442-86804218 GCA_028565335.1 Limnodromus scolopaceus
GAGCCTTCTCTTCTCCAGGCTGAACAACCCCAGCTCTCTCAGCCTGTCTTCGTAGGGGAGGTGCTCCATCCCTCTGATCATCCTCGTGGCCGTCGGCTGGACACGTTCCAACAGGTCCATGTCCTTCCTGTGTTGAGTTTGAAGTACTAAGGATGGTAGCACTATGATGTTAATGGTGGCAGAAGTTACTCAGCACCATACCTCCTGTTTGTCCTTCTCGGACCATTTGGGTGTAGATAGTTTTGGCCAGCACAGAATGGTATTATTTATTGTGTCACATCTACTTGCTTCTAAGAACAATTTAGCTGGACACGTGCAATGGTGCATGCAGGCTTCGAAGCCAAAGTAATATTAACGCGTGCTCGTCCTGGTCACTCTCAGCTAATGAATCTCATGAAGTTGCTTCTCTCCCAGCACCAAACTACTGCTCAGCAAGGAGAATGGCCTTCCCAGCAACGCATCTGTATGAATCGCAGCAGAGATGGAAACAGATTCCTATTACAGTCACAGGAAAAAAATGTTAAAAGTGAAATTCTGTTATAAGCAGATCATAATATTCTTTTTTTGCCAAAAGAAGCCATGCTTCATTTTCTGCTTCATTTAATGTATGTTATAAAGCAATTGCACACAACTTTACGAGCTAACTTTACCAACCAACAAAATACTGTGACTGTGTTTTATGCCAGGCTTTGAGGATTCCTTTTCCTGAAGCGTGCGGATACCTCTGTCTCCAAAAATATAACTTTTCCATAGTGGCCAGTGGTGAAATTATGCATTTGAGGACTGGGAGCCAGGGATTTTCTTCTATAGCCAAGGCTTTTTGACCACTCCCCATGCCTTTTGTGGGATTAACTCTTTTGAGGAGCATCTTGACTCTCTCATTCCCCAATTGACCACTGTGGAAGGCAGCAAAAAGGAGGGAGGCGATGAGAGATAAGCAAAAGAATGGGAAAAAAGGAGACCTGCATTCTCTCTCCAGAAGCATATGAACTAAATGGGCTCTTTTTGCTCCTGTCTGTATTTTTCCTGACCAGTGAAAACTCTTACCAGTTCTACCCATTGTCCCCCTCTTCCCTGCTGTTTTAAGAAGAAAGTGGCTCTGATTGGCAATTCTCTCCCCATGATTTGCCATGGGATAAATCTGACAGTCTTTAAGCAATCAGAATATGCCTGCATTTCTTTTCGCTGTGGCTGTCTTATCGTCTTATCATGATTCCTCAGCTTTTTCTCTCCCAGTTCTTTTCCTGTAGTGGTGAAGTGCGTTGAAAAGTCAGATTTATTTTGCTCATTAAATGGAATCCCCCTGTTTCTGTCGGATAGTTGGTGGGGAGAAGTGCTGGTGAAACAGATTTGAGGAGCATATGGGGCTGTTTGCAACTCGAGACATAATTAGCTGCTGTATAACTGACCTGTATAATCAGGAGTAGTGGCCAGTGCTGTCTTGGAAGGTAAAATCCCCAGAAGCATCATTCTATGGAGGCCCTCAAAGTCTCCTCTTTTAAGCAGCAATGAGTTTGCCATCAGTTTGCGGTTGCTGATGGGAGGCTGCTGCTGCTGCCCGTGTTCTTTGTCTTTCACTCCTCCTGCTGTCCCCTCCGATCCCGGCTACAGTATAATTTTCCATCTGTACATGAAAACCATTTTCTTTTCACTCAGTCAGAGCAGGGCAGAGATAACAATTTAGCTCTACCTTAGCCATGTGCTCCTCAAGTGTGCATGTCCTGGAACGTCTCCTCTGGGGTATCATGATTTTAAACGATGGCCAAACAATGGCACTTTTCAATTTGAACTATAACCATCGTGCATAAGAACATCTGTACTCTCCCATTAAAAAGCTGTTCCTCACAGCGGCACTTCATTATACCGATCTGTGTGGGGTTTTTTTCACAGCCTGAGCATTTTAAAGGGTCATTTGCAACTTAAACAACTGAAAGCAGAGGAGCAAGGCCAACTTTCTAGGTACGCTGATACACAGACTGAATTTCCCAGGCTGGCACGGTCTGGAGCTCTCTGTCAGAAGGGCATGTAGTTACCATCCGATTCGTATGTCATTGGATCACATCTTTGCGTTTATAGATTACAATGATTTCCCAATTTTTCTATTTGTCTTAGAAAGTTTCAGTATCCTCCTTAATTCTAACCCTGCTCTCAGCTCAGCTCCTTGTTGTCAGCTGGTAGATAATTTTCTTTGAGAGAGTGCACCTGGTCTTTGACCCACTTCTTAGATGAAATTGGTCTCCTCCGACGTTACTTCCAGCTTCCCCTCCTGTGAGTTATCTCGTCCTTAGATTTAGGCTGGAGCCTCTTCAATTGCTGTTCCCGAAAGAAGAACGTTGTATGGAGGAAAATGTCTCATCAGCAGAGGGTGGGATGTTTCCTGGTTAAATTTTGGTGGTTCATTTTTCACACTTGAATCCATTAAAATATTAAAATAACGATAATTAAAATTATTAAAATAATAATAATCCCACAAGAACACAGGTTCAATTACTCACAGTTCTTGCAGCAACTTGTCTTCACCCAGGCGTGTAAAAATGGAGGAAGTGTAAATCTCTGAGGAGGAAAGGGAGTTTGTTCCAACTTTAGCAGGTCTTATTGTTTCATCTTTGCCTTTTAGATCTGCTAAAAGAAAAAAATTTCCCGTGTCTACCAAACCTCTGTGTAGAATGAAATCCCCACGCATAAAATACCAAAGGCTACCGTTACTCTGTGCCTCGACCCCAGATGTAGTGTGTGTGTGTACTTAAAGGTCTCTACAGTTCTGGGGTTTATACATGTTGGTCAATCTGGGTAAATTATTTTGACAAGGATCCCACCGCTCAGAGCACCTTTTTCTGCCCCCACTCTGGTTTTCACTGCAAAATGCTGGACGTTGCAAAGCTCTGTTAAAAAGGGATTGCTCTTTGCAGAAAGAAACAGGGGAAGGGATGCTTTCCCGGGAAGCCCAAAGATAACAGCAACAAAGATAACAGGAACAAAACTTTTTAAAAGGAGTTAATTCAGTGCATTAGACTGAAAAATATTGAATGGTGCAGTGAAGCTCTGCATGGATAATTGAAGAAGGATTGAAATGATTAACATAATACATTTTTTTCTCATTCGAAGAGCCCACGGTCTTGATGAGGTTCTAACAGTTGGAGGAGCCAATGCAGTCTGCGGTGCTCTGGGGTTATTTGTTTGTGCAGGTAACAGTCACACTCACTGCCACGACCTGTTGTGAGTTCAACAAGCGCCAAATGTGGCAGAATTCGGGGTGGGTTGACTAACCCTTCCCTCCCTGCCACACGATCCAGTGTCATCTGGGCTCCGGGATTTGTTTGAATGATAAAGGTCTTTGGGAAAGTTCCCAGAAAAGGGAGCAAGCTGCTCTTTAGCTATTCTTTTAACGTGGGATTTCAGAAGGCAATTTCAAACCTACTAAAATTTCAACCTCTAATAAGCTTGGTGTAAAATATTGGAGCTTATTAGTCTTCTCAGCTTCTGTGCTGAATAAACTAGGGAAGAAATGCATCCTACAGATGGCATCTAGCAGTTTTTACTCTGAAAGAACGTTAACCTTCTGGGAACTGTTCAAAGACGTAGTCTGTGAGCATGCCAAATGAAGAAAAAAGCACTACCAACAGTACAATTGCTTCTATTAAAGGGTATTTTCCTTTGCAAATAAGTTAGTATCTTCGAGGTAAAACAGAGGAGTGGTTAGAGACGGGGACTATTAACACCTCAGTCGTTGAATGGCTGCGAATGCTGACACGGAACTTCCCACTAGCTATTTTTATCTAGCCTTTTCCTGACAATTAACCGCATGTTCTGTGGGAGTTTTATCAGCTGACTGCATGCTGCAGAAGTGTCCCCAGATGCAGGACGTATAGGAGCTCCTGGGTAAACTTAGCTAGGGGTAGAACTCAGTCCTTAAGATCTCCGTGTGTTTTGTAGTAATTAATCATGATTTTTAAATCTCTGTGGGCATTTCACAGTAATTAATCATGGTGAGACAAACATCTCGCTGGCAGCACGCAGCCCCTCTGCTGCTGAGAAGCCAGTTATCCCCAGTCAGTCTAGGTTCTCTCTCATGCATAGGTGGCGTAGAATGGATCTATGGATCTGAAATAGGCTTGGGCAGCAGGGAGCAGTAGTGTGACATACAGCAAAAAAAGAGTCTACTGCAGTATTTGGAGACTAAAATAAATAAATGACAGTGACCTTATGTACAGCTGGAAATATTTGGGACCTGGAGTGTGTCTGAAGTGAGACAAGTTGGAGTGCTAATTCCTTGGATGACTCTGAAGACACTCCAAGTTTTGGAGGCTGCTGCAGCCGAACTCCTGGGGTACAACTAGCTCAAGTTTTTGCCTTTGCCTACCGTATAACATCTCTAACGAGAAGGAAAAGTGGAATGTAATGAAGAAGAGCACATTCATTTATTTAGATTAGCCGGCAAAGTGACAAGGATGTCTTGATGCCAAAATGGAGCTGTGCAAACCATACTCCTGAGAGGAGGTGTATGCCGGGGAGGTGCCTGGGACACTGGGCCATGTGGAAGAGGATGGGCTTTCCTGTGGCATGTTGTAAAGTGGGCCACCTTATAAGCTCTACTTGACTGCAGAGCTCTGGTTCGTGGCCCATCTTTCACTGCCACGGGCACTTTGCTGCTTCCTTGGTCCTGGCACCGGCCCCTCCAGGCCACCAAACGAGTGTATAATGTGGCACAGGGAGCAGGGACCCAAGTTGAGATGGTGATGACATGCTCTAGAGACGTGTGAAACCTGGCACCGGACATGGGGCCTCTTGAGGGGAAAGAGAGGTCTGTGATAATCAGTCTCAACGTGAATTACCAGCTCTGCAGCCTACACACTGCTTCCTGCTACAGACAGGAGACAAGACACAGGCAGTGCTTGAGGAAGCCTTATTGGCATAGGAAAAAACCCTGAGTACTGGCACCTGAGAGATATCTGGGCTGCTTTTTATTTTATTTTATTTTATTTTATTTTATTTTATTATTTTAATTTTTAAGGAGAAGGATATTATTACCTGCAGGTGGTTGTACCAGATGTTTTTCTCCTGTTACTTCTTAAGACAATCACAAAATTCTCAGTTATCTCAAGAGAAGCAAGACCAAGCACTGACAAGGGTGATAACCTTTCTTCTTCCCTTCCTCCCCATCTTCTCTCCTTCTTTCCTCCCTCCCTTACTACATCCCACCCACTTTCCCCTTTTCTCCGTATCACTGATGCCCTGTGTGAACCTCCAGCATTTCTGAATCACCCTAAACGCCTTTTGGCTGTTGGGTTTTTTGTCTCCTCAAACCAGGACACTCCTTCCCTGTGGTCTCCAAATGACTAAGTGTTCCTGAAACCCCAATACTTGTACAATAATGCACAGTGCTCAGTCTTCCAGCCAAAATGCCCCGTTATACATCAACAGCACTAACTCTCATTAACAGCATTACTAACAGCATTAACTGTCATTGCCCTTTGTAATTTCTTACAGCATCCAGATCATGAAGTGGAGCCCCACACTTGGACGTCCAGAGATCCTGATTCCTCAGTGACAATGCACTTGTTTTGGGTAAGGTTTAATACAGCACTTTATTTACTTCTCCAAACTGCATAATAACATCAGAGATGACAGGTTTTAACCTCTGCCTCTTAGGAACCAGTTAAAAAATAAATAAATTGTCATTTCAAAATAGCAAAGGCCGGATTGCAGTAGCTGGTAGTTGCTATTGCTGTCACAGTAGGCAAGGGGAGTTTTCTTTACTTAACATGTCTCTAAACTTGGATACTCAGGTGCTGAACACACCCAGTGATTAATGTAAATACAATTTTGTATGGAAAATGCATGCAATTCTACTTAAATCTTCTAGACCAAAGAGTTTTTTTTACACTTTGCCAAAATTTACTCTTTTGGTATGAGCAGACCAGCTTAGTTCTTGTTGAGGCACTCCATACTCAGTACACATTCATCAAACTGAGATGTTTATGGGATAGCTTTGTGCAAGGCAGGGTGGGCAGAACGGTACCTCAACAAGGGCTTAGACAGATTTCCCCCAATGTTGAAGGATGTCACATATAAGACATTATTAAAATAAAAATCGAGGGGAAAAAAACACGTTGTAGGAACTTCTTGCTGTGAACTATGAAGAAAAATGACAATGCAGTCACACCAAGTTCTGTGGGCAAGTTCTGTTTTTGCTTTTTGGTTTGGCTCCTGCACGTTGTTAATGCTTAAATAATAAAAAGTAGTAGAGAGGGTTCATAAAAGCTGTGAAGTACCACAGTGTTTCAGTGAAAACTGAAATTCCGGTGTTGCAGCTGCCGGTGTCTGCCGTACCTGTAAGTTGTGTCCATCCATTAAAGACCTTACAGAGGCTGAATGACCTTACTTCAGAGATGATTGTCCTTTGGTGCTGTGAGCTGAGCTACTTCAAACCTCTTCTGCTGCAGAGTTAAGGATGTGTAGGAGCCAGCTGCCATGGTGGCAGAACGCTGTCCCTAACATGTCGTTAAGGGTAGAATCATAGAATTGCCTGGGTTGGAAGGGGCCTTTCAGACCGTGGAGTCCAACCATCAACCCAACACTGACAAAACCCATCACTAAACCATATCTCTAAGCACTATGTCTACCTGTCTTTTAAACCCCTCCAGGGATGGTGACTCCACCACTTCCCTGGGCAGCCCATTCCAAGGCTTAATAACACTTTCAATGTAAAAATTTTCCCTAATATCCAATCTAAACCTCCCCTGATGCAACTTGAGGCCATTTCCTCTTGTCCCAAGGAACCTGGGCCTGTTCCTTGGGAGAAGAGACCGACCTCCACCTCTCTACAACCATTATCAGCTCTTGGAAAAGTTTAAGAGAGCCAACTGAAGGCTTTTCTGTGATGGGATACATTACCTCTCTGTAGCCCTTAGCAAGGAATCCACTTCATTTCCATAAATTCTGCATAATCAGGTTCCTTACAGGTGGATGCAGAGGGTCCATTGAAATGAAAACAGCCCCATCCAGAGAACAATCTTCAGTCTTTCTGCATTAATTGTGAGAGATGCTCAGATCCTCGCACCAATTAAATGTGGATCCTTGGTTGCCCTCGTTGCTTTTCACACCAGCCTAAGGTAGGCTGATGCCTGGAGTCCTTCAGTACCTGTGTGTCACTGCCTTGAAGGCATTACCATTGAACATACTGACCAGATTTGACACTGAAAGTCTAGGTGGACCTTTTGTTGGGCCTTCTCAGAGTGGCAAATTTGATTCTTAGCCACGTTTGAGTATTACTAGTAGCCTTTTCTGGTTCCATTTTTGCTTTATAAAATGAATGTCCATATACGCTGCAGCACTTAAGGAAGAATACCAAAACTTCAGAGGAGCAGTATCTGTTCAGTACACGCAGAATAAGGCGTACACCCCCCAGAGACACCAGGGATTTGTGTCACCAATGGCTTCAACTGCACAACGTTGTAAATTCGCCCTTTAGGCAAATAAAGTACAGCTCCAGTGGAAGTCACTTAAGCCTCTGATTTTTCAAACCTTGCTTTAACTTCACCTTCTTTCTCCACACTATGAGCTGGCAATGTTTTAAAGCACTTTCATATTATTTTTTTGGCTCTGGAGACTGAAATTTTCTGTGTGTTTGTACCACAACAGGGAAAACAGACTTACCTGGCTTTCTAAATTGAAATTTCCTTGGTTTCTGTTGTCATCTCTGTAAAATCATCTTCCATAGCCCTCTCTTCCTCATATCATTCATCTCAGCCCTCTGCTCTTCATGTCATTCATCTGAATAGTGTATCTCTTCCAAAGTTAATACAGTCCCCCCCCAAAAGGATACGTTCAGATCCATCTCACACTCAGCATCTTGGAGGATTGCCCTTATTTGCTGACAGGAGAATTTAAACCTTTCCAGGGTGAAAAGAGAGCTATCCATCGATGAGAGATTCTAAGCTGGATGTGCTAAATTTTGTTAGTGTTTCTCTTTTCTGGGGCAAGACAGGGTTTGGAATGTGTCATTGATTTATTGCTTTCATTAACATGATGGAACACAACAAGCCGAGTGCTGCTGCTGAGTTTACTGCCCCTGTCCTGTAATGCAATACCCAGCCATTACCAGATGTAATTAGCGTGTTTTAGGCAATATATTAGTCCACCACAAATGCTTTTTAAAAGGAAGGGGGCCGTTATATTGAGTGGGTTTTTGACTTTCCTGAAGAGTCTAAAAGCTTTTTAAAGGAGTGAAAATGTTCACACTAGAAAAGCTGAATCAGGGCTCTTCAGGAAAACATTGTTAGGGATGGAGAATTGCTTTTAGCAAAGCAGTGACACAGGAAACCAAATGACATAAATTTTAAAATGTTGATACCAACGGTATAAGAAAAAAATACCTGGTAGCATCACTCATCCACAGAGTCTCTGCACATTACAGCTTGTACGGGAAGATCAATAGTGTGGCAAAAGCTGATGGAGGGCTGAGCCCTGAACAATCTGGCATTTTGAATCTAGTGTATCACAGTGAAAAGAAGAGACAGTCAGGGTGGATGAAGGACAAACGCATATCATATTTTCTCTTTTATGCATACAACCAAGAAAAAGGGAAAGGTTTCTCTTATTTGTCAAAAATATTGTGGCACAAACCGATGACTGGGTAAAGCTGTGAGAAGTGCTCACAGAGGTATCAGACTTAAGAACTTGCAATTATAAGAAGTAGATTGAGGTGCAAGTTTGAAAGTAGCCCAGGATGATCTGTGCCCTGCAGTCTTGTGCCTGATGTAATTCAAGTGATTTTATTCATGACCTTGGCAGAAAGTTTACCTACTCAGAACAGCTTGTTGTACTCAAGTGGTGGGGAAAGCGAACACAAAGTATGTCTTTTCTGTACCATCTCCTGCCTGTGGTACTCTCAGATCCTATTGTACTCATCTTCTGTAGAAAATAGGGCTGCTTTCTTCAGCCAGTGATGAGACAGGTCTTTCTGATGTTTTAAGCACTTTTGTTTCCCCTTCCAGTGCTGAGAGAATCATCAAATCATAGAATGGTTTCGGTTGGAAGGGACTTTAAAGACCACCTAGTTCCATCCACCCTGCCCTGGGAAAGGACACCTCCCACCAGACCACATATGAACATACTGTTCAACCTATGATTGATAAACAACAAAGGGAGCAAGTCCTTGTTCAGTTCCCCCAGTCCTCAGCCACTGTCCTCTCACTGTCCAGCTCAGAGAGCCTGTCCGGGTGCTCAGGATCTCCTTCCTGCCCTGCAGTTCAGTTTTGGGCTTCTACCCCACCTTAAACAAGGGAGGATGAAGGAATAAAAAAGCAGAAAGGATCTGAAAGTTTCCTTCTGAAAGTTTCCTTGAGTCCCACCTTGACACGGAGTTGAGTAGATGGCCAGGCTGTGCACTCCAGCCAGGTGCTCTGAAGTGCTCCAGGGGTTCGGTGTTGGTTTTAGCCATCAGGTCACCTGGAGCACACGCAGACCTCGGGGCACGAAACCAATACAGACAAACCAGTCCAGTCCAGTGAGAGGCTGCATGTCTGGGAACAAAGATGAGAAGCTGTAATGACAACACGGTATAGTCTGCCCTGTGAAGCTGGGGCCCTGAAGGAGAGAGGATGCTCATCACAGATCCTCACCTGGGCCCGATTTTCCCAGACAAGACTGTAGTCAAAGTGCTCATGGCGTCATTGTGCATCTACTAAAGGGGATGTTGAGTAACAACAAAGTGACTCTACTACCTATGTGATATTGATGTGAACACAATGGAACACACTTTTCATGCTAATGATTCAAAAAAGTTGCTGAAGACCCGTAGTGTTCAGGAAAGACTTATTAAAACACTGAAAGAATCAGAGAAAAAAAATCTTAAGAATGAATGGTTTGGGGAGGTGAGTCGTGACGTTGTGCCGAAGAGAAATGTTCTAGAGAATATTACTTTTGTTCTTGTTTTCATAAGACATTCTCATCCCAGTTGATCGCCTATTATTTTGATAGCACAGAGTGGAGCAGCTGGTATAGAGAATTCATCTGAAGGCAATAAACAAAAGGTGGTTTTGCGTGTGTTGAGTACTCCAGTACTAGAGTGACAAGCACGGCAAGAAGGCTGGCACTGAAGAGAATCCAACAGAATTAATTTTATTATGGGAAGCAACTGGCAAAGCTGCAACTATGCTTGGCTGTGCCGTATAAGCAGAACTATAATAGTTGCCATTTATATACTCTGACTCGAAAACAGGCTGTTGTGCCATTTCCGTGTAGGCTGATACTGTGCATTTTCCATACAAGATTACTTTTTTCTTCCACATGCCGCCTCCCTGGAATCAATCAAAGAGATTATTCCAAAGTGACCTTGTTGTAATAGTATGTATATTAAATTTATACGTAACCTCAAATAAGGCACAGGTTTGCATTATTGAATGTATGAGTAGAGCAAGCAATAGCAGTATTAATTTTATTTAATGTTATGCCTGCTATATTGAGTTAAAAGATAGGAAGATTTACTATCCACTTCAAGTAAAGTTATTGCAGTTTGATACTAAGCTTCTCAGCAGTTTATTTTATTATTATTATTTTTTTTAATCTGTAGTATAATAATGGAGAAATAACATAACAAAGCAAATTTCACAGGCTATTGTAATACTCCCATCAGGGGACTGGCTACCAGGCTGAGGGTGACTGTGGGGCTGGACGGAGACGGTAATGGGGTCAGCCCAGACTGTGTGGTACCCAAACTGGTCTTACTGTGGTGGGGCTGCAGCCACCGCCACCCCACAGGATGAACAGGAGCCCCCCGCATTCCTAAAGGGTTTGATGTGTATAAAAGGCACCAGTTTGCTTTATTGCCTGTATGACTAGAGCAAAATGTAGTAGTATTAATTGTATTTAGTGTGGTCCATGGCTCTACGAAAGTACATAAAAAACTGCTGGGTAGCACCTCTGTTGTACCATGCTTCTCCTGGTTATTTTAGCACCGATATTTAGATGAGAATTTTCTTTTCCACAACAGATGTCCACCTTTTCTTTAGTATTTTCTTCATTTAGTCCGAGAGGAACTTTGGGTACTGAGTCTAAGCAGTGCGTTTAATTCCCACATGTGTCTGTCTGAACTGAGGGTGGTGAGAAAGGATGGCTTTTTTTCCCTGGTCACCTTCTATGGGTGCAGGCTGCTCCCTAAATCAGATTCTCCACTTTCTGGCTGGTTTTCCTGAAACAGAATCCCATTTTCACAGATTTAAACTTGCGATGTCAGTGAAAAAGCAATTGCATAACAAAACACATATAAAAATGAAGACAGTAATCTATCTTCCTGAAGCTTTTTGCAGTTTTATTCAGATTTATCGAAGGCTTTTCCCCCAAATGACATCTTTCTGTAAATCCACTTCATCTGCCAGAATATCGAGTCATCAGAATGTCCTCAATGATGAATCATTAGAACATCATTAAAACATGGTCCTTAATATCAGTCATGGTCACAGGAACGCAATAATCTATGCCCCGGCAGCACGCTTAGAGCCATCTAAACGTTTTTTGAAAGCTAATACACTTTTCACTTAATTACATTTTCAAATTATACAGCCATTTTGCAGTGATTCATTGTAATTATCATCTGTATTTAATTTAAAGTAAAAAAATATACATAATCATCTTTGGCATAAACACCCTTTAGTCAGTGGGTTTGTGGCAGGGTGGAATTAACCCCGCAAGAAGACCTTTTCATGACTGAGCTTTCCTATACAAAAGATTTGCTAAAATACTGCTAATACCAGGACAAAATTGTGAATAACTGTAGCTATGCATAGCTGTGCACATAATCCCTGTAAATTTGCCAGAAAAAAAATGCCCAGATGTAGTGATTTTGGGCCAAGAGAAACAATGTGACTTAAATTTTCAGTTTATAAAGTGCCTGTGTTAACAAAAGCATTTTTATCTTTACTTTAATATCTTTAAATGCTTCTGAGCCTGGGCTGTTGTATGGATGGTTAGGGAGGAGCCTGGACACGTTCCTGTGCAACCTGCTCTGGGTGGACCTGCTCTGGCAAGGGGTTGGACTAGATGATCTCCAGAGGTCCCTTCCAACCCCACATGATTGTGTGATTCTGAGGACGTTGGGTATCTGAGCATACAGGAAAGCGAGCAGAAGCCAAAGGCAACTCCGACAACATCATATGCCAAATTCAATGAAAGCGTAAAATGAAATGCCTTGTGCTGAGGCTGGTCGTGCAATCGGTTTTGGATAAATATTGCCTTTTGGATAAGTTCCACTGATTTTAATAGAACTGGACAGGCTGTATCCAAAGACTGAATTTGATCAGATCTAAAATATACATTACCTCTTCATCCCCGCTGTTTGCTACATCAGTTTCTAAAGCCCCACTGAAAAAAACCCACACCCCACATAGACATGCCCGAGGTGAAGATCGGTGACCTTTCTCAGTCATCTCCTTGGTTTACTTTCCATGCAGGAGTTCCACTGAGCATCTTCTGTTTGGGTTATCTCAAGAAGTACCATGTTATCAAAACCCTGTGGCTGGTTTCCAAACAGCCTAATGATGATTCAAAGTGGATCTATCTGTGCTGATATAAATAAGAATAATTTTAGTCCCATATGTTCTGATAATGAATCTGCTGCTATTGTGGCAGCTTTTTGCCTAGTGGTTTTATCTGCTAACAGTTGAAGGGAGTCTTTATCCCAGATAATCTGCAGCTGAACACCTTAGAATCAATGGAGTTACAGAAGCAAGAAATTTGGCTTGTTATTATTATAGTTATTTGTACTATTGTAACACCTGAGAAAGGACTGGAACTTCATTACAGTGGGTAATATCTGAACTTAGAGGAAGAAATTCCCTTGCGAGGTTTTTACAGTTATACATAAAAGAAGACATAAAAACTTGTTAAAAGCAATAGAAAAAAATGGTGGACAGTCTAAGAAGTTGGTATGATTCTAGGGTTGGTTGGATATGTGGCCTAATGGTCCTGAATGAATTGACATTATTAATAAGGAAATAAATAAATAAATAAATCCCTGCAGTCCCCTATTGACCCTCAATTTTTTCTGTGTGTCTGGATATCTCCTGCTGATGGGAAGTAGAGAATAAATCTTTTTTTCTTTGCTTCCACACAGGCCTTTACTTTTCTTTTATTAACCTACCTTTATCTTGACACACGAGTTTTTAATATTATTTTCTCCCCCTGTCCTGCTGAGAAGGGGGAGTGATAGAGCAGCTTGGTGGGTACCTGGTGGCCAGCCTAGGTCAACCTAGCACAGTAAGTTACAAAATATTTTTAGTTTCATCTTCAAGTTCTGCAAAGCATAACTAGGTAGGGGGAATATCTTCAAGTAGTTCCAGGTAGGAAGAGAATTCAAACTCCTTGTTGTTCTGTAGAATCACTCAAAACCTATATTTATGAGAACACTTTTCCTTCTTTACATGCTTGAAGTGTCTTTCTAAATTGCTGGAATATTTGGCAGAGCAAGAGATCCGGCCTAGGAACTTAAATACTTCTTGCTACAAGGAAAGGTCTTTCATGAAGTTATTTTAAAATTCCCAAGGGTTTTTATTCTGAAGCAGTTCACCTGCATCTATAAAAGGAATTTATAAAAATATGTGATCAAAGTAGTATAAAGCAAATGGTTATTTTCCTAAGATTAAAGTGCATTTTTGGTTACTCAACTAGAAATGAAAATTGGCTCTATTAAATATTTTCATCAGTACATTAAGCTTCATAAAGTAAGTTTATGTAGGTCACAAATTTCCAGACACTGTGTTATGTTGTGTTATGGAATCA
>JAOXNO010000024.1:86808461-86820326 GCA_028565335.1 Limnodromus scolopaceus
GAAAAATTCTTTCCTAATGTTGAGTCTAAACCTACCCTGTTGGAGCTTGAAGCCATTCCCTCTCATTCTGTCACTAATTACCTGCGGGAAGAGACCTGTGGCTATGCTGAGAACTGGATCAGGGCATTGATTTGGCTTTAAAATGCCCAACTCAGCTGAAAAAAAAATAATAATCCAGCCATAAAAGAAAAGAGTCTTTCCTATTAAAGTAACTCTTCTGGGCATAAGCTATTTATACTGTCACAAACAGCATAAAAGCTGACATTAAAATGACACTCTTGTCTACCGTTTTGGACACTCCCTGGATGAGGATGGATTTCCGGGCTTGATTTGCAACCACTGGAACCGTTGGCTGAGGAGAGGGAGAGTACTTCCCAATACACCCCATCTGCAAATGGGAAACACGTGCTTCAGTCCTCAAAAGCAGCAGCAGAAGAAAACAAATCTGCAGTGTAATGCTGTAAGTCCAAAAACTGTGTAAAAAAATCAGCCTTTTCTTTTTTTCTGGCATTGGTGGGAATACAGCCTTTCCTTTTTCCTAGACTTTCTTGGAATGAAATGTTTTGTTTCGGAATGGCAGAGCTCCACCCTTTTGTGGCAGCAACTGAAGACAGGAAAGATAATTCACAGCATCTAAAATTACACTTAGATAACCTATATTTAGGCTACTGAATTTTGCCAGGACAGCTAGTCAATTAAATAACTTTACAATCTCAGTACATGGTTGATGGGCAGCAAGTTGGTGTCCACAGGCTTTAGTAGGAGCTCAGATGTGCATATTTGGATCCCTATATGTAGATATATAAATGTAGATGTCTTACTCTCAGTTTGGATGCCGTTCTATTTGTCAGACAAATAAACAAGTAGTTTGCTTAGGGTTTTTTTTTGCTTTTTTTTTTTTTTTAAGAAAAATTCAAATATGGATTTTATAATCCTTTCCATATACAAATGAAAGCTCTGCTGATAAACTGAGAAATCAGCCCGCTGTGGCAGCTTGGGGAAGACACGGATTTGGCAGTGACTCTGTGTGTCTGTGGTCTTAAATATTAGCATCTCAGACTTTGGCACTCACACAAGGTGTCATGTGAGACTCAGCTCTTATTTTGTGCATCTGGCTGAAATGAGTAATAAATGATAAATGGTCAAAACCAGCAAATACTCACATTGACATGAACGCCTGTGGAATTACAATGATATTCCCTCCAAAGATCATTGTGAACAAAACCTCTTTGCCATATGAATAATGACGGGGAGAAAAGTTGAAGGGAAAAGCTCCCCTAGTCCATTCAGACAGCAACGCAGCAACTCCAGGACGTTATATTCAATTGTGTATTTTAATGTTTCAGCCTTTCACCCAGACACAGCAAAATCATCCAAAGTTTGAATATCCAGTTTCTGCTATGAAAACCATTTTCCCATGCTGTGTAAGAGTAGCTAAAACCCTGTGTTTCTTGCACAGGGCAGATTCCCTGTCCAGTAGCTGACTGGGCAAAAAATGAAACAATAATGAGTATTCTGAGAAAATTCTCTCAGTTTGGTAAAAATAGTATTCCACTATCATTTAGTACATTTTCTTTGTTTTTCACTACTTAAAATCAAAATAATTCAAGAACTTTTTTTACAGGTATAGCCTCAGGAAAGTATTTATGTCAAAGCACTGTGACTTATGCCTGTAGATGATTGAGACAGAATAGAGGAAATGTGTTTAAAATGTGATGAACCACCAGATGTCTAATCATAAATAGAATAAATGATGGAGACATTTTTATGGTGGGCATTACCAAACTAGTGCAGAATTCCTTCTGTTTAAATTTGGTAACTTTTTAAGCACATAAGGATGTTATTTGGTTGCCCGGGCAAATTTTTTTTAAAAACTAGATATTAATTATACTCTTGCTTATATTTTATTTGGACAGTGACAGATTTTTGGCATCTTAAGTGAATATTTTCTGGAGGTTTGAATTTACAGCTGATATACTACCTTGTCGGGAGGAAAAGAGCTACTGGGCTACTCATGAAAAACTATTGGCAAAAGCAACTAATGCTGATTTCTTTTCCCTTCTGATATTGATCCTGATTGCCAATAAAGAGGTGACTTATTTTATTGCTCTTAGAATCCGAGATTCTCCTCATCCTTCTCTACTCCTTAGATTTCCTTTAATCTATCTATAGCCAGAGAGAATGTTTCTGGCTTGGAGAAGAAAAACCCTTTCAGTGTTGAGCTGAAAACAGGTTTTGGGAGAACTCAGGTCCTCAGACACCCTAATGGCACTAATGTTTCGGGGCAGGCCAGAAGTGGAAAAAGAGGAAAGAAATAAACCACTCCAGAGAAGAGGAAATTACCCGCTCGATACAGAAGCACTTGAAGCAAGAGGAATACATGTTCTTTTGATCTATTATTGTTAGTATGCAGGCCTGAATAACATGGGTAGATTAATTGGAAAATAGCCCATAGCCCATTCATAGATAATGAAGTACTTATGAAACCTTTAAACGGGATGCCCTGGCAGATCAGATGACTGCAGTGCTTACTGAAGCACCACTGCTTCTAATTTGGAGATAAATAAATCTTGTTTGCAGTAAACTGACAGACCTCGCAAGCTGCCACGTGGCTTTCAAGTAGCCGGTAGATTTTAAAACAAGTTAAACGTCTGCTGTGAACAACAACAAAAAAGTGCATTCTTCAATTCCCCATTAAATTCTTTGAGCTCTTAAAACCCGATTTCTGGTGTAAGTATTTTATGGAAAGTGAATCTTGATGTTAGCCTCCAACACTCATTTAAAAATTGCTGATTCTTTAGCTCTGCCAGCTGTGAAACCCATGCATTGGACTATTGCTGGACACAGATGAAGAGAGTTCATTAAAAAATATTGGACCAATAATTCACTGACATTTCTTGCTTTATTTGCCTAGCTTTATTAGTTCCTAAATCTCTAAGACCTTTTTAAACATGTGGAGTGAGACTGAGAAAATAAAATGAATCTATTCTAATGGAGACATTTGTCACCGAGGCAGATCAGCCAGCCTGAAGTTAAAGAACAGGCACTGGGAAATTGAGGACATTGCTGAAATAAGGTTAAAACCTATGATCAGGAGAATTCATAAGCTGAACCAGTCAAGAGCAGCTGATGCCCCAGACCTCATCCAACTCTGTTTGTCTGATCAGCGAACTGGAGCGATGATGATAGCTGAAGTGCTGGCAGCCTGAAATACAGAAATGCTGAACATCAGGAGCAATTCTTTCCTGAACAAATGCCATTGGGGATGGCTTAAAACTGTGTGGCTACTTAAAATACTCATCAGTTACCTAAAGGTCAGAGGAAAGTATACCGAGGTAACAACCTTCGTCAGGCGTTCTCTGACCTTGAAACTTCAGTAGGTACTTGGAAAACCAGGAAAGAAATGGTATAACCAGAAACGGTGAGCTTGAAGGGTGAAGGAGAAATTTTCTGTTGGTGTAAATGAGCCACTGTGGCTGATTGTTTTACGTGATACATACATTTTAGGCTGCTGTTAATTACAGTCCAAGTTGCATCTAGACAAGCAGTTTCCCACTCCAAAATCTACTATAGCAGCTCTCATTGTAAGAACATGGAATACATGTTAAATGCAAATCAGTGCTGAATACTTATGCATACTTGTATATACGGATGGAATACTTTTCTCCTCTGCTTCATATCTCTATTTCTATTTCTAGTTATTACTTTTGGTCTTTTCAAGTGTATATGAAATTAGATCCCAGCGGAGGTTGAGGAATCTGTACTAACACCTGCTTTTCAGGCAAAGTGTCTCCCATTTATTAGATTGCCAGCTTCTTCATCATGAAATATTTTTTTCTACCTCCAGAAGCGCAGACAATAATTTCTAATAACGTACAAATGGTTCTTTGTCAACTTCAGAGCTGTAAGAAGGTGATATGTTTTCATCCTAAGGTAAAAAAAAAACAACCCGTGGATATGCATATCACAATAGCATTAGTGGGTGTACAGAGTAGAGCGCTGTTCAGGACATATTTATCCCACAGAGCCCGGTGCTCCCGCTTTCACTAACAGAGGGGAGCAGCAATAGATATTCATAGCTGCACTCAGAATTGCTGGCATTGGGCTGCTGCCATCCGCATTGGCAGATAAGCATTTTTTCCTTTAAATTAGTCATTTTTACATTTGAAGGAGCAGAGGCAACAGAAATCAGGCCTGCATTTAAAGGATGGGGAAAAAAAAAACCCAACCCCAAAATATGGGCTCTAGTGGCGTGCAAACCCTCCCATATTGCTCTAGCAATACCAGGATAAAATGAAGGTGCAGAGTTGAGTGTTAAATTAGAGAAAAGAAGCAATGAGGTTACGTTTTCATTAGGTAAGGTAGTGGGGGGATAAAATATTTAAACAGAAGGTAAAACAGGTAAACAAACCCCCAATAGCTGATTTTGACACAAAAACACAACGCGGATGTTGTGATTAGAAATGGCAAGAGAAAGGATGTCAAGTCCATTTTGTTAAGTAGGAAATGAGAAATAATTGTAGCAAGGTAATAGGCTGTGAGGAACCGTAATTTCTAATTGTGGATTGTGCAAGTGGTTGTGGGGGTGGGCTCACTGGTTAAGACTAATAGTAGTTTTGAAATGAACATTTCTTTGTGTATAAATGCACCCATAAAATGGTGTTTCTCCAGAACTGTAGATGATCTTGTTGCTTTTCTGTATGGTCTTATGACTGAAAATGAGGACAATCAACATCCACTTGAATATAGGGACAGAGCACATGACCCTGATTTTTTAGAAAAGGTCCCCAGATTTTCTTCCACCTCTAAAAATCTTCACCATGCTTGTGAATATATGAGGGAGCACTAAAATGACACAGCTACTGTCTTCTCTTCGGAGTCAATAGAAAATTATCTATCCCAGCTCTGTCAAAAGAACAGAAAAAAAAATAGGAAAAAGAAATGGCAATGGTGAGAGTTGAAAATGTGACGGTCTGGGAGACAGGACACAGAGGCCACCCCTGCTTTCTGCTGGTCCTGGACACTCGCCGCTGCAGCTGACTGGACAGTTGGGTAAGGAGGAGGTCTGGGAAATGCCATGTAAGATTTTTCCTTGATGAGCATAAAAGGTGTCTTTACCTTTCTCTCACAGGTTACATTTGATGAGCTAAAACACCCTTCAAACACAGAGCAGTGGATATTTCTCAGAACTAGTTTCTTTTCGACTTTAATGTCTCTTTTGAGGATAAAATACTATATTTTTGCAAGAACATAAGAAACTTTGCAACTGAGAAATGCCATTTAGACAACTGTATCTTTATGTCCAGAATGTAATCTTTGTCCTTTCTTTCAACTATCTGTTCATTCATGCAGGACCTCATCCCACAGTCTTTTCAAAGAAGCAAATCCCTCTATTTCAGTGAGTCACTTTCAGTTTATTCCATGTTTACTCTGCTGTGTATGAAAATTTGATTAGGTTACTTTAGACTGAGGGTTGCAAATAGTTGCAAATTATTACTTGGAATTTCATGTTGTAAAACTGAATTTTCTCTGTATAATACATTCTGCTTTAACATATCTGATCAGCTTCAAGGATAGACTTCGGAAACTGTGTGCATTTATTTAGAGTTATTTAGACTTCTCAGTGGTGGGAAGAAAAGAACACATAGGAGCCATGTTTCAAATTCCCTATTTATACAAATATTTTAGCCTCTGAAATGGATTGTTCTCTAGAAGGTCCCATTTTTCTTCATTGGCTATGAATGTATAACAATGTCTATGTAGAGATGTCTGTGTGGTAAACATTTACATCAGGCAGAAAAATCCTGTCTAAATATGAGAGAACAATTCCTTTACTGTTCTGGTAATCCCAGATGCACTTTAAATACCTTGTGGCCTTTCAGTATATAATGGGGCCTTATAAGAATGACAGAGAGACGTTTTACCAAGGCCTGTAGTGACAGGACAGTGGGCAATGGTTTTAAACTGAAAAAAGGTAGATTCAGATTGGATACAAGGAAGAAATTCTTTGCTGTGAGGGTGGTGAGAGCCTGGCCCAGGTTGCCCAGAGAAGCTGTGGCTGCCCCATCCCTGGAAGGGTTCAAGGCCACGCTGGATGGGGCTTGGAGCAACCTGGTCTGGTGGGAGGTGTCCCTGCCCACGGCAGGGGGGTTGGAACTGGATGATCTTCAAGTTCCCTTCCAACCCAAACTAGTCTGTGATTCTATGATCATGTGGATGCTCCTCTTTGCTTCTCTGGGATGATCCTCCCAGATCCCCAGGAAGAGGTGTCGGTGCCTGCGGAGTGGTGCCACGTGGGGCATCTGAGCTCTCCTGTGCTGCTGGCAGGGGTAAGGGGACGTTTGGTGACACAGTACCTCCAGAAGTAGACATACCCTTTCCTCCAGCTGCACTTCTCGAAGGGTCACCCCTTCCACACCACCCTCTGCTAGGGAAGACCTTGCAGGATGAGGTGGCTGTACTATTCTGCTGAAGCCAGACCATATGCAAGATTCATGGGGTTTGTGAGAGGGAGGTCAAAAGGAAACCAGATCCTGCCTGTAGCCCAGTGGGGAGAAGAAGCACGGTTTTGGGAAAGGTATCTGACACCAAGACCATGTGCTTCCAGCTGAGCAGCCTCTCTGAGCTTCATAAGCCATAGTCTCTTTTGCTCCACCGCTGAGAAACAACTGGAAAATAAAAATATATCAATAGTCCCCATATAGAACATAAGTGCAATTAAGAAGCATCTTGAAACACAGTATGTGGTTAAATAAATCAGATATCCTGTCATTGTGAAAACCCTTCTATGTTTCAAGTGGTTGGTAGTGCAATTTGTGTGTGAGGAATAGGAATGAAGATACGACCTACCCATCCATGTCCTTTTCAATTTGTGGCAGGTTGTTTCAGTTATAAACACAAAACGTTAATAAATCTATTTCAGAAGCTAAATTTTTCAAACATTCATTGGTGAGCTTTTAATGCTTCAGCAAATGAAATCTGCAACAACTGGCTGATGTATATTTTTAAATATAATCTAGTGTATGAGCTCTGGAATAAATTCAATATAATCACCAAATACTGAATAAAGTTGTAAAATGATTTATTGGAGCAACAGGGAGTTATATGGTAGATCTTATGCAGAAAATAAAATTATAAAATGTTAATGAAATAGGCATTTAAAACTGGAGTTGTAGTGTATAATTTATTCCATTATTAAAGTATTAAATTACTTTTGTGCAATAAGCCAGGATAAATGTAAGGCCAATGATTATGAGGTTGAAAGTGAATTAGTATGCACTGCCATGGTGTAGAATCAAAGGTATACAAATACAGCTGTGTAATTACAAACCCAAAATTTTCCCTGTAATACCATATGTAACAAACTCATCAAAAGAGCAGAAGTTGCTTCTGCCACTGTGGGCATTTTTGAGATTTTATAAAACTTTCCTGCCACAAACCACAATAAAAATAATGCCTGAACAGTTTAATGAAAATAATCTAGATTTTTTTCCCCCCAAATAATTTCAAAAAGAATACTGTTTCGATATTTTATTTTTAATTTCTTTTTCTTTAAATTATTGCCAGAAGGAAGTTGTTTTGAATCAAGAAAGGTTTCTCAGCTAAACTGAACTGAATTCCTTTAGAGATACATAATCCCCCTTTTTTTTTAACCAGAAATTTAGTTAAATGATGTCTCCTCCAGCAGAAAAAAAGTCATCCCCAAAAAATTCCTGAACGGAACTGCTTAAAACTTTGCTACAAGCAAAGAGATATGGGCTTAAGAGTGCTGAGAAGCAGCTGCAATTGCAGCCTTTCCTGCTGGTTCATCTGACCAGCCTGCTGAATGAGGCTCCTCTTCTCTCTTAGCAGAAGGACAGAGGTGAGAAAATGCAACAGTCATCGGCATGATACTTTTTTTCACCCATCAGCGATAATTTTGTCCTCTTCAAAATGCTAAATTGGTAAGATTGAGGAGTAATGCAATATTTTATCGGAGTTTGGAAATGGAAGAGTAAATAATTCTCTGCCTGCACGGTAGAAAATGGACTATTTTTCACAATGAGAACAGTCAGCCATTGGAATTATCTCCCCAGGGAAATGGTGGATTCCCCGTCATTGGACACTTGGTGCTGGGTCGTTTTGTCTACACTATGCCTTTGTCAAGAAAGGTTGGACCAGATGATCCCTGAGGTCCCTTCCAACCTGGTATTCCATGACTAGAGCAGTTCTTGGACCAGGGAGGGGGATGAGAAGGGAGGTGATGCTGGGGCAGCGATGGTGGTGTGTGCCTTCAGCCTCCCAAAGCTTGGGCAGGAATGCCTTGACCACGACTTTGTCATTCACACTGATTCTTCTGAATGAGCTCAAATGAATGAGGTTTTGAGACTTCCTAAACTAGCTTCCAGCCAGGAGGCATCCCATCCCAGAGGGTTTGAGAGCCAGACACCTGAGGCCACGTTTCAAGTCTTGCCGGTCCAGCTGAGCCAGAAAACACAACCTCAAGAGGCAAAAAAAAAAAAAAAAAAAAAAGCCAGAAAAGGCAGAGTAAATTAAAAGACATAATAGGAAAGAAGAAATGATAGCTAAGAATAAAAAATGTAAAGACATATTCAGGGAAAGAAATGGACAGGAGACATTATTATAACCATAGAACCAAGGTAGAAAGTGTGTGTTAAAGAGAGATGGGAGTGACCAGAGGTGAAACAGAACAAAATAAGTTAAAACTTAATTAGGCAAAGTTTTTAGTCATGTTTTAAATCTTTCTGGAGACAAAAAGCATTTAATTGGTGAAAAAAAAAAGGTAATAATAAATAGCCTCTAAACTGCCTTTCAGTTCATAGCACCACACGTTTTTGTGCAAAGAAACAACAAAAAAGACTTAAGAAAAGTGTAAGATGACAGAAGAGAAAGGAACTAAAAGAAGAAAGGGAAGCTTATGGAAGAAAAGCAAAATGCACCCAGCTTTAGGACAGAAGCATTCAATATAATTTATTCATATTCATTTCAGCCTGTGATTTAGGGGTTGTCAGGAGGTGACTTATTACAAAGTGCGGCCTCTCACAGCCAGGGGATTTGCTGTCAAATTCACATCCTCCAGCAAAACTGTGCTGTCAAATCTGTATTTTCATTTTCAGAAAATAAAAAATTACATTACACTCCTTTCACAGAGCATTACAGAACCAACATGGACTCAAGAGGTTGCCAAAGTAGAGTTGCCTTGTTATGTTTGCAAAATAGCCCGATGCAAGTGCTCTAAAACTTAAGTTGCCCCACTTAACATGGGCACGGGAAGTCACTTCCAGAATTCAGTCCTCTAGCTGTCCATATTTGTACCTGTATGACCACGCAATGTATTTATTAATTTTTCAGTGCAAACATCTCATCATCCTTCAGCTAATGCTGGCTAAAACTACCTTCTGGCAGAGGCTGCTCAGAGAGGTGGTGGAGTCTCCATCTCTGGAGATGTTGAAAACCCGCCTGAACAAGTTCCTGTGTAACCTGCTCTAGGAGGACCTGCTTTGGCAGGGGGTTGGACTAGATGATCTCCAGAGGTCCCTTCCAACCCCATATCATTCTGTGATTTTGATGCAATATTTCTGAAGGAACGTGAAATGGAAATAAGTAAGCATAAAATATATAGAATTTCACAGGAAAACAGGTGGCACGGGAAAATCAGTATCGACATAATTTATTTACATATTTATTCAATTAAAAATGCCCATGATACAACATGGAGCAAATTATTAATTGTCTTTATTAAATAATCTGAACCAGACACATAATTTCTGCTGCTCTTTGACCTTTCTGCACTTTTTAACAGTCAGAGAGGTAGGAATCGTTTCACAGACATCTGCTTTTGACATTAGACATCTTATCCAACCCCTCAGAGCTCTCTCAATGGTCAAGAGAGGGAAATAGACTCTTCAGCAGACCTTTTTAGTTTCATGCTGAGATTTTTCTGTGAGTAGATGGGCGCAGTGATGAGGGGTACTGAGGATATTCACGCCGTAGGACTGGACGTCAGCTGGGAAGGAGCCACAAATGTAATCCAAACCTCGAAGAAGGGCTTTTCTTTATTCTTTTTCTGTTACTGAGAAAAGCAATGAAGAAGAAACATCACTGGGACATAACAGTGGGATAGTTAATAGTTGACCGGTGAAATGTGTTGTGGAAACCAGTGGTTGGATGTGGAAGTCAGAGAGACTTAGTCGAATTAGAAGTAAGGAAAAGCCGTAACGAGCTGACAGTCAAACTCCCCAAAAGTTGAGTTGTTTGGGTATCTGTAGGTCTCCAAAGGCCCAAAGAAATTGGTATATAGGGTTTAGATGGCTAAATGTTCTGAGGTTTGGCTTGCAGGTATCTGGGTAAAATGTCATGTCTTTTGAAATACAGAAGGTCAGACTTTATGATCCAGTAATCTCTGACCTTAGTCTTCAGAAACTTCAAAATTATATAAAATGTTTCATTATCAAGGTATATAGAGGGAACTGAAAAAAACCAACAACCCTGCTCCTCAGCTTTTTTGAAAAATAGCCATTTAAGTGTTTATATTGGTCTGAAATGTGCATGTGAACATTTAGGACACTGTAGGGAATAAGAATCTGAGATTCCAAGGAATCTGTAACATTTCTGCACTTCAGAGTCAGAAGCACATTAGTCAGTTTTAATTTCCTTAGGAAAATTCTCAGATATTGGGGAATTTTCTGAGTGGGAACACTGTCTGCAAGAGCGACAGCACGAGACAGGGAGCTTTGAGCTCCTCTGCGTACTTTATACCTAGCAGGGCATGAATATGAAAACTTTGCTAAACAGTAGATTCTGCAAGAAGGTTAAGATGGCTGAAAAAAGGCATCTGAAAATGATGTCAAAACACATGGTGTGAAAGCGAAGCTTTACTTTTTTACTTTCTCAATTAGTGTTTGACATATCTTAGTAAAATAGTTGCCTTATGAGTGACCATTGCCTGCTATTTCGGAAAGAGGAAACTGTATTATAGCAATGCAATTACCCTGGAGAATGCTGTTATTTGGAAGTCTAATTCACACCCGCTCAAATGAAATGCATTTTTATTTTATAAAGCCCATATTCAAGATCTGTGCAATTTAAGCCTTATTAGTTTTTTCCCCACAGCACCACCCACCTTTCTGCATGTTGGTCAGAACACTTTTAACAGCAAAATGATGTACTGTGCTTCTAAAATAGTACAAATTTATAGTCACCACTGTTTTATCGTAATAAACTGGAGTGCATCCTTTAAAAGGGAAAGAAAAACACCCATCACTTTGCACTTTAAATTAAAATAGGAAACATAAACATCTGAATTGCATTGCATATTTTTATTAAATTTAAGTGGAAACTTTCCTTGGTGGGCAGGCAGGTTCCTAATGAGGTTGTTTTTCAAGGTTTTCTTGGTGTCCTGAAAATTAGAGTAGGGCCAAAGTGAACCCTTTCTTCCTATCATAGGAATGACAGGTTCGGGTGACTGACCAAGGAGATGACTGTAGCAGCGCTGAACTTGTATTTAATGGTGTCCATAAATGTCAATAAATGTCCATAAATGACAAATAAAAAGGAAACACCAAAGTTTGGTGCAACTCAGTGATAAATTTATCAAGCAAGCTGAACTTCATTCAGCTTCTTAGTGCAAGGCAGCTGACAGCATTAGTTATTGACACGTCCTTCACAACACCAGTTTCTAGCGTGAAAGCAAAGTCCAGTAGTCTTCACAGGCTACACAGCACTACACCTGGCCTTCACTTACGCTGGGCACAGAATCATAGAATGGTTTGAGTTGGAATGAACCTTGAAGATCATCTAGTTCCAACCCCCCTGCCCTGGGCAGGGACACCTCCCACCAGACCAGGTTGCTCCAAGCCCCATCCA
>JAOXNO010000024.1:86827046-86838590 GCA_028565335.1 Limnodromus scolopaceus
CTTCTCTTCTCTTCTCTTCTCTTCTCTTCTCTTCTCTTCTCTTCTCTTCTCTTCTCTTCTCTTCTCTTCTCTTCTCATGAAGTCCTGTGCTGTAGAAATGTATAAAGCCATTATTAATGGTTTAAAACAATGGAATTATATTTGGGCTAAAGGACCTAGCCAGCAGCACATGAAAAATCAGAATAGCCTCTGAGAGGACTATAAAACACCAATAAGAAATTTAGAAACTCTTTAGAAAGTCAAGTGAGAACAATTTATTTTCCTGGCCCAGTAAACCACGGGAGTAAGTTTTTTAATGCTAAGGTGGTGCCAGAAAGCAGCAGGGATGATCAGGCAGGCTAACAGAAATTTGGTGGGTTAAATTTGTACCACCTTCAAGCTTGCTGAAGTCTTAAAGCTGCAGATTTGACATAACAGGTTCAGGAGATCCAATCCATTCATTAATAAGCCCCTACAGTTGGCCACTATAGATAAGAACTGTCCTCAAATTCTGGAGGGGCCACTTGTCCACTTTAGGTGAAAAAAAAGTAGTTGTAAAGATAACTCATCAAGTGCAGTGGTCTGCTTTTGATCAGCCAGACACTGTGAAATAAAAGATATTAGACCGTTTTCCTACAACTGTAGTATTATCAACTCTGTATTTTTCAGTTCAGGCTCTCAAATTCACGATGCTTGTTACGACCCATACTCAAAAGACATTACAATTTATCCACTGGCTTCTTGCTGGAAAATCCAATTTATGATGTGTAGACTATGTTTTATACAGAAACTGAACTTCTTTCCTTCTCTTTTTTTCCCAAGAAAAAGCAAATCAGAGTTAGAAGTAGCCTGAAACTTACTGAAACATTGTCCCATGATGATGTCTCTTTTGAAGGACATGGACACACGATGTTTAGGAAACGAAGATCTTCATCCAGAAGCTGCTCTGCAATTCCTTTGCAATGGCTAATCCAGGCTTCACACTTGATGAACACCATATGAACTTCCCTACCAGGGAAAGGTTGGAAGCAGCCAGGCTGCTGCCAGCTTCACATCCCCAAGGCACGTGGACCAGCTGGGTCATTCAGGTCTAACAGTCGTAGTGTAATAAGGTCATTTCTTCAATAATTCTGCAATATTCTTTATTTGACGTGGCAATTTTGGCTGTCGCTGACTTTGTTGAACAAACTCTTACTTTCACTGTTCTTGCTACAAAGATTTTCTGTATAGTATAGTTATTTTATAGATTTAAAAATTCTTTGTATAAACAGAGGACAAAAATGATCTTCTTTTTACTAACTTCTTTAAGCTGAGAGATAGGAAACTCTCCATTTTCTAAATTACCCTGTTTTGTAAGCTGTCACTTTTGAGTCTCTGGAGACTTTCCTTTTTTAAACAAAGAAATTAATGCATCACAAATCTAGCTCAGAGATTTACTTCTCCATTAAATCAGTTCCCCACTTTCAACTCTTTTCTGTTTCTTCTCTTAACGTAGGCAATTTATTTCAGACATTGCATTGTCAAACTGATCAAATAAGACAAGGATTATTTTCCAAAGTCTCGCATCATTTGAGTTCTCTTAGAGCCAGATCAACTTCAGTTTCTCCCTCTGACTATTATCTGCCTTTTTAAGATGAGTTTGGAGCAGGATAAGTTCTGGACTTCTCTTCCACTCTTAAACTGTCCATGTGACAGTGTCACCTGCTGTCTTTTGCTCATTCGCTGAGACAGGGGAGATTTCACTCGAGAGAGCCGAGAGCTGTGGTTTTCTTCCCTCTGCGGTGGTGCTGCTTTTACTTCTCTCAGGCAAATTTCCTCTCAGAGGCAGGAGATGTACCACTCATTAAAACCTGACTAATAGGCTATAAAGCTTGACTACTGTATCGAGCAAACTGATGCAAACTGTGACAAAGAGTAGAATTAGGCGGTCCCTTCCAACCCAAACCATTCTATGACTCTATGATTACTCTTTGGCAGTCAAAGGACAAATGCAATTATAGAATCAGATTGGAGAACAAACCAAAAAAAAGTATTTTTGTGGACAACAGGATGCCCATGAGCCAGCAATGTGCCCTTGTGGCCAAGAAAGCCAATGACATCCTAGGGTGCATCAAGAAGAGCGTGGCCAGCAGGTCGAGGGAGGTCATCCTGCCCCTCTACTCTGCCCTGGTGAGGCCCCATCTGGAGCACTGTGTCCAGTTCTGGGCTCCCCAGTTCAGGAAGGGCAGGGAACTGCTGGAGATGGTACAGCAGAGGACCACAAAGATGATGAGGGGCCTGGAGCATCTCTCCTATGAGGAAAGGCTGAGGGACTTGGGTCTATTAAGTCTTGAGAAGAGAAGACTGAGGGGGGATCTGATCAATGCTTACAAATACTTAAAGGGTAGGTGTCAGGAGGACGGGGCCGGTCTTTTCTCAGTGGTGCCCAGGGACAGGACAAGAGGGAATGGGTACAAACTTGAGTATAAGAAGTTCCACCTAAACATGAGGAGGAACTTCTTTACTATCGAGAGTGGTAGAGCCCTGGAACAGGCTGCTCAGAGAGGTGGTGGAGTCTCCTTCTCTGGAGACATTCAAAACCCACCTGGACAAGTTCCTGTGCAACGTGCTCTAGGTAGACCCGCTCTGGCGATCTAGATGATCTCCAGAGATCCCTTCCAACCCCATATGATTCTATGATTCTATGATTCTAAGTATCATTACAGTAGTGGTCGAAGTACCAAACCATAGCTCCTGCCACTGCTTGAATATTGCATGCGTCGCTCATCTTTCTTTTAAAGAAAGAAAACTGTGGCTTCAGGTAGCTTGTGAGTATGAATCCGCAAATGGGGCTCTGTAATCTTCTATCCTAAAAATTGACTTTATAAAGCCACTTCTTGTGTCATGTGAAATTTTGGTTAACTCAGCTTCTTTTTAATCACATAATATTGCTTTTGCAGTGTCCCACCTAGCCAGCCAGTGCCACTCTTAATGCTTTGTCAACAGTAAACAAATTATTTACATTAGGCAATGGTATCTTTTCTTGTCAGACAAACGGGAGGTGCTGAGCCATCTGTGGACACACGCTCTTTAAGTACAGTGCCTTTTTAGATGTCTTTCACTGCTTCGATGTGCAAATGGAGAAAATAAATTAGAGCCATTATTAGCCCGTGGTAAAGCCAGTCTCTGTTACACATTAAGAAAAATGAGCTGGCGTAATGGCATTTGTGTTTCAGCTGACCCCCTTCCTGGCTTCCTATCATTTTCAGCTCTGTTTTCTCTTCAGCATTTTCCTTATTCAGGCAAAACTAGGAGCAGCCACAGAAGTTTCCTGGTAATTACAGAAGAAAGTGCCTGGTAGATTTCTGAGATCAGTAGATGAAGATTCTTTGCTACTTGCACAGCATTTTTTAAAGCAGCCAAAGAGCTGCTCCTTACGAAGTCGAAATTAATGTTCACCTCTCCTGAAGAAATCGGCAGTTCAATTCTTATCTGCTGAACTAAGAGCAGACATCAGAGCTTTTAAAAAGGGAAGCGATATTATAACAGGGAGAGCAAGAAGCTTTCTGAAAGTTGCAGAAGCTTCAGCGTACTTCTTACATTAACTCTCTGTGGGCTGCAGCCAATGCCCATTTTGAACTACTTAGAGATGACAGATGAGAATGAGAACGGTAAAGAAAAGGGGTAATATAGATTTTCTTGACAGCAAGTAATAGAGAATGCTTCTGCACCACTGCTTTAAAACAATTGTGATCACCATCCATGTGCATCAAATACAGATTACGGTTGTTACAGACACCAGCAAATTTAAAATAAGCCTGTCTTCGGAGTCAGCAAAACACTGTTTCAACAAAAGGGAAAAAAAGGTGTTTGTGCTGTGATGGCTGTAAAAGAGCTGTGGTAATACATAATAAACTCATCCTCCATTACCCATGGAATTAAATTACAGTAATTGACCCAAAATAACACATTTTTTCTTACATAGAGAGGACTCACCCTAACCACGAGATTTTGTTTGATCCGAAGAACAGTTGTATGGGTCCAAATCCATACTAGCTCAGCAGGTCACCGGACGCTGCCAATTTGGCAGCTGTACAGAAAACAGACTTAAACAAGCACACAAAAAGGGCGAACAGTTCTGGTTTGTCTGAAGCAAAACTGTGTGTTGTGAAAGTTCAAGGGGAGCTTTGCTCTCCCCGGTGTGGGGAGATAATGGGGCCCATGTGGACTGTAGTTTCAAAAGGGTCCAGGCAGATGATGGCTGATTGTCTAAAATAATTCAGGTTTGGGATTCAGGAAAGCAATTCAATCTTAGACAGTGGTATTTTTAAAAAACAGTTTTTATAATCCTACTGCGAGAAAACTCAAAACAAGTCTGAGCTACTTGTTAAAATTGTGATGCTGTAACTAATTTTGAAATATTTTACTGGATTTACAGGGTCAGAGTGTGTTCTCAGGAGTCCATTAGTTAAACCTGGAAGAAGAATATCTTCATGTATCTTTCATATCTTGAGCCATTTCAGAGAATGGAAAACAGTTCTCACTCTCACGGATGCTCCTCCTCTACCCTTTGGGTGCCATAGAGGACAGATGACGGGAGGCTGAGACACTTGGGAGGGAATCCTGGAACCAGCTGTATAGATTTGCACCACCAACGATATTTCTAGTGGCAAGGTGCCTTGCCACCATCCAGGTACCTCAAAGTCACTCCTTGTTCAAGCTAAGTTCAATAATATATTTTTTTTTACATTTTACACAACAGTCACAAATGTTTAAAGGAGACACAGATGGAGAAATGGAAGAAAAACCTGCCTTAATCTACTTATAGTAAGACTAAATTAGAAAGGTGTCTCTCTCTATCTTCCTTACCCAGCTGACCTGCTGTAGGCTCTCTCCGATGAGATGGCTGTCAGAAGCTCTTTTTTTTTTGGCGCTTGCCTCATGTTTCAAATTGCATTCATTAGTGAGGACTCCATACTAGTCCAGCTTGTTAGAATGTCCCCCTTGAAGTCCTTTATCAATTCTGGACAGATTTCATCTTTCTTCCAGGAGCAAAATTTATTTCCTCTTTACCCGACGATAGTCCAGAGTTTCTTCTGAAGCAGAACAAACACTTTTTCTCTTGAGATTCAAATATCTCTTTGCTAAGCCAGATGTCATTTTCTGTTCTGGACTTGCTAATTAATAACTATTTGCATCAATGGTGGGTAAAAGTATTCTGAGTGATTTGTTTGTCACCCCGTGTTCGTACCTCAACATGAAACCGTGTCCTCTGGTGAACGTTATATTACAACTCAATTTTGAACACTGATGCAAACATTAAAATTGGCTAAATCCACAGGTCATAACTGCCTCTTTCTTGAGATGAAGGTCTTTGGGGTCGTACAGGATCTGAGGGGACTGACCACCGACATCTTCCTTCTACTAAATGCCAGGGCCACGTGGATATTTTTGGTGTGGTCACTGCAATGAACAGTCTGGCTTTCCTGAACTGCTGTGTCTTCAGGCTCCTAAACTGGTATCTGTGAAGGAGTGATGGTAGGATGATGTATTAGTAGACTAGCCCAGGGAACAAACCTTTAACAGATCTTAATTTTGGGATTAAGGAACTCATGCACAATTAGGCAGGATTTAAGCACTTGAATCTCCTACTGGCTTGTGCTGGATGTTAACAACACATTTACAATAAATACTTACTCTCTTTGCTTTTCATATGGGAAACACTGAAAGAAGAATTGCCCGATCATTTCTTCACATGCCACTTTTCAAAGTCAGGGACTGATCTTTGCCTGGCTTTTACCTCTTCATCTGCCACTGCATGATGGGGCTTCCTCACAGGGCAACAGCTTCCCAGAAAGGCAGGAAATTCCTTAAGTGTCAGCAACTTTCTTACCCCATGTTGGGTATTAAGGAGGTATTGGACATAAGCTTAGATCCATCACTTTCTTCTTGACAGCTTTAAGCCAGTGTCTTTCTGTCACTCAGGAGGAGGGTTGCAGAATACTGTTATCCTGGCCTTCACCCTCATGCTCATTATCTAGATTCACTGCAGTTGAAGATTATCAGGTTTTAGGCTGAGCCATAAATCCTTACTCATCCAGAATTTACTGGCTTCAAGACAAAGAACACTCTCATAGAGGAATAACGGGAGTATTCTTAACTTATTTCTTCAGCAGCTTAACTATTTCTTCTACTTTCAGCTCTTGTTTTAAGTTTCCTGCAAAACTTCTGCTCTTATTAGTGGGAACACTATCCTGCATCCTTGTTTCTGATGTCCCAGTTGACCTCCATCAGTGAACATTTACAGATCTAAACAAAGAGGAGGAATAAACCAACTGCAGCCCTGGGTTGCATTCACCGCACCAAAACTCAAGGGGAACATGAAAGTTCTCCTTTATCTGCATGGCCTTGACACTAGGTATGGTTATTTGCGTTCAGTCCAAGCCAGGAGAAGACTATGGGCTTACTGTGTGGAATCCTTTCCTGACAGGTCTCTCCAGGGTCCATTTGCTCATAAATGAAAGTTGACAAACGTTTTACTACTCTGTCAAAGGGCCCAGCTATCTCTTAGAAATATTTTCTTCTGCCTTTCTACACTTGAAGGAGTATCTGGTTCCCTGGGTTTCCAGCAAAACTAACCCAGCAAAGGAAATCGGGCTGAAATACAGATAGTGTTGGTGGAAATAGGCATTTTTAATAGGAAAATAAATAATTCCATTTAAGTAAGAGCTGTACTGAGAAAGATAAAGACTTTATTCAAACACAAGCATCACAAATAATAGGAATGGGAGTTCAAAAGATTACTGGCAAAGGAAATTGCTTTTTCATACAACAGTAGTTGTCTCCTCTTTCCACTCCCCGCCCCCCCCCGCCCCCCTCCCAGTTTTCCATGACAAAATATATTTATCTGGTTAAAATCTAGATGGTTTAGAATGCTGCAGGTTTCCAAATGTGCTGTCGCAGGACAATACCTGCAGAGGACACAATGCATTGCCTGTTTTAAAGGCAGTCTCTTCTATGAATGTAATGGAAAAAAATATTGTGGCAATGACATGACTATATAAAACAATGTTCCAATATTATTTCCCAGTAGAAGTGTTCCTCAGTTTCTCAGACTCTTGCAGCTCTGCTAAATGCAGCTCTCGCAGAAGCATTGCTGAGGAGAGGCAAAGCCACAATGAAGATGATGGTCCCTACATTAAAATCGTGAATAATCACATTCCTTTCCAGCGGCCTTTGTGTGGAGGCACCGGTTCAATTTGGTTATTAGCATGGACTTGACCTTTTCTTCAAATTAATTAGCATAAACCCCTCACACTTCATAGGAGTTGAAGCTTCCATCTGAAGCCCACACAACAAAGACTCCGTGATGCACTGACAAGAGGGACCTAACTTTTCCCAGAGTTTCTCCTGGAGAAATAGTCATCTAACTCAAAGGCTTTCTGCTAATTAATTCCTCTGCTTGACATTCTGGAACAGGGAGGACAAAAAACCCTGTCCTAATGAGCCCTTTGTAGGAAGGCGTGTCTCTCTCAAAATCCCAGAGGTTTGTGTTATAGCTAAAACGTGTGGCCCACAGGAATTTAGACCCGAGTTACCGATCTCTAGGTCTCTTTTGTCAGCCACAGGACCCCCCAGCTTCCCCTATGGAGAAGCAGTATTCTTACCATAAAATGTCACTTAATTTATCCTGTAGATCTGCTCCTGAAACTTCTTACCCTTAGTCCGTATCAATAGGCACGTATATACTCTCTATATGTTTACATACCAACACCATGTCTTGGTAAACGACCAGCCCAGACATTTCACTACAAGACTCTGGCCTCGGTCCCAGACTCTTCCCTTAAGAAAATTTCTGCCTCTAACGTCCAAGAGAAAGGACTGTCTTGCAATATGCCTGAAATAGTAATACATGTTCTTTATGGCAGAACCAAGAATATTTCTTTGCCCATAAACCCCTCCCCAATCCCCAGACTGAATCTTTGCTTCTTCTGCGGGTAACTAAATTATTCAAAATTTGCGACTTCAAAACAATAAAAGAAAATAACACCAGGCCCTTCCAGTTTTAATGCTTTGTCCAGCTATTGGGAAGGCATAAGCCGAGTCTGTGATTTATCAGAGCAGGTAAAGTGCAACATGGACATTTCTGTTGCAGTTATGAAGCACGCTGCATTTTACTCCAGGACATTAGGCTTCCAATACATTTATAATTCCTCTTTCCTTATGAGATTTTTTTTTTAGATATTATATCTCCTGTTTCCAGGAGTCAGAATCTCTACTTCTTTCTCCCAATAACGTTCTGAAGCTTCCTTTGGGCTGAATTTTAGCCGGCACATGTGGCACACATCACTGTAAAAGGGAGATCTTTATGCTTCTTAGGCAAGGCTGGGGGAATTTAAAATCAAATCACTGCTGCTATTCCTTGCAGCCAGCGGTTGCAGAAACACATGTAATTGCGTTTTCCCTACTGGAAGGCAGTTGTATGAATATTTGTAAGCTTATTTTTTTCTGTTTTGACATCAGGAATGCATACAGCAACTTATAAATTAGATACCACATTGAAATACATGCCACTAGTACTTTTTCTCAGGTATCTTCTTATTTTGTTTTTCATATATTTAAGCCTTTTCTTATTTTAAACATTTTCTACTCTTTCACTCAGTCTTACTGAAGGCTTTTCAGCTTCTTTTGGAGGAAAAAAATAATTCATGGATGAACATGTGGTGTTGTTTTGTTGCTCCTAAAGCTCAGTGTTCATGGCCAGTATTTTATATCTCATAGTAAAGCAACCAGGTTTACTAATAACTTCAGTGAAATTTCAGGCTTGTTTTGTTCAATGATATACAGCACTCTGAAAAAATATAAAGCATCCAGATAATTTCCCAACAGTTTCACATGGGATAGATTTACTAGTGATTTAACCAATTTGGTTTGTTCCTCAAGAAACGCGTCTGCTACAGCTAATTTGGAGGGACAAAAAGATGAAATTAATACTGTTGAGCAACAGCTATAAATTAATCTCCCAGGAGGAATTTTCTTTTGTAACCAGACCAAATTTTCCATCGATTAATTTCATTCCATTAAATCTACTTACTGCTTACTCTACTTCCATTACTGAAGCAGTACTTAGTCATGATACACATGCCTTCTTAATGTGAGCCATTTACTAAAAAAACCCTTTTGCATGGGAGAGATGTCAAGAAAGGTTCTGTACAGTCTGAGTTCCAGCTCGTCTTATTTTCCATGCCAGAATTTACATACCAGAGAGGTATTTGTTGGATAAATAATACACTGAAATTATTATTGTTGTTATACTAAAAGCATATTTTTTCTCTCCTCTTAATAGATAACATCTTTCATCTTTGTAGATTATTCTAGTTAGAATTTTAGCCCTATTTTCATTCTTCTGTGTTCCCTATCTATATCATAAATGGTTTCCATTTCAGCACTCTGGGATTTCTCCAGTATATAAAAGATTGCTTCTACTTTGAGTCTGTGTCGCTCTCCCAGATCTCTGGAAAAATCTGAATTCTCTGCATTGTCCATACACTCAGGTAGCCTACAATTCCCTCTAACACATTCCAGACAATGAATAGTTTGCTAATCCTCCTGAATTTGCCAAAATTTACTTATTTGGTTTTTAAATGACATCTGATTTTTTTTTTTCTGTTAGATTAATGGACAACTTCATAAGGCATGACCTATAAAATCTCTCATGCTTTCTGACATTCCAACCAGTGCTTCCTATAAAAACCATAACATGGATCCAAATCAATTCACCTCAGCTGTCAGCACTTGTTATTAATTACCCAACACCCCAGCAGGTGAAATCTCTGTAGATTGCAAGCTTCCAATTGAGTCTCTGTAGCCACAAGCTCTCGACATTTGATGAATGAGAAGTCAGGTCTCAGCACTGCTGCATCCAGCTTCTGGACTACATTAAATCAGAGTCTACAATTTGGGCTTTTCCAAAGGAGTGTCTGACAGGTGAGACAAAGAGGTTTGCGTGCTAATTTAATTACTGGGGAATGCTGTTGTTCATTACCCTTAATTTAATATATGAGGCTCCGCTTTAACTTTTGTGGTATGGTAATAACAGTTGTTTCCAATAATCACCCAAAAAAAGTGGATGTGAACGGAATATCACAATGAAAACCCAGTGGGGATTTCTATGAACATACCATGAAAGAAATATACTGTGGTTTTATTTTTTCTCAGAATTGATTAGTTACACAAAAGGGATGCTGTTTCCATCGTTGACGGTGAGCTCAGCAGACAGAGGGTATCAGACTATATTCCTGAAGTTCCACTCAGTTCTGTCCTCTAGCTGTTAGATTCCAACATCCGTAAAGTTTATGCTGTGAAACAAATTACATTCTACTTTTCTTCTTCCCCAGTATAACACGAATAAAATTTAACAGGAATTGAGAGAAACATCCATCATACTGGAACCAGCTTCAGGAACTCAATGCATAGTTAGAGGAAGTTGACTTTGTTGTAAGTTGTAGCTTAAAGCTTATGCTACGTTTGCTCTTGCATGTTTCAAACAGTTAAAGTAAAGTATGCGCAAAATCTGAAGACTGGCAGTTTAAAGTAAGTTCTTTGCAGAACATGGTGAGCCCTCAAATGGAATAATTCATCAGGACAGCCTTCTATATTTATAGTTCTTCCTTGTAAGACAAAAAAAAAATAATATCTCTTTTATCATGTCACAATAGAGTTACACTGTTATGAATCCTTTTCCTAATGGTAACACCTGTGATATCACTTACAAGGTCCTTGTTATTCAACGTTACGATTATACCACAGTTAAAATGCAGGAGCTGGTGGCACCAGGGCTATAACTTGTCGAAGCTTTCATTGCAACAGGTGGAACTATTTCTATTACCCTCTTCTTACGAGCTAGAATTACTTGTGTTTATGAGCTAGAACTACTTATGTGTGTATGTTTGCACAAAATTGTACTGGCCACTTTCGGTGTGTCTCTCTATAATGTCATAATATTGTTTTAAAAGGGGATAACTGCTGGCTCGGCAGTAAGTGCTGCTGGGGGGGCTGCTGCTGCACCTGCGGGCACCTACATAACATGACGAGATGCTGATCATCCCCTTTGCTACAGCTTCACTTGTTGTTGCAGGCAAAGAGGGAACGGCAACTGGTTATTCTGCAATAATTGAGTGAAAGGATTCAAACAACCTTTGAATCTAAACTGGTACTGCATCCAGATCTGGACCCCTCAGCACAGGAAGGACATGGACCTGTTGGAGTGGGTCCAGAGGAGGCTATGAAGATGCTGGGAGGGCTGCAGCCCTCTGCTGTGAGGACAGGCTGAGAGAGTTGGGGTTGCTCAGCCTGGAGAAGAGAAGGCTCCGGGAACACCTTAGAGCCTCTTCCAGTCCCTCAAGGGGCTCCAGGAGAGATGGGGAGGGACTCTTGATCAGGAAGGGGAGCCATAGGACGAGGGGGAATGACTTTAAAATGAAAGAGGGAGATTTAGATTAGATATTACGAAGAAATTCTTTGCTGTGAGGGTGGTGAGAGCCTGGCCCAGGTTGCCCAGAGAAGCTGTGGCTGCCCCATCCCTGG
>JAOXNO010000024.1:86960859-86971488 GCA_028565335.1 Limnodromus scolopaceus
TGCTTGACTTTCCAGGAATCCTTTTACTCTGAGTTCCCTTCATTCTCCTTCCCGGGAGGTCAGGCCTCGTGGCTTGTCAGCCATTCAAAGCTCTGCTCCCCTGCTTCTTCTAGGACCTTCCCTGCCACCATCTCCAGACCTGAGAACCTCTGCTGACATTTCACTCAGGCCAGGATGACGTTGGAATGAATGACAGAATGATACGGGCTTGGAAGGGACCTCTGCAGATCATCTAGTCCAACCCCCAGCAAAAACCATTTGAAGCAAAGGGCACAAACCTCGGGGTGGAATTTTTAAGCGCATATCTAACTAGATGTTAGGCAAAGCCTAAGCTCTAGAAATTTGTGATTATATGCACAAATTTCTGGCAACAGGCACATCTTTGCAAGAAACCTCCTCCGATCTTTGCCTGACCTTGGAAACCTGAGGGCTTTGCCTGCACCGGTGAACTCCAGAGGGTGTCAGGGCAGAGAAGGTAAATCACTTATTGCTGAACGGCCAGAACGGTCCCTGCTACCATTGTCCCAAAGCGGGGTCATTTACCCGCTGTGCAGACACCAATGTACACACAGAGCAGAAGTATTATCTATTTATTTCATTTCTGCAGAGATGGGTGATGGGTGGTAATCATAGAATGGTTTGGGTTGGAAGGGACCTTAAAGATCATGCAGTTCCAACCCCCTGCCCTGGGCAGGGACACCTCCCACCAGACCAGGTTGCTCCAAGCCCCATCCAGCCTGGCCTTGAACCCCTCCAGGGATGAGGCAGCCACAGCTTCTCTGGGCAACCTGGGGCAGGCTCTCACCACCCTCACAGCAAAGAATTTCTTCCTGAGATCTCATCTCAATTTCCCCCTCTTTTAGTGCCAAACACTTCCCCCTTGTCCTATGGCTCCCCTCCCTGATCTTTTCTCTCTCATCCTTCTGAAAGGGAATGGTCTCTCTCATCTGAAGGGGAGAGAAGGCCAAGAGAGCATCTGTCCTCCACCTTGGTGGCAATCATCTGGCCCAAACCATGACAGAACTCCCATCAAGAGGACATTTGTGCTGGAAGGACCCTTTTCAGCTGAAACACCTATTTTGGTGTGATCAGAGATCGGTTGGAAGAGCTCAGCCACTTCTCTCGTTGAAAAAAAAAAAAACAGGATTCACATCTAAATCTTAATGCACCAAAATCTCCAGTAGCGTTAGTGGAATTAATTGCCTAATCCATCCAGCGCAATGTTTTGTACAAGCAGCTGCAACGTGCACAAGGAAGGCTGGTCACAGCTAGAATTACTGCTCTCCCAGCATAATAATGTTATCAGAAAGTTAATATCAAATCAGCTCACAGGGTATCAACACAAATAACGCTGCCTGGAAAGACTCAATCGTTGGGGACAGTCAGGAGAACGAAATGAAAGCAAATGAAGAATATAAGACCCGACCAGGGACACGGAATATTTAATGGGTGCATTCCTGTTTATCAACACTTGGTAGCACATCACCGAGACAACATGTAAAATGATCTGCTGCTCATCAGTCGGGAAATTAGTAAGGTATTTGCTCACTTATAATTTCTAATCTTCCTTTAAAGTGCTGCTGATGTGAATTTAGTCACTGAGCCTAAAAGTGGATTCGATGGTTTGGTTATGATAAGCACTTTTCTTCAAAATGTCTTTGAAAATAATCCATCCAGAACAAATATAGTAGGAAAAAAAAAAAAAAAACTACACAGGCTTCATCCGTGGCAACTATAAGGGTTTTGTTTTCTCTGCTCTCTGGGGCAGGTTTCCTATAGGAGCTTAGGACTCATGCCTCTGCTTTTCTGTTAATTCCTGCATCAGGTGTGCATCTTGAAGTTAAAATAAAATAATAAACCAGAAAAAGAAACAAAACCCCCCACCCTAATTTATCCTGAGAAAGGAATGTAAAATCAAACCTTTAGTGTTCGCAGCAACCAAACTTGAGGTGAAACACCTTGCAAAAAATAAAATAGGTAAGAAGACCTAGGCAATGCTTCATTTTAAATGTGATCACACAATTTCAGCGCTTCACCCTCCTTGTTAATAGCCAAAGGGGTGCAGATAAACTCCCACTGTATGGTCTAACCAAAGGTGGAGATGCAAGGGAAGGTGCTAACAGTGAGGGTAGGTGTGATATCCGGGTGCAGTCTGGTCACGGAACACAACAGAGCCTTTCAGCCGTCAACATTTCCCCCTGCTAAAAATGAAAACCCCTGGGTTATTTCAAAATAACTGTGAGGGCACTTCGTGTGGAACAGGATCATTAACTTCGCGGTGAAATGACTTGAGTGTAACCTGCCTCCAGTACCTTTTTCGGCTTCACTAGAAACTGATGAGTGAAAAAACATGAGGTGTCAAAAATAATTCCAGTGATATACATGACTGGCATGTATTTCTTTAATGTATTTGTTGCAATTATTGCCTCAAGTGATTTTCATAGTACAGCATAAATTAGTTTAAGCAGATTTTCTTTCTCATTTGGAGCAAAAAACTAGAAATGCCAAACAGAATCCTAAAGTTCATACTCAGTTTACTTACGGTTCTGGACGTCAATTTTGGTTTATATAATCGTTAGGAGGAAAAAAGCAAAGCGGAGCGTGCTGCTCGAGAGCATGCATTAATAGTAGACAGAAATGCTTGCACAATACCTCAGTGCAACGAGGAATCCAGAGTCGAGTGGTCTCCCTGCGGAACAGGCTTCCTTTGGGCTTCCATTAGCTTCTAATAAATGAGTAGATTTGTAAAGGATGAAATAGTACAGTCTGTTTTCTGAACAGCAGAACGAACTGCTGCACCCAAAATCTCCAAAAGAATCTATTCCACTATATTCCAATGCTGGCAGGCTAACATTGAAAATGCTGCGTAATTTCTTATCAATTCTCTGTACTCCAAGGAGATTTTAAACAAACACAAGAAGGCAAAAACAAGGTCTCCTTTGAAATAAAGGGTTTGTCTGCATGCCTAAAAGTAAGGGATAATTAACAGGAAAAATTAACACCGCGTGGGAGATCTGTAGTGATCCGAAGTGCCAGCCCTCGTGATCCAAACTGGTCAGAGTTGGAGATCCTAGAGGTGCCTGGTGCTGAGGACACTGCAATGGGCTGTGGAACGTTTCTCCCACCTCATGTCCCAGTCCCAGCCTAACAGCAAGGACCCTGCAAGGCCTCGTTGGTTGATTTGGTCTTAAAAGATGGACTCTTAAAAGGATGAAGGCTTTTAAAAAAAAATCAGTGGAGTTTGCACTCTCTGGGAGGTCTCCTCAGGGTTTGTCTTTTTGTTTTGTTGTTTTTCTGATTTTTTTTCCCCCTTGTATCATGTATCGGGTGCCCGTGGGGAAGGTATCAAGGGGATAGAGCCAGGTCCCGGGTGGTGGGAAGGCTGAGCAGAAAATGAAACAAAACCAGTTCAGACTATATAAGGGAAAAAAAAATTCCACCACAAAGGCATTCAAGCAGAAGAGCACGTCCAGAGAAGGTTTTCAATACCTGATTGAATATTGAACCAGCAACAGACAATTTGGTTTGACGCCGCAGAGAACCTTGCTTGGAGCAGGAGGTTGGACTGGACACCTCTGGAGGTCCCTTCCAACCTGAATTCTCCCATGATCATGACAACGTCGGCTGAATTCTGCACCACAGTAAACTATACAGTGTTACTCTCTATCTAGTAATGCACAGATTACTGAAAGAAAAACATTAAAGATTATTACAGGACTAAAATAAGGTAATATTTCATTTCCACTATTACCAATACATACAAGCAATAACTACCTAAACCAAAAATAAATTAGTAAATCACAAACAGATTATAAAAAGATTCCAAATTAAGTTTACAAAAATATCCCGAGACAGTTCACTTCAAATTGGCACCCACCGCAGTCATTAGAAGGCACGTAAAATCCTTTAGCAAATAGAACAGTCGACGGAGCAGCACTGGAATAAAAATTTACTTTCCTTCTCATAATTTTTTCCACTGTCATTAAAAAAAAAAAAGACACTCTACCATAAGATTCTTTATAAAACAAATGGAGACAGGTACAAAGCACAGTCACCTGGGAAGCCAAGAATGCCGCAAAGTAACAAACTGCAAAATCAGAAATCGCTATTAGGCTACTAATTGCTAAGCACTGCTAATTGAAGCGTATAGAGATAGAATGCAACCAGATGTGTGTGTATATATATACAGGTATAGTTATATATATATATATAAAAGCCTGAACAATTTGCATTTGCAGAACATTGGACTTTTGCCAAATTCTAAGGTACAGATATTTACACAAAGGAAATCAGCAAGACAAAAGAAATATCCTTGAACTGTTAATTCTAAACCAGTGAGGGTAACTGGGGTGGAACATGCTGGGGAGCGATGACAGGTCAGACCAAGTTCTTTTTTTTTTTTTATTAATGTTTCCTACTCTTGAGGTCTAACAATACGTTACACTCAGCACATGGGATTTTGAGATTATTATTCATTTGAGATATGCAATGGTCTCCACTCAGCAAAGACCATCAGTAGTTGCTCTGGATTTGGGATTCCTCTCTGGAGGCCAGATATACAGAAGTGGGATGCCGACAGACCTATTTAGTAAGTACTTTAAGACTTAGTTGTAAATCCAAGCTGCAGAAAGGTATCTTCCAACTGGGTTGCAAAATTCAGTTGTCCTGTTATACAGAAGAGTCATCCTGTTTTATTTCAAAACTAAAGACAGAGATATTTACCCAAGTTACATCTAACTGGACAAGAGCAGAAATTGTCTGAAGAGCCTGGACTTAATCCTATGATTTCCTACTCCTAAAAACAGTCAAGATATCACATGGGTGGGATTTAGTTCACACATTAAGACCTAAATGCATATTCATGCCAGTGAGCCACATATTCAAGCTCACGCTATCGTCATTGCTCGATTCAGTTGCCTAAGCAGACACCTTCCGTGACAGCAACCACTGAAGATGCTCCAGAGCATCAGAGTCATCTACACAAAGAGGGAAAACGTGACATAGGACTTCCAGAAGACTGCAGTCCTTCAGGGTAGCAGCTGGAGACTTAGACATCCTAACCACACGGAGACATCCAAATACATGTCCTTTGTGCATCTGCATCTTAAGGTAAGTCCCATCTTCATGAAAAATCTCTTCAGAAAACGAGACAACAATCTGTCTAGTAACTATTCTGGCTGTAGAGGTTATTGCTCCCACCAAGACCTGAGATACACTCACTAACATGGTTCAGTTGCACTATTTTATTTTGCACTGAAACAGATAAGGTGACCAGGTGACCAGCGCTTCTTCTGCAGAGAAGTGCTACAAAGTGCTACGATGCCATTACAAGGGGAACTCTCACTTTGCCTCACAGAAGAGTGGCCAGTGTCTAAATAAATATAAGAATCTCCCTGGGGAGCCGATTCAACATCAAAGGAACTTGTTTTGTAAATATTAATTTATTTTACATATATTGAAAACAAAGGTTCAGAGACAGTAACAAGATAAATTACTTAAATTATTTACAGTGTTAAAAAAGCAGTGTTTCAGAGAATTTTTCTGACATAAAAATGGATCTGAAGAAACAAGGGGAAGCATAAGGACTACTACTAAAAATGTTTTATATTCATGGTGAATACACACTATTAGGGGACAGAATAGAACAAAAATGCTGTTTATCTGTTAGAAAAAAAATGCCGATCATCACAAGAGTTACCCTTGAAATTTATCAGACTGGATCAGTTAAGGTATTGATGAACTCCTATTTTTAAAGGCCTTTTATTTTCAAGACAGGTTCTGTTATATTTGATTATTACTATGAAAAGAAAAAAATAAACTTTATTTCTGCCAACCACTCCTAGTCTCTAAAGCACACAGAAGCCCTACAACTCTTAAAAGGCAGGCATCGGTTTCCCAACTTGGAAGCTTTACACACACGTTATGTCTTGACTGTAAAATTCATAGTGCTATTTTAAACATCTCCTGAAAGAACTTTCCTTGTTACCATTTTCACTGTGTATTCAAGCACCAACATGTTGTTTTCTATGAAGAGAAACAGTATTTATCTAAACCAGCACCTGGATTATTACATTTCTTCTGTATTTAAAATTGGAAATAAATCACATTATCCCTGAAACTGCTGTATAGCACAGTCGCCTAAAGTAAACTCTATTCAATAATGACAATTTTCCTGTCTGGCTCAAAAATTTTCCAATCCCACCCCAAAGGTACTGTTAAAAAGCAGGCTCCTTGTTTTAATCCATTTGTATTTGAGCAGAGTTCAAAAGAACACTCACTCTCCATAAATATAAAGAAAACAACGGGAATTCATCTGAGAGGTGAAGAATAATTCGATCAAGGTTCTCCAGAAATTTGGTTTTTTCCTCTCCATCATAGTCTGAGCTTGAAACATTACGGTCTTCTGTGTTATTTTGAAGAAGCTGTTCCAGAATCATGCACAAAGTGAAAATATTCTCGTACTGGGTGATGTCATACATGGCCTGGACCTGGGAATAAAGAAAAAAAAAAAATATCAGTATGTAAGCACAGGGTGAAAATGCTTTGGCAGCCCATCATCTTGGGTGACACTTTAAGGAATAATTTGAAAATTTGCAGTAGTATTTAAATGATCAGAATGGCAACACGCTCACAATGATTATTTCTAAGAAATGTTTTCCATTTTGTGATAACAGCCAAACAACCGGCTCTCCAGCAAACTTCCAAGTGAAAAGTCAACATAAGCTCCTGTTCATGAGGCAGAGGGTTTTCTCGACCTAATTATCCACAGGCCGTGACCTACAAAAATGATCTACAGATAAACAACAGCAAAAACTTCCTTTGTTTTAGGGATGGAATTAAAATTGGTGGATTTCTGTTTTCTGAGAAGTAAAATAACAAGTCAAAAAAGCAAAACCTTTGTTTGATTCTGAAATGCTGGCCTTGCAAATTCACTCAGACCCTCCTTTCGCATGAGGAATCAATAGAGAATGTTTTAGAAAGGCAAATTATGTCACTTCACTTGTCCCCCTGAACGTCTCTTCCAAGCAGTTGAGCAACTGTGTTACTTCCAGGTCTTGAAAAGTGCAACTAATTGCAACTTAGTAAACTATCTAATTGATTATGGATAATAGAAACCACAAGCCAACAAATTCTCTTTCCTCTGCAAATACTATTGCACCAAAGGAAAATTATTTTAGCCACACAGAACCGGCTTTGAACAGAAAGGCAAAGTCTGATGCAAGGAGGAAGGATTTTTTTTGGAGGTAATTGCTTTTCAGGGGACAAATGCACCTTGAAATATTGTTTTATAAAACCGGGGAGGGAAAAGGGAAATCAGTCTAGAACATTTGCTGGCTCAAGGCTTATTGACCTTTCCAACCCATTTAATAACCTGAACGAAACGTGGCTCCATTTGGTTTGCTGGGTGCCTTTTGTAGCACTAATTGATGCAATTACTACCAATGCAAATTTAAGGTATGTCTCAAAAGCAAACCTTATATATAGACTACAATTCCAGAATATATTAATACCAACTTTAAGTAACACTAATTCTGTTTTTCAGAAAGAATTTTAAGACAATCATTCTTTTTACAGATCGGATGGGTGTGTAATACAGGTTTTGGACTCTGGATTTTTTTTGTGAGATCAGTTCTTGCTGATTTTTCCTCACCTAACACTTGGAAATGCGCTTCTTAGCAGTGAGATGCATTTTGCATGCACTTCAGTTTTGAATTTAACTCTTCAAATTATTTTCTTATTACGATTTCTCAACCCAAATAAACTTTACAGAGTTAAATAATTTTTTAAAGATTATTAATTGTATAAGATTGAGCTTTACATAAAATGGAAGCAAGGGGCACAAGGATCTCCTGCCTGGATTTGATGGTCTGCTAATCAGAATTCATGTATTTCCATCACCAAGTTGAGAGCGCAGGAAGCATCAAAGCTTTTGGCTGAAATTAATTCTCCAAAATTTTCCTACGTCACAGGACAACCACCTGGAATAACACATGTATTTCCTACTTAATCTGAAAGCAGGAAAGAAGTTCTCTAATCTGCCTTCTTTACAATGCTATCGTAAAAACTAGTATGCTAAAAATTAATATGTTAAAGGAAACTGCTCAAGAATGTAGGCAGCACTGACAGTCAGAACGTTAAAAAGCCACTTACGGCCCATTATACAATTCCTGCGCCTTCATGATACAATTCCAAATTTCAAGCCACAGCTCTCTTTTTGGACAGCTTTGAAGTTGGGGTCTTCAGCATAGTTTCTGGCAAAAAATTAGGGATCTGAAAGCAGAGAATTATTTGAAGTGACCTTCACAGGATGGTGGATTTAATTTCTGAAGGTGATTCGACCAGATTCGGGAAAAAACCCAAGTGATAATCTACATGCAATTTTTGCACTTTGAATATTTTTGGGTTTATGTCTCAGTGGTTCACGCACATTTCTATCACTTACTCAAACGCTCTCAATAACAGCAATATAAAACAAGAACAAGAGAATAAATATTAGTTTTGGAGACATTCTCTACAATTCTTATGCCATTTACCAGCTGCAGCGCACGTTTCTAGTGCTGCTGTCCGCTGAGGCTGGGATTTTCCTACGATGCTACCTTGTGACTATAGGCAAATAACGTTTATGACTTTTACATCTCAGAGGATCTACAGAACGAAGACAATACTTTAACAGCGCAAATACAAATTAGATGAAAAGAAAGAGATTATGTTTCTGGCAACTAGGTATTTGCTTCCATGCAGCTCAGAGATTTATGTAGGTGATGGACAAACCACCAGCATCACCTGTGTGTCTTCTGGAATAAACCAGAACCAGCTCTAACTCGGGGAAACTTTTTTGGGGTTTAGAATTGAATGCTGAAATCTCTGACAATTAAAGCAATGAAAATTAATCTAGAAGCACCATTATGTTTGATTAATGACAACAAAGCTTTCCCCCTTTTCTGTCCTGATAATTTAGTTAATGCCTGTTTAGGCCTCTGAAGTCCTATGAAGGTACCAACAACTGAAATCAAAGTGACAAAAGTTGCACCAAAAAATTTACAAGAAGCAAAACTCTTAGACTATGATGGATTGAGTAGATTTTGGGAGGAATGCTTTCGTGCCAAAATAGCCATCTTCCAGAAGTGTCGATGTGATGTTACCATTTTCTAAACAGCAGAGGTGTATAAATGCTCATCTTTCCAGTTTGATTCAAATTTGTATCAGTATGTCAGTATTTCATATAACATTATGTTGGGTATAATTATTTGTTGCAATATACATTTAATCTTTGGTTTAGGAAGAAGTGGTTTATTTACCTACTTCTCCTTCCACTTGTTTTGGAAAAAAACTTACATTTTATTATATAGAAGAAAATATTTAGGAAAATATTTATATTTCATATAACTTTCACAAACTAGTTGATTAAAATTGATATTTCCCTTAGATCCAACTAAGAAACAAGATTAAAAAAAAAAAATAAAATGGTGTTTCAGTGATTCTAGCATCTGCCCAAAACATCCGTTTTCCACTACAATTATGTCACCAAATCCCATAACCTCCTCCCAACTTTCAAAGAATACCATCACAGTCCTCCAAATTTTAACTGGAAGATTCAGGAGGCACGGTAGGAAATCATAATTTCATGAAAATTAGACAGGATAGATAAGCAGTGCTAGTCTCTCATTTAAAGTATTTAAAACTATGTGGAATACGTATGTAGAATAAATCTTGAATGGATTAACAGAATTTAAAAATATGAAAAGGATGTTGCTTATTCCGCTTAAATATGTGAGAAATTACGAAAGCAAAGTATTTAATTGAAAATCATGCAGAATGTAAAATATGAGCACACCACAGTGTATCTAGAAGTTTATATACACACTGTAAACCTTAATTTTAGAAGCAATTAGTCCCTTGACTAAAACATGACAAAACACAAAATGGAACAGATTGTTTCCTACAATCTTTTTAGACTACACAGAAACTAAATGGGTATGACTGTAAGCAAATATACTTTCTCTTTCAAATTTTACTTTTCCATTAGTTTTCCAACATAGTCTTCTGGAAACCCCCAAACCAGTCATTTCCTAGACTTTTTCAGATTTTTAATTTGTTTGTTTGTTTTTCCTCAAACGCTACAGCGGTGAAGTAGTGTGAAAAGACAGGATTTTAAGAGCTTCAGAGCAGCTGTTTAGAACTCATGAGTGTTACAGTGAAATGGGTGCTGGAAAGCGGTGATACGCAGTTCAGGACTGGCCCTCTAAAATTAAGTGTTCCAGGAGAACTCCAAAGACAGTTACATTTAGAAAGATCCTTCTGGAACTGAAAATCTCCTGCAGCTTGTGTGAAAATTGCTGTATCCTGACAGAACACAAAAAAAGCAAAGTACACATGAAAGGGATTAAATTATAAATTGGCCGCAGGAAAGCCAACTGGTTTTTCTTTCCATTTTTGAAGCAGAAAAGACTGTAAAAACATACAGGAAGAATTATGTAGAGGAAAATGCTTACAATTCTAAAAGTTATAAAAATACCTGAAACAAATAATGGCAGAATTGCTGAAGATCGATCTGTGGTCAGAACATTAATATTTTTAAAGATGATAGGATGAGGGGTAACAGTTTTAAACTGTAAAAGAGGAGATTGA
>JAOXNO010000024.1:86971588-86987457 GCA_028565335.1 Limnodromus scolopaceus
GGGTGGTCTTTAAGGTCCCTTCCAACCCAAACCATTCAATGATTCTATGATTAATAATAATAATTATTCTTATTATCATTATTTAGCGAAATATCCTAAGCCAATCCAAGTCCAAGGGCTTCCTACACCTGAATCTGGAATAGCTTGACTCCCATTCAAGGTAGTTTTGGGAAAGTTCTCTGCTCTGCAAGTCCCAGTTTGTGCATGGCCTGACATGTCACCTCAATTGTGAAAATCTCGAATGTGTCAGTCAGCAATGGCACAACTGGCCTTGACTAAAGGGAAAAATTCTGGCTTCATTTTGTGCTCTCCAGAATTTTGACCTACAGCACCATTGGTTACAGGAGGCCTCATTCCTTGTGCTGGCAGGATGCCGTCAAGAAATGATGAATCTGGGAATGCCAGGATTGGAAACGAGCAAGAAAAAAGCTGAAGAAAAATTAGGAAGATTTACATATGGCAGGAGAAGCATGTGGTTTTTCACTCTTTGGTACCATTTCTTATGCCAAAGCTTCACCACAGCTCAGTAAGATTATCTAGAATGGATGATTATTGGTGGAGAGGTACGGGCTCATTGAACCCTCACAGAATCTGTTTGAAGGATAGTCTTCTGTAGCTGAGTTGGGTATCTAAGAGCTGAGTACCCTTAGCAAAAGTACACATGATTTTATCAAATGGCTCTGCGAAGCCAAAGACCTAAGAACAATAAAGCTAAAGTGCACTCTATAGCACTGGGTCCCCTAAAAGGAGAGTATTGCACACAAACTACAGAGATATCATAGAAGTTTAAAGCAATTTAAGTTTTCATCAGTGTTAGGTGGGTGGCTGGACTCAATGATCTGAAAGGACTCTTCCAACATCAGCAATTCTATGATTCTATGAATGAAGTTTGAAGCAGAAGCATCAATTCAAGAAGTAATTAGAAATAACAGCCCAACCGGAGCTCAAAGAATGTTCAAAGTCAAAAAGCATCTGAACACAGCCCAATGAAATATCATCTACATTCAGGAACTGAAAAAATAGTGGTTTAGGCAAATGACTGAGGTACACTAAAATTTCCAGAAACAGATTGTCATTCACATTAACATGGTACGATAGAGGCATAAAAGGAATGTCACGGTATCAAGAAAACAAACCAGCCAGAGAATAACAAACAACTACAGCAATAGAAGAGCATGTCAGTCTGTGACACCACTGGAAGTCAAAAACATCCCTGTACTTGGTAGAATTGAAATCTGTAGGAAAAAAAAAAGAGTTCAAATCCACCTTTAAGCTATGGTCATGATGTCCTCTGATGGCCTGAACCAACCATAATATTAGGTGAATTACACCCAAAAAACTCTCTTCAGTTTTCCTGCCCTGCCATCCCTTTCCCTGCTCTACCCCCATCTCCATCCTTTTGCCTCTTCTCCATTTCTCCATTTTTTCCCCTCCCTCGTCTCAGGAAAACAGAAGGTAAGATAAAGTATCCCATGTTCTGGGCCATGAGTGGAATCACAAGAATCTGAAATACACAAGAAATGATTGTACTTCAACAATCATTCATCAGCTCTGAATTTTGAAGCTGAACAAAATACCTATTTTTTTTTTTTTATTTATTTGATTTGGACTTCCCACAAGAACATGGCTCTGGGAAAAAAATATTAAGTAAAAAGAAAACCAAAGAGTTGAAAATAATAAAATCTGCAAACTGAAGATACAAATTTCTCTACATAGACTTCAAAACTATGGATGTTTTGAAGGGGACTGGAATAGCAGAATAAGGAGCATTATTTAAAACACTGCATGCCGGTTCTATAGAAAGTAGAGTTTTAAAATAAATCAGAATTCAGTGTTAGATACAGCATTGTATTTATTAAAAATATATCCTGAAAAGATTAGAAAAATTGTAACATTTCAGCAAATGACTAGCCTTTCAGAAGGATAGCTAAACTTCAGTTTGAGACAGGTGGGTTTTTTAAAATTAAATGATCTGGAGCAAGAAATAAAGCATCTTCCTAACTGTGGACCAGACGTGATAATTCAAAATAGCTGCTACTTCATTTTATGCACAAAGTCATTTTCAATCAGCTTATTTGGTTTCATAATTATCGGTAGGCAAGACATACAAGAACACAGCAATGCTTCTTGAAGTGCCTGTAGTGACACAATAGCATTCCTCTTCTCTCAGATTTTGAATTTTGCTATTTTAAACAGATATAATCCTGTACATTTAATGCAATTTAACATAATTACTTAATTTATTAGGCAGGATTAAAACCACTGTGAAAGATATTAAAAGATCATATTAACAAATCATACTAAATACATGGGCAACCTAGCTCTTCAAAAGGATTTCAGATGACTGCAGGAAATAAATTAACAAAAATATGACAGGAAATCATTACGGATTGACTCATTAAGAGAGAGAGAGAAGAAACAAAATCAAATCCGATCAGAATTAAGGCGCATGGCTGCCTTACAGCCATTAAGCAATATAGTCATTCCAGTTTCCCTGATGACAGCAAATCAGCCAATAAGGAAGTCATGCTGTGACCGTTTCTGCTACCAAACTTAACTCATTTAAATCAAATTCAGGTTCTCTTAAACTATATTGGCATGTAGATGTTGATTTAGAAAAGTTTTTAAGCTTTCCAGTCCGCAAACTCTTAAAAAATTTCTCATTTGCTTTTGTCACATATTGATCTCTTTTCCTTAATACTGTATATTTTATATTCCCTACTGGGGATGGGATTATCACCATGTAGAACTACAGTTTATTTAATGTTCTTTCCAGTTGTCGGTCCTCTGGCCAATAAGAACTGAAATGCTTTGACTTACTTAATCCTAAAAGGGTCAGTTTGATTTCTTCCACCTGCTGCTCCCTCGGTGGGATCTCAGTCTGCTGCTCAGAACCGCACAAGGTCAACCTTGGGCCATTATCACTCTGTTGCTTCACCTTCCCGTGAAACTTTCTTGAGAGCTATAATCTCTTTCCAGAATAAAATATGCCTCACGATTTGTTACAAACCCCTTGGTCTCCAGGTGATGCAGGGATTTATCAACAAGAAAGAAATCAGTTTATTTTTTCCCCCTCAACTCTTGAGTGTCTGAGATGACATCAAGGTTATCAACTCAAACGCTTAATTAAAGAACTTAGCGGCTGGGCTCTAAACTGACTTTAATTCCACTCGTTTTCAAATAAAAAAGCAAGAAGCTATGAGCTGCAAAGCCTTCTTTCCTTTTACATGAAACTGCTCTTGTTTTCAGGATGAGAAGAAAACAATCTGTTGTGAAAGGTCTTCCTGGGTACCATCCTCGGTTCAAGAGTAACGCAAAATAAATGGAAGCGCTTCTGGCCGCGGTGATAGAAATCTATGCACACAGATATAGAGTAAATGCACTTCTTAAAGAAGGGATTATAGCCTAAGATGGAAAAAGTAATAAATAAATAGAGGAAGGTATCAGGCCTCTTGGGTATGTATGTATGAGGGCCAAACTATGCCCTTCCCTGGGGGAAGCTAATGCCGTTATTTCAGTGGATCCAACTCCAGCTGTACTCATGGGACAGCCAAGGAGCATGGCCTCAGAAGGAAAATTCTTCTTGAAGCCAGTACAAAAACACTGGTGAGGGAAGCTGAAGAGATTTTAAGGGTGGGTAGCACTGAAAATATTTTTATGGAAGGAATCCACATGCATTGCTCCTAAAAACAACCCTTGAAGGCGGGAGACCACTGTGATAAGGAAACAGCCATTCCACTCACTGCTAGTCTTCCCATCCTTGCCATCAGGTGCCCCATTTTCCTTCTGAAAAATTGAAACAGCTTTGGAAACACTTCAGAAACCCTAAGGGAGGGTTTTCAAAGGAACTATTTCAATTTTAGAATTCTTTGGTGCATTTAGGACTTCTTGTATAGATTGCAGCATGTTCTAACAACATTTTCCAAGAGGAAGATAAAGGTTAGAAGCACAGAACTTACTGAACCTACTCTTCCTACTCAGCCTTTAGGATCCAGTAGATGTGGATCCTCAGAGAAGCACAAAGTATTGGCTGAAAATTACTGCCCTAAAGAGAAACACATCTGTAGTGATACCAATAGGCCAAAGATGAAAGGTAAAGCAGAGAAGAAAAAAAAAGATTACAGGGAATTAGCTCATATGACAAGAATTCTCATGAAATATCCACACAGGGCAAGCATCCAGAAAGTTCTTGCGCAGGATTGGAAGATCGGGAAAGAAAATACACTAGATATTACCTTGGAACAAAGGTGTCTCCTCAGAGGGAAGGCTTTTTTACCTTCAAATTTCAATGTCATCAAGTTCTTTCATAATGATGAAGGGCAGAAAAACACTCAGTTTATCTCCTTTACATCATACACTGATGTAAAGTGTACAGACTTTATAAAGTTTATAGACTTCTGCTGGAATTTGTTTCCTCTTTAAATCACCAGCTTTCTCTCAGAATAGATGACAAGACTCTAAATCTCTTGATTTTATCAAAACCCTTTCTCTTCTGTTTCTGAGCAGACATTATCACACGACCAAGTCTGCTACAACTCATCATCTATATCTTTACCAGTTTATCTCATAATCCTAGTAATATTTTAGAGCAGTTGCTCTGCATGGAAATAATATCTAAGAACCTATTTTCTGTACTTGGTAAATGATATGAAATATTTAAAAAACTCACCCTTAAGGGTTAAATAAAATAATCATTCGTTACAGTTATGAATAAAAATGATCTACGATAGCCAGCACCGCCTTGCTACACTCACTGATGAAAGAATAACGACAAAATACTTGGAGAGGTTTTTAATTTGCTGCTCCTGCATGCAGAATGATTTATTTTAGGATTTAAAACTGTGCTTAATTGCATATTAAGAGATGGCAATATGTGCAACAAGATTTTTATTAATACCACCACACGTCGTATTTCATATTGAAAACAATCTACACCAGCTCACCTATAAAATGAACTCACAACAAAGGCCTACTCCATGCAAAACAGCAAATTAATATTCTGCACAGACTGTAATTGCCATTCTACTGCTTTTTATAATATTCATGTTTGTAAGCAGTTTTGAATAGCAGTCAATTACTTGTCCTTTTGGAATGCTCCCCCTGCATTTATATTACAAGCCCTTGAGAGGAGAGTCACTGACTGGTGGGAACAATTTTGTGGTAAAGTAGGTACGTTTTTTAGGTTTATTTTGACTTTGCGCGAGTCTGAAAGTATTTTTTTTGGCTTTGTTTTTGAAAAAGTTAACTAATTCGAGTAGAGTGATTATGCCAATAGCCGCAGTACTCACCACAGAGACGCACCATCGCCTTCTAAATTGGTTTAGGAAGACACAGCCACAACAGTAGCACCATTAAAACTGACTGACACAGATGCTTAAAAGACTAATGCAAATCTGATAAGTCTATTTTCAGACTCTCCAGACCTATTTCAGACCATCCAGAGAAGGAACTCCGGACATTAATGGTGTGTGTAAGTAAATAAAATGACAGAGGGGTAAATGCAACACAAATATGAATGACCTATAAGAAGATTAGCACAAGGGTAAGACTTAAGGGTAGTTTTGATATGAAACTGTGAATTAAAGAGGCTGGGAAAAGGTGATTGTCAGACAAGTGTCATCCTGCGCTGCTGGCCCTTGTAGACTGTCCAAGTGTTGGGGAAAGTCATGCAAGAAACAAGCGTTTTCTATGAATTCCATTCTCTGTTTAACCCCAGACTGGTTTTGCTGGGCTTATTAATCGAAATACCACTTATATAATATTCACATTTAAGTAGTACGGTACAGAATTCAGTAAGCTGTGCAGAACAGCGCAATCTGTTAGTCTAAATCACTGATCAGGCTGCACATATCTATCATTGCCTAAGAAAGCAATTCTCTGTAAGAAAATGGGACATCAGAAGCACTGGTAAATACTGACTTCATTGAAAAAAGACATATGCAAATCTCCTTCTTCCCATTTCCAATCTGAAATAAAAAAAAAATCAGGTCCTTCAATTAAGGAAACCACTTTGGGTTTATAAGCTGCAACCTTATAGGTGAGTTGCACAGAAAACCAAAATTTAGTAAACACCAATGTCTTTAACTTTTGTTACTTCCTAGAACAGATGTTTCCCACTCATTGTGCCTACTGCTGTCAAAAGCCTGTTCTGAAATATTCCCCTCTTTCCCAGCACTGCACCAGGAGCTCACTAAAAGATTTCACACTGGGAACTAGACACATAAAAGTGGAAACACTGGTTATTTTTTTGAGTCACGTCCCTCTGCGATACAGCACTTAGTCTTACAGTACAAAGAATTTATGTCGTTTTTTTAAAATCAAGAAACGTACAAGATAAAAACATAAAGTTTTAACAAAAATAAGATTAATAGTGAGAAAGGCAAAACCTGGCTGCCAGCAAAAGCCAAACTGGCAGTGATGGTGACTCACGAGCCCGCTCTGAGGAGTGTAACCTCACTAGAAAAATCAGTTATTGCTCAGTCTCAAATATTAACTACAAGCAGGCACACAAATTAAGAATCAGAAGCAACAGCAAGATGATAAGAAATCAGTTATTTTAGAATTTATAACTAGACAGTCCTTGTTTGTATATTATGTGTAGCATTTCCTGAAGCTTGGGACAGGCATTATTATTTCTATTTTGTGTGTGCTGCAAAAGGCTGAAGTTCTACACAGTCAATAAAAACATCCTTCTTTGCTTCCTTAGAAATTTACTCTCAAAGGTTTCTCTTTTTCCTGTTGCTCTCACATCTCATGACACAGTTACTTTACCTTCCCTAATTACAAATTCATATCCATGCAAGGCATTTCTACAGCACAACTGCCCTTGAAGGGAAGAGAAGAGTATGTAAAAACAAACCACATAAACAACCACATATTTTTCATAACAAATATTTTGAGTTAGAGTTTTTACAGCAAAGAAACAGACAAAAGCAGAGCAGTAATTCTGCCTTTTTAAAAAAATAATTCCAAGTTCATGGTGCTTATGTATCTGAGAGTATTAAATAATGTAGTATGATGGTCTTACATAGCCTTCAATTTGAAATCTAGAAGGGACCACAAAGACCACATTGCTTGATCTGAAAGTTCAAGGGAAAAAAAAAATAATCACATCTTTTTTTTCCCAGAAAATGAATTTAATCATCTTTCAGAAAAATACTTTGCTTTGTCTTAAAGATGATAAACTCTGGAAGTCACTATTTTCCCTTGTAAGCTTCCAGGGAGTCAGCTGAATTTTCCAATTAGCAACTTTACAAAGTATACCGATGTAAAAATGAACACATTAAAAGAAAATGTGAAAGCACTGATAAAACATTAAATAATCTATAGGTTGGGAATAGAAGAGGAGGCAATTAATGGCACTGAAGGTAAGGTAAAAATTAATACTGCAAGTAACTGATGAGAGAAGCTGAAGGGATCACACAATATCAATATGTAGTAGAGTTTAAAAAAAAAAATCAAAACCCCAAAACCAAAAGCAAGAATTTTAAAGCATGTTAGGAATAAAAGTAAAACCACAGATAAAAACAATGTTACCCTACTAAATGTAAGTAGGAAAAGTACTTTTGACTATTTCTGATTTTTTGCTTGAGTGGTTTCTTGTTCTGAAGTGGAAGAAGAAAAGGATATTTCTATTCCATGTGATATTGTGGACAAAATTGAAAACCGGGGATACAAAACATCGTCTGCAACAGCCTAACACTTTATGAAGAGATGCTCTCAAGTGCTTTCCAGAGCACCTTTGGAATATTTCTCACAATGAATATATGTCAAGACCCACATTAAAGCATCAAATAAAAATACAAAGTTTCTTGTGCAAAAAGTGTTATGATCAATACAAGCATAATGTTTCAGGGTTTGGACTGTAAATGAGGAGTATCAAAGGAATCAGAGCTTTCTTTGTCTCCAGAAAGATCTTTGCACTAACAGATATTTGATTATATCACAAAATCATAATTTATTTTTACATAGTTAATCAATTTTAAAATAGCACGGAGAAGTAAAATTCATTATTATGGCTAATCATTTCAGGTATCATAATTATTTCAAATAGTATTTGGTAAGGTGCCAATTTACTTTAAGTCCCACAGTTCACTGCCTGTGTTCCTGGATACAACTGGCAGGTAATAAAACCTGTCTTTTATTTATTAACTTGGCAGACAGACATGTACTTACTAGAATTAATTAATTGCTAGAATTTCCCTACAGTAACGAAGCCTCGAAGGTCTTGTTAGAAATATGTCAACAGGAACTGCATGCCTATATGTGAGTTTGTTTTTCAGGAAAAAAAATGTAATTTTTCATCTGCCAATGATGGAAACAGTTATAATTTGATAAGAGAATTGTTCATTGCTGGTCCTGCAGACCCTTATACCACAAGGGCAATTAAATCAATATGCCTTAATTTCAACATAATTATTAAAAAAAGTCCACAGCCTGCACTGTCAATCCAATTTTATAAAAATTCCTGAAAATCTTGCTATTTCACACGATGCATTTGACTGCAAATCCCGACTCACCTCAAACTTCCTGCTGAAGGAAAGAGGTTCCTTGGAATAAGTTGGTCTTTTAGACTCTTGGCTTTAGACTATTATTTATTTTAAGTCCTTGCAACTTGGAATTTAGCGCAGGCTGGTATTTTGCAAATAAGATATTACCGATAAAATGACTACAGGCACCTCATCTTTGTAAGTGAAATTCTAGAAATCTGCCTCCAACTGAGTCAAATGCGATAAAAAAAATTAAATAAATTACTGCCTTGTGCAGACATTACAATAAAATTTGCCGTGTTTATGCTGTACCATTTCCTGCTCATGTAGAAATTCATTGGGAGCCATCACTTCTGACACGTAAACCGTCCTCAGTCCCTCACAGTGAATTCAGAGCTGTATATTGATACTGATCGAGAAGAAAAAAAAAAAGTTATTTTCTTTCCTAATACTACACCACTTAGTAGAATGAAGCGTGCATGAGGAATATATCTTTAAAGACAACAAAACAAATGAAAATTTGAGCTCTTCAGGGTGGAGGCAGTGCTATATGTAGAGTTAAAAGGAACGTTATCTGCTATTCTGGCAGAATTTCTTCTATCTGCAAAAGTGACAGTAAAGTCCCTTTAAGACTTCCAGCAAGGATAATTAAAATGCCCTGCTTTGGTTCATATGCCCTCGCTTTTCCGGCAGGAGAATCAATCAGGAGGCACCTCAGGGCGACAAAAGATGTGCCAAGGGGTCAAGTCAGCAAAGGGTCCTTTGGCTCTGCTGCCTGCGGGCCTGGGGGGGTCCCACCGGACCCCAGACTGGTGGGGTACCAAGGTCAGACGGAAAAGCTTTGCCTGTTGCTTCGCCTGTCACCAGAAAGAACAAAAGCTTTACCATGGCAACTATGCAATGTATTTTTCATCTTTGCTATGTTTAGCACAGCTTATTTTATCTGTATCTTTTGGGGGCTTGCATTAAAAACGTAAAATTTCTTCCCCGTTCCAACCCTGTTCAGTCTTATTCCTTCTTAATTGCTGGAGCAATCTCAAATACATTACTGTTTTTATCCTGATAACCCCTCAAAAATCTCCACTCTATTTCTTCTTTGAGTATCTTATGCTGCGATTTAAGTGTTCAAACAGGAGGAATAAGAGAGGGAAAATACACGACATGAAAACAATCACAAATAATACAGAGAACTTACACTATTAAGGTTTGTTCTCTCTTTACACCACATTTATATTTATTACTGAATATATATTATCGTAACTGCGGCTTTCTTAAGGGAATCATAATAGAAGTGGACGATAAGAAGAAGTTTGAAAATGCAAATAAGAGTATTTCAGGTCTGCTAAATGTGGTTCTCCCTGTGAATAAGGAGACAGATAAAGAGAGCCCTATTTCAGAGCGTCAGGTAGGAGAGACAACCAAAGCAGACATCGGTGATAAGCGCGGGGAGCATTAAGAGCTTGTTTCCTAAACAAAAAATGATGAAATCAGGCCTTACCTAGGGTCATAATAAATATTACTGACACAAAGTAAGGATAATGTGAAGTAGAAGAAAAAGTTATAAATCCCTAGATAAAAGGAAACTCAATTATACTTATGTAAAAAGATTCTAATTTTTTGTAGAAATACTTATTCTATTATTTTAAAAGTACCCAAACTCAGCAACAGTGTAATGTTATCATATTATAAATCCAAAGGTTTAATGCAGTTTGACTGAAAAACAGAGTCTTCTAACGATTCCAACAGGCTTGGATTTCTTCCTCAAATATTTTAACAAATACATAATAAATACCAAATCAGTATTTAGTTCATACTATTAATTCAAGTTGATTCAACATAAAACTAATTACTTGGACAATTGCTTACACTTCATTCATAATTTATGTAGCTCACTTTATAACTCTACATATAGCACTATAGAGCTTTACGCAGCTGCTCTACTATTTCAGCATATTCTATCCACCTTGATCAGGGCTTTTTTTGTTTCTCCTTAAAATATTACTTAATTTGAGACAATAAAATTCAGACAGCAAAACCAAAAACCATAAGCTATTATTAAAGGAGGAGAATAATTGTAAAAAATGAACAGAACCAGTAAGATTTCAGATTCTGGAAAAAAAAATATCACCTGTACAGAAAGGAGTTGGGACTAAATGACTCCCTCTGACCTCAAAATTTATGAATCAATAATACAATTTAACTTTCAAATGCTTTTAAAATTGTTTGCAAGGAACTTACGATGTATGTTCTGAAATTGAAATGTATGCTAAAAAGCATTTTGAAGAACAGCTCTTATGATAAATAGAAATATTTCAAAATTAATAAAAAGGCTCTTGAATATTATTAATTTTTTCATTAGCATAAACCAACCCAGGACCGTACATATTATTTGGAACACTATTCAAGTGAAAACAGCTTTACTCATTATTTGGATCCTTATAAGTATGTATAGCACCACTGTAAATGAGCCCAACTCAATAAGGTCTGGATCAATGATGCCGTCCAGTCCTCAGGTGCATTTTCCTCCCAGTTTCCAAGACCTCTCTTAAAATCACTGTTTTCTCCATATTTATAGATAGATATATATAAAAAATACATAGATATATAATATACAGATATATATTATACACAGGTGTTAAAGTGACTACCGAATACAAGTGGGGTCATCAAAAATAATCTGCCTGAGAAACACAGAATTCACGGGACTCCAAAGATGAAAACCCCAAGAGGCTTCCTCTGACACAAATCAGTCACACTTCTGTGCAAAAATCAGCCCTTTAAAATCCCCGTCAGGACATGTCTCATCTACATCCTGAATTTTTATTACTGCCTGAAGAAGACAGTTTTAACCTCTTGCATTTTGAAATCCTGATTGTGGGACATGTTAGCAATTTTCTAAAGTGAGTTCAAATTTGGTAAATCTTCTGTAAAACCTCTTTTCTGACCTAGTGGCATTAATTACTAAGTCCTCCTTGTATCAATCTCCCCCCCCACAAACCGGCACTTTTAATTAAAATAGTACTTCAATTTCTTCCAAAACTCAGGAGTGGAGCAAATCTGCAGTGGAGTTTTGCCTCTTTCCCCCTCCCCTGTAACTGATTCAAATTTTGACCATAATTATCAATGTTAATATATAAATAGGAGCGCAGAATTCAGAATTATGGCCAAAAGAGTCCTCATGTATTCTAGTCCCGACCCTCACCCTGAGACTTTAGGCCACCACCAAAAGATGCTCATCATGAACGTACCTGAAGACCTTCAGTAAAGAAGTTTGATACCTAACCTTAATCACCAAGTACCTTTCTTCTTCTTCACTCCAGAAGTCAAATAGCAACATTTCACATTCTGGAAGACTATTATAACTGATCTTCTCCCTCTGTCCCCTCTTTTCCAGTTTATTCTATGGAAACTCACATTTTTTTCAACAATATGTTAAAATGCATTAAACACTCACACAAAGAATCCCATGCAAATTCCTTATCAAACACAAAAATGCTCTATTCTATGATTTACTGTATTTTTAAATAGATCCCTTCCAAACCAAACCATTCTATGATTCTAAGATCCCAGACATAAACCTTCTCTGTTAATCGCTTGTCCATCAGTCCAATCCTAGCAGCACAAGCTCTGCTTATTTTGGAGCCAAACTTGGGACAGCAGCTCTTTCTGGATGCGGTGGAGCCCATAAGCACATGCCCTCAAATCCCTACCTCCACCACAACTGCAGCCTACGATAGTTCCCACTGAAAAACTTAACCTGGGAGTTTGTTCTAACACCAACTCTAACCCAATTAACAGTGAACGGCAGAATTAGTCTGGTAGGTGACGACAAACACGTCTAAGCACAGCCTTTCAAGCATTTCCCTCCATGGTGAGGATCTTATTTTGCCATCCTAAAGCTAAATCCTCTTCTAACCCTAAACCTAACCCTAAACCCGCTACATCCTTCCCATCCTTCCCAACAAACAGCCTGAGCTAAGCCAGATGGTCGCTTCCCAGAGTTCAATCTGAGCACAAAGACAAACAGAACATAAAGGAAAAATATTTCTTATCAAAGAAGAACATGCAAAGAACAGAGGCAGATTTTCTATGCCCGAGGGCATCCCACAGCATCCTGCAGAAGACACTCTGTGGTTACACCATCTCCCAGTGAACTACATCATGAGGTTTTAAAATCACTTAAAATTTTTTAGAAAGTACTGAACAAACATTAGTTAATCTTCCTGGTATTGTGATTTAAAGCATTGATGGTTATGCATAAGCTCTATAGGTATAAGCATATTTTCAAAGGTATTTTTAGCAAAAAAAACCCACCCAAACACTAAACAAGGTCCCAATGGGGCAGCCTGATGTTCTAAGTCCTTATGTAAAGGACTGTCCCACATGTTTAGAGAGAGGCCAGTGGGCGCGATGCTAAGAAATCCAAAGATATTAATGTGTCCTGTAAAATCAAAAGAATGTTTTGAAAGAAAGATGAAGTGATGATTTCACCAGCATCATTCCATAATTTCCATTTGCATTTTCTGTATTTAACTAGGCTCTTATTTAAAGACAGTTTTAATTATCAATTGCAATTACTCTTCCAAACAGAAATCCATTATATCAGTAATTTCTAATTAGAAATTCTAGGGCTACAACTCTTCCCTTTTCCATTTTATGAAGATATGAAATACTAAAGCAGGAAATAAGCTGCAAAGCTATTGACATGGGAACCGTGCATTTATACTGTATCCCAGACAGTGCCCAGTGAAGCTGCGTTAAAAGTACATTGTAACAGAGACTTTAAACAATCCTCCAAAAGAAAAAAAGAATACCAGAAGGTAAATCTGAAAAAACTTTTACCTTCCCTGTAAATTGAACTTTTAAGAGCACACATATGGTATTTATGCTAATTCACGGAGAAAACACCAATATCCAAAAGCATCAAGGAAGTGGCGCTTAATTTTCTGTAACATTGTTCCATTTTGCAAATCACTGTCAGTGAGTGAGAATGCTCTGTGAAGAAAGGAGGTTCACAGGAGCATTACAACTACCTATTTGGAGACACAGATCAAGTAATAATCAAATGGACTTCCAAATTAGCAGATCTACCACATCTGCCACAAAATCAGATGCATCTTCCTTATTCCCATTCTGCTTTCGAGCACAAAAAAGCATTAACCGAGCTGTAAAGAAACCAACTGGAAAAGGACAGAATTAACACTGAGAATAAAGGAGTAAATGCAGCATCAACTCAGATAAACTTTCATTGCACTTTTTTTTTTTAACTGTACCTAGAATTCCAATAGGTCATTTATTTATAATAATTTTATTTGTGGGTTTTTTTTTAAGCCTAGACTTTGTGCACAAACAAGATTTCTAGGAATAGTACTTATTTGCTTGTTGAGGTATGATATATTGATTTCTGCCATTAAGCATTTTTCCTTTTTCAGTCTTAGGTTTCCATGAACGAGACGATTCATCAATACTAAAAGTAATAATTTTCTGGTCGGCAGAAACACAGTTCTCCTCACTTAATCGATATTTGCTGCTTCTATTCCCAAACACACCTGAGTTTTCTGATGATGTGTCACCCTCAATTTTGCCAAGCACCTGAGTGCAAAGCCCTGCTGCCTTTTAGCTCCGTAAGGGTAATTCCAAGCTCTTTCATTTTATGATGGTATGAGAGGGAAGAGAGAAGCCGCCTGAACCATTTGTCTTTTTCCAGTTCTGTCTGACACACGTGCACCTTAAACTCTGATCTCTAATAGGGGATGACACATGCAGCAAAAGCAGGTATGCACTTCGAAGGTGTACGGCGCTCTCCCAACATCTACCAAATCTCAACCCACTCTTTCACTCCCACCTTTCAGGGCAGAGATTTCTCTTTTCACAAGTAATTATTTCCAAACTAGGTACATATCTATGAGACAAAAACGCAGATCTACTGATTATTCTATCCAGCTGTTATTTCCTTTTTCCATCAGCAGCCCCATGGAATAAAGAAATAATCCTACGCTTACCCAGAGCACTGTTTTGCAGCACCTTGAACCATTCACAAGTTGAATGGTTACAATCTGCACCTATCAGCATATTAATGAAATAAACGACATCTTAAAAAGGATGTACTGATGTCCAGATGCAAGTTTAATTCTTTTACTGAGGTCTACATGGCACTAACCTCTTTTCTTTTACTTGGATGAAGTTTTAGTAATCTGAGGCATTAGTGAAAGCCAACAGGAGAAACTACAAAAAGCAAAATAAGCTGGAGAACCAGTTTAGTACCTTGAACAACATCAGACCGCAAAACACATTTAGCTTTTCTAGTTGCCTGATACTTTCAAGTATTTTTTTCTAGTTAATGTTTATAGCCATTTTTCTACCATACTTGGGAAAAATAGTATAGCTTTTTTTCTAACCCATATAAAAGCTCTACTACAATGTACACAAACCTATGGCAGAAGAGACCAACATACTGCATAAACAAGTAGACTTGTTGGAAAGAGAAGCTTTACTTAAAGAATTCCCTACATCACAGCAGACAGGCTCGCATTTGGAATAAAGCACGTGGTGGGTACCAATGCCTGCCCGGAGCATCCTCTGGATACACAAGGGATGCACGGAGAAATGTTTATGAACACAAGCCCCGACATTAACAGCTCAGTTCTCAGCACTTTAAACCTTTCCATTATCTTGCTGAACACAGCTCCAGGCAAACTCTGTTTTTCCCAACGGATCGATTACCAGCCGACCCAGTCCATCTTGACACTCGCAACAGCTCTAATTTGCAGGCCTGCTAGAAAAAAAAACAACTCTTCAGCCATGGGAATATTTTAGCCCTTCATTTGCTTCCACTTGGAGCTGTTGCCACATAGTTCGACATTTCAGTGACATGACTGTATGCTAAGCAGTGCTGAATGGCAACAAAAATCTCGGAAAACACTCAAAATCATACTGCAGTAACGTTCTTCCTTGTTCTTTTTCTTCCTACATACAATGCCTGCACAGACAGTTAATTTAACAGAGTTTCCTATTTAAAGGCATATACGTCAGACACACCAGAGCTGAAAGGACGTTACGAGAAGCTCCAAGACATGCAACCTGCACCCTAATTCATCACCAATCTCTTCCAACAATGTGTTCTGCAGGATCAGGCCTTTCCTGGCACAACAACTTGTCCTGATTTTGGCAGGAATAGAGTTAATTATCTCAGTAGCTGCTGGTAGAGTGCTCTGTTTTGGATTTAGGATGAGAATAATGTTGATAACATGCTAACATTTTACTTGTTGCTAATCAGCCAAAGACTTTTCAGCTTCTCATTCTGGCCTGCCAAGGAGGAGGGGGGCACCCAAGAAGCTGGGAGGAGACACAGCAAGGATACCTGACCCCAACTGTCCAAAG
>JAOXNO010000024.1:86988021-87017195 GCA_028565335.1 Limnodromus scolopaceus
GGATGGGGCAGCCACAGCTTCTCTGGGCAACCTGGGCCAGGCTCTCACCACCCTCACAGCAAAGAGTTTCTTCCCCAGATCTTATCTCAATCTCCCTTCTTTCAGGTTAAAACTGTTCCCCCTCATCCTATGGCTCCCCTCCCTGATCAGGAGTCCCTCCCCATCTCTCCTGGAGCCCCTTTAGGGACTGGAAGGGGCTCTAAGGTCTCCCCGGAGCCTTCTTTTCTCCAGGCTGAACACCCCCAACTCTCTCAGCCTGTCCTCACAGCAGAGGGGCTCCAGCCATATGTCCAACTCCTTTGGCTCATTCAACTCAAAGCTATTCTGTCATAATGAGCCTTATGCTCAAGAATTTAGGTAGCATTCAACAAAGCCTTGCAGAACCATCTATCTTCACATTGGCAAATTATTTAGTTAACCTCAGCTGCTTGGCTGACTTCTATGAGAAGCAGACAGTGTCTACTACATACATCTAAACTAAACAGGATGAATCCCACCCCATATCTCACGTCAAAGCCTAACTGCAGCACTCATTTCAGGAGAAAAGTGAGCACCCACATTTGGATTTGGGCCTAATGCTTACATAGAATATTAAGAATTACATATAACTTGATATTTTGATTAAAAAAAAACCCCACACAATTATATTCAGTGTATAGTTTTTGTGATAGAAATATTTTAAAGTTTAAAAAATGGAAAAATAGTGTACAGAAAGTAACATGATATAAAAATGTAATGATAGGCAAGCTATGTATCAGCAATTACTGCCTTTCAAATACCACACAGTATGCCTTCCTTTTTCTGTTTTCCAAACTATTTTCTGGTTTTTAATTTTCTTTTTCAGAGTTCTTGGAATTAACACCTGGAGGGTTAGAAACGAGCACCGAACCAATATGCACTTTCCATTTCTGGTCCTCTATGTTTGAGACAGTTATCATAAAAGAAGATCTGCCATCATGGTGAGGAGCTCAACATTTGAAAAATAATCCATCATGCACAGTATCATTCAGAAATCTTAGTATCTTAAAATTGTATCTACTTTGCAGTAGGAATCCAATCGGGGAACAGCAGATTTCTATTCCATAGGAAGATAAGGTTCAGTTACTGTGTTCTTATAAACCGTATTTATGAAGCGTGAAAGGTCCTATTGCAGATAAAAATGAAAAGTACATATCCAACATCAGTAAAAATTAAGGGATCCAGTTGAGTTTATATTAATATACTTTTGCCTAGAAGTTGGTGTCCTGGTGTGAGCAAAGCGCTGAAGTATGGGCTTCACATTAAGTACATGCTGAAGTTCTTAGATGAATTAAAGCAAACTACTCACTTGCTGGGGAGTTTACTACCATAAAACTCATCTGAACTGGGAGGAAAAATCAGGATAACTACACTGTTTTACCTACTCCTTAGTTACTTTTATTTTCTATATTAACATGTGGGAATATTGGTCCAGAATATTAAACAAAATTCTATTATTCATATAATTATACACAGTAATTTGTCATATTCTAAGATTAATGGATTTAGCCAATTAGGGAACAACATAAAGATACACAGTGTAATCTCTGTAGTTTTCTGGTGTAGTTCATTAGATATAAATTAAAAAAATAGATTGACTGTGGGAGAGTGTAAAGCCAGGGCCATAGATAGCTCTTTAAAACTGTGGGTCACAGACAGATAAGTTTGTTCCAAGAGTACACAGATACAAACTCACTAAAATCAGTCAGAATTTTAAAGTAAAAACTTTTCAATATTTATCAAAGGATGTATCCACAAACCTACATAACCTGAGCGGAACACGCTTCCTATTGAAGAGATAACTGAATTTTAAGTTGCATATTCTGGAATGCAAATGCTTTACAAATTATTTGTAGCTTAGCTCAAGTCTTAATAAGGAAGTTAAAATAAAAATGTTGAGATATCCAGAGGATTCATTTAGAAAAATTAAACGGGATTTTGTTTTCGATCTGAATCAGTGTTGGAAAACATCTTCAACTTCTAAAAAAGTTATAATTATACAAATAAAAACCCCACAGACATCTGCTTGGATGAATAAGCTATGTTTTCAATTTCTGTTTTTCACCAAATGTTTAAGAGTTAATTGCAAGTTAACCTGAGTACGTGCCTCAGGTGATTTCTTTATTTCTCCTCTGTGACAACAACAACAAAAAAGAAACAAACAACAAAACATAAAGAAAACAGGTATTTGCACACCTCTAACCACAACTAAAATTCGGAGTCCCCAACTTGATTTTCTTAAATAGTAGACATGAAATGCCTCTGCAATTAGTAGTTTTGCTTAAGTAACAAAACAGGACTAGGATACTTGTCAGCTAATGAAGTTTCATTTATATAAAGCATTATCCTTTTGTAAATTCTAATTGAAGTATTTAGGAAGAAATATTTTTAAAGCTGTCATTTGGTGTATTTCAAACTGATACTGTATTGTTAGTTTTGATTCTAAAACAAGACAAAAAATATTTTAATCCTTTTTAGATTAATGCCCACCCAAAACTAACACCACACAAAGACAGAAAAGAAATTCCGATAAGCTTTGGTCAGATTATATATGAAAGTTCTATTTGAGACCATGGTTTGTGGTTGCTTGATCAAGACGCATTAATCTTCCAAGAAACGCTTCTAATGCTGGATGAGGAAAATATAAAAAAATTAATTACTGTGAGTTTTAAAAGAAAAAGAATAGAAAAGAGAGGGTCTACAGCATTTCAATAGCAGAAGGCAGAGTCACAACTTAGTGGGAGGATGCAGAAGCAGAGCAGGGAAGTCTCCTTACATAAACATGGCTCTAAATTCTTGATTACGGGACAATTAAATTATTTCTCCGAGTGAACAGAAATGGTTGTTGAAAATAAAGGGTTAAAGGGAATCTTCCTACGAGCTTTGTCAGAAAATCTGTCTGTGTTTCCTGTTGCATAATAATAAACACACATTTCCTCACCTGTAAAGTTGGGAGGCATTTTGAGGCTCTTAGTAGTAGAAAGTCTGAAAAAATAGTACTGTGGACTGCTAACGGCTAGGATTTGCAGCAAGAACAAATGAAAAGTAATTAAAATGAGGGAGATGGAGGGCTATAGGTAACAGACTTAACCTGAAAAAGGATTTGGTCCTGAAGCTGAAAAGGTCAAGTAACAAATGCATTTTACTGCCCTGAATTTTAGTCCACATACTCACATAGTATGAAGAAACGGAATAAATTTATAAAATCAAAAAACTTCTTTATTTTTTTCTTTTCAATAAATGAATACAAGTCTCTGCTCCCTCAGAAATTGTCTCCCACTACACAGGCACCTTCCCTACAGTGTTAGATACAACTTTCTTCAGTCGCTCCAGGAAGTACAAATGAAGGTTTCCATTTCTTGACGGGGAGGTGGGCATGGACTAAAGCAGAATGAGATTATTCCCACTCTATTCTGCTCTTCACCTCCTACTCATTGTAACAAACTAAACACAAGTTTAAGTGTTGGATAACTTTTGCATCATGAAAATTAATATTATAACATGAAACACAGAATCCAGTTCTGAAATAAAATAATTCAACATTCTGTCCAGTTTTACTAGATCTAAATAGAGATAAACACAATTCTTTGTAGGTCCAGCTGGATACAGAAGTTGCATTTCCCGCAGAGCCAACAATTTACATGTTGCAAAAAGTTTTTAATTAATTATTTCAAGTATTTTCCAAATTACATAGCATGATCTTAAAGCCTATGATCTTAAACCACTTTTTGACCCTTCTCTGAAAGAAAAGATGAGAAGATGATAGTACCTGGTGGGCTTCCAACAGTTGCTCTGCAAACTGACGGACTTCGGGAAGTAGAAGAGCTATTAAAGAATTTCTTAGTATGTTGTTCCTTGCCAGCAAGCCCAGCGTGTGCGATACAGTTTGCAATGCCTGAAACTAAAGAGAAATAACAGTCAATTTAATTTTTCAAAACATGTCTCCGTTGGTTTTTTACCCCCCAAAAAATACCATCATGCTCGGCTGCTGTCACAGAAAGGGGGTGACCACCCTGCAGAGCCAGTAACTCTGATTGTCACAGGTAGACAAATGAACAAACCAACTCTTCGAAATTCAAACACATGAGCAAGTAAAGGGCAATACTGGAGTTTTCTGGAATGAACTTGATTAAGTGCTAACTGATAGAAGGGACACTATATTTTCAAATTCAAACAATTCACTGTCAACTTGCTGTAACCAAGGCATTTCTCCTGAACCCAAGGAGGAGTGATGTGATCTTACATGAGAATTATATCACAACATTATTTTGTAAAACAGTACAAGAAGAAATTATCATTTCTATATGCAAATGTATTGGAGTTCTTGGAAAGAAAGAAGGAATGCACATGAAATATTATGACTATAATTTGTATCTTCATATCAGTCTATACTCCTACAACATTAATATTGGGTGTGGGGTGGTATGTGTTTAGTTTTGGTTTTTTGGTTGTTTTTTTTTTTTTTTCATTGGTTGGACTAGATGATCTTAAAAGGTCCCTTCCAACCTAGGTGATTCTGATTCTTTGTAATTGAGCATTTTTGACTGACAAAGGATACTCTGACCCAAATCTACATGTCTAAGAAGAACTTCCATGTCTTAACCAGTCCAAAGCAGACCACACATCCAATTAACGATCTAATTTATTGCTCTGGCCAGCTCACGTGTGCATACATACACACAGAGAGATATTTAAATATGAATACTTGCACACCATTGGCAAGTTTGCATAAGATGAATCCTCCTGGAAATCAGTTCCAAACACCTGAAAAGCAGGAAGGTGATCCAGTAGTAGTTAGCATGGATTTATTAAGGGAATTTACAGATTTATTATGAGACAATCTCCTATTCACAGTCACAAAAATCAAACTTTAATAAATCTTTGATGCTAATCACCTCACTTCAGCATGTAATCCCAAAACAAATATAAATAGAAAACTATAAAAGACATTAAATACACACAGAACAAGTTTATAGCATATAAGCAATAAATCTGTAAATAGCAAACAGAAGTAAGACTTTGTGTTTCAAAGCAAGGCTCATGTATTGCTAATTAAACTCTGGAAACATTCACACTGATAATACTTCAAACAGGATGGAGTTTCATTAAAGATAAAAGCCTATCTTCAGCACTCCAATCTATCAAAAGTTAAAAAAGGAACAGAAACCTTTTAATCCCTTGGGCTTGCTTAATGGTATAGATGAAACAAAACCTATGCTCTTCAGGGATTTGCAGGTAAACACAAAATGAGACTGTAAAAAAATATATGAACAGAAACAAGAAAGTAATGGAGCCTGGTTCCCTGTTCAGGAGCTGCATTGTTTCTCCCTAACCCTCTTCTTCCTCCTCCTCCTCCCCAATTTCTGCTTGCTCCCAGCGTTCCTTGGGATGCAGCGTGGGAGCCAGCAATGCCATGTGGATTGTCCACCCAGCTCTTGCCAAAATGAATATATAACATCAATGTTCTGCTTGCCTCAAACATACTAATTCCATCTCTCCTTCACCCAACCACCAATGTCAAAGCCTATTGGAAAGTATTTTTGACCTTCCACTTCTTTCCAAGTGACTTCAAACTGGGTATTGGTTTCAAAAGTTCCTACAAGAGGGAAACAGTGATGAGCAAAACAAACAGCGCACTCATATGAGCCTTGTTTCCCTAGGAAACCAACATTAAAAGTCTTTACTCATGAATTATTTTATGCTACAGAAAGCTGAGATGCCATTTGCTGAAGAGAGAGACTGGGGCAGAGGAGAGAAAGAAAGAAAGAAACAGCTTTTGATATATATTTCCTACCATATTCAACAAAAATAAGAACTTCCTGTAATCCTGTGTTAAGGCCCCTCCCATTGATTTAATTTGTAAATCAAGAGAACAGCAAAGGCCTATCCTTTTTTTTTTTCCTCTTCCTAGTGGAAATAATCTGTAATACTCTGAATACTAGTTAATTATTTGGATAAAAACAGGCAATGACAGTATTTGTTATTAGAAAAATGGACGGTGCTGACAAAACAGTATTACAGGCAGGTTGGAAACTGTGAATATAACTTTTTTGCTCTAATGGTAAAAAAAATAAAATAGATGCTGCTCAGTTCATCCTGTAACTGTTGAATAATTGTAGCTTTAGTGCACGATGTGTATCAGCTCAGGAGGGAAGGCGGACAAAAGTCTAAGAGGCAGATAAAACACAGTCTTTCATTCATTCCTGCCTGGTTCCTCCTATGATCCACTTCCCCCAAGTAAATGAGAGTCACTCAGTTTGGTGATTGCTTTAGACTGCAGTGATTTACAAGACAATGGATTTTGATTACCATTTGACTTAAATAGCTCTCTACGTAGAGACAACAGATTGCGGCGAAAATTTAATTCAACAGTCAAGAGACTCACACATTGACTCTTACTAGACCATAAAATCCTGGCGATGCATTTTAATATTCATATGAACGAACTGCTCTTTCACTATATAAGCAAAATTCTTTGGCAGGTGAAAATGCACCGTGTATCAAGAGCCGTGATATTCCCCTTGGGACTCAATTAATTTAGGAAAACTGAACCCACTGGTTTTATACTTGGGAACCACCGGTGACGTGAATAACTATTTTTAAAACTTCTTTGTCCTTGAGCAGACAAGACTCTTGTAAACTGAGGAGTTAAGTACCGTCCTGACAAAAGATACTGCAGACTATAAACGGGGGAATTTATTGTCACCCACAACTGGTTGGAGAATGTTTTAAATACATACTGGTGCATGTATTAAAACCAGAGTAAGTTTATGATTACTCTCCTCCAGATATTTTCAGTAATTAACAGATCGTACAAATCATATCCCAGATAAGAAAAGATTCAAACCCATGGTTCTGACTAACGTGTATTTTTTCAATTGCACAAGCATATTTCATACATTTTATAATATAATTGCCAATGAGAGTAAAACATTTCTCTCTCTCTGCTTTTCACTGTACTACATTTCAGCTTGTTATTAGCATGAAGAATTGTGAATCCTTTCTCACATAAACATCTGGCAGAGACATTAAGCTACTACCCAGAATTCTTGCATTTGCTTTTCTGCTAAATATTTCAACAGTAATATTTGAGCATTTGCAAAATTCTACGTAAAGACATTTAGATGGAACATAAGAGAGACAAAAATGGGAACAGGCAGTAAAGTTCCTGTTGTCCATCTCTTGCTGGAAAGAGATTAAGTACGGTGGGGCAGATTGATGAGGTATTTGTTGAAGAGGAAGAAGGTGCAAGAAAACAGGCTCTTCGGAGGACCCTACACAGCTCGACTTTAGAATCCTGAAGACAAGAGGTCCAAGAAACAGACATAGATCTCTATACTGAACCCAGGGTGGAAGCCAGGATCTTCGAGACTGAGGGGGCATCTGATCAACACCTATAAATACTTAAAGGGTGGGTGTCAGGAGGACGGGGTCAGTCTTTTCTCGGTAGTGCCCAGGGACAGGACAAGAGGGAACAGGCACAAACTGGAACAAGGAAGTTCCATCTAAACATGAAGAGGAACTGGCAGGGAGTTGGACTAGATGATCTCCAGAGGCCCCTTCTAGCCCCGACCATTCCGTGATTCCATGACTCAAAAACTGATGATGATCAAAGTCCTCGCTCCATAGATCAGCCGCGACTACCATAGACTTTGCAACATCAGAGCAACAGCTCACCTGTACCAGAATTAGACACAGGATCCTCACAACCTTTTCTGTGGCACCCACGGAGGGGTGGAACACCACGCCAGCAGAAGGTGCAGGGACAAGCTTTTAAGCAGCTGATTGAACCTCAGTGTGTTCATGCTTTACCCTTAGCAGCTGTGACTGCAGGCTCCTAGGTATTTCCAGAAGGCTTCTTCCCAAAGACTGTGTGTCTGAGAGCTGCGTGCAGAATTCTGAGCTGCTCTCCAAACATGGAGGGAAAGGAAAAAAAATTAAGAAAGGAAATTCAAGAAGCTGCTTTTATTTGTAGTTCTTTGATTTGAATGTGTTTATATTTTAAGTAATATGTCCTTTTATTTGACCTCTCAAATCTCGAATAATAGATTTTTTTGGTCCCTTTTGATACTCATGTCATTTTGGAGAGAATTTTTGACCTGAAACTCCAAATTGCACAGCTTTGGGCAACTGAATCCAGGCAGAAGAGCTCTGAGCACATCTTTGCTGGTTCCTGTACCTTCCAGTGCTTTATAATTAGCAACTTCTCAAACAATAGGACTCAACAGTTACAGCAAGTAATCCTGCTGCTGTTTTTCTTCCTTTACACCTAATGTAGAGATAATTATCTCTTTTCCAATTCTCAAAGGTTTTTTTCAGTTGTTTAATTTGCTCTGCAGAAGGCTGGGATTGCTTTTGAAGATGAGGCATCCACAGCCATTTCTCTCTTTGTTCACTTTTTTAAGGTGTTTCTTCCAGCGCTTTGTCCTCCTTGACAGCTCCTGACAGTTTTGTAGGTGAGGCTGGCAAAGGGAAAGTTGTGTCAAGTACTACGGCTGCATCAGTGTCTGTCTCCACAAATGCTTTTTGACAGTTAGTAAGGTTAGATACAACAAAATTCCTAATGTTTTTATACTGGAGGGATTTAAGCATCCTCCTGGAACCAAAATTCATACAGTTTACCACTCCTTCCAGATGACAGCCTTATAATTAATGGTAATTTTATTTTAAACCTATAATCTTGATATTTCAATCACCACTTGAGTAAACAGTGATGATTAAAAGTGAAGCATAAAGTGTCCCTGGGAGATATCTGGTACACTGCACATGAAGAATTAGTTATACAATTTCTACTGCTAGTTCTGAATTCTACATATTTATTTCCATATTCAATTCAGTTTAAAGAAAACCAAAACTCTAAAAAGGATTTTTCAATATGTCTTTATAAACATTGCAATTACTACACACAACATCTGACCTTTTTTCCCTAGAAATCTGGAAACTATCACGATTATCCCTTAATAATTGGTTTATACATTTTTTTAAACTCTTTATATCTGTTTGATTGAAGTAACGGCTGCTGATAGGAACGACTGTTAAGTCAATATTTTAGTGAAAGCAAAATATAAAACATCTCATAAAAAGCCATCTGTTTCAGTGAAGTTATTCAGAGAAAAGATGTTGCTTGCAAATTTCAGGGACGTACTTCACCCTTCCTGAATGATTTATAAAAGCACTTTCCAGACTTGAAACATCCCCTGATCTACCAGGGTATTTTCTCTCACTTAAAATGTGACACCTCTCACTTAATCCTCCAATCAACAAGTAATCCCTCTCTGAATAACTTCTTGTTTGCTCTCCTACAATTAACATTATTTTAATTCTTTATTAACTAGAGAAGTGGAACAGGTGGAAACACTGGACATCATCAACTATGAAGAAGTCTTTAATGAATGATTGTTCAAGTTTTCTTTGTTCTGTATCCTGGAATCACACAGAAAAAAACAAAAGGAGTGCATGACTCCTTACCACACAAACGGTACCAGTTCTCACATTGTTTCAAAAACACTGGCCGAGGACATCTCTAATTGAAAACTTAAGTATCACACCATGACAATGGAATAGAAAGCAGGCTGGGATTAGGACACCAAGCTGCAGTCCTGGAAATGCTTCAGTAGACAAAGATTTTCTTCTGAATTTTAAAGAGTTTTTTACAGTTCTATACTCAGGAACAGACAAGAACTCACGTGCATGAGCAAGAACTTTTTCAAATGCTTTAGAGCATTTCTTGTCCATATCAGAAAAAAGAACAGTCACAAAAATCTGAGAAGTACTCTTCAAAATATAGTAAGACAAACTAATATTAAAAAAGTGCATAAACCCAGGAGAATATTACAACATACTGAAATGGTGTAGGAAAGATGGAAGATATTTTAAACTTACCCTATTGACACCGCTGCTTCTTAAAATAATCTTAATCAGATTTTTCTTAAATTCTTCCAGCTTCTTAAAACACTTCTTCAAAATATGATTAGATAATTTACTGTCAGTTATTAAACTGATCAAAACACAAACAGCTTCACTAAGAAGATTTGAAACAGGAATTTTAGGGCTGTTGTAAAAAATAGTCAGTCCGTCAAGCAACCGGGACACTGAATTGCATATAGTGAAAGAATCGTTCTCCAGCTCTGTGAAATCTGCTTGAAGAATTCCTGCTTCTGACATTTTTCTTATTTCAAGCAGATGTTGCAAAAACTGTACGGGAGCAGCCAGAGGTTCCTCCTTGCTCGTACAGCAAAGATCCAACGGGGGAACTCTTACCAACCAACGGTTAGAAGTGTCGACATTATGTTCAGGTTGGGGAAAATCAGAAGCTGAGCCTAAGGAATCGAACGCGCAGTCATTAGAGACATCACACCCAGAGTCTTCCAGCTGGCTTGAGTAACTCAGAGGCTTTATACGTTCCTGATCCAGAAGAATTTCAGCAGAAGCATCTGGTTTTCCTGAAACAAACACAAAAGTTATGTTTGTGTAATACTTAAATACATGCTTATGGAAAGCCTCATCTATCCTTTCTCCTTTTGCTCCCACGCAAAAATCATGGAATACATGTTACACTTGCTCCCCAAGAGCTTCCTAGGACTAGAATTTAGCTGTGGAAGAAGGTGACATTTTTAAATTAAAGTCAAAACTTTGAGACAGTAGCGTCTATTTGTGAACAAGATGTTTTATGCTTACAGTAATAGGAACAGTAATTTTGAGTTGAAAATTCCTGATGCTTTAAGTTTTCACATATATAACTTAAGCGGACATCACACAAACAATTTAAGTGGACATCTATACTCCCGTTAATTCCCAGGGAAGGAAATGCACGTAAATTTTTGGGCCCCCTAACATTTTCACTACTTCTATTCTCAAGAAATCAGATGCTTTTAAAAGACAGTGAAGGTCTGATATTACTATAACTGCATCGAATAAGATCTTCTCCTTTACATGTTCTCTTTTTCCCCACATCATGTAAGTAATTCTAACAAAGTTGAACAGAACATTACAGGCAGCATACTCACTGAAACACTCCTACCAGCAGGAGACAATATTGCAATTATCCTTAGGTTCCTACTCACTGAGATATCAAACTCCTGTCCCATGATGAGCTTCTAGAAAACCCTGTTTTCGTTAAGTCCCCAATAGCAGCGTATTTCCAGTTCAACAAATAATACAAAACCACAAAATGCTCTAAAAGTGTTCAGTAATTTACATGTTCTAGTCATTTGGGGAGGAGGTAAAAGTTACCTTTTAAAAAAATAAATCGCCCACCAGGAAATACTCATTATTTTCTCAAAATGCCTAGTAAATGATAAGCTGTTTCTTCTTGAAAGAAGGTAAACTGGTCCCTTTGTACTTACCTACTATTTAAATGAGAAAGCAGTTTTGATGTTCACACCATGTGGTTATTAAGTACAACAACAACAAAAAAAAGGAACAGCATTAAGCTTTCCTCACACTAACAATAATCTTTAAACAGCAATTTCAAGAACACTTGACACAAATATACTGGAACAAGAAATACAAAAATTTAGTGCAGATGATAAACTAACCACAAAATTTTACAATGCCTTTATATAGGTAATGAAATATCTAGTCATGAGCAATTTTACAGCCTCCTTAAATATATCAGGAAATATTTAAAGTCTTAATTCCTATTTAGGACTTAAATTCCTTACTACATTGACATCCTGAGCTCAAAATCAGAATTGTGTGCTCCCCAGACAAAGCAAGGTATGTCACAAGAACAGCCTTGGGATGCAAAGGCTGAAGAACTGACATCCCTCCACGCATAAACCTTAGTTACAATTAACAGGCTCAGTTCTACTTCTTAAAAGAAAAAAGACAATTAAAAAAACAAGGCAATCTTAGAAACCTCTTTGATGATCCTGCATTCTGCTTTCCAAGTAGGTGGTCAGTCAATAATTTCTAAAAGAAAATGAAACCATGTGAAATTATTCATATTTTTTTCTTACTGTATTCACTTCTCCACTTCTCTGTTTTCCAGGACTCTTTGTTATTCTTCATTTAATCTTTATTGATTAGTTTGTTACAAGTGCATTTTCCATCAATGATGAATCAAGTTTATTCTCTTCTTAAAAAAACCAAAATTCTCCTCACACATATTAACTGTTTTCTTCATGTTTTCCTCATGTGTAGGCCTGTCTCTATCCAGCTGTTTTCATTACTAAGCTGGTTGGCTGAGAAAATTCAGGAATGTCCCATTTAGGCCTAGTGTCACAGAAATGAATATAGGGCTGAGTATCTAAAATTCTCAAATTAATTGTTCAATGCCAGGATTTAAATATTTCTCAGAAGGTTTAGAAGCATATACTTCAATTTGTTAGGGATTTTGCTTACATATAAACATTTAGATGCTTTAACTCAGTAAGAACCAAGAAGGATTTTAAGGATATAAACATTCATTTTTAAGGGATTTCTGTAGAAGACACTGCAAATCTTTCGTGCTTCAAGTCAAGTAAAGAATACTTGCAGTAAAGATATAGAAAGATTGATAATCAGGTAATGAACATAGAGATTTGCATCAGTTAATGCTCATCAAGCAGCTTTCACGACAAAAGACCTAACACACGCTTTACAATATTGACCACCTCAATGAAATGGCTGAAATTTGAGTTCTAAGCCAGACAGGGGACAGGAGACTTACAGGCAAGAAGATCCTAATTGCCATGGCCACACCTCTTAACTAGTTTTTACCATATACATTCAGTTTTCCCCAAAACTATCATTCTGTTACTCAGAAGAAAGGAAATGAATCTACGGTAAATTATGAATCTTCTTCCTTAAAACCACTATGCATCTTATTAGGAACTGGATCTATACAGGGAACTTATAAAATAATAACAAACCCTTTATCTTGTAGGAACAACTGGGTTGGTCTAGCCTCTGAATGTGTCCCTTATACAGAAACCTGGAAATAAAAGATGCTTCTTGGGTCCCTTTGCCCCAAAAATGTGCTTAGAACAGCTGTGGCAATGCCATCTGATAAGACAGAGAGCATCTGCTTTCAAAGAGAGAAAGTTTCCACAACCAAAACAGGTCTGTTATCCATGGAAGGAGCAGTACTCTGAGATTTCAATGAATCATTACACTCCAGCTGGTGCTTTTTCCAGATTGCAAATTAACTTATTCAATTATCCTGAAAAGGCCTCAGCTTTCATAAAGTTCCCCATTGTGTCACTACAATTACGGGGAACAGATTTGTCTCATCATCATATTCCAGAAGCCATGTTCCCATAAATCTGTGCTAAACACATTTTAACTCCATTTTTGTCATCTCATGTATTTGTTCTCAATTCCCTGCTCCCTTCCTAAAAAAAAAAAAAAATAATACTTTTTAGGTTGTGAGACATTACTTGCAACGCTGCCTACTTGCATGAGTAGCAGCGGTAGAAGGATGGGAGTACACTAGAACACATATGATGTCAAACGACAGTTCAATTTTGTCTGTCTGACACCATCATGCCTTGGAGAAAAGGCTGAGATGACAGACTGGGCTGTCCTCATGGATCTGTACGGAGAAAAAGCCACCTTTTTGGGGTGGGGAACAACACAGAGGGAGGGAGGAAGAATCTCTTCATGCAAAAACATCACATCCCTAAGCACCAGACAAAAACAAGCAGATCCGTTTTCCATGGTGACATCAAACTAAGTGTTGACTGCTGCCCAACAGGGAATCCTCTCACCTTGGAAAAAGGAAGATAGAAAAAGAAAGGAGCCAAAAATACCCCTCAGAGGCCAACAACTCCTCTGCAACTGTCGTTCTTCAGCATTCCTCACTTCCTGCCAAATACCAGGGGGGAAAAGAAGTGGTGACACGACACAGCAATCTGTAACAGCAGCTCACTCAAACACACTGACCTTAAGAAATAGCTTTTACATAAACATACTGTCATAACTTGGAAATTCTAGTCTATATTGCTCTACCTTACTGCCATAGGAATGAAAATCTTTGCTAAGTGCTACTCAGGGCAGCTGTAAACATTTCACACTGTTTCATCTTCTTTCCAGGAAGGGAAGTAATTTCTCCTAAAAGACTGGTATGTTTTTATTGTTATCATTCAGTCTGATTTGGACTGCTGCTCCCTCCACTAACAAGGAAGATTCCTTTATGAGGCTGCAGATAACATTCTCTGAGGAATCTGCACATGTTTTGGTCTGATCTTGCTGAATTCATCTGATTGGTTCCTCTGAAAATGAGCCTAAAAAAAAAATAATCCATTATCAATTATGTTCTCCCACCACTCCTTTTAATGTAAGCAGGCAGAGAAAGCGTCACGTTATTTAAGTCAGAGTGGAGAGTTTGCCCTTTCAGGGGGTCTGAAATCAAATTATTCAGAAAAGATTTTGACTCTTCTGCTCTCAAAGCAGGACTTATCCGATTGAGGAAACGCTGGGGCTTTAAGCTGAGCACCCAGAGTTTCTGCTTGTCCCTGCTGAGCAAGAAAGACCCCAGCCATGACTTACAGGGAAGTGGAATGGGAAGAGGGGGCAGAATTCTGTGGCCCAAAACAAGACTGCTGGTAAACTGGGACCGTGTATCATTTATAAGGAGTTTTCTCTAGCTGATGAGCTGGTTGGTTCCCATTCTACATGCTTCTGAAGCAAGTCTGAGCTTCCAGCAAGAAGAAAGGAGACTGAATTGTCTTCATTCATACTAATATACAAAGAAAATTGCTCCCTTTTCGCACATGTACAACTAAATGCCTCAAGAAACTCACTAAGTTACGGAGTGAAGGAGGAGATAGAAAAATCTTTCCGTCTCCGGCTTTTATTCCCTGAAGATACAAGTTGCTTCAAATGTTTCAACACAGGAAGCAGAATTTTGGGAACAGTATCCTGAGAAGTCAAACACAGCCTCAGGACAGAGTTAAAAAAATTGGACATTCATGTTAATCACATTCTGACTCCAAGTTGAGCATTTCCCCAAAGACCCCGACACTCTATGGTGGAGGTTTGGCAGCCGAATGCTACGGTGGAGGCTAAAAACACAGGACAGGACTTCAGGGCATGGCAGATGAAGTTCTACTGGAAATGATCTATAAAAGGAAGAATAAACTAATTTTAAAAAACACATGGGGGGAGAATCTGATTATTATTTTTTTTTTAATCAGAGGAGCAAGCAGTTCAGTAAATTCCTATCCACTGCATAAGGGAGTAATATGAACCAAGACTGCAGGCGAAGCTAAGGAAGAGAGAATATGTACTCGATACAAGTTTTGCTAAAAATATACTCTGGATAACGCTTTGGAACCCTTCAAGAGTATCAACTTAAAGCATGCAAGGCAATAAACATCTATCTTCTAAATTGTCATTCCTAAAATACATCCTTGGCAAAAAAAAAAAAAGGGTAGAGTATTGCATTTATGCCTTCTGAGGTTGGAGTAACAGCTGCAGGCTTTTCAGATCTCTTTACCAGAGGCTGCCAAGAAACAATACCATTGCTGATTTGATGAGCTGATAACAGCTAAGGAATTTGTCTCCGAGGACAGGTGCTTCAATCCATGAATCTATCAATTCATCCATCCTTTGTAAGACCCTTTGGCTTTTCACGTAGCTCCAAAGGAGAGTGACTACAGGATGCTCAAATATTCTCTATTCTTATTCTTGGAGTAACACCAATGGCTTTCTCTCCTCCTCTCTGTGAAATTTCAGCCGAATCAAAGAATGGCAAGGAACTTTGATTAATATGAAGTTTGGGATTTTTTTCTACCCATGGGCATGGTTATTAGGACAATACTGGCAAGGTGAAAAATAACGAACAGACAATTACAAAAATCTTTGCTCCTCCTCCTCCTCGGATGGCTGACATACAGCCAAAAGTACCAGCACGTAAAAGGAGTATCAGTGTCCTTGTATTCAGAGAGACAGCTGCAGATTAGGTCAAATAAGGAACTTGCAGTGAATATATACCACAGTGATTTTATTAACAACACATTAAACTGTAACAATCCATACTACCAAACACTTTACCTGTAGCAAAGCACTCTCCTCCCCCTCAGAGAGGAAACACAAACTTTTGAGGGTCACTGAGGACAAATAATCAGGTGGGACAAAAATAATTTAAACAACATCTCTTTAGAAATGGATGCCTTGTTCTTTCTCCTTCACATGCCCGTGCATCCATACCATGTGCAACTTTATGTGGAGAAGAAAAACAGGCATTACAGCTTCAAAGAGCTCACAATTTTCTCACATTAAGGAAATAAAACTCCATGGGCAGTCTCTAATCATTCCTGAAGCCTCTGAAAGACCTACTATTATTATTATTACAAACAGCAGGTGGGAAAGGAAAGCTCTCACACTTAGAATGCAGAGCAGGGAAGATACAGCTGCAAAGTGAACCTTGGCTGAAGGACTCCAAACTCTTCAGTTCTCGATAGGCAACAGCAGGCACAAAGGCAGAGAAAAGCAGATGCTGCATATCTGGCAACTAAAAAAGCTTACTTTGGCAAGCGAGATATCACTCAGTTCAACAGCTTGGGGTAAGGAATCTTTAAAAAGTTAGACTCGGTACACAGAAGTTGCAGATGAATTGACTGCGTTTCTAGTGTTCGATGCAAACATAGACCCACCAGCCGCGAAGGAGGAGCTGGTTTGCAAACTGTTAAAAGAGCTTGACCCGTACAAATCGATGGGCGCTAACGTTATCCACAGCAGGGTGTCAAGAGCTACCTGATGTCCTTGCAAGGCCACTCTCCATAATATTTGAGAAGCCGCTGAGATTGTGGGATGACCCAGAAGACTGGAAGAATGTTAATGTAACCCCCATCTACATGAAGGGCTTGCAGGAGGATCCAGGAAATTACAGGCCCATCAGTCTTCCTTCAGTCCCTGGGAAAGTCATGGAATAAAACCTCCTGGGCGCTATCAAAGGTCAAAGGAAGCATGTGATTGGGAAAAGCCAGTATGGATTCACCAAGGCCAAATTGTGCGTGGCAAACCTGATTGTTCTTCTTAATCTACAATTAAGATATCCTCTTCAGTCATTAGATGTTAATAAATCTTGATCATATGCATCATATGCAATCAATTCTTCACAACATTACGTGTTACAACTTACGTTTACTCTTACTTAAACTTCATGGTTGGAGCAGGTTGCAGAGAACAGACACACAAATAACAAAGTTTGAATAGTCATTAAACCACTTCTCTAGAGAGAAGGGTCCACTTAATAAATGAATAAATCATTACAGCTTCTAGATAAAGTCTAATACATTCCCCCTCTCAGTCAAAGTTAGAACCCAGAAATCGTTTCACAAGGCAATAAGGAAGCTACTGTTTCAGTACAAAAGCATCCCAGGAAAGCCTCACCAAGTTTTCTATCAGGGAACCTTCTAAAAACCTCAAGTCATAAAGGAACTGGCTATATATTTTGATTTTAGAGATATCCTCAACAGTGAACTCATTCTCTCCTTCAGCCCAGAGCATTTTGACCTCCGTCTCCTGGGGGAAATACCTCCCCAGAGCCTGGAGACATTCTCTACTGCCTGATTTCCAAGCTCATCCTGTGCCATTGATCTCTCAGAGTGAGAATGATTCACTCCACATGCCCAAGTCAGAGAAACAGTGCTGTTTGAGCTCATCGGGTTTTTTCTTCATATTCTTTAACTAACAGCTTTCCTGAATCCTACAATATAGACTCACAATGTTTTATCGCATGCCCTAATAAACTAAGTACCTGCAGTCTAAATACATTAACAGAAATAGCAGACATACAGTCCTTTCTTTGCCTGTCCAACCTTCCCATTATCCATATCAGGCTTTCATGCTCTAAACACATTAGGCTTAAATTCTCATTTTAAGCATCTTTGAAGCAATACGTCTTTAAGACGTGTTCCAAATGTAAATAGGGTACATTAATATCCTTACTAACTCCTACAGAGTAACACTTTGCACTAACAGTTTTTTTTCTGGAATTATTCCGTATGATACATATTGATTCTGAAGGTTAAAAATCTAAGTTCTGAGTAAGCATCAAGTTCTAAAGCTCAATCCCATTACAAATGAATTAAGTGTTCTACTACTTCAGGGCTATGGGAAAAACAGAAGGCTGTACGCTGAAGACTCTTATTTAGGTACCAGAACTGGTGCAGGCAACAGGAAAGCTGTTGTTCTCTTGCTGTTTGTTCTCTTGCTACTGCAACATAGTCAGAAATTATTTCAGAAACTTACCATTTTGCAAGCAGAATCTTGGACAGATCTTGTTCAAAAGAATTTCCTGACGTAATCGAAGAACTTCAGCCTCCAGCGCTTCAGCTTTCGATTTCCATCCATAATCTTGTTCGGACAGAGTTTTGGCAAGGTGCTCGGTGTATTCTTTGCAACTCTTCCCTGGTGGTTTTAAGTGAATAATTGCAAAAGCCAAGGCTAGTTTTGATATTTTCAAATACCAAACTTGATTTTCTCTTCCGCCTTTGATTTCTATTACATTAGAAAAAAATGAGAAAACAAAAAAGTAATTTCACTATGACTCTATGAAGCAAATTATGCACAGTATTTTCTTGGCTTTGAGAACTGTTCAACAGTGAGACCAATTATTTTATTTCTAGTGCATTCTTAAATCATCAAGAAAAAGAGTAGAAATATAATCATCTGTGCACAACGTGAGAATAAAACATACAGGAGCTGCACTCAAGCCTGCAGAAAAGCTAATAAAAGGTTAAGTCCTTAGAAACTGGACTATAATATATATATATACACCCATATAATATATACCCACTGCTTAAAGCAGCTACGCGTTAACTAAATGGTACTTTTTGCAAAATTTCTTACTTGTAGAATTCTATCTCACACAACTTTTCCATTCATACCTAAGAACTCCAGTGAAAAAGCAGAAGTTAATTTTCTCAGCCTCAAAGGATGAGCACCTCTGTGGGACAACAAACCCACCTAAGACTCTTGTTTGCCTTCAACATCAAAGGAAATGTTTTACAAATACAGACCCATGCAAATAATTGAACTGCCTTCACAACTGGGAATAAAATGAAACACACGGAACCACACTGAAAGAAGAATAAGTGGTAACAGTAAGGGAGCCAAAATCTTTGGCTTTGAACCTGAAAGGTGCTCCCCAGACTATCTCATCTTCTTAATCGAAGTTTCACCCAGACATCGCTCAAACAGTGTCTGTCGAGCTTCATTCCTTCAAAGTTCCTTTGCAGGGCAGAGCCACAAATTAAGGCAGACAGAAAGATGTCTTACAAGCCGCTTTCACTGCTGGTTTATCATTATGGTATATCCAGAGAGTACTTTGCAAAAAACTTTCTGATTCACTTCCTTTTAAAATAGGACAAATAAAGATTTGCTTTGTGCTTTATAAAATGCTTTGTCAGTACTTGCATTTTCCTTTAAATTTCATTCAGGGAAGCTGCAGAATGACCAACATTCTGCTATGGGTCAGGAGATGGCATTTAATTTCAGCATTTCATGAATGTTCAGGTGCCTTTTATTATACTGGAGTCACCATCGATACCTATTTTTCTATTATGCTCTGTTTATTTCTACTCACGACATACCATTATAAAGAAAAGCCAAAGTTACCGGTTCGACCACTGATAATTTACCACTATCTTCTTTATCTCAGCCCACAGCTCTAAATCAAATGTTTTAGAGTAAAAAAAAAATCCCCAATAAAAAAAAAAAATCTAAGTAAGTAGACTAGTATTACAAGGAACTGGAATGGGAATAGTTGAGACTAAACTTCTACAGCTGAAGGAAATTTAGAAGTGTGGATTGCTACTTTAGTAGTATTTTTTATCACTTCTTACCAAACTAAAGAGAGTCACTTTTCTACTTTGTTTTAAAGGGGACTACTGTATTTTAAGCAGAGCAAAAAAAAACCTTAGTACACATGCTAATAATATACCACAGCCAAGCAAAAGGTTCTTTCACCCTCAACATGCCAAAATCATACTGCCTAAAAGAGATGTATCCCTAATAAATCACAAAAAACATGGTATCTTTCCTAATTTTGCTTTAAATCACAATCATCAAAATCTGAAATTGCATTCCACCTTAACACTTTGGACATACAATTAAGTCATGGAATTTGGATTCTGATGGAGACCTTGTTCTCTGTAACATCCTGTACAGACTCACTTCTACAGTTGTAGTGTCTTACACTGCATGAGTTTAATGAGGTTGGCTCTCCTTAGGAACAAGACACAATCAAAGATGGTTTTGGAGAAGTAATTCTGTTGGAATCTTAAAATCCCTTGTTTAATATTGACAAATAGCAATATACCTGCACATATTTCCAGAAACAGTGGATTTCATAAAGATTTTATAGAGAACATACAGCTCCTTCACCTCCTTTCTATTACTATCACTGTCACCATCATCATGTCTCTTCTCTTTTCTTCTTTTATGATCACAAAAAGAGAAGTTTGTGGAACAAAAAAGCAAGAGTTGTAAAAGAGCTGATTCAAGTTTTTCCACAGTTCCCTAAAGGGACATCTGCTCTCTCAGAAACCACTGTAAAAAAAAAAAAAATCTCTTAGAAAATAACACAGCAGATGACATTATTAGAAATATGGGGATGCTGGCCAACTGTGCATTAGCAAAAATTGCACAGCAATCTGTTGCTCTCAGGAAGTGCTGCACCAAAGACCACCAAATGAGAATGCATTCCACTAAAAGCATATTGGCAGCTACAGAGTTTTATCAATAATATTTTTGCTCATATCAGCACAGAAATGACACCAGTGGTTTGGTAGAAAAAAAGGTCTAGAGTTAAATTAGAAATTTTCCTTGATTTGGAATAGTACCAGGACAAGAGCAGAAAGAAGTCACCAGTCTATCCCTAGTTGCTAATGGCAAAATAATGTCCGACAGGAAGCAGAAGGATCAAGAATTATCCACCCAAACACATCTGGTACCCAAATTCCTCAGCAAGAATAACTACTTGTAATCAAGCTCCATTTGTGTGTGTACTCAGTGTTAAGGGAACCAGTAACCCCTCGTGAGCCCTACTAAAAGGGCTAACGACAGATACCATCCAGGTCCAAGTTCCCTATTGAACTCCCTTAGATATAACCAGGATAACAGAAAGAACCAGGGTAAATCTGATTTATAAACACTACCCTACCCTATCAACTGGCAGTCCAGCTGGTTTGTAACTGCATTTGATGCAGCAGCTGGTATTATACCACTAACTATAGCAAGATACCTTTCTGGAAAGTTTTACCTTGTTTTTGACACTGTCTGCAACACGTGAAGAGGAAATAATTCACACTAATTAGAAAAAAAACACCCAAAACACTATCTTCAGATTATCACCTTTTAAGTTTGTTTTCTCCTCAGTCAGAAACTTCATATATTGAACTTCATTCTAAAGGTTTCACATTATTGGTTAAAAAAACTCCTGAACGCAAATCATTGATTGGTATTAAAAAACTGAAAACATTCATTAAAGGCACGAAACTTTCATCTAAACTTAAATCATTCATTAAAGTCATTTTAACAAACTATAAAAGTCTCCTCTTTCCAAAAAAAACCTGCAACCCCACAAAAGGGCTGTTTATGCTCCTTGCTAGTTAGCAGTCCCCACTTTCATTCTGGTAACGTGCTGTCAAAGTCTGGGAGTTGAGGTCAAACGGGTGACACCTTCAGGAAACAAAGAGAGCCCTGAGCCCACTACTGGCACGAAAGCATCCCTTCTGCCCCTAGCACTCTCTTAGCTGTCAGAAGATGCTCTTCTACCTCTTACCTCTTCATTGTTTCTTCTTTCACTGTTAAATACAAAAAACCAAGTCACAGAGTAATGGGGGGGAAGGGAAGTAAGTTCTACTGCGATTTAAAATTAGAAGACACCTCAAAATAAAACCAAAACCTACGCTTGTTTGAAATAATTCAAGATTTGAGTAATACTCATTTACGTCACAGGATTGCACACCTTAGGCCTGATCTCTGAGTTTTCCCCTGAAATTCATGGCTAATAATGGAAGAAACTTCTTCCAATGTCACAGACAAAACCTTATTGCTTACAACAGGACATTTATTTGTTATTTAGATCATTATCATCTGAGATTGAACATTTTCAAAAATAATAGAGGAAGACACAGAATAGACTGTAACTCATTTAACCTCCAGGCCGTTCAACGGCTCAGCTTCCTTCACATTTGAAATAGATGGGACATGTAAAAGGATTTGTCAGGACAGAAACAAATTGCCATTCACCACTGCTATACAGCTAAAAATCTTCAGACAGTCCTAAATATGAGTATGTAACAAATTAAAAAAAAAAAGTTTTCCTTCTACATTTACGTGTATGGTCTGTCTTTAATGGCACAAACATAATAGAAGAAACTGTTTTGTTGCCATGATTTTTACTTCAATCTGCCAACTACACACTGCAGATAAAGGTGAAAAAATTACCCCCATCTTTGTAACCTCATTCTGATTATACAATAACCATTATACAACAGCAACCAAGATATTGACCCGTTTTAATGGAACACAAAAAGGGTCAGAAAATGATGTGAGTGCTCAACGGAACTGGGCTGAGCTGCAGACACATTAGGCCATAACATTAAGCAACAATAAAATAAATTTGATTTAATTGGTATGCCTAACATAATACTGTCTTTCATGTATATAATAAATAATGATAATGGGACAGCTGCATAATCAAGATGAACTAAAGTACGCCTTGTGTTCCAATTAAGCAGCTTTTATTGTAAAAATGTATATTAAACCAAGGCTACTCCAAAGGGTCATTTTTAAACAATCTATACTCATAACACACAAAGATACGTAATGCTGACATACTTACTGAGGGAAAAACTCCGTTTAATACTACCACAAGCCTAAAGAATACCTCCAGCATATTCTTTTTTTCTCTTTTTTAAAATGGACTCAGAATGCTAAGATGACACTGAAAATAGTAAATATTTAAAATGCTTTATGACAAAAGCACAAGGAAACTGATTAAAATGTAACATGACTTATTTCTTCAAACAATTAAAGTTTTAAATCACTTTAGCTTCTAAAATTTAATCATGCAAATTCTCCAAAACCAAATAACATGAATGATTAGAAAAATAGAGCTTTTTAACACTCCCCAATTATAACCATTCCATAGCACTCACGAACATAAACAAGGGTAATCCCCTCGGGATTTCAGTAACGCTTGAGAGGCAGGATTTATCTCCTCTTAACTACAGAATTCTGCAGGTTAGAAGGCTACAGCCGAGCCAACTGGCCCTTATCATCAATGGGAGATTTCTGATGTCAAAAATAAGCCAAGTGATTTGTACACCCACCTGGTAAGGTAAATCATGACCCAAAGCCACCAGTTTCCCTCCCTGGGCTACAAAGAGAGTTGAGATGAGTGGATCAGATGCACATACACATATTGTGGACAGGTACCTTCAACGAGATGATCTGCTGCAGCACAGGCAGCTGAACCCAAGACCTTCAGAAAGTATTTAAGTACCTAATCAACAAGTGAAATTTTGCAAGGCTAAAATCAGCACCTTTTAAGAAGTTTGTAATCCTAGACCTTTTGAGTATCTCTGAAAAAAAAAAAAAAGAAATTCTTTCTAGAAGAAAACCCCAAAATTACTGAAAAATGTTGTGAGAATAACCTCGTGAATATTTAAAGCCCCTGCCCCACACATGAGCAAAACAGCAAACAGGTCTGAAGTAAAACACAGGGGAAGCAGCAAGTATGCCCAGAATTAAATGAGCATAACACAATCAGCTGAAGCCCTCATAAAGTTACTGCACATCACTCTTCAGTGAGGAGATTACTTCCTCCCTTTTGAAAATGTGTAAATTCACAATTTAAGATACTACAAGTATATTGATATTCCCACAAATGTTTAGATTCAGTTTTTCCAGGTTTGGATCGTTCTGGCATTTTGCTTTCTGAATAGAATCATTTGACGTGTGTTTTTCAACTGTCTTTTTTCTAACATGCTGTTGCAGTGACACGTCTGAAGACAAACACCATATCAGATCTGACATACAAGAATCCCAAGTCACTCAAGAGTTCAACTTCATCAATCTTCTTAAAGAAACATTACAAAGTATTGACAGTAAGGACAGCTTATGCACTGTAAGGGCCTTAAAGAGATAAAGATTCACATCTGCTTTATTCCCATTTAGAGTACACCAAGTAAAAAAAACCTAATGGAAGCCTGAGATTTCTGATAGTTTTAAATTATGTATATGTTCTCCCTACAAGCTGTAAGACCTTCCCTTTCCACTCCTTTTACTTCTCCAACAGGCTTTTTTTTTTTTTTCCATATCGCAATGTTACCCAATGAATCTGACACACAGAACTGTTACCACTACCATGTTTTTCTTTACTATTCTCACTAATAAAGATTTGCACATATTTACACAAAAATGGAGTTTATTCTACAAAGCCTGCTGTTCAAAAATTAAGGCATAACTCAATGCTGTAAATTTACCTATTCTTACGTTGGCACAGATTTCTCCCCCTACCAAAACAAAACTGTAATCACTTAATCGGCTGGGTGTAAATCCATTTGATTTGGAAACTGAGGATACACTTCTCATTATAACTTTATGAGACAGACCATGAAAGTCAGGCCTTTAGTCATTTACAAAGTTTCACATGTGCTAATAATATTTAATTACATAAAGTATAAGGTTACAGTTGGCATTTTGGACTGTGGAAAATAATCCCAGTCTCTATGTACTGCCAAGTTACAACAAGAAAGCAGCCTTATCTTCTTCTACCTACTGCAATGATTGCATTAGGTCCTGAATATAGAATTTCAAGGCAGAGTTCAAAAAAAAAAGGCAATCATGAAGAGTTTGGAGAATTATACACAGAATATTTTGTATCTCTTCTCTTGTTGAAATAAATGAACTAAAATATCACTATACTTTTCCCTTTCAATTTCACATTTTCAGCCTTCACCTGAATAGCTCCACTTCCACAAGTTTTTAAAGCTGCAAGATCAGCATCTTTCAGCGAATAAGTTTCCTTCAGGTATGTTACCAGGAAGCATCTGTTGTATTTCAAAAACCTTGCTCTTGGCTTTCTTACACGAATTTTATACTAGCAGAATGAAAGATGAGATTGTTCAAAGGCAAGCAGATGTTTGCAATACAAGACAAGGAAAAAGAACATCGGAGAAATACTAGGAAACTGGTACTCTAAAAAGCATACAGTATGCACTGAAGAACAAAGTCTTATATATAGTATAGAAACAAACTTAACTATATCCACAATTAAATACTAGTGCCTGAATATTAGTTTATGAAGCACTGGGAGACGTAAAAGGACTATGGAAGTGACTTGTGAAGCATTTGTAGCCAAGTTCACCGAAAAGCACTTTTTACACTTGAATTCAGCTCTATTACCAGGTTATTCAAATTAAGGAAATCAATGGAAAATAAAAGAAATTAACCATTATTTTCTCCTGTCAGATGCTGAGAAAAGTGTAGGAGACTGAGCACTATGATTTCTAAATTCCTAAAGATGGGGTGATCAGAAACAATCATTTCAATTCACTGACATTAGAAATAATCTGTTTCAGGCAAAGATACTGATTATTCTTTGATAATTCTTTTGTATTGTATCTGCCTATTTAATGGAACTTTGTTGTAACAAGCAGAGCACTAACAACATTAATTGCATTTCAGCATCTATCCAATACAACTTAGCAACAAGAGAGCATTCTTATTTGTCACTTGGGAAAAATGGGTAAGAAAAAAAACCTTCAGATTTGTAGCATATTAGAAAGGAAAACTGAGAGTCTGAAAGCCCGTAGGCAGAAATCATTCATAGCTCATATTCTTTATTAAAAACAAAAAATAAGAGGTGCGCCTTTCATGGGAAGGCTGCCACTTCCATCCAGATAAGCCAATTGATCCTAGAATGGTTTGAGTTGGAAGGGACCTTCAAGATCATCTAGTTCCAACCCCCTGCCCTGGTCAGGGACACCTCTCACTAGCCCAGGTTGCTTAAAGCCCCATCCAGCCTGGCCTTGAACACTGAAGGTTCATTAAACTGACCCGTTCAGGAGTGGGTTCCTCAAGAACCACCTGAGTCTGCCCACACAAGGCAACCCACATGCTGCCAGGAAGGAGAACTGGCCCCCGCGGCCTGATCCAGCCACCCCAGCTGAGGAGCTCACTCCTCTCACCCAATCTACCTCTGCTGTCCCAGGCGACCCCCAGCCCTCCACCCAAAGATGGGTGTACAAACACCAAAGATGTCCCCAAATGCAACTACAGCCACAGCTGGAGGAGGCAGCCCACCGACACCTGGCTGGGGGCACATCCTCAGGCTGCTGCCTCCCACCCAGAGCCTCCCTCAGCGCCTCCCCGGCACCACGGAAGGCCGAGGCCCCCGGGAAGCCCTGACGGCCTCGGGCCTCGACCCACCTGCGGCAGCAGCCCCGCCGGGGACGCCGCTCCCCGGCTCCATGGCGAGGGGCAGGGCGGGCCCGGGCGCTGCCGCCCTGAAGGCGCTGCCCCCTGGCGGGCGGGACGCGAGCTCACCGCCCCGGTTGGGCCCTCAGCGGCGGAGGCCCCTCGGTGCAGGCCCTGCTGGTCCCAGTCGTGTTTATCCGGGCCGGACACGGGTGTTGCTGGGCCCGGTGTTGGGTCTTGCTGCAGATGAGGGAGGAAAGGCTGAGGGACTTGGGTCTTTTTAGTCTGGAGAAGACTGAGGGGGAATCTGACTGACGCCTATTTACAGGGTGGGTGTCAGGAGGATGGGGCCAGTCTTTTTTCAGTGGTGCCCAGTGACAGGACAAGAGGGAACGGGCACAAACTTGAACATAAAAAGTTCCATCTGAACATGAGGAGGAACTTCTTTCCTGTGAGGGTGGCAGAGCCCTGTAAGAGGCTGCCCAGAGAGGTGGTAGAGTCTCCTTCTCTGGAGACACTCCAAACCCACCTGGACACGTTCTTGTGGGACTTGCTCTGGGTGACCCTGCTCTGGCAGGGAGTTGGACTGGATGATCTCCAGAGGTCCCTTCCAACCCCATAGCATTCTCTGTGATTCTGAGAGAGAACAATGAAGGCTGCTGTGAGAGGAGAAGCTGCTGCCCCAGCATTTGCATGCCCTTCATGGCATCCCACACATCCTCGCTCCCAGGTGCGCTTCTTCCTTCGTCAGGCTCAACCTTCAGTTTCCCACAGCAGAGTCTCGGGCATTGGGTGTTGCCCAGAGAAGCTGTGGATGCCCCATCCTTGGAAACGTTCAAGACCAGGCTGGACGGGGCTCTGATCAACCTGCTCTAGTGGGAGGTGTCCCTGCCCAGGGCAGGGGGCTTGGAACTTGATGACCTTTAAGGTCCCTTCCAACCCAAACCATTCTATGATTCTATAAGTTTTAATTAGAATAAATCACTTAGAATTATAATATGGTGTCATTTGTCCTGTTCGCTTTGCTTCACTTATGTCCTGGTTTGGGGTGGAGCAGAGCCAATACCTCCCGCTAGGCCAGGTTGCTTAAAGCCCCCTTCTAAACACAGAAATACTTAGATGTGACAAACAATGTGTACTTTTAAAATTCTCATCCCCATTTTTTGTTTTTGGGTAATTAAACAGCTGTATTTTTTAATATGTTAAATTAATTTCTTAAAAAACTTGACTTTTAAATCAAGATATATAGTGGTATACTTCTGAGCTAATAGTTGTTGGTTTTTTTTTTTTTAATTTGGAAAATTTACCATCCCAACTACAGAAAACTCTTAAGACAATGGAACTTTCATTTTAGACTTCAAATGGTAAAAATAGATTGGAGTGAATAATTTAGAGACTGTTTTGATTCTGACAGCACTACTTATTTCCCACCTGAACCCAGGGGAAAAAATGACAAAACATTCCCCAGCCTTTTCCTGCGGTGACGTATCAGCAGCAACTCTTTGTTTATCACTTTCCCTGCATCTTTTTGTGCATGGAAGTGATGCAGATGCTTTGCGAAGTGGACAGTCGTTATATAGATCAGAACCTCCCCGTTTTAACAAATAATCTCTTCGACTGTGAGCGAAAGAAAAGATACAGAGACATCAGTGCTTTCAACTGCAAACCCGAGAGTTATATATACATTGAGCTTAATTTAAAAAGCAGAATTAGACAGGGAAAACATTGTTACTGTTCTAAAAAAGAAAGTGGCTCTGCTTTTTGTGGGAGCACCAGTCCTACCCGCAATTCTGGGCTTACTGAGAGGCACTGAACAATCCTGACACCTTCTGCCATTAAACAGCTACCTCGAGGGATGTTTTTCACCTGATTATTTTGCACTTAAACACCCAAGAGCTGCATAAATTTCATTTTAGATGCACACACCTCCTCCCCTTTTTTTTCTTATTTGGTGCTAGTAGTAGTTAAAAGGAATATGCCTTAAACTTGTAAACTTATTGTACGCAATTTTCAGAATACCAATCAAGATACACCTTTTTACAGTTTTTAGGTTTGCCTTTAAAATAAATTGAAGTATCCCGATATTTTCAAGGTAGAAAAAAGAGCATCTTTAACAACGTTTTTATTCATCTGAAAGTAACAAAATCCGGGCATACTGAAGTGCAGATTCACCAAGATGTGTGAACTTGTTCTACTGAAGAACACTTTTCAAAAATAATTTATAGAACTTGTATTAACTTTACGCACTGAATATTCCCAGTGATTACGTGATCTAACTTTATTTTTTCCTAAATGCAATGTATGTGTGTGCACACGCATTCATACACGTGTACAAATGAATGTTATAGCCAATAAATAAAATATAAGATACAATTCCCATTTTGAATTCCAAATGTGGGATGATTAGCACTGTATGTAATCTCAAGTGAACCAAGGGTAAAATCAAGCTTTGATTTGAAATAAGCAGTTTGTAGATCATGAAGGAGGCTGGTTCTACTACTTGCAGATAAATTCTTTTGATCTCTGTTTCTGAAGATGCCTTTTGATCTCAAGAACAGTCAAAGGATATATTCTTGGCTAAAGGTCATACAAAATAATTAGCTGCTTTTATTAATAATTAAACATAAAAGCTGTGCAGGTGTTTAATCACATTGGAGGTCATGAATTGTCAGTATTTAAACAATCCATATGATGAATAATTACAGATTTAGGGCAACAGAGCTGGTGAGGGGTCTGGAGCACAAGTCTTGTGAGGAGCGTCTGAGGGAGCTGGGGGTGTTCAGCCTGGAGAAAAG
>JAOXNO010000024.1:87017295-87028905 GCA_028565335.1 Limnodromus scolopaceus
ACTGAAAGGGTTATTAAGCCTTGGAATGGGCTGCCCAGGGAAGTGGTTGAGGCACCATCCCTGGAGGTATTTAGAAGGTGGGCAGACATAGTGCTTAGAGACATGGGTTAGTGACGCTTTTTATATCAGAGTTAGGTTGATGAATCTGAAAGGTCCTTTCCAACCTGGGCAATTCTATGATTCTATGACTGAATGGTCAACTCAGAACAAACCTCAAAACCACAGGCTTCATTTGGAGTTCATTCACTTCACTTTTCACTTGGACAACTACAGTCTGTCAGAACTCATCGGACATCTTTATATTTAAATGCAGCTCAATTTACCTGAGAGCTGGAGGTGTCTGAAAACACATATGAAATGTGTTGTCTCAATTTTGTAGTTTCCAGTTTTGTTCAGCTGATGTGGGGCAGGGAATAGAGCCGCTGGAGAAGAATCAGTGAAAATCATGAGCAGGAACGTCAGTGTCTTCCTATCTGAGCTTTCATTGTCCTGTGTTACAGTGATACATTTAATGAAAAATAAAAAAATTGGCCTCGTGATTCTTCATTCCTCAGCATTACTCAGCTCTTTTCAAAATAGATTTTAGTGTGTTTGTGATGGCTCTATTTTGTATGTAATTCTGGTGACAGAAATATGGTTCAAGGTTGTGCCAGGGAGGTTCAGGTTAGGTATTAGGAAATCTTTCTTTACTGAAAGGGTTGTCAGCCATTGGAATGAGCTGCCCAGGGAGGTGGTAGAGGCACCATCCCTGGAGGTATTCAAGAGACGAGTTGACATGGTGCTCGGGGATATGGATTAGTGTTGGGTTGGTGGTTTTTTTGTGTGTGTGTGTTGGGTTTTTTTGTTTTAGTTTTTTTTTTTTTTTTTCTTTCATTGGTTGGACTAGATGATCTTAAAAGGTCCCTTCCAACCTGGGTGATTCTGTGATTCTGTAATCTGCAATTCTAAACACATCATCTAATTTAGGATGTTCAGGGATTTATGCAATGACTTCTTTGTTACTGTTCAGAAATGGAGCACTACCATCAAGAAAAAAAAAAAAGATAATGCTTCATCATCTGATGCAATGAAAACCTCCATCTACAACAGCAAAATAGAAAGTTAGACATAATATGAGGGGAACAGGGAAGAAAACCCCAAACTTGCTACCGTTAAGAGGCAACATACCATCAATTATGACAGTGTGCTCTGTTATGAGTAGATACTTTTCAGTGCTTTATTTAAATGTTATCCCTTATGTAACTCTGTAAAATTAGATGTACACACGAGATAATGAGAACAGATCCCATTCTTTTCCATACAGTATATACTAAAGAAAGAGGAAGCCTTTCCCTCAAAGAATTTGACCATCTGGAAATTGGTACTAAAAGATTGCCACACCACCAGGCAAGAAAAAGGGTAAAAGCATGTTAGCAAGTAATCACAATATGGTCATACTTTAGTGTAGAGATGCTTAAAAATGAATGTGGCAACACAGCAGATGATTTTCTGCATTTGCATTGATCTAAGACTAACAAAACACTTTTGTGAGATCTTTTGTTTTCCATTTTCCCAGCATAGGACAACAGACATCTGGGAAGAAAGAAAAATTAAAGTAAGGACATATAAAAAGAGTTTTCATTTAATTTAGTACTTTTTATTTTAATGCCACAAGGTTTTATTTATGAAGTTTATTAAAAAGCAGAGAGGAAGAGGTAATTGCTATCAAATAGCTATCCTAGGATATACAAAATTCAGATTACACTTCTATACACAGGGCTTAGTATCAAAGAGTATCAGAGCAGTCCTCCCTAACTGCCTCGTCATACAGAAAATTGAGTGCATTAAAATATCCACATTATTCTGATTTAATCCTGGGACATTTTGATTAGTATTCCTCCGTGCAAACTTCAGGTGTCAGCTGAAGCATGGCTTACGGTACGCATTTCTTTCTATTGACTCAAATGGGTCTGGCATAAGTTTTCATGAAATGAGTTTCACCTCCTGGAACATCCTCATTTTTCAAACTTCACACACAAAAAATGCCAGATGCCGGCCCTCTTAAGACACAGTGGCTGTGCTAGAGCTCTGAGCACTCCACCTCTCTAACCAGTAGTTTATCATTCAAAGCTTGAAGGATACAGGGTAAATTCTTTTTTTCTGGGGAGGGGGCAGAATTTGCACCCTGTTTCCCACACAAGTGTCACACTCAGCAATCACAGTGGTTTTCTGGAAGAGGTTCATCTCAGTTCCTTTTGCTAAAAATGCTCCGCTTTGGAGAGAACTAAATACTCTTTAGGCTACAGGGAGCTTTAATATAGTGAAAAAGCAATTACCTGGCAGGGATGCGAGGGCTCCAATTTCAATCCCTGCTCCAGGTAATGTGTATTTTTCTGCAGCAAGAAGTGGAACTTGCCCTACTTTTAGGTAGGAAACTAAATTACCTTTATGTGATGGGTCATATTTGGCACCATATAACATGCTGTCCATGCCGAGGATTCATTCCTTTGATGGAAGAGCTGCAGTAGCAATGTTGATTGTGAAGTGGGACATAGAATTGAGTAGACAACCTCCAGAAGTCACTTCAACCCAAGCCAAGCCAACCCAAACCAAAATCAAAGCAGAGAGCTCTGCCCCTACCTTCTCCCCAGCCACCTGAAGATAGCCTAGAATCTTGTTGAATGAGGCTGCAAGGTGGGAGAGGTGGGGTTGGACACCAACTCAGAAGTGGGTGGAGGACGTGTGTGCCACATTGTAGATGAGCCCTCTGGCCACTGAGTTCTGGGCAAAACCTGGTTCAAGTAGGTACTATCTGTATTTTGTTAAAAATATCACTATTCAAGACCTAAAATCAGGAGAGGTTTTGGAGACTGTGACCTGTATGTGGACATAAGTGCTCTGATCTGCACTGGAGGTCATTGCATGCGTTCTGGCAGTCTTACACGTGGGTAAGAATTTTGACTCCCTCAGGAAGCTCCTTGCTCAGCATCTGCCTTTCTTTGTCAGTCCCATTCTTTCCATGAATTGTATCAGGATCCTTGGTACCAGTGCTGAGAAGTCTCTTACTAAAAAATATCCACAGTCTTTGCACTGTGTAGCAACACAAAGGTTGTTTTCTGGACATAACAACATATCTGGGCTATATTGTGTAACTTAGAATCATAAACTTGCCCAAGTTGGAAGGGACCTTTCAGATCGTTGAGTCCAACCATCAAGCCAACACTGACAAAAACCACCACTAACCCATATCTCTAAGCCCTAAGTCTACCTGTCTTTTAAATACCTCCAGGGATGGTGACTCCACCACTGCCCTAGGCAGACCATTCCAATGCTTAATAGCCCTTTCTGTGAAAAAATTTTCCTAATATCCATCCTAAACCTCCCCTGGTGCAACTTGAAGCTGTTTCCTCTTGTCCCATGGCCTGTTCCTTGGGAGAAGAGACCGACCCCCCTTGGCTACACCCTCCTTTCAGGGAGTTGGAGAGAGTGAGGTGGTCTCCCCTTAATGTAGAAATTTGCTCTTTTTGTGGGAGCTTCTATCATTTGCACACAGGAACACCCATAACTAGTGATTAACAGACCTATTATTATAAATAATCAGTCTGGTTTAGTCTTTAAAATTAGGGTAACTTCTTCCCTCAGAAGGACTGTACTGCTCTCATAGGCGAGGAGAGGGAGGGCCATCTGCTCAGCTATGGAAATTGCCAACATTTCATTCACTTAAAAGGAAGTTTTGTCAGTTTTCTCCAATTGCAAATGTGTCCCGCTGAGTTTAACAAGCTTAAACCATTAATACATTCATTTTTCCTGGTGTGAAATGTGGGCTTCAGGATAAATTATTAAAAATGGAGATTCTCAGAGCCCAGAATTCCTTGTATCTAGCAAATATAGGACAAAAAATGGGAGAAAGAAGAAACAGTCCTCAGAAAAACTTAAATATTTTAGACTAGTAAAACTAATTTCTAGTGTAAACTGTAATATAAATAGAGTAGATTTCATAGAGATGTATACACCCATAAATATGTAGGTACATATTTAGACAGGTGGATAGATAGACAGACAGACACATATATAGATAAAACTGACAAAGTGGAACAGGTTGTGGTAAAGAGGCACAGAGAGTAATTTTTGTTATCTGACTAATGTGTTTCGACTCTAGCAACTGGCCTCCAAAGATGAAACACTTTGTCCCCTCTGCTTGCAACTTTCCTTCCCTCAGAAAAATCCCATCCCATGTCCTGGTTCGGGGCTTACTGAGGGTTGAACATAATTTTAAGAGATCAAGGGAGCTGCAATCAATAGCGTATCTGCTTTGAAACTCCCTCTGCTTCCTGGGGCTCCTGGAGCCCACCAGGGAAGGGCAGTGGACCTAACAGAAATCCTTTCTTCCTGCAGCTGAGCTGTTGCTGCGGAGAAAAAGAGCATCTTCTTAAATCAGGAGAAGGTCACATTCCCATGGTTCCCACACCTGAAATGCAATGGTGGTGATACACGAACGAAGATGCCTTTTAAAACTTGCCTGGCACGACTCAAGTGACCTGATTTCAAATTTAAATAAAATCCATTCAAGTGATGTTCTGATGCAGCTGTCCAGAAATCTGAAGGTCCATGTCTCGGTCTCTGGCTGCGGATTGGAACCACAAAGGCTGGGCTGTGCATATTTTAAGGGGAGAAAATCACATCTCCCATAAGTCTCCACAGATACCCATTCCATAGGAGGATTTAAGAGGTAATGACCCATCTGCCAAAATGTGTGTGCTGTCTTTAATCACGTTTCTGCTGAATGAGGAAAAAACACCAGAGGAGAATACAAAAAAAAAAAATAATAATTAACAAGATTGCCAGCTGTGTTTCTCAAGTAATTATTAAGAAAAAAAAATGATTAGGAGGAATTGGCTGCAATGAAGGTGAACTTAAATTTTATGATATATGTAATTTTGAAACTAGGCTGGGTTGTCATGACATCACTAAAACTCCCAGTAGAGGGGAGGACACTTCATTTAAATCCATGAAAACTATTGTATAAAAGTAGAATCAATGCACAGTTTTTAATTTCAAGGGTAACACTTGGTTGCTCTTTACTATAAGCTTGATTGTGTAACTCAAGGTCTCGAGGATTTGAGGAACAATGAAAGAAAAAGCAGCAAGTTAGCATAGGGAAATTCATGTGTAGGTTATTTGGATAATTCATACCTGAGAATAAAGAGATCTGAGTTCTGTGAAGTACATATGCTGCCTGATAGATGTGCTATATGTATAATTTCCTTAAGGTCTATAAGAAATGTAAACTGGAATTTAATCAGAAGTTTTGCTCTGCCCTGATCTGTGAGAACTTAAGGTGAAATTGGACCAAGAAATGCATTTATGGAGATAATCCTCTTGTATTCCCACACGCCTTGCATTTGGAGAGCAGCAATTTTCCAATAGCTTTTATAATTTTCATTCCCTCTTCAACTATTTCATTTCTTTATGCTGTACTGCCCCACTCTACACACAGATGTGTGCATAACTTCATTGAGAGTCATGCCCATCCGCCCATATTTCTCTCAAGGGAAAACGTGGCCTTTAATAAATATGCAATGTGGCAGAGTTGTGATTGAGGCAGGCAATTTTAAGATGCATAACTCGATTATTTCAAAAACAGATTTCTTCAAACATGCCAAAGGCAGATATATGGCAAGCTAAAAGTTACGTGAATTGGAGTGTAAAAGGGCAACCTAAACATTTTTCAAATTATGCAGAAGTCTGTCTGCTCGTATTCCAAAACTCAGAACCATCCAGACTGGGTTTTTACCACACTTTCATAATAATTCATCTTTGGGTAGTGAACAATATTAGCACAACAGATCATGTTCTTAAACCTCTAAATGTCATAACAGAAATACCTTCTCAACCATAATTATGGCAAGTGAGATGCTATAAAAAGTAAACAAAATATGTTTTCCTCTTTGTTTCCTCACTTGAAATGTTTATTTAGGTAGCCCTTAGAACACTGTTCATTGCTATTAAATGTCTTCAAGGAATAATACTTTAAATGCTCCAGACTGCTCAGAGTTTTGAAGTCCTGTCAAAGTTCAAAAAACCCTCAGTTGCCACTGTTTTTTCTCATACACTATGAATCCCTCTCTTCCTCAGAGGTAATTGCCTGTACACTTGTTTTCAGGGCTGCAAATTGTTCTGCCAATATTCATGAAGCCCAGCTTGTCCTCACTATTTTTATTTCATTTGTGGAAAACAGATCAGATAGTCTATCTGAGTGCTCGGGGAGTTTGGTTGGGTTAAAAGTCAATACCAAGCCAAAGAGATGACCCCAGTGTCCCCCGGATCATTCCTTCGACTGTCAGTCAGTGCCGTTCCACCTGGGTCTCCACATCTGGTGCGTCCAGTAGCAAGTCACACCAGGGATGGGACACACAGCAGTTGAAAATGTAAGAAATGCCGCAGTGGGTGAGACCAAGGGTTCATTAACCCAGTTTTGTCTCTACCACAGCAACAGTGAGACAGGTCGTTAGAATATTTTTTTAGAGACTGAGCATCCTCCTCTTTTCCTCAGCATCTTTTCATGGTAATAAAGTGCCATTGCTTAAACTTTATTGAGCAGACACAGGGAATCAACCCCAGAGTTAGAAATTAAACTTTCGTCTCCAGCTTCTTTACTAGCGCCCTGTCTAATAAAGTCAGTTGTCCTATTTGACCCATGTGATTAACAAAGATATTAATTAGCAAGTCACTGAGGTGGAAGTCTTGCCAACCCCATTTAAGCTGTTTTAGCTGCTTTCATAGATGTTCTTTCATTTACCTTCTTCAGTGCATATTTATTTGTTTCCCAGATCACCCATTTTCTTATTAGTTATGTTCAAAGCAAAAATGCAAATTACACAGACAGTGTTTACTCTTCCAGGTAATGGATTTTAACCAGAGCTGTTTCAAGTGCTCATGATCATATTCAGGATGACTTCAGCTAATCTTCCACAGGAAATAGGCCACCTGTTTGCCATTAGACACTCCATTAACAGATGAAATAGGTCAATAGAAAAAGATAACAACGCTGTTTAAATTTAGTTAGTAATGTGAAGAAAGCGTCTTCAGTAAAGAACAAGGGAGGAATTTAGCTCAGCTGATAGAGAACTGGAAGCAACAAAGAATGTGGAGGCATCAAGGGGAAGCTGATCTCCACTAATTTGCCTTTCTCTCTCAAAAGTGGCTGCCTTCCATTTATATTTGCATTTATATCAAAGCTCATTAGCTGTAGTCTAAATTTTACAGGGCCTTGCTGAACACTTTTCCTGGAGGGCTTCTTTCAATGGGTTGAAATTCCAGTTGTTTTTTTTTCTCCATAGGTGATATTACAGCTATAAACCAGGCTGTGGCCGTATACAACATCACTATTTACATTTTCCAAAGACACCGATGCAACAAAGATGTTCATTCAGTTTTCAAAAACTGGGTGCTTAGGTAAATTGATTAGAAATTGAGTAGGTTTTAACATGCATCCAAACTGCTGTCCCACAAGCCTAAATTCTTTGCACGTTTGCAGGACAGAGTATTTACAGTTTTCTAAGAGAACTCTCAAATAAAGATACTACCCCATTTGTAACTGAAAAAAAATGCTATAAGCACTGTGTCAAATGTCATCCCATACCGATTTTCTGTGCTTAAATTATAGTTTCATAAGTTATATGCGGTGAGCTTACACCACAGGGCTAAGAGAGTCCCAGGGAAATATCCAAGTAGCTCACAGAAACCTTGCAAAATCCTGTCAAATATTGGAAACCCGAAAAGGAACCTTCAGATGTCCCTGGAGGAATTCAAAGATGATGTAAATGTCCTTGAAAATAAAACTTTATAATTGAAAATCTGACAAGCCCTTCACTATCAAATCATAAATGCGACTTAAATCAGACTTTTACAAGGGCTTAGACAGGGAGTTCTCAAAGCAGATCCTTGAAAGGAAATATTGAGTTATTAATATCAGGAAAATGCGAACAATGGATTGTTGGGTGACTAAAACAGTTCAAGTTAAAAAGAAAAAAAAATAATTAAGTTGGATTTGTATTTTCAGTTTAAAACAATGAAATTTAAAGAACTTAAAGTAATTTTGAGCCTGCACAAAACTCACAGAGGAAACCGGTGCATTGGAAATTTTTTCTACCTTCTCCATTATTTTTCCCCATATAATAAATACTAATGGGTAGTGTCAATTTTTAATTTCTAGCATCACTTCTTAGAAGCTAAAGTGTCTTGTGTGGTGATTAGATGCTGCTTTTTGGTGAGAGCACATTGAAAAATCCCCTAAAAATGTCAAAGGGAGAAAAAAAAGAAAGCAGTATTCTGCCTGGTAGCCAACTCTCCAATACACCAGTTATAAATACCACAAAAACTGCGAAAGCTGTAGAGTTGTTACAAAAGTTATAGAGGTAAATACACCTTTGATTCTGAAAGATGTTAAAAACATTTGTTAGCAGCTCATTCTAAAGTATATTTTTAAATCCTTTCAAACAGGTCATCTTCTTCTGATGTCTAACATGAAAAAAAAACCCCAAACCAAAGCCTCATAATGAAGTATCTCCTTGTTTAAGTAGTCACTAATAATAATAATAACAACTGAAACTAACACCAAGACCCAGAAACTGAGTGGGAGGAGCTGTAGAAACTTTCTGCATAGGAACTGGAAACAAGAACCAAGAATTATTACAATTCATTTTATTAGTAGTAGATGCAAGTCTCTACGCACTAAGTTTAATCACAAAAAGATGGCACTCCCGTACGATTGAACTGATTAAAAAAAAAATTTATATAAATTTTTAAGATGAAAGGAAAGGTCCTTTCTTTCTGAAAAAAAAAAGTGTTGCTACAAATACATATACCTAAATAACCAACGAGGTGAAAAACAATTGTATCTGCTTTTTTGATACCTTTTTCTAGGAGGGTGATTTTCAATCACTTCAATCATGGGTCAATGAATAAATAGGAAGTAATTTCACTCTCGATCAGTACCTGCCATCTTTACTGGTTTGCCCCAGTCTGCTGCCAGTCTTACTGGGGCTGAAATGTAATCCTGAAGGAGTAAAAGAGACACAGAATGGTTTTGGGATTGCCATGATCCAGGTGCTAGTCATCTTCATTAAACTCCCCTTAAACAAATTCCTTGCAAAATCTTCATCAGATCAGCTGGGAATCTTCTGAGGAAGTGACAGAGAAGGGAGGATGCAGAAATCTGAAAAGTAATGTGAAGATGGGGGTGGTTTTACTGATATTTTGGAAACAACCCAACCTTCTCATTTGGATTCCTATTTGCACAGTTTAGTTTGTTGATTTTCCTTTGATGTCCTTTAAGGTAAGAGATTAAATGGGAAAACAAGGACACAGAGTAGAGTTATGGGAGTGCTTAAGCTGACAATTCTGCTGTTGAGTAGGTCAACTCCCCCAGGCGGAAACTCCCTGCTTCTGCAATCCTCCCTCTGATGTGGGCATCCCCTCTGCCTCCAAAGAGCTCAGCCAGAGCCACAGGATGCTTTGGATAGAGGACAATCAGTTTCCTAGCTTTACATGCTGCAAGAGAGCGTTAAGGTGTGCTGAAACAACCTTTCTTGGTGGATTGGATAAATTTTACTAGTGAAATAAACTGAATTTAGATACAGTACAAATACTGCACCTCTGCTTAATAGGTGGAAACAAGAGCCTCACAGCTAAATGCAGTGGGCCGAGTTCTGGGATTCCTGAAGTGCTAAATCTTCTGCCAGCTTTACTTAGAGTTTTGTATAAACTCTAAAACACGAACTGGAGAAAGACTTCAAGATTTGATTCATTGTACCCGTCAGTATCCCACACCCTTTTCTTTGGCACTGCTCTCCCTATGAACGAAAACTTGCAAGTTCAAGTTTCCTGGCAATTACCTTCCTGAGGACAAACGAGCAAACAGAAGAACCATCAACGAGCCGTGCAGAGGTTTTCAGGAAATCATTTCGGAGCTTGAAATTCTGCCTGGAAGGAGTTTTCCCTTTCTCATTGAACTGATTGCTTCCTACTTTGGTATCTCCTCCGCTGCCCTGCAAATCAAACATCCAGTCGTGTCTTGCTGGAGAGAGTTGATGGATGAAACTGTTTCATACTGGAAATGATCTCTATGCTGCTAGTCAAGCTCTTTTTTTGTCCCAAATGGATTCTGCATATGGCTGATTTTCCCCGTACAGAATAAGAAGTAAACAGAGACTGATAGATATTGGCTTTCCATCATCTGAACTGTCAGCTGCTGTACATTAAGAAGTTATCTATGCCTTTAATTGTGAGGAGGAGAGGGATTTAGAGCTTGCAGGAGTGTAATTGTTTCACTGTAAATCTACAGATAAGTCCCTCTTCCTTACTGCCCACACACAGCTCCACTGACTTTAAAACATTAAATTCTGCCTTTCCTTTCAAACGCTGTTGCCTAAAGCAAGATCTATTATCCTGAAGCCTTCTTTGTGGCTTAGGCTCTAATGAGATGCCGATATTGCAAACCAATAACCCAAATGAGGAAATATTAAAATGAAGCATAAGGCTGCCTTTATTACTGCCATATTTCTTTGCTGCATTAATTTCGAAACATGTTTCTATGTTCTGTCTAATCCCAGTCTTTGTGAGAAAAGTTTTGATAATTGACAAGTTTCTTTCTCATGTGACATGTTCTTGGAAAGGAGGTGTAATGTGGGGGAGGGCAAGGCAGGGGAGGATTATTATCTTTTAATGTGCCAGAGACTGCAACATTTTCCTTGCAATTTACTTAATCAGATTAAACAGATTTGTTTTGATGCCTAAATCTCCAAGTTTGGTGAATTGCTTATTCGTTCTTAGGGATGGGTTTGAATTCAAGTGAGCAAATAGCTTAAGAAAGTCAGGTAAATGCTCCTGTGATTAAACAAACACCTGCAGTTCCCTTGGGATTGTCTTTGTTTCTTTTGTGCTCCAGCAATCCTGCCTTGTTGGTGTGGAAAGGATACGAGAATACGTGCCTATTTAGCAAAAGGTACTTGTGTAAACAAGCTAATGAACAGTCGCAGTTGCTCGTATTCCCCAGCCTGCCTGAGAACAGAACTGATTTTGCTTATTGATATTATTAATAAAAGAGGAATGCACACCAGAAAAATGCCTCTGTTTATCCATCCTCTGTTCCCTGACTGCAATTTACACTACAATAACGTTTCTCATGGATGTAATATAAAGTGTTTTCTCATTTAGGGCAAGTCTAATTGCATTCTTTGATTCAGTGGGTGATGCAAGGGAATCACAATATAAAAGAGACAAACTCTGCTTGCACCAGCCCCGGGCAGGACATGCTGTTCCTGTCCTACCTCTCTAAACAAGCAGGACAAGTCACATCGCACTGGTCACATCCTCAGAGATTTCATGTCACAAGAGCGACCAGGTCATAGAGCCACAGAGTTGCCCAGGTTGGAAGGGACCTTTCAGTTCATGGAGTCCAACCATCAACCTGATGCTGACAAAAACCATCACTAAACCATGTCTCTAAGCACTGTGTCTGCCCGGCTTTTAAATACCTCCAGGGATGGTGACACCAAGGCTTAATAACCCTTTCAGTGTAAAAATTTTTCCTAATATCCATCCTAAACCTCCCCTGGTGCAACTTGAGGC
>JAOXNO010000024.1:87043922-87054903 GCA_028565335.1 Limnodromus scolopaceus
CCACTGGACCCGTTCCAACAGATCCATGTCCTTCCTGTGTTGAGGACTCCAAAGCTGGACACAGTACTCCAGGTGGGAGTACTCCATATGGATTATAACTCTGCATAAGGCCTGGCTTTTGAGTGCTCCCATGCCCATCTCAGGCACTTGGAGCATGAAGCAGCTAAAACACATTTGATGAGGTTGTCACAGCCACAAGGATGCTTGTCCTTTTGCTACTTATGTTACAGCACCCATATGCATGTATTTTCCTTTGTGCTCCTGAGGACTACCCTTTCTGGGGTATCCCAAGTAGTGCCAAAACCTTTATTTGCAGCTCTCAGAAGGCCTGGGAGCTCAAGAACTTCTTCTAAGATCATAGCTCCTGAGGTACAGAAATTTATGGCCAGGAATTAGCCTTTTTGTGCCCCCAGATGTAACCTGTCACTGGCATTGTGGTGGAGTGACCTGTGGACTCGGTCCCTTTGGGTAATGATTTCCAGAGCCTAGAAAAGTTCCCTTGTACTTTGAAAAGTCTACAAAGAAGTACTACAAAGACAGCCTCAATTAAAAGTGTAAAGATACAAAAAGTAACTTCTCTACTCTTTTAGGTATCATGACAACTGCACTGCCAGAGGCAAAGCTGTACTGTTGGAAGTCTTCCAGGGTGGAGAAATAGGATAAAAAATAGGATAAGAGAAGTAGCATTAGAGAACCACAGAGCCCCATATCTCTCACAGGGTGCTTGCTCTGCAAGATGTCCAAAGGAAAGAAGACGGCTAAAGTGATGGCAAAAGGGGGAAGGTAGAGAATAGCTGAGCTTGGAGGAAAGAAAGCTGGTATCAGCAATCCCAGAAGCTTCAAAAAACTTAGATATATCGTCTAAGTTGTCCTGTTCTTATGCTGAAGGGAGAGCCAGACCAATGGAATTCAAACAAGGAAATTTTGAAGCAGTCAGAAAGGGACATGAGAAAGCAAATTATAGATAAGAAAAGAAGAAAGTTATTTGGAAATACTATTTTGCATGATAATGGAGAAGCCAAATAACATCTTGGATGAAATCACCTTACACAAATAGGGAAGGTGAAACACAACAGCCCTATAATTGAATACAGCCCTAACTAAGATGACTTCTTCTGATAAGTGTTCAGCACACAGCATTGCAAGTTCATAAAGAAAACTAGAGAAAACACTTCCCAGAGACACCTACACATGTGATCGCTGTTCAACCAGCCAAGCAGATGAATAAATTGAGTTAAGTATATTAAACTTCTTAGCATTAGATTAGAAAAAAAAAATCAGAAAAAAACCTTGTTTGCAAGAGAACAGATTTATTCCTATGGAATAAGAAATATGAAGGAGCCTTATTTGTAAAACTATGAAAACAGTTCTTAACCAGCAATACATAGCGTAGTTCTGCAGGTAGTTATTCTGCATTTAAATTAGATGTATGGAGAAGTTAGGAGTTGCTATTAAAACAGGATAAGCCATCTGGGTAGTGTGACTGTTTGCTATTTCCTATCTAGTTGGGTGTTTGCTTTTCTGTTTTTTAAGTTTTCATTCCGTATCTCCACAATTCTCAGAATAAAAATAGGCAGATTGAGGCAGAGGAATTGTTTACTGGGTGCTTACTAAAGGATGGCTGTTAAACAAACTGATGAGGGTTTCAGGAACCATAGCACAACCCATCTAGATCAAGGCACAAGGTCACATTGTCAAATTAAACCTTGTTTCCTGTGGTTTTCAATGGTTATCTCTGGGCTTTCAAATTAGACCTGACAAGGAATCCAGTTATTGCAAGCCTGTCACCATTACAGGTAGATATTACTTTAATTGAAGTACCTGTCCTCTGAAAGGCACTTTATGCATTAGAATAGTTTCCAGACCTTCACATTCTGAAAGATACCATTTCTTCTCTATAGAAAGATTGAAAATATATAATTTCAGCCTGAGAACTTGGTAACACAGGTTCCGAGAAAATATTTTTATATGCAATAAATTGAAGTCTAGCATAACAATATTGTGAAAGGAGAAGATTACATAAAAAATCTAAAGTCAAATTGTCAACAAGTTGAAAGAAAGAGTTATAGCAAAAGATTTTTTTAATTATTTGTCTGCATTTGCCCAGGTTTAAGCCAGGTTTTTGTGGGCAGCATAGTATTCACAAATAATACTGTAATTCTATAGTGATTATAGAGTTCTAGACACTTAGAATGGAAAATGTCACAAATTCCATGACTACTTGACATAATGTCAGTGTAAAAATGCATTATTTAATAGCTTCAGAATATTCAGTCGTGGCCACACAACAGCTATGAAATCCTCTGCTCTGGTCTTAGGATGGAAATATACAGATATACGTCTGTGTGTGTACATACATGCACACATCCCCCAATAATTGTGTGTGTGAACGAGGAAATGGGATCTTCTTTAGGATGTTCTCACCTTTTAATCAAAAGGGAACAGTAACACAGGAGTCGTGTAGATAAAAAGGTGTTTTAATAGTCACAAAACTGCTAACTTAAAAATGTGTTTGGACATGACAGAATTTCACTGTAATTATGGAAACAAAAGAACATTATTGTAGAAGAAAACAGAGTCCTAAGGAGAAACACATACTATTGTACAATTTCAATATTCAATTTAAAAAAAAAAAAAGGCAGAAAGAAAATATACAGAAAAAGATTTAATCTAAGAATTTCTTATATATTCTTCATTGTAAATTCAAATTTTCCTTTTTTAAAAAAAGAAAAAGAATGGATAACAAAAATATTCCCTTGTACTTAGGCTAGGAAGCTGTTAACATCTCAGATACATCTCTCTTAAGTATTTGACCCTGGTTAAAACTGGAGAAATATGAATTATAAATCATCTCAGCTGCCTGGCCAAAATGAGCATGACCTTTAGCTCGCTTTGAATCGATTCAGACTAAAGGATTAGGATCTCAACTGGCATACAAATAAACAGATACCAAAATGCGATGACCCGAGATTATTTGTGCCTTTCCCACGGTACCGAGGAGCCTTTTTGGATGCCCTTGCCCAGTGGTGCTTGGGGTAAGCGGAAGGGATGGTACAAAGCCAGGGAGAGAGAAAGGAAATGCTGTGAAGGAGGAGATAAGGAGAGAGCACCAACAGGGAGTCAGAATTCAAACCCAGCAGTTTTTCCAGGAATTGAAGTAGGTCTCTAGCTGCAGAAATAGCTACAAAATAATAGTGTGGTATTGGAATGTAAGGTCTCCATTAGATACCTAAGAGCAGAGGCCCATGTTCATAACTTAGTGCTTTACAAAGACTATTACAGTGAAACAGAATAAGAAAAAAACCAACATTTCTGTGAGTCAAAAACACGTTGATAGGATGCTTGGAGATTTTTCCCAAGTTTCTGGATGGCCTAAGGCTAAGTCCAAATTGGGAAAGCAGCCCATGGGAGAAGACATAAATCTGTCCCAACTTATGCCCCATAAAAGTGCCCCATAGTGCCAGGATAAAAAAAAAATATAGTGACTAATAAATAACTTGAGGGTTTGCTTCCTTTGGAACACAGTTAAAACCTCTTGCTTAAATTAAGCCTGGTATTTTTAGAAATGATGTGTAGAGTTGATTGGGAATTTTTCAAAATTAAAACCCAACTAAATGACAACCTCCAAACCCCAAAGGAAGAAGTCAAAATATTTCAGCTTGCCACTGGGAAATGAAATATTTAGTTTGGGACTGGGTTACCCAGCACTGAGGTGGTAAAGTTTCATAAACTGAGTTAAAATAGAACAGAGGCACAAAGAGCAGCTCTTCAGGAGTCAGCAGTGCCTGTAGCTCAAAATCCAGAGTAAATTGGAGGAAAATGAAACTAAAGACTTTGGGTAAGCTCTCAGTGAACCCAGTACCTGGGAATGTCAAGAAGTGGTGTTTAGCTTAGAATCACAGAACAAAACAAAATAATGGGATGCTGTGAAATCTAATTTCTGTGTAAAAAAGAAGTGTCAATATTTCTTTTGCCTGACACAGCACAAATTTTGAAATCCTGGCATTTTCACAGGATGTAAGCATTAGTTCAGCCAATGCTGATACATTCAGACATTGCATACCCTGAAGCAAAGGGCGCGTGAGCAATGGTGAGAGAGGAGAGACAGGTAAAGCTCTGAGATGCATGTCTTGACCCTTGCCTTGGGGTGGATACTGGAAGGCCAAAAAGCTTTTTCAACTCAAAGCCAGATTTGATTAAAGTATAAACCAAAATAATTAACCTTTAAAAATTAGAGTGACCAAATGAGAAATATAACTTTATATAAACCAATCTCCTTTCTCCATCATACAGGTTCCCATCAAGAAGGTTCTTGATGGGAGGTTATTGCTTCTCGACTTGGTTACTATGACCACAGTAGGTTTTGATTTGCATCCACATCCCTCTGAGCCCTAAAAAGTTTCTCTCTGCCACTGTGGGGGTTGAGTTATGGGTAAGTCAGGTTCCTGCTCCTTTCGGTCCTATCTCCATGGGCTGCAGCTCCTGCTTTCTTGCCATGACTTTCACCCACAGGTAAATTTTACTCCCCTGGGGCCGATGACCATCTCCCAGCCCTCTGGAGGCCACCACTCCCTGATGGCTTTCTGGCTTAGTGAGTAGAAAAGTATCGTTTATTTGACTATGTGAGAGGAATTTTGGTCCCATTTTGTGAATCCAATATTAATTAGCTTTTTCTCTGTATGAGGGTTTTTTTCTCTCTCAAAGAAACTCTGCTGATAAAGTCTTTCAGAAGTCTTTGGAGGTCTTAAATAAAGTCATCTTTTAAAGGCTTTATTTAAGCCATGTTCAAAGTATTTAACAGCTTTTACATGAGCATGATAAATTTTGAGGTTTTAGTGGGTACCATTTCTATAGTAGCAAATTAAAGAAAATATTTGAGAGCTGTCACCTCTGATAATTTCAGGTTTATTCAAAATAGCACATAGAAAATTGCCTGAACCAAGAAAAATAAGGTAGATGTATAGGGATGATCCTACTGGCAGCATGGAAGTGATGAGCACAATGGTGAGCACCAATATTCTGCTCATGGAAGAAGGAACTGAACGAAAGACTCAAAAAAAAAAAAACCCAGAGAAGTCTCCCTGAATTATTCACTGCATGCTACATCCAGAAAGATGTATTGAATCAATGTGATCTGTGGCCAGTTCAGGCCACTTAACTACAAATAGTTATTTACAATAAAAGCTGTGAGTTTTGATGAAGAAATTGGTTACACCTATCAAAAATGTTTTCTTGCTCTTGTAGATTACTTCAGCAATTATCTGTGACTCTTGTTCACGACAACGAATAGGGCAATCCTTAGTGAGACGCTGTACATGCAATAAGATTAAATTTACAAAAAAAAAAAAGGAAAGAAGAATGTTTCTATTACATTATTCACGTAAGTAAATTTAAACATTTGAGTGGAAAACACAGCCCCAGATTGGGAACATATTTGTGCAGTCACAAAAATCACTTGCAAAATCAAGTGCTCATTCACACAGATTTCCATTATAAGGGAACACGATGGCATTTCTATATAGAAACCAGCTCACTTATATTTGCCAACTGATGATATGATTTGTGTGTCTAAAAGCAGGAATGTGATGTATGCAGAACTCAGGATACATGAATTTTGCTCAATGAATGGGCAAACCTTTTTTGTTTTCTGAGAATATCTCTGGAGTATCTGGAGGACCATGAGAGCCTGGCCCAGGTTGCCCAGAGGAGCTGTGGCTGCCCCATCCCTGGAGGATGAGGGCAGGGACGAGGTTGGACGAGGCTTTGAGCAACCTGGTCTGGTGGGAGGTGTCCCTGCCCAGGGCAGGGCGTTGGAACTGGATGATCTTTGAGGTCTCTTCCAACCCAAACCATTCTATGATTCTATGATTCTATCTCAGAGGATGCAGCATTAGTTTGATAAGGTACCAGAATTACTGTTAAATAGATTATGAAAAAGAACATTAGAGTATGAAAACAACCATGGATTATAGCAATTTGGTAATTTCACTGTAGAGTCATTCAAAAAGAAAATGTTGTGTAGCAAGTCCAAGTAATTAAAAGGTATATAAAATGGACATATGGTGCTAGAACCTCAAGATAAATATAGATAAGAGATCCAGGAAGAAAATATTGAAAAAAATAATTGAAAAAGAGCTATCTGTACAGCCATCTGGTTAAAAGCGTTAGTCATGGACTACATCCAGCATTGGCTTGAGCAAACAGCTAACCCATGCTCGAGGGAGAAAACAAGGCCAGCACTTTGTAATTGAGTAAAATGGCACACGGGGATAGATTAGAGAAGCTTCCACTTTCGTTGCACCGAATCACGTCAAGACATCCATGTTGACAATAACATCTAATAAACAAGTAGCCATCTTAACTTACTAAAAGTCACGGTCCTTACTGGGTTTTTTTCTAGTGGCCTTCCATCACGAAAATCTGTTTTTCTTCAGTAATGGTACTATGTTAGAATAAAAAATGGTAGTTGATTCAAGTTATCTATCTATACATACAAAGAAAATCTACGCACTCAAGTGGAAAGGATTTAATTAATAAAAGAGGGAAATGAAGCCACAGATTAAGAAAAAGATAAATCTATGTAATCAGTTAAAACCTCAAAATCCTTAAATTGCTAGAGAAATTTAATTCCCTCCTTGATTCCCTGTTTTAATAATTTTAAAGCCAGAAAGTTTCCTTTAGACTTCCTGACATTAGCCTATCACCCCAGGCTTTATGTGGGACCCTGATGTTTCTGTGGGTGTTGTCAAAAACCAAAATACACCCACATTCCCGGCTGCTTCTGAGCCTGGACTTGCCATCTTCAGCTGATGTTTGTCCAGGCTTTTATGGCACTTCTGCCCAATGCAGTGTGTTGCCATAGAAAGGTCACCAGGCCCTTCTGAAGACCAGATGTATCTTGTAATAAGATGCCTGGCAACTCAAACTGGGGGAAAAAATGGTGATTGGACAGAAACACAGCAGAGCCCTATAGACATGAGCATATGGGACGGCACATTTTGACCAGCTGAATGGGGAGTGTGGACAATAGTTACACCTCATAAAAATGACATGGGATTCTAGAGGGAGACTGAAGGAAAAATGTGATCTGATGTTTTAATGTGCTGCTTAACAATTTGATTTTTATTTAATCAGACAACTCATTCTATCAGTCTTTAAGACTGTTCAGAGTGATGGCTTATAATCATTGATGAAATTTTGGTTAAATGAATAAGTGTGTCAAAGTACTTTAGTGCCAAGTCAACACTAAAGCATGAAGTCATTGTTTTATAGGGTGTTTGGTGTTTGCCAGCGTGTGGATAAATGAATAAAAATGAGAGGCGATTGAGTAACAATTGAGGGGTCCCGAAGAAAATCTCTCCTAAATGTCAGTAGTATTTTTTCTGCCAAACAAGGTGGCTGTGACTGAAAACATGGGCAGTCCTGAGATCTCCTGTATGGATGTCTTGTTCTAAAACATCAACACAACACCATGTGGCCTCCTCTTCTAATGACCGCACAAATGACTTGCAGAGAGGGAGCTTATCCTCCGAATGCAGTAGGTTTCCACAATGCCCACATTTTTTGCTATTAAGAAAGAAATCGGAAGCATTACATTTTCAAAAGCATTTATTCTTATTCAAATACAGTGTTCCTTACTGATAAATTCTTTATTAGAAAAATTCTAATCTCTTGGATTTGTACTTTGTGAATTGGTTATGGAGATAATTATAACCATAATAACATGCCCTCTAAAGCCTCATGACCATAGGGTTCAGTGAGGGTGAGTATGCTAGAAGGGACATGATGTCTTCTTACCTATTTAGCAGTCTTTCAAAATGCCAGGAAAATATCTTGCAGGAGAAGGAAAATTAGTTGACATTATTTATTTAGATTTTGAAACTGCCTTTGGCAGAATTCCTCACATCAAACAGATAAAGAAATTCAGCAGGATCCAGGTGAGAGACAATTTGTTGCTATGGACTAGAAACTGGCTAAGAGTCAGGAAAAAAAAGGTGACTGCTGAGGTAGAGCAAATATATTCATAAGGTTTGTGCAGTTATATACGTGTAGCTGGGTTCTGGGGAGGGTGATAAAGAGCAAGACCGCAAAATTGTATGGGTCGAGCAAACCCAGGCAAAACTAGAAGCTCTAAGATGGGGAAACAGGCAATGTAGTGAGATGGCAATGTGAAATTCAGTGCTACAGTAAGTCTGGACGCAGTCCTAAATCACTAATCACGGCTCTCCAAGGATCACTGCTCAACAGAGATGAAAATCAGAAAGCAAATGTTAGGCTACAAAAGGCTGGTGCAAAGAATAAAAAGGAAAAGATCATAAGCCCGTTTATAAATCTAGATACATCTGCTGTGCTAGGAATACTGTCCTCAGGTTGGCCTGTCTCAGAATATAGTCTTTCTAAGGGTGCAGGTGGGAGTAATAAGAACCATCAGAGAGAAACTGAAAAGTCTGGGCTAAAAAAGATGAGAACTGGAACCTTGTGCTTAACAGAGCCCTCCTAACCTGCCTTGTCTTACCTCAGTGAAGACTACTGGTTAGGAAGATAAAAGGAATTTAATCTTAGAAATGAGTGTGCTTCTCTCTCCTTCACACTTCTGATGATACAGATTTTGGAGGAGGAGGAGGTGTGTGTTTTTTAAACAAGGAAAACAACATGAGGATCTATAAATATTAAATCCGGGCTTGTCAGGAAAATTGAATTGTTTTATATAGAAGGTGGGATTTTTCTTTCCAAAGTCCACTCGGTCGTTGTCCCTAGAGCAGTAAGCACCACACAGAAGCAGCATCCAGTGTAAAATGCGATGAGTCTTTAGGACCTTAGACCTTTAGGACTTGCTTGTGAAGTAGCCACCAATTTGGAAAATTCCCTGAAGGCGAAGAGGGTGAAGAAACCAAACTTGGACGGTGAAGAAGTATCGTGGCAGGGACCCAGTTGTACTCTGCCACTTTTACCCACAGCTGATCTTGTATATTTTGGCTTTATCTTGTGTCCCCCATCAACTTCCCAATACTGACATACAGACTGCTTCCTGCCCTTGGGTCATGTCTCTGCCAGCATCCCACAGGTAAAACCTGCTGCTAACTTCCAGTCCACTCCAGTTTTGCTTATCGTCACACTTGCCCATTAAAAAAACCCACAACAAACCAACCCTTGGTGTTTATTTCACTCAGCCCCTTCTTGCTTGTTCCCTCCTCAGAGAGCACAAAGGCCAGGATGAGGTGAGGTGAGGTCTTTTTATACAGACGGTGATATTCCTGGTGTGAGGGAGAAACCAATCAAATGCAAGAGATCTTGGAGAAGGCAGGTGAGATTAGGGTTCCTGCCCTGGATGTCATGAGCTGGAAGGACTCAGCAAAGGCTGAAAATCTCTTTGGTTGCTGTGGTATGATGTCTTGACAACTGACTCCACCATTTAGGAGGAACAAATCCAGGCTCTGGTCCTTACTTCGTGTCCCAAGCATGATTTCATTCTTCAGTGGAAAATGAAGCTTCCCCTGAAAGCAAACTCAGCTGCATTTGTGAAGAGCTTTGGGATCATTCTAAACTAAAGCTGCTTACCCAAATCTTGTTTATTTTGCACTCATTTTATAGCACAGGGAAAGTCAAATGAAACACATTCCTTTTTCCAGACAAAATTTCCCAGCCTTCCCCCTCCCTCTTTCCACTATTTGTGCTTGAGCTCTCAGATAGTTAAAACAGATTCCCTTTTTCCAGAAGCGCAGTTCTCCTCCCCAGCCTGAGTCCTCAGATTCAGATTACAAAATCAACTGGGAAAAGGATGGTGTAAATGACATGGAAAATACAGTCAGTGGATTAATGCCAGGACTGGCTAGAAAACTACTGACATCTTTACGCTACATCCCTTCTGTGCTTCATTTTCCACTGCTTCATTCTGCTGCTAACCTTTGTCCTGTGCTGCTCAGAAAGTGCCTGTATTATCTGAGTAAGGCTACGAGCCTTAATAATTTAGTTTATTGGCCTGAGCTGGCACAAAATGTGGCAGAACTGATGGTAGAAATAAGACCAAAATAGATTTGATGGAGTTAATGGAGCACTTGTGGGCAGAAGTTGGCTTAACGCATTAAAGATTTTTTTTTCCTAGCTTGACAATGAAATGCAGGACTGTATCTACAGGGGATGGAGTTAACAAGGGCCGATAAAAGTGTAATGCAGTATCTAAAACCACAGCTACATGGGGAAGAGCTCAGAGAGAGCCAGAGCCTCCCCCTCTGCCTCGGGAGGGTGATGAAATGAGCCAAGGCAAGTGTGTCCATAAGTAGCCATTTGCTGCAAGCCACTAAGAACATGCTCTTTTGGTCCCACTGGAGCATGGGACAGAACAACACTGAGCTATCCATCCCCTATCCCTTGGATTGACTGTGTGATATATGCAGCATCTGCCTTCCCATGAGCTACAGACTCACGGGGGCCTGGGGACCAGGGTGATCCTTGGGCTTCTGAAGCTCCCAGGTGGAATGGGTGATCTCAGGCATCCTATGGCCTCATGCAAATGTGGGGAAGGACCCCAGATCTGTCAGATTTTGCTTGAGGTCAAGGCAGGAGCAACACATGGCTCCGTTCCCTTTGGGAGCAATATTTTTGAGAGGGAGAAGACTGACTTCATTTCTGAGGGAAGTGCCAGGTTGTTTTGTGGGAACTCCTAAACATAAACATAATACAGTTTGATGTCCAGGTTTCAAGTTCATCCAAATAACACCAAAACTTTTCCTTTCCTACATAATTTTATCAGTGAACTTGTCCCACGTGCAGATTACCCCACAGAGAGATTTTCCTCTTACCTTCTTCCCCTGGGAAGCAGAAGCAAGAAATATTATTTCAGCACAGGAAGGATCTGTTGGAGTGAGTTCAGAGGAGACCACGAAGGTGCTGGGGGGGCTGGAGGCCCTCTGCTGTGAGGACAGGCTGAGAGAGTTGGGGTTGTTCAGCCTGGAGAAGAGAAGGCTCTGGGGAGACCTTAGAG
>JAOXNO010000024.1:87070142-87091530 GCA_028565335.1 Limnodromus scolopaceus
GGAGGTGTCCCTGCCCAGGGCAGGGGGTTGGAACTGGATGGTCTTTAAGGTCCCTTCCAACCCAAACCATTCTATGACTCTAAGGTTAGTAGGAAGCAAACAACATTTTGCCTTTGTTCTCTGCGTTTTCCTGCTGTCACAGCTCATTTCTATTTCAAGGGTAAGTGTGGGCTATTTTATTTTGTGCCTGCCCAGCTGGGTGGCATTCCCTTCCTGCTCGAATCCTCTGGGCGCAACTCCAATGCAAGGAATGCCTGTTGGCCAATCCACCCAGCGTGGGGAGACAATGATGTATGACCTTTCACAATATGGGGCGAGGTATTGATCCAAGCCATCGATCCCGCTTTTGAGTGACTGTCTCACCCAGGAAGACAAAGTGAAATCAAAAATCTGACAACGTCTGCAAAAGCCTGTGCCCGTCCGGAAACCTCAAAAGCTTTTAAAGTTTTTTTTCTGACTTTTTGGCCTGGATGGGGTTAAGATATGCCAGAACATTGTTCACCTTTTTATTTGGGGATTTTTGGTTTGTTTTTTTTTTTTTTTTTCCCCCCTGAAAAAAAACCTTCTATGCAAAAATCTTGTTGGTTTGCTTGGTTCGGTTTTGGATAGACAAGAGACAAGTGGATATCTCATAAGCCTTTACTCCCATGAGCAGCCCTCAAGGACAGGGCCACTGCTCCCCCAGATCAGAAGTGGTTTGCAAAGGAGACAATAGGACCTGTGAGTACGCTTTCTAAGGTCTACACATTAGAAATACAGTTTTCTGTTTCAGAAGAAGCTGTTTTAAATGTGTAACGACCCACAGGAACCAGCTATTATGTTCTTGTGTTATTTTACCGAGATATCATTAGTGGCTTGTTTGCCTATCATTAACAGACAACTAGGACTGGCTCCCAAACAGCAAGTGATAAAAACATATCACCTCGTAAGTCACCTTTTGATACTTTCAGACTCACAACATATGGTGCTACCTGGAAATAAGTGCTCCATAAAAATGTTTTCATTCCTTTTCGAGCCGTGCTGCGTATGTGCACCGATAGTATTACAGCTGCTGAGGTGAGGTTGTGTAATGACAACCTAGTTCTGAAGGAGCACATAGGCAAATTTCTGCTGATGACATCCAGAAAGCATGAATAATGGATTTAGTATGTATGTGTGCCAAAGTGGGGCAATGAAGATGCTGGCCTCGGCAGCTGGATTCACGTTAAAATGGAAAAATAACTCTGTATTTCATTCTTAGATCTGCAGAGCCAAAGAGATCTCCAGTGTCACCTGGGCAGGGAGATGTTTAAATAGATATTTTCAGACAGAGAACACAGCAGTTAAGGAGATTGCTGAGAAATGTAAGTATCAGTTCTGCAAAAAATGTGAATGTTAAGAAAACGTTTTCATACTGAGGTCAAACAAACCAACCAATGCTGTTTCGGTGCAAGAAGATTCCCGTGCAGGAGGTGCTCAAATGCCCTATACGCTCCATCTCCCAAAGGATGTCTGTTTTCCCTCTCATCCCTAGTGCTTAGTGACACTTGCTATGCTGCGTATGAGACATGCTGTGCAGCATTTCTCCATTAACAAATCGAAAGATACCACGTTTCACTTCGGTGATTTTTTTTTTTTCTTTAAAATTCAATTTACACATTTAGTATGGTATGAGAAATCTTTCTTTGTTAAGGTCAGCAGCTCCACAGTCAGCCTTCATAAAACACTTTCCTTACCCTCCCTGGATAACGCTGTGCCTCGTTGTTCCCCTTGCTAATAATTCATTACCTGAAACAAACCCATCCCATCTTTGTGTCTCATCAGCATTTCCCTTTTAGCCTCATCCTTAGTCTCCCTGCTCATGATTATGCTTGATTAGTTGATAACAACTGACAAATGAAAACATTTTAAAGGCTGAAGCTCTCACCGGAGCTCCACTTTCTTCATAATTCTCCACCTTTAGATCAAAACCAAGTGAATCTCCCGCTGCAGTCCCATCATTTCAACATCCACAGGTCTGGAAGGAAGCCACAAACAAGCCTAGCCAGGTCTATATATAAATGTTGGGATCTATATTCTCTCCCCTCTCCTCCTATTGCCCCCTAACGCTCGACAAAACAGACACAGCAGAAGAGAACAACAAGTTAATCAAGTTTCCCTGGTTTAGTAAATGCAGAATCAGTTACCAAAGTGTTAAACGGGACTTTGTGACTCTGGTGCCCCTGAAATCCCTGAATTTTAGCCTTGTTGATATAAAAAGAGAAACATGGCACACTTTAAGCTGGACGTCTCCCGGGCTTCTCATCTCCGAGATGACATGGACTCACCTAGAGCCTGGACTCACCCATCCCACCACCCACGATGCTTAAGCAGCACCAGCCCGTGCAAACTGGGGGCTTTATAAAATAAACTGGGCACACCGGCAACCCATCCTCCTCAGGAGCAACTGCAGGCTTCCACTCACCTCTGTCAAAGAAGAAGGAGGAAAGCTGTTCCCTGCGTAGGCATCTCCACGGTCAATGAACTCACCCGGTCACCTCTCACATCACTGCCAGGGAAACACGCTGGCACCAAACGCACCGAAATGAAAGCAAAAGCCTTTCCCTGCTGGACCAATCAAGTCTGACAATTTTCTTGTGGTGGATGCCAGAGAGATGCTGAATATTTTGGCAGAAACGCCGGCTTTTTCTAGGTGAGAATCTGCCTACATAGGATTTATGCAAACATTTCCTCACTTGGTCTGTAACCACCCCTTCGCAGCTCAGCAGTTCGGTGTTATCGCCAATTCTTTACATAGTTCTGAGTTTAAAATACTACCGCTGCCTAAAATAAGAGGAATTTCAACGACAGTGCTCTCTGTAATGAGAGAGGTGGAAGCCAGTTTGACAATTTAAGCTGATAGCTGAGATACTGCCTCGCCAGCATTTTTGGCACCTGGCCTAGGGAGGAAGTAACAAGGGGAAGGGAAGGGACAAAGAGAAAGAAGGAAAAAAGGAGGGTGAGAGCGATCCCATCCACTTAATATAATTACATATATCACCTATAATGGGAGATTTATAATCAGTGGAAAGAGAGCTGGGCTTTTCAAATGCTACAGAAGGGCATTCCCATCCACCAAATGCAGCCATCTCAATTGCCTCTCGTCCTCAGAGAGTACAATAAGGGAGTGAAAAATATCAGGTACTTTTACTCACCCAGCATATGGTCCACCTGATGCTCTTCTGAGAACAGACACCCACTGGAGCAGAGCACAGTGTTGAGGGATCACAAGACTTGGAGGAGAGAGGAGGAAGAAATTGGGTCCCAGACCAGAGCTGTAAGAAGGTCCTGGAGGGGACACTGATTTACACCTACTCAGAACAGGCACTTCAGAGCCGCTATTAATAGTAAGCTAAATTATTCAAAACAGCCAGCCTATGGGAGTGGTTGGCAGGTCAGAAATTGTGGGTAATGATAGGACTCTGAGACCAGAATGATGATGCTCTTAAAAAAAAACAACCCCAAATATCACAACAGATTAGAGATGGGGAGCCCCAGGTTGCAGCCCCGAACTTCCAGCTGGAGCAACACCATCGCCAGGCACACCGGTGGGTTGCACAACTGCTATGGCTGCCCAGAGACACAATATGGTAAAAATAATCATATCTGGCATGATAAAAACAATCAAGCCTGCAGATCAAAAATGTAATGGAGGACAGTACCTGCTGAGCCAGAAATGACTACCGTGGCTGGGTGGGTCATGAGTCTACGTGCAGGCACGGTAAAAGTCAGGTAATAGGAAACAGGTATTTCTGCATCCACACCTGAGCTGAAAACTGTGTGAAAATTGATTTGCCATCCAGGCAGGTATACAAAATACCTAAACAAAGAATTCCTGAGCCACCTGCAAGCACAAGATTGGGCATACCGGAGAACAACGTCAGCATCAGCAAACCGTCTCTCGAGGGTGCAGGTACGAACTGCTGAATTAGGCACTGGAGAGAACTGTCTTGAGAAGCCCCAAAACATCATCTCAAACTGAAGCAGAAGCTTATTCTGCTGCAGGGAGGGGTGTGCAAGGGTATCAAGCGTCCAGAAGGTTTCTTATGTGAATGCATCAAGCAACATTTGCCTGAAGTCGAGGGAAACATGTTGCCAACAGAACACAAACTGGCCAATATAAAGAACCAAGAACTATTAATAACTGCAAAACATGTAATATAGAAACCTAAATAAGAATCACTTATGGATTATACTGTCACGACCAACAAGTTCAGGGCCAACACGGCAAACAGGAACATTTCCAACTGATCCACAGAATGATGGGGAGAGGCAGAGCCCAGTAGCGGTTCCAGATTTATTATCCTCTGTTGACATAGACTTCTCATTTCCAATATGCAAGAATTAGAGGTGGAACAGAAGGCACTGGAGGTCCTTTGGCCAAGCGGTAAAGATTGCCAAGGACCAGCTGTGGTCTGGTCTTCCAGGCCTTTGTACAAACAGCCGCAGTCAATGCAGCAAGTCATCCTGGTGTTCAGGGCTTCCTCTGTGACCAAGAGGTGACGTGTGCCTTCTGGAATGGGAATGGCCCAACAGAAACTGGCCTGTGGAAAAAAGGCTCATATGTAATCTCTAAGGAAAAAGGTTTTGCTGGTCAACTACTTTAAATGTCACGTATTCAGACAAAGTATGTGATGACATACAGAAAATATCTGTCAAACCATCAGTTTTCTCTGGTGATGCCCAGGTTTGCCTCCGTGATATGAGACATGCAGGAGGTGTAATTGCCCTTGATGGATAGAGACACAACAGATAGAGTCTTGATTCTTCTGCAATGAATGGCCACGGCAGTCTCTCTTTCTCTGTTCTTTTCCCTCCCATTTCTTGGGTATTAAAACCCCGGGAAATGCCTCTTTACCTAGTGGGTGCTGGTTAAAAAAAGAAGTCTGTATGCATGTTACAGACTATGCACATCAGTGCCATGATTAAAAACAACCCTTTTCAAAACATAAACTCAGCAAAGGCAAGACTCGTGCCATCCCAGCGCAGACCTCGGTGCCTCTGACAGGCAGGTTTGCAGTGGCTTCCCCTGCTGTCTTTGTCGTTACCGTCTTTTCTGGTAATTTCTCTCTGACATTTTTTTTTAAGAAGAATTAATCTCCCTGAGCACCTTCCCTTGTTTTTACAAATGGGGATCTTGAGATTCAGTTTGTTCAAGCTGTCTGTGCACCGTGCAGAAGGCAGCTGATAAGTTTTGTATCATTACTGTAATTTGAATCACTGTAGACTAGTGATTTAATATTTTAATGTAATCCTCTACACACCTACAATCAGCAAATGCACATTTAGAAATAAAAAATTGTTTCAAAGTGCCACCAACTGTTGTTTTTGCAAACTGCAATTCAAAGAACGCATTTTTGAAATGCTCCTTCTGAACGTTGTAACATTTCTGCTGTGGCACACAAATTACGAGAACAAGCCCGCGTTACCCTTTTCCCGAGCCAGGCAAGCGGCACATCCCATGATAATATCTCCCTATGGCTGGGTTTCAAAGGCAACACAACGCAGTATACCAGGGATGCCTTTTCTGTTGCTTGTAAATTACTTTTTTTTTTTTTCAGATTCATGTGTTTTAATGACAGGCTGCTTTCCCAAACTTTTAAGAAACCTCCAAAATTATCTGAGAGAACCGAGAGATCAAAGTTTGCTTTGCATTTTAGATATGGCTCCTATTTCTGATGTGTGAGTTCCTGAGCATTAAGCACGTGCTGAAAACACCACGCACCACCTCCTCTGCCTCCGCCTCCTCCAGGCCTTAATTTTCACTCTTCTCAAACTTTCCTTTCCTCAGTTCCCTCACCCCTTGCGTTTTGATTTCTCCGGAATCCAGCCAGACTCCCCACATGAAGAGACTCTTCTATGACCCGCCAGCAGGGAGCAAAGACACAGGATCATAAATTTCACCAGAAAGGCACAGTGGGGTTGACCTGTTGGTGCCACGAACAAGGGTAAATAATCACAGGAGTTCATCAGTCTTCATCGTGTTAGTAATACAGCGTGAGACAGTCTTCCAGGAGACTGAATGGTTACAACTCCTGGTGAGCTGATCTCCATAAATAGCAGCTCTAAATCAATTCTGTTTGCTTGCTGTGATCATATGAAATGCATCAACTGTTGAATAAATCAATGTGACCCCAAAGATCGCTCGGCTTAACATCTTATTATTTTGTGGCTATAGGCTGATTAGGCATTTAAATAATTTTCTGTGATAGCATCTGCATTATTTGAATGTGCCAGATTGTGAACACAAACCTTTAGATTTCTCCAGTGCTTTATTTGCCAGCAATAACAATAATTAAAATAATAACAGCCCTCCCTTCCTTTTGTTGATACCATTTAGTTTTTCCCAGAGAGGACAAAGTAGGCATTTTACTGGGTTTGAAATGAAATGTGCTCTGCAAGGTCTGAGTTATTCAGCTATCGACTGGTGGGAGCATTCGTTTTGGAGAACAGTAAGTCACTCCAACGTTCTCAGTCCAAATTGATCCAACAGAATGAGACCCCCCCTTTGAAGTTTGAATTCCTCCACAATTTTTCTTTTCAAAACTGCAGCTCTGACCCCCCTCTCCCCTGCAGATGTAGCAGGTAATCAGTGCCTGATTGATTTCTGAGCGTCTGGATGGAAGAACGTGGAGAGAAATGAGGCAGTGACAGGAGAGGATGCAAAGTTCAAGAACATCGTAGGCACGTGCTAAGGAGTCCTTTCATAAAGGCAATAGAGTGACAACAGTGAGGAAAAGGAATGGAAGACACATCTGAAAGGTGAAAGAAGGAGATTGTAGCTCGTTGTCGGTGCAACCATTGGGGGAGGGAGGAGTTATCAGCAAAACCAGCACACGGTTAAATGGAGGAGATGAAGGAGAAAGGGGTGCAGATTTGCAGAAGTTCCAAATCACATGGGAAGGAATCTGCTCAGTTTTCCATTCTGAGAGACCAGGATCCCAAGACAGCATGTATTGACTAAACACTAGACGTCTGAGATGTGTGCCAGCTCCCTGCTCTTAAAAATATTGCAGAAGAAACAAACTAATAGTTTAAGAAAAGCACTGATTTATAATGTCCATGATTTTCCTTATAAGAGGAATTCTGATTTTTAAGATGATCTCAAAGATTTCAAACGTTTCCTGACTGTTTCAAATGAACAGGAATATCCAGTTCCTGGAAGCTGCTACTGCCTCATTGGTACCCGGCTTTATCACTGAACCTCCTGGTATGAGAAAAACAAAGCACAGTCAGTAATGCCTTTGTCTTCATTCATTCTTTTACAAGTAACTGCTTTATCACTAGATAAGTCTCAAGTGCTGTGCAATATGACTTTCTACTTGTGGCTGCTCTTACAGGAGCAGTTCTGTTTATTTAACACCCATGATTGCCATTGCTGCATGTAAGTATTACATTCAGTAAAAATAAGGCTGTGTTTTGCAAATGGCATTGGAAAAGCAATGGAGAGCAGAATGACAATCACCCAACAAAACAAACTCTGGAGAATTTGCAGAGTGAAAAATCAGGCTTCTCACTAGTGAGGTTCTGCAGTTCTGTTTTCCTTTCCAGTTTAGATCTAGGAAAACCTAATTAGGATTCATCAAGTGACTGCTCTGTTGTCAATTTAGGTAACAACAAATAAAGAGTATATCCTTTTCCTTAATGAGGAGCAAATCTGAATTTTGTAGAGCTGCAGCCAAAGCCTACTGCCCATACATAACACTGGTTTATAAAAATATACATCTTTTCCATTTTCCTTGTTCTCTAATCAATTGTTTCAGCATCCTTTCCCCACAGTGCTTTCAAGATGGATATGTCTCACCATTTCATTAACACACTGTTGAACTGCGCGCTTCCTTTTGTAACAAATCAGCATTACTGTAGTGTTCAATATGGGTTTGAATTTCATTTACATCAGGATCCTCTCTACCATTCTGGCCAAAGAGGCATTTTTTATAGGGAAAACCTAACGTATGCTGCAAATACTTCATTGCAGAGGCAGCTAGGTTTTTGCTGCAGCAGAGAGACACGTGTAGCACCAAATCCTCCATCCTAGAATCATAGAATCATCTAGGTTGGAAGGGACTTTTAAGATCATTTAGTTCAACCATCAACCTAGCTGCTTAAAAAGAAACAAACCCATACGAAACAAAACCCACACATCCCTAAATTATGTCTCTAAGCATTAATCCTGCCCTGCCACAGGCTGTAAAATGGTTTTAGCAGCACTCATCAGCACCGATCAGGCTCTCAGCACGTGTCAGTGGTTGAATGTTGACCCTCCCCAAGTTCCTGTTATCAGAGAGAGATGGCGAGTCTTTTATTCTGGCTAACAAGGGACCAGGCATGGTGAACAGGTTCGGGACTGATTTCGTTCCACCAAAATGCATTTTGCACCACACGGTCACGTCACCCCACAGAAAGGTGGTTGTCGGAGAGGAGCCGGACTCAAACACATTACCACAGGCTAATTTCCATCCTTACTGAGAATCTCTGGCTTGTCTGCAACAAATGAAGCAATTCCCTATTCTCTCCTTCATCGCCTCCAATTGTCACAAACCCACTTCTGCTGGAGTGGTCAGGTGCCCTTTAAACCCAACACTAATCTCAAACTACAAACCTCATCATTTAACATTCCTCGTGGCTATTCGAGGAGCCAATAAATACCCTTCTGCTTTTCAGATAAATGCCTCTGCAACTCAACCTCTTATTAAATCCTTAGATTGGTAAAAGCTGTCCTGTCATACAGATACTCTATTAGCATGAAACAAAAGTTAGGAAAGAAGCCACTGGCTGGCTATTCCTCCTAAATGAAAATTATTATGAAGATCATAGGATGCACAGGGTTTGCCCAGCGCAAAAGCAATCTTTATGGAGTTGGGTAACTAATAGGAACAACAGTAATAGTAACAGAACTGTAACACTCTGCTTTCATATATGCTAAGGCAAAACTTTGCTTTGATCAATGATCTGAACACATTTGCTTTATTCCATCATATTTGCATTTTAGCACATCGTATATCCCCTTTAACCACACTCGGACCAGTGAAACACTGCTGTTTCCCATTCTCTGCTGGGCTCTTCCACAGTTCTGGCGATCCCTCATCTCTCTTACTCCATTAGCCCGATCCCTATATTTTTTCTAATTCCTGTGATTTTGCAGCAATTCATTCTGAAAGCCAAACTACACACTGCCAGAATCGGGTCACCCTTGCTCTGTTAACACGTGGTGCTGCTCAGTGGATAGACAAGGCTGGATCCAAATCCCCCTGGGATTTTAACCCAAAATGGTGATCCTCCCCACTCCCACCCATCTACAATACTTAAAGTGGCAAGTCTATATCAAGGCTGACAAAATCCTCATTGCCTTTGATAGCTAAAGCTACCTCTCCAAAACTCAGTCATTGCTATTTATTAACCCCTCATGGCTGTGTCCAGAAATCTGGCTGCATTAATGCAAAGAAACACAGAAATGCTGGCTGGAGAAGGATCCTCTGGAAGTCATCCGGAGGAACAGCTATGTTACATGTGTATCTTTTAAAATAAAATATGCAGCTCTAGATTTTATACTAGTCTGGTTTGTGTTTCTCCTAGAAGTAAGACAGCTTGAGAGCTTCACTGTTCTCAAGGTAAGCTAAAAGGTTTTCCAAATGTGTTGTAAGAAACTTCCTGACTGCAATTTCCCATTACTTCTTGCACTGACCACCATGATCATGAGCAATGGATTCTTCCCTTCTTTTGGTGATTGCCTTTCATATATTTACATACATATATTTATATACATAGAATATATGCATATATATGCATATATGTGTGTACATACATACATATATATATATTTATATACATATATTTATATACGTCACACATACACATATATCCATATCCATATTATATAATGTATATAATTCTATTATATATGTATTGATATATATAACATGTGTATACCATATATCTGATATCTATCTATATCTATACCTTTTAGGTTTCCTACCTGATGTAAGGGAAACAACTTAGGAGAATGGTGCAGGAGGAACTAATGAGGCTGAAAAGTCAAATACCACAAAAGGTAGGAGTAGGGATACTAAGAGCTGAAGACAGCAAGTCTGTTGTACCTGTGGAAAGAGGTTAAGAAGGAAACTTGGTCACAGGGTATTTGATTGCAGCCTATAGAGAACTATATTGTCAGATGTAATTTGGTACCAGGAACCCTTTAATTGAACAGATAAAAGCATGAAAGGACCAACTGTTGAGCACTGAAGTCATCCAAGTTCATGTTAAAAAGAAAATGGAACTTTTTATCAGCGGAAGCACTTTATAGTGGAGTAGATGAAAAAGGGATGTGGGAGAACCAGTTGGGATGGGTCAGCATTCGAATGTGTGACCTGCTAAAGACCTCTTTCTTGTGTCCCTGAGGATTTGTCTGCTTTTCTTGCAGCTATCTCAGCAGGGCTGACAAAATACATTGACTCCTCTATGGCCTGATTCTCACTAGAGTCACAAACTCCTGAGTCAGAGTAGGGTTGGTGAAATTGTGTGGCCTGTGGTCATTGTAGAAACCCCTAAGACTCCTTGGGTCTTTGCAAATCTCTTACTTGACCATGGGTTGCAAGAAGCCTTAGATGGGTAGATGGATTTCCCAAGCTTTTATGTTGTTTCTGTGTGTAGACAGCTCTTATTTCTTAGAACTGGTTGTAGATGCACCCAGTCTGCCATTCCGTTGTATCATCCCACCATGTTAGCATTATATTGCTTTTCCTAGGCCTCTTTGTTCACTTCTCAACAAGTTACATTTAATGCTTACTTTATTAATATTGTCTGCATCGATCTCTGAATATTTTATAATCAAGAGAAGGATCCCTTCCTTGAAGAAATATGTTTACTTAGGTTTTGATTTCTGCTGTATGATTATGACCACATTAACTCTGGTGATCTTCATATTATCAGAGGGAAGGAACTTGTATCTCTAGCATATCCTCTACTCTCTCATTTTGATGGTGGCCAAATAGGGAAGGACGGTATCATAGGAGTACTTAACCATTTTCTTTCTCCTGTGTATGAATTATAGTTATGGATAAATGTTAGATGTGTTGGTCAAGGACTTTGTCTTTATCCAAATCTCTTCAAACATAATTTCACTAGCCCAGTTATGTGTGACCTCCAGGATCAGTCCCTTTTCTTTATTCGCATTGGTTATATCAGTTCCTAACAATCTCATCCCACGTCGTGCCAAGTTCAATTTGACTCCAGACTAAAACAATTGTCTGTCAAGATACTGCCATTATCTCAAACTTTTTTGCTTGCAATTGGTGGATGCTCAAATTCTTTAACAAGTTTCAAATATTCAAAAAATGCTATTCAGTATGTAAGTAGTGTAGGTGGAATTTAACTGCAAATGTACATAGTTATATTACTTAAGTGATAGCGAGGTTTGGTCCTTATTTTGTCAAAATTGGTTTTTGGTCCCTGAGATAATTTGTTGTTCATTTTCTGTACTTTCATATTCCTGGCTTTTAGAGTAACCCACACAAACTTTTTTTTACAGAGATACATCCATTTGCAAATCACCTCCATCTGAATATTGTATAATTTAGGGAACCTACTGCTTGTATAATCTACTATTGTCAAGATGCAAAGACTTAAATTAGCTAAAACAGTTGAATAAATATTCTCAAATTTCCCTATTTCTTTCCTTCATCTGGCTGCTCCCACCAAGTGTTCTTTAAATTACAGAGAGTGCCCTTGAGCTTCAAATATATCAAAATGTAGAAAGTCCACCAAAAGAGTCCTAGAACCATTTCATCCAGCCCCCCCTTTTCAAGGTCACATTAAACATGCTTATGATTAGACACCCGAGTAATTAGTTTCTTCATTTTTCTGGTCTTTGGTGTATCTGATAGGCAATTCTATGGAAATGGCTGATACGCCAATGAAAGTCAAAGGGATTGAAAAGCAGCCCTTGGAAATGAAAGCAGAATTGGGTACTTAGAAGAGAGCAGGTGGTTTTAAAGTATGCTTTAAATCTCCAAAACAAGCTGAAACGCCTCCGTGAGGGAAAGGAAGATATCTAAGCATGCTCTAATAACAAACCCAAGAAAGGGAGCACACACAATCATCAGCTCCCAGGTATATCTCTCCTCATTCTGTTCATCCAGATAATATTAGGCTGTCAACATCCGACGACTCACATTTCACTGCTCCTCAGAGGATGATGTCCTGGAGGATTTTGTGTACTTAATGGCAGCCAAAATGGCCAAGAGTGAGCAATGCTACCAAAACACTGTTTTTTCAAAAGGGAACCACTAAAATCTTACAGCTTTCTTTGAGAACGTGAAAATGAAAACCCTTTCTGAAGGAACTGACAAAACTGTCCCTGACATAGGAAATGAGCACTAGTGAGATCTTACCATCTTCATGTTAAATCAAGTAGAAAAGCGACCTTCATTTGTGGGTTGGCCACCATTGGTGCAAAGGCCCTTGATAGGCCAGCACAGGGGAAATTAAAACAAGTGCAAATTAACATCTAATGTTTCATATAGTAGTAAGCCAGTAGGAAAGTCTGCCTCACTGAGGCAAGGAACATACCCCTAATGAGAGAGATTTACAGGAATAAATGCCAATATTTGCACTACAGCTGAAGGAGAGAGGAAGGGGCCTGGAAGGTCACTGAGAATAGAGATCCCATCTGCTTTGACCCGGTGCCTAAAGTTTTATTTTAAGGCAGAGGTTAGACAGAATCACTTCCTCACTGAAAGGGTTGCCAAGCATTGGAACAGGCTGCCCAGGGAAGTGGTGGAGTCACCATCCCTGGAGGTATTTAAACGATGAGCAGATGTGGGGCTGAGGGACAGGGGTTAGTGGTGGATTTGGCAGTGCTGTGTTAACGGTTGGACTTGATGATCTTAAGGGTCTTTGCCAACCTAAAAGATTCTATGATTCTAAAATGAAATCCACAGTTCTTATAATCAAACTTTAAGTGAGAAATTCTTGTCTGGGGAGACTTTGGAGAACTTAATCTCCCAAGACAGATGAGGAGCAGATGCGGAAAGGAAAGGGTAATCATGCTCTCTGCTTGCCAAACTCCCAGGCTTTAGGAACATCTCTTCTAGCAGGCTTGGGGTTCTTTTTTCCCTTTTATCTCTACAGTTCAAAATTCAGAGCTGCAACAGCAGTGAACAACTGGGTGCACATTACATATTAATAGTCTACTCCTTTACTTTCTTTTATTTCTGGCAAGTTGCATAGAGGAAATGAGAGACAGTTCTTATTATCTTTTCCAAATAGCAAAACATTCCATTTTCCTCAAACAGAAAATGAAGAACTTTTACATTTTGCAGGTTCTGGCTGATTTTATTTTGAACTGTCTGCTGCACTGATCATCTCAGTTTATGTGGATCAGTCCTATCAGTCATTTGCTGCTAAGGGTGTGCCTTGTATCATTACTGGATCACTGACAGTGATTTCATAGAATCACAGAATGGTTTGGGTTGGAAGGGACCTTAATGATCACCTTGTTCCAGCCCCCCTGCCCTAGGCAGGGACACCTCCCACCAGACCAGGTTGCTCAAAGCCCCACCCAGCCTGGCCTTGAATAACTCTGGGGATGGGGTAGCCAGAACTTCTTAGAGCATCCACAACTTCTCAGGGCAACGACTGTTAATTTCTGAACTCTATAGAAGAAAAAAAACAACACAACAAAAACCAAAAAAGAAGATGTTGTTAGTACTATGGCTCTCTGATGGCATTACTTGCATGTAGAGATGCCTCTTTCATGTTTTTCTTGCCATTACTTGAATCCCCTACAGCACCCTGCCCAGGGAAGTGGTTGAGGCACCATCCCTGGAGGTATTTAAAAGACAGGCAGACATAGTGCTTAGAGACATGGTTTAGTGATGGTTTTTGTCAGTGTTGGGTCAACAGTTGGACTCGATGATCTGAAAGGTCCCTTTCCAACCTGGGCAATTCTATGATTCTATATAAAAACAGTTTATAGCACACCACTCAAAGCTCAGGATCGGGACCCTCAAAGCTATTTTCAAGGCCCTGCAAGCCCTCAGAGCACATACGTAGTCTCTGTTCTAAAGAGCTGAAGTCTGAGATTAGCGCTCACAGAGGCACACGGGTGGGAGAACATCATTGGCAAACAAAATACTGCCAGGAAGAATAACGGGCAGCAGTCACAGCTTCATCAACAGCCTGACTCTTGTCAAGTGTGTTTTGAAGGCATTACAGCAAAGGAGGGTTTTTAGGTAAGATAATGAGGATATCTGTGCCTGTTACGGGAAGATTCTCCCAAGCCTGGGAAGGCATGAAGATGTCTGATTGAAATAAAATAAGGCTCTGGGAGGGGCCAGCATCAGAGGCTAGTGGGAGGCAGTAATTGACCTGAATATGCGATGAGAAGGGGATAAACTGTCGAAGGCTTTGTAAGTCATGTAAAGAAAATTTGCTTGTTAGTGAGGCATTAGTGTAGGAGTGAGATAAGGGAAGGGATGCACAAAGGGATGAAGAGAGAAGGGGGTCACCGCCACAACAGCGGGCTCTGGAAATGTGTGGTAGCATTTGGGGAGGTAATAGTGCAGCTTCCCAGGCTAGAAAAAAAGTAATTGAAACATGATAGAAGCCTGGCTGGTGGTTTTAGCTGCTAAACCTCCCTGGCTCCACGCTTAAGCAGGGGCAGCTTGGGAAATGAGATAACTTCACCTGAGGTTTTTCCAGCATCTTACATGGGGCTTAGGGCTTTGGAGTGTAGGAATCCACCATGATTTAGTGCTCTGTTTTAAACATGAGAGAGGCTGTGAGTCTCAGAGGTTTATGTGAGGATGTTCTCCCTCCTCCTTCCCAGTGACAGGAGTGTAAGCAGGGTGGGGGAAGAGGGGAGAGGGTGGGCTCCCCCGTGGAGATGTGCCCAACCACCAGAGCAGGATGTGGAGAAGGCAGCTTGGACATGAGGGGGAGAAAGTTCATAGAATCACAGAATTGCCCAGGTTGGAAGGGACCTTTCAGATCATCAAGTCCAACAGTCAACCCAACACTGACAAAAACCATCCCTAAACAATATGTCTAAGCCCTACGTCTACCTGTCTTTTAAATACCTCCAGGGATGGTCCCTCAACCACTTCCCTGGGCAGCCCATTCCAAGGCTTAATAACCCTTTCCGTGTAAAATTTTTTCTTAATATCCAATCTGAACCTCTCCTGGTGCAACTTGAGGCCGTTTCCTCTTGTCCCATGGCCTGTTCCTTGGGAGAAGAGACCGACCCCCCCTGGCTACACCCTCCTTTCAGGGAGTTGGAGAGAACGAGAAGGTCTCCCCTCAGCCTCCTTTTCTCTGGGTTTGGAAGCCTCAGCTTGCTCTGGAAGAGGTGGACTCATTGTGCCTTTGCAGACCTCCTAGAGTGTAGAGACAGGACTGTGAGGAGAGTAAGCATTCGGGAAAGAGTGTAGCAAGATTTTCCCAAGGAAGGAAATTCAAAACTGAATTCACAACTGAAATATAAAGCTAAAAAATAAAATCATCTGATTCTGATTCTGCAAACACAGACAGGATCTTGCAAAAGAGGACAAGACCACATCTCAGTTTTTTAAAGTCCTTTAACATTTTAAAGGCTACACTCAGAAGCAAGGTTTTTTCAAGATCAGCTCAAAACCTTTATCTGGGAATGTTCTACCTGAGACCTGAATCCTTTAAGACTGACTTCTTCCTGTAATGAAAAATAGAACATACCTTTCTAAACAGAGATCACATCTGGTTTATAGTTGAATATTCCCTTCCCCAGTAAACACACATATACCCACACATGAAGAAAAGCAGTTTTACAGGCTTCTATGAGACCTGTCAGCTAAACAACCTTTGGATAATGAAAAAAAAAGGAAAATAATAACAAGCCACATCCTTTGACTGCATTGGCTACAGCTTCCTTAAATCACTGGGTCAATGCTGATTTGGCTGTGTAGTTTTGCTTAGTTACTTTTCTTAAACTCAGATGAGATACAGTTCTGCTTCCAGCCAGTAGAGCTACCCCTGGCTCATATTTGGCAGAAGCTTAAAGGGACACAATTTTATTTATCTACCTCTTCTAAGCCTTTTGCTTCTCAGAGTCTTGTGTTTTCTTCCTCAAAGAAAGAGCTAGCCAAAGAGCAGTGGTGACACTGATGGCCTTCGCTGGGTGGGTTATTCTTTGGCACAGAGGATCTCACACTTTGCAGCATCCAGACCAACAGTTTCATAACAGCCTCACTCCAAGACCAGATTATGTTGGATTTAATTGGTTTAATTGGTTTACAGAAACTCTCCATTGTCACCAGAATGAGACCTTCAGCTGAGCCCTACCTTGCAAAGTGCTGCTGAGAGTAACTGCACGGTTCCTTCAAAGGGTCTCCAGACATTGCAAAGCTCTAGCATTTGGATGATGTTACAGCCATTTGCTACTGCTTTACTCTTGTTGCCCTACTCTGCTGATCAAAGTGGGCCTACAGGATCTTTGTGGCCTTCACAATTTCTTCCTTCCCTGTATTTCAGCATGTTTCACGCGTCTCTCTCTCTAGACCTTTTGCTAAGCAGAACAGACAACTAAATTTTGCAATTAAGTCTCCTACTGCAGAAGAAACTGTCAACTAGTAAATACTGACATCCTAAAAGGACTCAAATTAATGGATAATGCGTTTTATTAAATTAGCAACCCAAATCTGCATGCCAGCAAAAGCTCCCAGCTTCTGATTACCTCCGGGAACAAAGAAGACTAGAGCATGCTTATAAATAGTGGCAGTGGGCTTAGCATATGTTACCTTCTTTCCTAGATAAATATTAATTAGCCGTGCAGAAGAACCAGATCCTTAGTAGGAAGAAATCTTTGTGGCTCCCCTGAAATCGAAGTTGACGTGCTGTTTTCACAAGGATAACATTTGATTCTTAATTTTCAGCAATTTTACTTCTTTGCTGTGATTCACTGCGTTGCACAAGTTTCCACCGAGCTTTCTGCATTAGTAGCTTGTTGCTTTAAAATCTGTGCAGCCTCTTCTTTTTACATACAGAGTTTAATGTTTCATTTCTGAAAACTTGATATTTGGGACCCATTTGAAATCAACTGTGGATCCTGAAAGGAGACCCTGACAGATTTCATCCTCTAAAGCAGGAAAAAAAAAAGAAATCTCTGAACATCCTGAATTGGGCCAAAGCTTTAAACCTGATAGAGGTCCGTATCTGAAAGCGGAGGATTTATCTTCTGCCAGGTCTGAGCACAGAACACGAGACTTTTTTTCGTTTGAATCCCTACAGAGTCTAAACGTGGGGTCCTTTGCCTTCATGCTGAATAGGTGCTCTTCTCTTCCTTTTTTCTTTTTTTTTACTTATGTGGGAAGAAGGAGTTAAAGGTTATGCCATTGACTTACAGTCCTGGTAGGCAACTCTGCCTTTATGTTGTACTGTCCTGTGGTTCATTCCCCCATGAATCTGCATCTATTTCATTGCAGGCAGATCCCGGTGGGTTAAAAACCCTTCACGTGTACACCTGGAGACTGCCAGAACTGTAGGGACAACTGCTCAGCCAGACCCTCTGGCAGCAAAATAGGTGCTTGCACTGATTTTAGCGCGTTAGAGGCTCCAGCAGCCATGGATGGAAACTGCAATAACAAGGAGGCAACAGCCCTTTTTGTACAAGCAGTCGTTTCTTCTGCTTTGTAACGAAGTGGGAAAATAATGGGCAGTGTGGAAGGAGAGGAGATGGGGCAGGGCTGCAGCGGTTTCCTGTGGAGCACCCCCAGGAACATCATTAAAGAGCAAACCGCCGGTAGCTGGAGTGAGGAAGAGTCACCAAGCTCAGCTGCTGCCTCCACATCTGGAGATGAAATGGCAGATACAGTGGCAGGGAGGACTGGAGTTTCTTTCTGCTTGACCTTCGTTGCCTACTTAAAGAGTAATTGAATACTCTTTGGAGGGTACCTGAGTGCATTTTTTGGCAACTGTGCCTGGCCAGGATGAGGAATAAGGAGAGAACACGTTCTGGCTTTATTCCCTCGGGTCAGAAACTCTGGCCATATGTGTGCCTATTGAGCCCATGTGCTTGATTCTTTTCCTGGGTCCTTGGAGTCAAAATCAAAACCAGGCCCAGCTGTTCCTTATAATTAAATTTCTGTAACTCAAGCTGGGTGTTTTTATTTTGACTAGTGACTTAAAAGTGTTGGCATTTAAATGGCCTCAGCTATATTTCAAAGTTAACATTGAGAAACTTCACACATATATTAGCGTTATTTGTCTGTTGGCAAACTCAACAAAAATACCACTGCGTTGATTTACATAGTGAAGGTTATCTTTGCTAACAGAAGGACTCGGAATTGCATTATTTAAAATATGAGGATGAATCTCATCACGGTGCAGGAGGTTACGGATGGCATTACACACAACTTGCCACCTGAGTCAAGGGCAGAGGTGCAGTTTACATTGTGCCCTCTGTTCAAATATACTTAAAAGATCCAAAAGCCAAAACACCCCCAGCATTATCTGAGGCCGGTACAGATCCGATCGTAGGATGAAGATCTTTCCTTTCTGGTACTTAGGTTTGTTTCTATGTGTCTGTCTTCTCTCTCTAATTTATTTATAAGTCATTGATGACATTTATGCCATACATGGGCAGTTTATGATGCAATAAACCAGCGATAGGCTCAGTTTTCATTGCAGTTTCTATATTTGAGCATGTTAGTACATCAAAATCTGGATATAAGAAGTATTAACAGTCTTATGCCAGCAGAAAGAAATTAATTTTATGCCTGCCTCTGTAGAGAAGCCAAAAGCTTCACGAAATAGGATCTCTTCCCATAAGCATCTCTTCAGATCCAGTTAGGAGAGGGGAAGGTAAACAACGAAATGAAGGCTTCGGGGTGACAGCACAGCAGTGAGATACGATCATTCATGTCATAATACATACAACTCACAATATGTTTCTGTCTGGCACTCCCAGGCTCCAGTACTTATTGATGATCTCGGCAAAACCTGGTTCCTGCTCTCATCGAGCCTCGGCTGGTGGGAACCCAGCCATGGCACGAGGCTACGTGCAGCCTGGCTGGGCAGAGAGGAAAAGTCATTTTTTAAAACCTGGGCACCCCTTGCTCTGACACAACTCCTGGGAACCAGCACGCACAGCCTGAAGAGAGCAGCACTTCCAGTGTCTGGGAGCAGACGTGTCTTCTGCAAGCCCCACCAGCAATGATGCACAACACTGGGTCCATGACCTGGGACACTGATTGGAAACTGGCTTTACTTTCTCGCTGCAGCTCTTCCTCACCCAAGACTGAAGCCCCATAGAGAATCATAGAATCACAGAATGAGAGAATCATAGAATTGCCTGGGGGGGAATCATAGAATTGCTGGAAGAATGTGTACTGCCCAGGAGGACCAGGTGATCCCTGTGAGAAGTCAAGTGAAGCCAACACTGATAGACCTGGCATGCCCTGGGTGAATATTTTCCTGACCACTGGCACCAGTACTGCATAACTGGGCGAGAAACAAGGGAGCGCAACAGAGGAAAGCAAACAAGGGAGGAGAAAAGCATCTCCTTGCCAAGACCAAGAGGGAAGCAATGAATGATGATTGCTGATGAATAATAACCAAGAATTAATGGAGAAGAGCAACAGCAAAAGCTGTGCACAGAACGCAAACGTTTTATAATGAGGGTAAACAATGACATTGATAGGGTGGCCAGAACTCATCGCCCATTCACATAGCACTTGTCTGCATTATGTGACATCGCTGATGGCAGTGGCTAGAGCTAGAACATTACCCTTGGAGGCTCTATAATTTTATCAGAAGAGCCTTTCCACCAGAGGAAAGCTGTTGCAAAACCGAATGAAGGACTAGATTTTCTTCTTGTTATTATTGGTGCTTTAAATTTAAATCAGTCTCAGATATGTTTGGGAAGAACGTTGAGCTACAGAGGCTTGAGGGCAGCTGCCAACTTAAGCACAACTAAATTAAGCCAGAAATGTTGAGCAGAAGTGGAAGCAATAGCACACTGTATTAGAAACCAGGATTATAAAGTCTCTGCCCGTCAAAGGGACCAAATAATATAGATACCTCTATATTATTATTTTTAATGCACTAAAGCCTAGAGGCTCCAGCCAACTACCAGGCTCCACTGAGCACAAGGAGGCACCACAAAATAAAAAGATGGAAACAGACCAAACCCTGTCCCAAGCCCTTTGGGGACAACAGGATTGTTGACGTTTTTATCTTCCTATCAGTTTGGTGAATGTAGGCAAACCTTGACCACCACACTTCGGTTAATCCGTAACAATCCTCTCCCTACCTCACTTCTTGAGAGAGCCCAACCAAAGAGCGGATCCGGGACTGATTTTACAAAATCTCAAGCACTGGCACTGCTTTTGTGGTGTCAGGGGACCTGTGGGTGCTGAGCACACCCCAAGATCAGGGCACCATGCCCAGTACTGGAATAGGAAGGGAGAGGGGTGTCCCTGCAGGGCCCTGGTGTTCCCACACTGCTGTGCAGCCCTGGCTCTCCCTCAGTTCAAAGCTTGCCTTCCTAGAAATTCCTCATCCCTTTGTGCCATGATGGAATCTTCTCCAGCCTCTTGCTGTCCTTCTTTGATCTGCAGCCTCTCACCCCTCTTGCTCAAGGATGACCAGCAGGGTGCTGAGGTTTCTCACCCTGCTTGATGTCCCAGGCAGGACAAGGCAGTGCCTCTCACTGCGTGGTGCTGAGGGTGGCCCAGGGAGGACAGGAGCACAGGGGGACAAGTTTTCTCTTCCCATCACAGAGGAAAAGAGGCAGGAGAAGGCGAGGGGAGCGCTGAGAGTCTGCATGGAGCTTAGGTGGGTAGCAGCATGTGTAGAAACGTGCCCGCAGACTTAAATGCTTGCCTCCTCTTTACTGGGTTTGGTATCTTTGGGAGATTTACTGGAGGGCGGATACAGACGTTTCACCGAGCTTGGAATTACCCCCACCCAGCAAAAAGCAAGCTCGCACCTCCCTCTGTGGGCAAAACTTTCCTGGGGTTGCAGAGCACAAACCCCGGCAGGAGCTGCGGGACCTGGGCGGTTTGTGTGCTCCCTCCCGCCTCCCCAGCGCTGCTGGATCCTGCAAGGGCACGTCAGGGCTCTGCAATCACGGCTGTGCCTTTCCAAGCACACCAGAAAAAAAAATATAAAAGAAATTAAAAAAAAATAAATAAAAATAATAAAAAAGAGTGAAAAAAAAATTGAGGGAGGGGTGGGGGGTTAAGAAAGCCTGAGCCCGGGAGGGGCTGGATTGCTAAAAGTTTCAGTGTAAAGCAGGCGATGCCATCGCCGCGGTGCAGAGCCCCTTGCTCGACTGGACCCCAGCTGACTGCCCGCTCCGGCTGCGCCCCTTCCCCGCACCGTCCTGCTGGCCCCTGCC
>JAOXNO010000024.1:87094102-87107364 GCA_028565335.1 Limnodromus scolopaceus
TGGTGTGGGGGGTGTCGTGCCGGGGTCCCTACGAGCTGTGCCGTGGGCCCGGGACGGCACAGCGCTCTCCAGGCTGATATTCAGCCCCTTCGCAAGTGACAAGGATGCTGCACGCTCCTGACATTTCACAGTGTGCGTGTGTCGTCGTTGTGTCCCCCCTGTGTCCCGTTCCCCCCCCCCGCCCCAGCTCGCAGGGAGTGACTCACGGCAATCTGCGCTTAATTCCACCTATTAAGCCCATCTGCCGCCCTTTCGGCTCTTAATGCCCGTCTTTAGACCAATTAGTGCTCAACGGCGCTTGCTTTCCCAACCCGGCCGCCGAGCTCTCCGGGGAGCGGCGGGACGGGACCGGGACCGGGACCGGGACCAGGGCAGCCCCCCCATCCCGCATCCCCCGGTGCCGCCTCCCCTGGTCCCCCTCCGGCAGCTGGAGGCATGGCCAGGCCAGCCGGGGATGCCACCCCCTTGGCAGGGAGTGGGATGCAGCCCCCGGTGCCAGCGTCGGGTTGGGATTTTGGTGGGGGTTTTTTGGGTCGGGGTTTTTTCTGGGTTTTTTTTTTTTTTGGACAGGGGAAAAAAGGTAGGACAGGCCCCAGATGAAGGCTGCCTGTAAAGTTCAGCCTACTTTTTGGCCTCCTTACAGCTCCAGCTTCTCCTGCTGGGAGCGGAGCAGGCATCCTGCGAGGAAAGCTGCCTTTCAGCCACCGCCAAAGGGCTCCACACCTTTATATTTCCCTTCACACACGGGTAAAAAAGCTGTGCCTTTCTGTGCCTCTGAATTAAAAAAAAAAGTGGCTGCCAGCTCCTAGCTCTAAACTCAGCGCCACGTTCTGCAGGATACGTACTTGCCTTTATTGTGATACTTTAATAATTCTGCCAATCTTTTGCTTTTTTTTTTTTTTTGTCTGCAGAATCAAGTTGCTATTGTAAAGACCCACTGCTTGAAACTTCCCCAAGCCCAGTTGCCAGACTCATGATGCTGCAAAAAAAACGTCAATACATACTGCCACCAAACTGCTCAGCTCTGCATTTCAGTGTAATGACTCTGGCAGAGATGCTGTTCCAATAGTCACGCAGATCAGTTGCAAAAAAAAAAAAAAAAGGAAAGAAAAAAAAAAAAAGAAAGAGGGCAACCTCGAATCAAGGTCTATAATTCTTCTGGACTGAAGAAAAAAAAAAGTTTGAGAGTAAACTCCATTTATTTTGCAGGCTTAACTTCTTAATTTGTTCTCCGGCCGGTTGTAGGGGTGTGCACAAGAGCACAGTTGTCTCTCTGTCTGTGTTGGTAGCGTAGTTGTACTTCTGCACACCTGTAATTTCTTTCTTTCAGTGGAAAGAGTTGCTCCCTTCACTTTTGAGGCCAAGAGGAGAAAAAAAAGTAATTAAAAAAAAAAAAGCAGCATTTCAAGTAGGAGCATGGCAGTAAATTCTGCGAATGACTCCTTCGGCTGAACACGTGTGAGAAGTGACAGTGTGCAAAAGTTGCATCAGTATTTCAAAACAATAGCAAACGCTGTAGAAATGGGAGTTGTAGACCTGTTCAACTGCACTGCATATCTATAGTCTGTCCTCATCCTTGCCTTTACAAAGGAAATACTTCTTGCTTCTACTCCACGACTCCAGAGCAGAAAACAAGAAGTGCAATGACCTTTTCCATAAACCAGCTGGGAATAGAAGTAGCAGTTTGATGTTGTAACCATGTTTTTCCATGTTGTGTCGGTTGCACACCCTTACCGCATGTACCACTGCGAAATTTAGAAGTCTCCAAGTAATTACATTATTTAGTGTATTTTGTAAAGAAGTGAAGCAGTTTGCTCTTTCGGAAGAGCTGTATCACCTGCAAAATAAATACCCATGAATCATGAATTAACTGATGTTAGTGAAATTACTCTCCTCCCTACTTCCCCCCCTATTTTTTTTTAATTTATTTTATTTTTTTTCTGATGAGACCTTAAGATGGGTCTACACCTATTCAGCAGTCAAAGTTAGAGTTTCAGGATATGGTCCACCTGCTGTGATAGAACTGCATTGATTGTTCCTCCTATGTGTAAATGAAAATGAGCATAAACAATAAAACGCTTTACTGTGTTCTCAAGAGTGTTTGGTAGCAATTGTGTGACTGAAAGGAGTATGTATTGGTTTACCTGGTTTCTCAATATTGACTTTTTAGGCAATGCTGATTTCATGAGTCACTCGAGAAAGCAATTGATGAAGGCTGAAATTGCAAGCTTCGATCAGTGGTCAGATTTTTAACAGGCAGCTTTGCTTTCATTCCAATCAGTACTGTTAGGTATAATTCTTACTGTTTTCATATTAGCTCAGGTTAAATTTTTAGGTGTTTTCTTCTTTACAAATATTTTTCTTACTCTGTTAAAAGCAAACAAAACTTATTTTAGCACTTGGTGGATACCGTGATCAATGTTATTTTAAGAACTGTATGTATGTATGTATTCTAGATGGGGGATGTTATAAAGACTGCAAAAATCTTACATGATTTATCTACCTGTTATTCTTCAGAGAGTCATTCAAGTAGTAAGGTTTTATTTGTCTTATTGAATAGTAAAGAAAGAACCTGACCCTCTGTGCCTCTGAAACTCCCATTAACTGTAAAGAGGAAGATGTGGTTGTGGGCAGGAAAGAAGTCTGCGAGACAGAAATGAAAGTAGTGGAAAATAAATGTTTTCAGTACTTCGGAGAAATCCAGAACACTTACTGCAAAATCGCATACTTCTCAAAAAGGGAACTGCTGTATAATGCTTCTAGAAAGTACCCTCTGAAATTATTATAGACAAATGTCTCCAGAGGAATTTTCTAAAACACTCTCTTGTTTGATTGAAGTGCTTATGTTCCTTTTAAATTTTTTATTTTTTTTTCATACATGGGGTGAAGAAAACAAGGAAGATGGCATCGAACAATTCTTAACTTCTTCTCCTTTGTCATTTTTTCAGTCTTGTAGAATGCGTTTTGTTTACCCCAAATTCTCAGTGAAATCGCTAGGCTGCTTCTGTGTCTCAACATGGAAAATGAGACTGTAAAATGGGTATTTTCAGCATTCCCCGCAGCGAGCTGAGTCTTCTCTCAGTTTTTATGAAGTTGCATGAGTTGGAGAGCAACGAGGTTCAGGAGTTGGACTTTCCTGGTCCTTGCTGCTGGAGTTTCCCTTCATCAGCAGCATCTGGCAGCAGATGCTCGAGGCTCCCTGGTGTGATGAGAGGAGGATTTTGCCTGAGAAGTGGAAAAGCCAATTCATCGAGAAATTATCCTTCCAAGTTTCTGGCGAGGCTCTGAACTTTCTGCACAAAGGAAGGCTTTGGATGACCACTCATGCAGTTGGGCCGATGTGGAAGTTGTGGGGGCCAGAGGAGAGGAAGCAAACCGGAGCCCTGTGGAGGTACCTGCTGGTGAAAGGCTTTGCAGCCTCATCTAGTTCAGCAAACCCTTCCCGCGGGGAGGTAGGGAGAGCGAGGACACGCATCTCTTCGCGGTGAAAGAGAGGAAATGTAGGGCAAACATCACTCGGTGCTGGGAAATATAAATATGTAAAACACGTTCCAAGCTTCTCGTAGCGCGTTTTAGGGCAGGAAAGGTGATCCGTGTGAGCTGTTTGCTTCTTTGAGACTGGAGGGGTGTGTCCTGGCTGGACCTGGGTTTTAAATGATGTTAGGGATCAGGGATGTGGTGGTAAAGTTTTGACTTGCTCTGGAGAGGCCTGAGGACGTTGCTCTCCTGCTTCTCAATTCCCTCGCCAGGGCTCTGGAAGGATGGAACATCTGAGACGGTCGGTAGGAGAGGCTGTCCTTTCTGTCCACCCTGTGCACATACTCCTGTGGAAAGGGGCTCAGAAGACCTTTCCTCTTGGTGTTAATTTGGCCCAGGAACCTCTTCATGACCCTGCAGGTAAACTTCAAAGGTAATTAAGCCCACGTTGTTGAAGCCTTGCCTTTCTCTTCTCTCTTTATTTGTTGCGTTGAGTTCGAACGTTGTCAAATGATGTTGTTGAGACAAATCTCTACTGGGTGCTGAGGTTTGAGGTCGGTCACACATTTGCAAACCTCCTGCTGCCCATGTTTCATGGTAAGGGATATGTGTGTGATGGTGTTGCTGCCCGCAAGCCCTGTGAGACGTGAGACTTGAATTTGTGGGAGCAGCTCTTTGCAGGCCCATAGCTGCACTGTTTTCCTAAAGTTTTCTTGAGAGGCATTTCTCGCTCTTATAATTAATAAAACACAGATGCAGAATGTAGAAATTGAGAGGGGAAATCCCTTGCAATGAACCTTCATAGAGCCATGCAGAATATTCCAAAGTTCTACCTCTTTTGCGTGCGTGAGAAAAAGAAAATGCTTTGACTAAACATGCCAAGGCTCCGTGGGACAAAAGAGGGGTCAACTAATTCTCTGGACATTTATACTGTATTCACAGCACCTGAGGAAGCTGGCCTGGCCTTCAGCCTCCAGCAGGGCCATTTGGAGCAGCCAATTGCCATGTTCCTCTCCGCCCTGCCTCCAAAAAGCCAACCTGCCTTCCATTAGGAGAGCAGTCCTACGACCTTCTGGCTCACAGCTGCTGCTCTCCTGGTCAGAAAGGAGTGGATGTTGTCAGAAGTAAGCGCACTTACCTAAAAAGGACTCTTTGACCAAGTCCAAGCCTTGGAAGTCTAAGCCTTGACCTGGCTGTAAGGAAAAAAACCTCCAGGGGTCACTACTCCCAGATCTAGGGACCCCAAGCAGATGGGTGGGCAAAGTGTTTCTGAGAGAAGAACTGTACCCAGAGAGATGTAGGAAAATTACAGGTGTGCGTTTGTTCCATAAAGTAGCCACTTGTCCTTAAGGGAACAGTCCGTATTTGAGATATACACTTAATAAGCTGTCTATCAGGACAGAAAGGTCTGTGGTTGATGTTACTTTGACAAAAGAGAGGGTTTTTTACATATTCCAGCAATAAGTACCTAAAACAAAACACATCCACTGTTTAAGTGAACTCTCCTACAGCAGTGAGTCCGGCTGATAATAATAATAATGAGCGTGAAACATTTAAGCCCAGAATGATCATACAGAAAGAAAAGCAAGCAGAAAAATGAAGCTTTTAATCAATCACGTATTAAGCTAGAAAGATGTAATATAACAGGCAACTCAATAGGTGAGGTGAGGAGATCCACAGGATATCAAATTTACAGTACAGAGATCAAAATCTCTTACTGAGTCATTTTCAAGAGCTGGAGAAAGAAAATCTTTGCTGTTCTTCTCAGAGATCCGGCTCCTTGCAGTCACCCTTACAAAGGAACAAGACCTTTTTTATTGTCTTTGTACCAATAATGCTTTGAAGGCTACAAAACAGACTAAGTTCATGGCGGCCGGTCTTTCTCTGAGTAATCATATGTTCTGTCTTAGAATCATAGAATCATAGAATAGCTTGAGTTGGAAGGGGTCTTAAAGATCATGGAGTTCCAGCCCCCCTGCCCTGGGCAGGGACACCTCCCACCACACCAGGTTGTTCAAAGCCCCATCCAGCCTGGCCTTGGACACTTCCAGGGATGGGGCAGCCACAGCTTCTCTGGGCAACCTGGGCCAGGCTCTCATTACCCTCACAGTAAAGAATTTCTTCCTAGTATCTAACCTAAATCTCCCCTCTTTCAGTTTAAAACCATTACCCCTCATTCTATCACTACATTGCCTGCTCAAGAGTCCCTCCCCATCTCTCCTGGAGCCCCTTTAGGGACTGGAAGACCCTTATAAGATCTCCTTGGAGCCTTCTCTTCTTCAGGCTGAACAACTCCAACTCTCTCAACCATCTCTTGGAGGTTGATGGAGGGTATTATTGGCTTCCCCTCCCCCCCACCAGCTTCTCTGTGCTCATTTGTAGGCGTGCAGACGAACTTTTTAACATGTAACCTAGCATTTTACTTCTTTCAGGAAAAAATGAGAAGAGAAATAGCTGGCAGCCACTGTTCCAGATGTCAGAAGGCTAAATGTCTAATTGAGGTTGAACTAATTAGAATGTCAGAACCTACCTACCAATATACAGCAAGAGCACAAAAAGAATCCATTGTGAAGGCTTCCTGCTGGATGAATGTATAGACACCATAGGCAAAGCACGGTTATTTAGATGGCCACTGAGAAGTCTTCAACAGCTGAAGTGAGCATTTCAGAGCTATTTTCTGGTTTGAGACCTTGAGGAATAACTGTCTTTGTGTGTCAGGTCAGAGCTGGATCATGCATAGCCCAAGTTTAGATCTTACATATCAAACAGATAGATCTGAAGGGCCTTTGTGCAAGTTTTCTGCGCTTTAATGAATCCCGCACTAATGGAAAAGATGATTGAGGGAGTCATCATAATAGATTAATCAGTCTCTTTCATTTATGTACTTGTGCTTTAGCTAGAATTTTAGCAGGAGCTACCATTAGTTCCTTATGAGATTACCATGATAATATACTTCTGAGCGGTATATTTACATAGAACTAAATCGAGCCCAACGACTTCCTTGTTTTTAAATAAGAGTAAGAGGTGATCTCTTTGTGATTCGGGGATTCACAGGAACCTTGCGGGGAGGCATTGTCCTCCTCTTGGACAACAGCCAAACCCCACAGATGTGTCTCAGACATGCACTATTCAACATTTTCACTAGCGAGGCTGGAAAATCAGCGAGTAAAGACAAGTGATGCTGAGAAGGCCAAAATAATGTAACATGGGAAAAAATAATCCTGCCTATGAATGCACAATAAAAGTCAGAAAAATACTTATTTGAGATACACTGGGGACACTGTTCTGTGAAAACAACTGCAGGCAAAAGAGCAAACAAAAGATGGCATATGGAAAATGCCATCTTTTGGACTCGATGATCCCAAGGGTCTCTTCCAACCTAGACAATTCTATGATTCTAATTCTATGAAAATGAAGCAGAAGACAGCATTGTTTCCTGTGTCCTGCATCCTATGAGAAGGCCAAACCTGCCTCAGAAATCATATTGCAGAGCTAGAAAACATTCAAGAAAACAAAAGAGTGTCATCAGGGTGTGTCTGAAGCCTCTTTTGGACACAAGATGCCCTGCACTCCAGCTACAAAACAGCTGAGAAGATGCTTGAGGCTTCCTCTTTGTACCACGCAGAGGCAACCCAACAGAAAGGTAAGGGAGAGCAGGCAGATTGAGGGTACAACCATTACTACAGGAAACCACACATTTCTAACCACAGTTTTGCTCAGTCTGATTGCACCGTGCCTGAAAATCCCGAGGAAGCATTTCCGACACTTTGCTTGTCTCCAGTTGCACTGAGGAATGCTAATTTCCCAGCCCAGCTTCTGCATTAGGTGGAGAGGAATTAAAACTCTTGGCTATTCTGCCTGTTCCCTGGCCAGGAATCCTTAAGTTGCAGCTAAAAATGGACACTGAACGGCACAATAAAAATCGCGTTCAAAGGAGGCATCACCCTAGGTCTTTCAGAGTGGGCACCCAAAGAAGGGGGTTTCTGGAGCTGGTAGGTTGCTTAGAAAAATCTAGGGCTCAGTTCCTGATGCTCTGAGTTATTAAATGGGTCTCTCCGCATACAGCAGAATGGAGTATTTGAAAAAAAAAATCATCCTGCAATTTCCCAGAACCGAGGACTCAAGGGTATTATAAGGAAAGAAGGCTCACACACACATCTCTGTATTCTTCCTCATCTCCACACAATTAGAGGGCATTAGCTTTCATTTATGAAGGAAGGATTTTATCTCTCTTGTCTTTAATTAAATCACAGGCCTTCTCGCTAGTTCATAAATCGGAGCTGCTATAACTCAGTTCCCACAGAAAACAGTTGGAAGTCAACACCCTGTACGATCCTTCTGCCCAACTAGTCTTTTAAACTGCAATATTTATTTCAATTAAATAAGAGTCAGTAGTAAGGGGAGTTTTACATTTTGCTATAGGAACAGCAAATTGATTTCCGCCTGAGTGGCAGGTTTCAGTCACACCTCAGTTACAGTACACAAAATATTCTGGGAGTTTTTGTCAGTGGATATAATTGAGTTACTTTAATCAGTCTTGGGGTAAGATCCTAAAGGGATTCCACCAGACTTTTTCCAAACTGCACGGTTAATAGTTCATTTAATAGAAGGAAGTTCTTCACGTTCTTTCAACTTCCTTTGCATACGGGATTTTTGCCTGAGTGTTGTACGTGGATTAAATGCTTGTGTCTGTGGATTAAATGAATTGGCCGGAGACAACTCTGCTTAAAGGATAAGAATTCACACCCATCATTTAAAAAGACAGTAGAAAGAACAACGCAGTGTTTCCCATTGCATTTAATGAAGTGGGTGTTCCTAAGCAGAGGAGCAACACTGGCGTTTGTGTGGATGCAGATTAGTTTTATAAGAGGAAAAGCGGAGATTTTTAATGCTTTTCAACTAATCCAAAGTGTTCTTTTCAGTTGTTTGAAAAGTTGCAGTTTTCGCACCCACCTTTTTCAAACCCAGGCTTTGTGCTTTCCTTTTCCAAATGTCTTACGTATTCCTAAAAAAAACTACTTATGAAACTGAAAATTATGATAAAAGAATATAAAAAAAGGAGCATCGATACTGAGGAGGAAAATGATGTCTTCTCTAAAAGATTGCCTGAATGTGGCAGTGGCTCTTTTTCTGAGGGACCTGCATTTATCAACATGAGCACTTCTAGCTCCTAAAGAAAACTTTTAGGCCTAAAAGAAGCTCACTTTGTGGAGCAGCTGGAGTTCAGATCCATCCCACAGAGCCAGGAAGCCCCACACAAGCCTGGGAAGGTCCTGTGAAAGGCTGGTGGCGGCAGGAGTGGAACTGAGGGGGTGGCTTTCTTTCCCCTGGCCATGGTAGCCCACCTTGGGTCAAGAGTGGTGCCTGAGATGGCTCTTGCTGCTTCTGGGGAAGAGGTAGGACCAGCTCCTGTTTCCCAAGAAAGAGAGGCACAGAGATTTGGGAAAGGACTTGGCAAGTAGCCCAGAAATAAGGAATGTAAAGACAAATGCTTTTTTCCTTCATTTAGTCAGCTTCTGGCAGAGGCAGGGCAGGGTGTCTGTCTGAAGGACAGCTGATGTCTAGTACCAGCCACGTTTTTGAGTGTTTGGACACTTATTTCATGATGGTTTGATCAAAAAGAAACAATAGATAGATAAATACATTTTTATTGCCTGACCCCCACGAGCAGCTTAACAGCTTGCTTTCTCATTCTCACTGCATGTAAGAAGATGTTTCATGAATTTCATTTTTCCTTGAAATGCTCAAATTCAGTGCAAGGCAATCTCTCAGCATAACCGCCGAGACCTCCTGCCCTGGGGAAAACAATTTTTGCTCTGTTCCCTGCATTTTACCACTCTTCACCTCCTCAAGGAGACTCAAGGCTTTGCTAGCCCCAGTTGGTTGCCCCAACTGTATGGCACAGTGCTCCTCGCCTGCCCCATGTCCATGTTGCCCACCACAGCACCCATCTCATGGGTGCTGCCGCACGCTGTGGAGGCCCTGGGGCCCTGTAGCAGTGTCCTGCTCAAGAGGGACCATCAAGTGGATGTAGGAGTAGAAGAGAGACTGGGTTGGTTTTGACCTGCTAATTGTCTCTGAGTAACTCTTTGTCTCAGATCCCCCCTGTTGAGGAAGACAGTAACACCAGCATTCTTCCTTTGGGGAAATAAGCATTATTATTATCATCCTATACTTTTCAGAATGTGTTTGTGTGAGTCCTAGGAGAGCCAATTCCCAAGGGAGTAGGAATTCATCAGAGTACTCACATGATTTGGCCCTTAGTGTTTCAGAAACAAAATATGATGACAGTTACAGCCTCCCACCCTATCCACAGTTGCAGAAAACACGATATAGGATGACAGACAAGATTTTTAATCCTTTTGGCTTTCAGAGGATGTTCTATTCTGGCCTGTTGCAGGCCAGACCTAAAGGTTGGGAACTCACGGTGCTCTTTTCAATTCCTGTCACATTCCTTTTCTGTGTATTTCAAAGTGAATTCTCTGCTGTGAGCTACCTGTTTCTGTGTTTCGGGATACAGTGCAAAATGATGTGGAGAGAAGCTGGTTATAGACTCATAGAATAGCTTGGATGGAAGGGACCTTTAAAAGCCATCTAGTCCAACCCACCCTGCAATGACTGGGGACATTTTCAACTAGATGAGGTTGCTCAGAGCCCCATCCAACCTGACCTTGAACGTTCCCAGGGATGAGGCATCGACCACTTCTCTGGCAACCTGGGCCAGTGTTTCACCACCCTCATCATAAAAAATATCTTCCTTCTGCCTAGTCTAAATCTTCCCTCTTTTAGTTTAAGACCATTATCCCTTGTCCTATTGCAACAGGTCATCTTTCTTATGAGCCCCCTTTAAGTACTGAAAGGCCCTGGGGCCTTCTCTTCTCCAGGCTGAACAACCCCAACTCTCTCAGCCTGTCCTCATGGGAGAGAACTTGATACGGTAGAATAAAATCCATGCAGCTGGATCTGCATTACTCAAATTGCTACCTATTTTTCTTCATTCAGAATAAGACTAATGGATCTAAAAAGAAATAGTACCTCTAATATTTCCTGTATTCATTGGTTTCCTTATGTTAACCAGGCAGGCTGAATGTGCTAACTGAGAGATTGAGTGGCAATCTTCGTCATGGAAGCCTTGGGATGAGAGGTGGGGAGACAGTAAAGTAATTCCTTGTTCCTCAGTATCATGCGGCAGCACTCACAAGCAAAGAGGAGGAAAAGCTTTCTCCCAGAGATGAGACATTCTGCTTTGAGATGAGTCAGAAAGGGGTTTTCAGCCTTTTTCCTGTACTGTTCCATGCCCAAGTGTGGGGAAGGGAGGCCTGTGGCAGACACAAGAGCCATAATGACAACATCATCCCATCTTAACTCAATAGCGGCAGATAATGCTGTTGAATTCAGTCAGGGAGAACACATATTGTTAAGTGTAATCTTAATGATGCATTGTCATTTTATCTTTTTTAACTGTATTCCATGACCGGAAATCTATGTTTCTCAAGTAACTTCCTTTTAATGTGTAATCTTGTCTAGCAGTAAATCTGGCTAGTCATCTGACGTACAGCAAAGCATTCCTTATCCCCTGCTCCTTACAAATCTTAAAACTGTGGCACTGGACACCTTGAAAAATTGCTGAGTTATCCAGTACGTTTCTCTTATCTAAAGAGCAGGAGGATAAATCCCCATAGATGCTCCACGGCAGTTTATCACAAGATTAAGGAGAGGAAGAAACGCCTTCTTGGGACCAGTGATGACTAGTGAAATTCTCTGATGGGCAGTAAAAAGCTGGGAGTGTGACTGGTGAGCTCCTTAGTGCCTTTTAACTGAGACCAGACATGGCAGTGACCTGTAACTTTGGGATAACGGTGCATTTGGGCTTAACTGTGCACTCGATCGCAGCTTTGAAGAAATGCTCTAGGAGTCATAATGTCACCTTTGATCTTTGTATGTGTTCTTTCTCTCCAACGCTTTATTTATTATGACTGCAAAACCTTTTGATATGTCCAGTCCTCTTCTGTACTTTAACAGAGAGATTTGCCCAGCTGGGGACCAAATTTCAAGGGGAAATTTTAAGGGCCGCAGTAGTGTAAGGTCAAAGGTCCATCCATTGAGATGCTGTTGACCTGGTGTGCCAGTTTTTGCAGTCGGTAGTGATGACAGAATGTTATTTTGATCCCCCTGACTACACAACATGCATGGCCACGTACCTGTTGTGAGCTGGGTGCACAGCGTGCCCTCTTGGGAAGAGCCAAATTCATGAATCTGGAGTCACAGAAAGAAGCCAAAAGGGCTTTCCATTCTCATTGACAGAAGAGCAGTGTTTAGTAACAACCTGTGCAGAATAGGAGGGTTGAAAGAAACAAAAAAGGAATATATTTTGTATATTCTGGTAAAGGAAAACGAATAAATGACAGTTTAAAGAATCACTCAGGATGTTATCTGAAAATAATTACTTGGAAAACAACATATTGCAGCCAGACTACAGACACACACCAAAACCAAAAGAGGAAATATTTTATCAGTGAGTAAAACATCTTGGTTTGGAATTCATTGATAGCACTCAGATTTTGCTAACTGCTACAACTCTCCTCAAAAACTATGACAAAAGATCTAGGGAAGATAAAAAATCTATAGTGAAGAATTCATGTTCTAGAAGAGCATGATACAGACAGGAAAGGGTGACAACATTTCCCTGAATGTACCTCTGCCCATGAATCAAACTCTGAGTAGGTGCAGGCAACAGATGGCTTATACAATTTTGCTACTTTTTTTTTAGTATCAATACTTAGAGTTTACTGTTTTTCTGATCTCTCTTTGATCACATTTAACCCTGGCCAGTCCTTTCTTTCAGCCTCTGTACAGTCCTTAAATTAAATCATCCCTTAATTCAATTTTTTTTAAAACTATGCCTATTAATAAAGAACCCTCTTTTAGTTGAGCTCTAGCTTTTCTTATATTTTTTTTTTCTATCTAATATAAGATTATTTTAACATTTTGTCTCATGTTTGCATTCACCATATTTGGTTTTGTAATTGTCAGCTAGAGAAACTCCCACTGAGTCAAGGGAAGGCTGGATTTGTATCACTGGAAAGACACCATGGGCTTAAGCCAGGGAAAATACTGACAACTTATAGCTGGTGGAAGGGAATGGAGTCCTGATGAATGAAATGAATTTGTTCCAGTGAAGACAGATAATTAGAGAAGACTTAAAGTGTGGGACAGTCTGATAATTAGTGGCTCTGGGAGAGATCTGGAGCTCTATACCCCAAGGAGCTGAATGTGACAGCTTTTATGTGCCATAGAGTAAAGAATGTCAGTGAAAGTATGAGCAAGAGGAAACTTGTCCCAATTCCAGCAGAAAGGCTGCTCCTTCTTGCAGAGTGTTCTAGGGTAGAGACTTTAATCCTAAACCAAGTTTTAAATACATAAATCTGTCATAGCCCTACTGAGGTCAGTGGTGAAAGTCTCATTCACTTGCATGGTACAAAGCAGGCTCCTCAGGTGAGAATATTTCTGACTCTTTTTTGGGCAACAACAAGAAAATATGACCCACAGCTCGAAATGTCAGGCATATGGGTTTTGAGATTAGATTTTATATAATCTTATCAATGTTTATAAATATTTAAAGGGCGGGTGTCAAAAGAACGGGGTCAGGCTCTTCTCAGTGGTGCCTGGTGACAGGACAAGGGGCAATGGGCAGAAGCTGGAACGTGGGAAGTTCCATCTAAAGATGAGGAGGAACTTCTTTCCTGTGAGGGTGGCAGAGCCCTGGCAGAGGCTGCCCAGAGAGG
>JAOXNO010000024.1:87133620-87161647 GCA_028565335.1 Limnodromus scolopaceus
ACCTGGTCTGGTGGGAGGTGTCCCTGCCCAGGGCAGGGGGTTGGAACTGGATGATCTTTAAGGTCCCTTCCAACCCAGACCATTCTATGATTCTATATGTGTTCAGGTGATGAAGTATGATGCTTCACTTCCAATAGTTGTGACAATCTTGTGATGACCGCTGGTCTCCTCAGCCCATTGTCAGAGGCAGCATAAAATAATTAGGTGTTTTGTCTCCCAGCAAATATCACACACTTTCATTTTCTAGATTAGTGGTTGTTTTGGTTTTGGTCGTTTTGTTTGTTCGTTTGTTTAGCTTTGTTTGTTTATTTGTTTGGTTGGTTTTTTTAATCAGGATGGAAAAGGACAGCTTTTTAAAAAGCAAGCAAAAATAGAAATGAGAGATCCAGCTCCGTCCAGTGCATTACCCCCATTCCTCAGCTGCCTCAGTTGCTTAACGTGGTAACTTTATCTGCTGCTGGCACGTGCAAACAGTCTCTGGAAATGTGGTTGCTGTTCAGGAAGCAAGGAATGGATAAAAATAGTCACTGTAGTCATAAAATATGGTAGATGTCTTCCAAGATGGAGAGGAACATGTACCTGCTACCCAGATACTGCGGTCCTACACAGTTGATCTCTGCGGAGTTGTATTGATTTGAGAGAATTTTAAAACTTTCTTGTCGGTGTACAAAAAAGAGAGAGAAATAATAATGTTTCCAGAAGGGCAACGGTGGGACAGGATATAAACAGGAACAGAATAAAACAGAAACCACAGAAACCTACTGCAAAAACTTTTGGTCTGTTTTGTTTCTTTTGGCTTTAATCGCATTCTCATTTTCCTTCCCATTTATGGATGTTTTGGCTCTTGGGGCAGTTTGAGAGGATTGGCATGGTGATGTCACCAAAAGCTGTGACCTACTTCAGTCCTCCCTCCTCTCTTTTCAGAAACTGGTGTTCTTTCAAAAGGAAACAGGAGAGAAATGGACCTGTCAAGTTTTAATGATGCAGAAAACAATAAGGAAAACATGTTTTAATGTGATAGTCTTTGTATTTTACACAGGAAATACAAAAAAGCAAAAAGGGATTTAAAAGATCACCTTTAAGGCATCCAATTCTAAGGTTTCAATAAACAAGTACATTGCTCACTGAAAAACAAGCTCTTTGATTATTTTTCTAGCCCCCAGAGAAGCAGCAGTAAAATCATGAAGACCATTATAAGATGTGAGTAAGAAGCAGCACCCAAGGAAATGAAAAAAATATTAGAATTGTTATTATCTATGCTCACAATAGAAGTATTGCATAGTAGATAAGAACACTGGAAGGATGCTTTTTTCCTATCTTGCATTATATCTTTCTGAACAAAACCCCTGTGTAGACAACAGAAGCTTGTTCTAATAACAAAAATGTTGCCTGAAATGAAATTCTTGACATACCAATCATTCTCAGTAGCAAAGCCATTTTTCATATAAAACAAGTTTTGGAGTAGGCTTTAATGAATGTCTCAAACCAGCTCATCTAGCTTATTTTCTCAAGAATGAGAGTATTTAAATAAATTTAATAGAAAATCTACCACAGAGATGCCACAAATGTGCCCTGTCAAATCAGATTATGTATTTTTAAAGGAAAAAAAGGCTGCACGCTTTCTTCAAAACTACTCGAACATACATATTTCTTAGCTAAAATGGATGATGGCTTTGATTAAAATTAATTGCACACTGTGAAAACGCCTCCCATTGCACCACAACCGAGAAGAGAGTTTCCAAAGTAAATGTGCTTCAGACTAAATGCTGTGAAAGGAGAAACTTTTTTTTCCTGCTATAGCTACAGCTTCTCTCTCACTCTGAAGGAACCCTTAAAGACTAATATAACATAGTTGAATAACTCCTTATATAATCTGTTATTTCAGTCTGTGAATTCTTCTGCTATTATAACTTAATGGAAAATTTAAAATGGTAACGTAGGGGTGAATTTTCTGGGGTCCTTGGTGGTCTTCACTTTAGCCTTGCTAAAAGTGAGCTTGGTGTGTGTCCTGCGATACATCCCTGGGGTATTTCTCCACAAGTGCGTTGTCTGCTTATCCGTGTTGCAGTTAAATCAAACCTCATAACCCAGCAGTGGGCGGCAAGGATAAAAAGGTCACATTAAGGATCTTGTCTTAGGTTAAAAAATCATCAGTAGATGACACTGATTGAGTTTCCACTTCTCTAAGTGCTATTTTGGATGCACACAGGTGCGTACATGCACATGCACACGCACATATATTTATTTGCTGGTCAACAGCACTGTTACTCACTCCACCCCAAAATTCTGTGTTATCACAACTGTATATAACAATGCTTTTTCCATAATTTGTTCTGAAAGAAAGAAAGAAAAAAACCCAACCACACAAAAAACCTAGTCTGATGGATAAACAGAATGCCAGAACATACCACAGCTAGCTCCTAAAAATTCACAATAAAAATATATAGGTATTTCATCTCACCAGAAAAGTTAACCTGCATATAGAATCATAGAATTGCCTAGGTTGGAAGACACCCTTGGGATCATCGAGTCCAACCATCTACCATCTACCAGCCAGCCCGGAATAAACAAGCAGCGAAGAGTGATCTTTAGGTTCAGCTTCATTTTATGTCAGGAGGTGCGTCATGAAATATTTGAAAACGGGAAAAGGAAAATAGAAAATAGAAGTGGAAGGCTCTTTGGCTTTTCAGCTAGCTCAGTGGTTTTCAGAAAGACAGAAGTGAATTCCATTCATCTCATATTAAAAAGGAAATCGTGTTTCCTATATTTCTTAAAAAGGAAAGAAGAATTTCAGCTTGTGAGCTATAGCTTTGTTGTACTGTCTGTGTCTCTCAGACAAATGAATGCCTCCACGCTGCCTTTCTCGACACTTCAGCATTCCTCAGGGGGGGTAAGAAATCAGCAAAGATATAAAGAAAACTGGTGCCCCATGGCTTGAGGCTGGGAGAGGGCACCAGGAGACGGCACTGAGAGGCAGTGCCATGCACCCTGTGGCAGCTACAGCCTCTGGATGGGAAGGGCAGCAGAAAAGGGTGGCAGAAGAAGCAGAGGTTTCTGCAGTAGAGATTTAAAAAAAAAAAGAACTCAAAAAAAAGAAACACACCAAAATTTTAAGCAATTTAAAAGGGGAAATTGTTCTGAGTCACATTGCACTTATATTTTGTCCTGGAAAATAAAACAGGTCCCTGAAACACAACAGTTGGCTATAGTGGCAAGTTCTTCCTGAGCTGAGGAAAAAAGCCAGATGTCTTACAGACAGGCAAGCAGCTGCTTTCCAGCCATTTAATTGCTACTGTATATTGAATATCTGGCTCAAATGTGCCACACAGCTATGATTTATTTATATCACATGGCTCTTCCTTACAGGTTGGAATCTGACTTTGTGTCCAAGCCTCCTTCACCTGCCCTGTTTTACTCTCCATCTGCCCTCCTTAACCAGAGAAAAAAACAATTACGTCTCTCTATTTAAAAAAAATGCATAACTCAAGTTCTTATTCATCTTTATCTAAAGGACAAAAATAGGCAGACCACCCTTGACAAATGATATCGTTATTATAACTTTCATCATCACTGGAATAACAACATATTACTCTTTATTGGTCTTGGCTATTGGCAACCTGTCTCAAAAATGTAAAAAATATATCCACGTAGTTTTCTTTAAGCGAGTTTGTTCAGTTCCATACACGACATCCCATTATTAATTAACCTCCTCGTTGGAGATACGCACAGAAACACAGGCAGAAAAAAGGCAGAAGGAAGATTCAAGCCTGTTCCCCAAGGCCCTTAGGCCACAGGTTCATTCTGTGTAGATTTTCACAGATTTTCAGTCGTGACAAATTGATAGAGTTCCTCAAAGACTTTCACACAATTGCTGAATGCTTCTGATTCCCCTTCTACAAGCAGAAGATCAAAACCAAGAAGAAAATTGTATTAAATCATCATTCATTTAGAAATACCAGTTTATAAATGTCTTTTAGATATACTGACTACACAATTTGACATCATTACCTTAACTTTCAGGGTCGCATGACAACAATTCATGGTAGTGCTTGATCTCATCTGCCCACTAATCCGCTATCTCTGATTAATTTAACATCCCAACCTCTTAAGCAGCTTCCAAATGCTTGCAGATTTAAAATGGTAATAAGAAGACAAATGTAGAAGCGTAGTTTGCCAGAAAATGTATTTCTCATTTTCTTATCAAATATACATTTTTTCCCAAAGACATGACATCAGCTTGAGGACTTGAAATGGGGGATTTAATGTGATTTATTCATGCAAAATCCATTTGTAAGGCCTTAGTTTCCTCAGTATTAGAAGCTAGGTCCATTTCTGTAGTAGGCCTTAGCGCTGCGTTTTGGGGTTGGGGATGGATAAGGTAGTGCATTATACAGTGACTTGGTTACGTATCAGAAGTGCTTCCCATCATTACAACGCTTTCGTATCTCCCCTTCAGAGACAAACTTGATTAGCTGTGCTGCAACTAAAGCATCTTTTTGAGAGAAGGAAAGCCAGCGTAATTCCAATGTCATTCATAAATACCCTTAAATTTTTCCTGAAAAGACTTGCTGCACGTTGTATTCCACAAGCAGAACATGTGCCAGTCTGGTGTGGTGTGTAACCCTCCAGCTCTCAGCAGTTCTGTGAAAGCTTATCTCACTTCTGCTGCTGTGATATAGATGGGAAATGACAGCGGCAGAATATTTCAAAATCTCTTATATTTTTTTAAGTGTATCTACCTGGGGAAAGGCTTTGCTGGAGTGTGGAGCATTCTGCCCTGGTGACAGCTCAGCTATCTGTTATTGAATTCCTCTGTAACACTCTTGTATTATCACTTCTTCTACCCTCTCCCTGGAGATAACATTCAGCCACAGTGGCTTTTTGGGGACTGAAATACCTGGGAATAGTCTTTGAGCCAGGATCTGGTTCCAGAAACTATCTAATGGGCAGTTCTGGATAATTAATATAGCTGGGAGGGGTGTGAGTCATCAGCCGCTCAAGAACAGGCCTCAAACAGAAAAAGAGTAAACTCCCTATGAAATGTTTAAGCAGCTCTAAGAGTGAAATTATACATTTTTTACAAATTGCTGTGTACTTTTCAGCAAATCTGAATCCAGTTCCAAAGCCTTCTTTGTCACACAGACGTTTTGTCACACACACTAGAGGTGTTGCTACTCAGTAGGACAGTTACAGGATGGCGTATTTCCCGTTGAGTTAACAGCTTTAAAGTAAAAAAAAATAATCAGGACTTTAGTAGATCAGAAGTGAAAGGAGCTGAATGTACAGGTTGCTTATGAGAATCAGGCTGAGAGAGTTGGGGGGGTTCAGCCTGGAGAAGAGAAGGCTCCAGGGAGACCTTAGAGCTCCTTCCAGTCCCTAAAGGGGCTACAGGAGAGATGTCGAGGGAGTCTTGATAAGTCCCATCCCTGGAGGGGTTCAAGGCCAGGCTGGATGGGGCTTGGAGCAACCTGGTCTGGTGGGAGGTGTCCCTGCCCAGGGCAGGGGGTTGGAACTGGATGATTTTTGAGGTCCCTTCCAACTCAAACTGTTCCATGATTCTGTGATACCTACAGTATCAGGTGTAACAGGAGCTCACCAGTGCCCAGTACTGAACTGGAAGGGGCAGCGGGAGGATGGGTCATACCAAGGCAGGCAGGGAGCCCAGGGGGATGGAAATTAATTTATTTTCCTCCAGGATTATCACCACAATGCAGGAAGTTAAGAGCTTTTTCACAGCTGCATGACCTTATCAGCTCCCATTCATCTCATGATCTTCTATAAACTCCTAGCTCCTTTTCTGAAAAATACCAACAGCTATGTGGATACTCTTGTGCCTGGGCTGGGTAGATGGTTGTTGTCTAAGTACAGAGCGTACACTTTCTTATTGAATTACATCCTAGTTTGTCTCACACCTTTTCTCTAAATTATCACGAGTATTATGAGTTTTAATCCTCTACCTGCCTTTCCTCCGAGCCAGGTATCATTTACAAATGTAATAAGTACCCTCACTTTTCCATCAGATAAGCCATTGAAGAAAATATCAGCTGATTCTGGAACAAGGACAGATTCCTGAAAAAAAAAAACCCACTTGATGTATTGCCGTAGTTTGATTTCTTTCCCTTGCAGCATTTTCATCTAGACCATATGTTCTTAGCTTACTTATGAGAGTGTTCTAGGACACCCTGTCCAGCGACTCACTAAAATCAAGATGCGACATGAACTGGTTTTCTGTAGCCACACGAATTGTTACTCCATGACAGAATGGAATTATTTTGGCTTGACATGGTTTTTATTGACCACTCCTTTCTCCTTATGTACTATTTTCTAAATATTCACAACCAGCATGTCAATTATTTTTTCTGCTATTTCTATGAGAATTGAAATTAACTGTCTGTCTTATAATTTTAACCTCTCTCTTCTATTTCATTTAAAAGATGGAACTCTTTCTACCATTTTCTAGACTTCTGGAATGTCATTTTGGAGTAGCTGATAAGAAAATATCTCATTACTTGCATAACTTTGGGTGTTTTCTTTCCCGTTTCAAGTTCTTGCCCTTTTTTTGTCATGGTGCCAGCTTCGCGATACCGTCTGCTCACAACTGACCTTTTGAGTGAAACAAAGAATGAACTAAATCTACCAGGTTTCCAGGCATTGTTTGCCAATAACCTTCATTCTGCAGAGAAGTGGACCAAGGCTTTCCTTTGCTTCCTCTCTCTGTTAGGGCGCTGAGAAGGAAATGCCACCTCTGCATCCCACGGCTTCACTCTCAGCTTCTGACTTTCTCTTTGGCCTCAAATGTTCATCCATTCATCGTCCTTAAAAGTCTTCTCCTTGGTGAGGGATCCATAGTGCCTGTCCTTCCTCCGCACTGTCATAACTTGCAATTTTGCATAGTTTCTTTTTGCATAGTTTTGCATAAACTTGCATTTAACACAGTTTTGTTAAAGAACTGCCTACTGTGCTTAACTCTCTCTCAGAATTGTCTCCCACAGGATCTCACTTTTACTAGTTCTCTGAATTTCTATAATCTGCTCTGCTGAAGCACATTGCGGCTCTTCTTGTTTGTCATGAGTTCTGCTGCTTTACGATCGCTCATGAGGTGCCTGAGTTGTTTTTCACTGTTACTTTTTCCTTTAGGCTCTACCAAATTATGAGGATCAAGTCTGGAAAATGTCATCTCTTTTTTGCTCTCTCCAACTCCTGTAATGGGAAAATTCCACTAAAACTTTTCAAAAATTAGCCAGGCTGCCTGGGGGCAGCTGTATCCCTTCCCCAACTTGGAAATTTGTATAATCAAAGTATGCTGATGCCCCCGAGTACTGGGGCTTGGATAATTCTGCGCACAAAAGACTCATTGTGCGTTTCCCTTGACGGGTGGCCCACTGTTGATTCACATCAGGATATCAGCACTTTTTCTCCTTTAAATGTTACTTCGGAACTATGAGGCAGACTGTGTCCATCTTTATTCTTAAGCCCAGAACGAGTGACGTCTGCGTGGAAGGTAAAACATAAAGTAACACCAACATTCTTTTCTGGGTCTATCTGTCCTGAACAAGTTATATTGCTTATATTAATATTCCTGGTAGATGAATCATCCCATCAGGTCTTTACTAGGTCTATTAAGTCATAACTTTGAAATTATATTTATACTGTTACTTCTTCTTGCTTGTTCCCCATGCAACTGGTGTTCAGGCAGCCCAGGGCCAGAAGACAGACTGAGACTCCTAGAGAACAGCAGACATCTAGCTCTAAGAGACACACAGAAGAGCAAGAATACCTGGTAGGACCACCATTCGGTCCCGGACCTCCTGGACAGTCTCCAACCTGCAGCGTCTGAAGTAGAACCTGTTACAACCAGCTCCATGCACAGGTTCAATCCTTGTGCCTAGTTTTGATGCCTTTGGTTCAGAGTGTCACTGGTGACCAAAAGCCCTGTATTAAAATCTCCTCCACCTGAGAACGTTGGAAAATTTTCTGGCAAGAACAATGCAAAACATCCTTCTGGAGATAAACATTATAAAACTGGCCTCAGATCCCTGAAAGTCTTGGAACATCCAGTAACCTGAAAAGGTCTGTAGTGTTAATTTAAAAAAAAAATCACAGAATATCAAATAAATCTCAAAGATTCAAAGAGCTGATGAATGAGATGACAGCAATACTTACAGGCTAGTGGTCTGCAACTGGTATAAGAATTATAGTGGAAAAGTAGCAGGATTAAAAAACGGATAGAAAATCAGCTACAGCACTGACTGTTAGATGTCACTCATAGGTACATGCATGAAAAAGGCACAATAACGACCAGAACACTCTTTTAAATCAAAAGAGGGTTATAGTGGATCAAGCCTAGATTCACAACAAGACCACTGTGAGCAGAAGCTGAGCAACCATTTGATTTCATTTACTGGCGTAATCTGGTGTGATCTGGGAGTCATTCCAGTGACATCAAGAGAGTGAAGGGATCCAACAGCACAAACACACAGAGACTGAATATTTTGAATATTGTTCATGAGAAACTGCTTCTAATTACTTTCTCTTAAAGGTAAATTTGAGAATTCTTTTAGTTCCTAAAGAAATAAACATGTGCACACAGAAGAGTTTGCACTGTGTGTTCCAGTGATGGTTTTTAAAATTCTTTAGCGTTTTGGAAAGTAAATAAGTGCTCTGCATTCTTTGACAGTAGTGGTTTTAAAGTAATACATTTAAAAAAAAGTCTGTAATTCTGTGATGTCGATAATAATACTTATACCTGGGAAAATGTAAATATAGTCTTTTATAAACTAGTGATTTTTCATAGCTTGAAATTGTTGCTTATAAATCTTACTGTAGCTTTCCAAACTATCTACTGGAAACAACCCAAACCCCAGCATCCTGGATTGAATTATTTATTTCAGAGAAAATTTTGAAATATAAATATTGCTAAAGTAGCCTCAGAAGATTCAGCACACATTTTATTCGCTAGATACTAGCAGTTGCATTAAAAATATAGTAAGCAGAAAGAAACCCAATGTTCTAGAAGTAAACTGTGTCTTTCCACACTTAAGGAATTTGAAAGAGCTGATTAGTGATAAATAGCTTGTGGTGAAGCCAATTTTCAGGGTGTGCTGTGGCTACTCATTCCATTCGTGTGGGCTACTAACGTTATCTCCCAAGAATTTGGTCTCATCTTGTGGAGGTGAAGGTCTCAGCACTCTTTGGATGCTTCCGAATGCAATGTTGCTGGATGCTTCTGTACCAAAGGTACCAAAAAAAATTCCATCTTCCATCTTAGGCAAAACAGAAAATAGTGTTTTGCCCTATCAGACCTGGCACAGCTGTTATGCTTTTGTGATTTATATATATTTAGCATATCTATCTCTTAATTTAGCATGTTTTCAGTAACCTGTTCACACACACGCAGTTCATACAGGCAGAAGGATATGAATCAACATTGAAACCATCACCACTTCATTAAACAATGCTTGTCATGTTTTTATATGCAAATAGAATCAACATTTTTGCAGACAGCGCTATGACAAAAATAAAAGTATGTAGGGTTTTGCACAACTCAACAGATGCTGTGCCGTTTTGAGCAGTGTTGTCCTTCTCAATAGCTGAAGCACAGCAACACGAAGAACTTTGTTCAATAAACAACTCATAACATGTGCTCATGAGGAGGTGAATGTACTGGAAGATTTATGTCTATCCATCAATCACATTCAGAATTGTTGTAGACAACAGAACAGGCTCTTTTTTGGAAACTGTATGAAATTCATTTATGATCTGCGTTCTTAGCAGATGCAAATTAAAGCCACGTAAGACACTCAGCACCAGAAGAGATCTGAACTTGTCTAACAAGGCAGTAATTCAATGAAAGCAATAGAAGGGGAATTTATCTCTGCGGCACTGCAAAGAAGTCCGAATGACCATCTTCCAGATATTTCTTTTCTTTATGTAGTCAAACAGGTCAGTCTGGGTTTCATTCTAGCATAATGCACAAGCAGCCACTTCACTGTCATGACAACTTCAAGATTTGGTCTGTTACAGAAGCTCATGCCACTGTGAGATTTAATTTTGATCAGCAGCAAACATTTAAACATAAAGAGTCTTAGATAAACATATAAACTCTTCAAGTGCTCTGATCTCTCTTTTTTTTTTTAATAAAAGAAACTGTTTCAGCACTGTAGATTAATTTCTTATGAATCTTCATTTCTGTGGCAACAGAGGGTTTTTGGCTTTCCTGAAATGTCTGCTTTTGAACTTTGCCCTGTAACGACATTGTAATGAAATTCAGTAGGGTCTGTGGGACTGTAAATACAACTTGAGATTGGTACTGTAACAATAAATTGTTTACCGTTTCTTGGGTTTGCTCTCAAGTATTCCATGCAGAATACACATTATTTGTTATAAACGCTGTTCAAATTCCTGAATAACATCATATGAGCTGGTCATTTTAATGTAACATCTCCTCTGACTCACTCCCACTAAACCCTATAAGTGTTATTTGGAGTGAAGTTGTCAAGATACCATTTATAGACTGGTCTTTCCACAGACTTAATAGTAATTTATAGTGATATACAGTAATATTATAATAAGGACACACAATTAAACTTGAATATACAATCTTTGGAGCAAAAGATACATTTGACACTGGCCACAACCTCAGTCAAACCATTTTCTAACCTTAAGCTGTCATAATCATTTGATATTTGTGAAGTATAGTAGGTTTTGAAAAATGATCCAACACAGCACTATCCTGTTGATAGATTGTACGTGGGTTGGTGATTCACATATATTTGTATATCACCTTGGTTTTGGAGGTATTTGCCAATTATCACCATGTAACCCAGCAGAAGCTGAGAAAGAAGATGCAGCAGTCATCTGACACTTTAAATGTCATTAACGCTTCATGAAATCCATCATTCCCACTAAGAAGGAGAGTATGTCTGAACATTTGGAGTTCACCTACTTGTCGAAGGTTTCCTTAACGGCCATCTAAGGTTTGAACCCTATTTTTCAAATCTTAAACCGATTCCTTATCTGCTGAACCTAGGTGGAGAAGCGATTTATCCAGCCCAAACCTCAATATATCCTCTGCCTTAGCTGCCCTCTTTGTTGTCAGTAATTCTGCTGTTTCTAGGGATCTGCTCCACTGTAGCCTTTGGCTAAGTCTGTACCAATAACCAAACAGGACCAAGGGATCTGTCTGGGCATTGCCATACAACTATTCATACTGTTAATTTGTTAGCATGTTCCATGGTTTTTCTCCAGGCCATTTAGCATTCCTGTTGGGAGCAATTTTGAGTTTAGCATGAGCCAGGGAGCATGTCCTGGAGGTGGTAGGGATGCTGCCGCTTTGCATTGGGATGTAAGAGAATCAGTCGTGTGGCCCTGCTGTGCCAGGTGGCCTCAGGAACAGCCCTTGGCCTGCTGTATCTACTACTGGAGATCTCACCATGTTTTCAGGCAGTTGGGGGTGTTCATCCTGGAGAAGAGAAGGCTCCATGGGGACTTTACAGCCCCTTACAGTCCCTAAAGGTGGTGTGTAAATTATCTTCCATCCTCAGCACAGTGGTCCCCTCACCCTATTACATCTCTACTAAGAGTCTTTAGCTCTGCAGTATCTACTGCAGTAGAGCTCCAAACGCACTTGTCTCTGGGAAGGCTGGTTGAGAAGGACTTGAAAATTAATTACACAGCCCTTTTAAATAGTTAACTGCTTCATGTTAACTCCTAACTTGTGATTTTTAAGGCTCTCCTTATTAGCAGTGGACCACAAATCACTTCCAAAAAAATGCCCCACAAGCCCAGCACTGTTTGTAAAGGGACTACCCTTTGGGACCTTAAGGTTTTCACTGTGTGAAGTGCTGATTGCCTTAAGATGGGTACATTTAAAGTATTCTCCACTGCTCGTAGCCAGGGCTGGTGATATGAATTGAACCTCAGTGAACCAAACTAGTTAATTCCTCTAAACGTTCTAAACCATTAGGCCCATAAATAGGGTGATGGTGCCTGCTGTTTCTTTATTATTGGGAACCTACCAGATTTTCAGAAGCTATTTAATAAGATTTACTGGTTCTGAGGAGTCCTTGTGTAGTTACAAGAGACCTACTTCATTTCTGTGTTAGTTATGAAAAGCCGTTTTAAAATGAGCAGGAAAAAAATGCCCAATGTACTACTGCAGCACTTATCAGAACCACCAGCCTCTAGTTTAAGCAAAGAAAACCAACAAGCTCCAACCTACTCAGGGTGATAAAATGTGCCAAAGCTACTGAGCCTAGAAGAGGATGTAATTTACATAAAACAGTGACTTAGAAATCATTTTTCAAAAAGTTATAACCTGGACTGTCAAACTCCTGTAATGTACAGACCGGGGAGTCATAATTTCAGAAAGTGATTTTAAGATGCTGTAGTTACACTTCATTTCTAATATAATTCTATTTCTTTGTTCATTTCCTGCGTGACATTTACCACACACAAAGTCATCGTGGGTTGTATAGTTATAATTATGTATCTCCTGGTGAATTACAGGCAGTTAGACTCCCAGAACTGTTTACCCAAAAGAAGTGACTGTTTTATAAAGGATGGTTTCAAGTATTATTCACAGAATTGTTCTTTTTAAGGGACAGTGAATCTGATAACTGTTCCCTGCCTTCTTGAGTAAGTGTTTTAAAGAGATCTTGTGTCTTGCTCATACCCAGCCCAATACTGAAATTCCTGTCATCAGCCTCTGCACAAAATACCAGCCTGTACTTCGTAAATAATTCTCAAGCAGATGAAGAAATAGCAAAAAATTGAATCCCAGAGACATTCATTATATGATTAACAATAACTGTACTTCTGTGTGAAGTGCACTGATGCTAATAATCTGTACACAAGATACCACCCAACTTCTGCGGAGGCTATCTGTATCTGGAATCCGCAAGGCATCTCTTTCAATTGCTGCTTTTTCATCATGTTTTCTTCAAGGATATATAATTTATCTCTACCATAAATATTGTGTACATGGGTGCATCCTATTTTCTCGTAATGATTTAATATCTCATTAGCATCTCTTTCACTCCCTCTTTAGAGCACCATTTTGCTTCATTGGCTGCCAAAGTTGGCCTTATCTAACCTCTGTCACACCCTTTTCCCCATAAATAAGGACTGTCCCCCTCTACTGCTCCCTCAGCCCCCAGACAATTTTCCTTCCAGACAGTTCATTTACACCTCAAACTGTAGCTTACCAAGTATTTCTTTAAGCAGCAGTCTCAATTAAGCAGCTGTTGTTCCATCCCCTTTCTTCACTTATTCCTACTCCAGCTTTTTGAGCAGCCAGATGGTGAAACAGTTCAGCAAACCCATTCCCATTTTCCCATGTTCTTTCTAACCCTGCTCAGCCCCTGATTTGACCCCCAACATCTAGACCAGCATAAACTCAAGCAGTATGTGACCAAGGGCCAGTGACCAAGGACTGAGGCTTTGTAAAAGCTGGCTCTCCTACCAAAAGAAATGCCCATTAAAGTGCACCCTTCCCTACTCACGCTTTACTCACATTTCAAATACTACCATATTGGAATACAAAATAATACTCAACAAACATAACGCAAAATAGGTCTCTGAGGAGAGGAACTCACAGTTTTTTCCCAAGTATTTAGGGAAAAATACTACTCTTTAGTATCTTTCCAAGTACTGGAAAGACATCTTATGTTATGAAGTCATGATGGTGGCAAACTCCTTGTGATGACATCTGAGTTGCTACTTGGCATGAGACTGGGATGGAGTAAAGGAAAATATGCATGATTTGGGCTGGGGACAGGAATATCCTCAATCTTTGTCGACAGTCTCCTAGTTTGCCAAATTAATCTGATCTTGTTTCATGATGAGGCTGTCTCTGGGCATTCACACTGGCAGCTACAGCTCAAGTTGGCCCTCACTGCATCCCATGGTTGTGGTGCTCTGGCTGATGGCTCCATTTTGCTGGAGAAGTGAAGAGGATGCTCTTAAACTTGAAGACGACAGAGAGGGAGGCCCAAGGAAAGATGTACTTTTGAGTTGCATGCCGAAATCCCGGCAGCGAGGGAAGAGGAGGCTGGGGTGCACATCGGAGATGCTGGGATGTGACACTGCTCACCCTGGAGGCCTTGTCAGACACCTCTGAGACCCAAACTGGTAACAGGTATTTAAGGCACTAGTGTGTTGCTTCTGCTTGTCAGGAAGCTTTTTGTATTTAAGGCCACCAAAAGCAAAAAAAAAAAAAAAATTAAAAAAAAAAATACAGGATGCATTAGGGGTTTAGTGCCCCATAAGCTCTGGAGCCAAATTTTCTTCTCCCTGTGCCCAGTCAATACTTCTGATAAGCCAAGTAACAGTCTGCTCTTGCCAGTGCCCAAAGCCAGCTCTGCAGGCAATCCACATTGCAGAATCCCTTTCATAAACTGATGAAACTCCACTCTAAATCTGGTTAGGCTTTTTGCCCAGCTTCTCCAAGTGAAAGGTTATTCCTGTATCACAATTCTCTGATAATTAGGCACGCCAGGCAAATTTCCCACCTAGATTTATTCATTGCTCATTTATACAAGTATATATTTATATACATATATATGTACCTGTGCCAAACTGTCCTTAAGATAAGTAGCTCTTTTCCTTCCCTGGTGTCTCTCTGTCCTCCTCAGTGTGTTTACTGATGGAAAGCATATCCTTTCAGTCTTTCTTTTCCTTGGTTTTATAATCCAAGGTCTTCTACTCTTCTCCTTTAGCACCCCCCCATTTACCCAAGCATCGTAATAACCCACCTCTGTACCTGAATTCCCCTGAACACTGGCAACTAGAGGTGCACAGATCAAGATCTGAACTGTCTTCAGTACAAGCATTCTTGATCCTCCACCTAAGAATATAAATTATACTTCTTTACTAGAGCGCTTGGTCCAAATCGGTGTTCGAAGGCTCAAGCAATACCACATAGGAAAAATCTACCAGTGTCTTGCTCTGGGTTGGATTTTAATGAATATTAAATTTAGCAACAGTTTGGACAAGAAAAAAAAAAAAAAAAGAAAGTTGAAAGGAAATTAAAACCTGTACAATTCTTATCCTTTTTTCTTATCTGTTATTCCCTTACTCTTATCTGAACTCGCCCCCTTTATGCGACAACAGGAGTCTGGGATGTGATTTCGCTGTAGGTACTTTGCTTGCCAGAGCTATAAGCAGAGGAGGAAAATCTTTCAGGTTCAGTATTTGGACAGTCTTGCTGAGACTTTCCACTCCGGTCTTACTGAACCTGCGGAGCGAGCAGATATATCTCATACATATTAGCAGATATAAAGCTAACATTTACATATGGTAACAAGGTGACCACAGTTATAACTACCCAATTTCCAGTACAAGGTTTGATTTATTGGCAGGAATGTCCGGTCTGATGTCATATTCCCAGAGCAGAGCTTCGTGCCCAGCCGTGTCAGAATATAACCATAACTTTTTTTTACTAAAAAAGTGGTCCACTCACTTTGAAGGCATGACTAAGAGAGCCACAAATTTGGTCTTTTATATTTTTCAAAACGAAGCTGTCATTGCAAATACAAACCATGAAATTTCTTAATTTCTTTTCTCTGTGAATTCCAAAGAAGCTAATCAACATGATAAAGCAATTTAGTTTAGCTAGGTGTACTAGCTAAATGCTTATTTTCCTTTCCCTTTTTATTTAAATCAGTCTTGGTTGACAACTAATTTCTTCTTTTTTATCAGAGTAAATACATCAGATGACATTTCAAAATGTTATAAAGGAAATGAAAATGACTTTAAAAAAACCAGAAGCAAAGCTTGTCCATCAAACAATCAACAACTAAATCTGCCCAGAGACAACGATTTGAAAGGAAAATCTATAAAATAAGATGTGTGGACACAGTTTCAGGTTTTGGTCGAAAGTCAATCTATAAACTCAGTGGAGCAATTTAAAGAGGAAAATCAAATTCAGCTGAAATAAGTACTGAGCACTGTCAGTACCCGTTAGATTAGAAATAGCTTGAGTGACTAATTTTGGGGTTAGAACTATGTTTTACTTTCTTTGTTTTAGATACTTTGATTCAGATGTAACTACTTTTCCATGAGTTAGTTCTCTGCATTCCTCCGTATCCTCCAGTATAGAACCAGTGCTGATAAATGGTGAAAGAAACAATTTTAATGGCAACCACAGTGAACATCCATGCTCTACCTGGGCCACCCGAGTGCAGCTAAAAACCAACCTGAGACTGTTCCAGTTTCCAATTTGAACAGGAAATTATTCCAGATCTCATAAGTGTAACATTTCATTCCCAAATCTGCAAGGTCTTTAAGAAGACACAGAAAAAGTTGGTAGTCCTTTTTAATATAGAAAACCATCAAAAGAGTGACTTTAAAAAAAAAAATAAAATCCTTTTCCTAATACTGTGACCCAAGCTCCATTTGTTGAGATCCCTTCTGTGTTGCCAATAAAAACAAGGCTGGGGAGTGAGTTTAGATACCCAGTTACTGATGGGCTTTGTCAGTTCTGGAAACTGGGATAGTTGGGGTAAAAATCATATTTCTGAAGTGGAGTGGTGCTTTATTTCCTAAGAAAATTAATATTTTTCCAGGCTTACATTTGCTATGTGTCACCTGTGTTTATAAGACAACTGGGTTTTTTTTGCCTCGCTTTCTTTTAAGTCTGTGATGGTTTTACTCTGCCCTGTGTTTGCAGAATGCCTCTGCAGACTGAGCACTGCCACAATCTAAATAGGGAATCCAAGGAATAATAAATAGAACGTGACAAGCTGGTGTGGTTATTGTATTGTCTATGCAAAACCACCCTTCCAGACCAGCTCACGTATATTCACACCGTCTTCAGGGATCTGATGTTCTGCAGATGAAAGTTTTTTCTCAATAGGAACAGGATTTTTTTTTTTGTTTACCCCCTTTCATTGATGTTGCAGGTCTCACTGGTAACTTGGTAACATCATACAGTGCCAGAACAGCGTGGTCACAGAAGCATCAGAATAAAATAGAAAGAAAATGAATCTGTATTAGGGGGTATATAGAAAGATTTGTGCTCACAGAAACCTTTGCAATTCTCAGATTCTCTGATTAGGGAAGTCCTGGAAGGCATTTACCAGGAATAAAAGAAAAAGGTAAAAAAAAAAAAAGAAAAAGGAAGAAAAAAGTTAATTGTTCATAAATTCATTATATAATGATGAAGTTAACAATAATGGTTAGTATTTCACTAATATAGCCCATTCATGGAAAATAGCAAAAATAGAGTCAATTGTCTTAGGGGAGGGTTAACTAATTTAGCAAATCCACCAGCACCAGACTTGCAATTCTAATGAACCATGTGCCTTTGTATAAAAAGAAGCACTTACAGAGAATCTAGTCATTTTGAACCCTTTTTACATCACATATAAATAGAGGGCTCTCTTTTAGCTCTCCTAACAGTGTGTTAAACACATCGTGTTCTCATGGATTTGTTCCTATGCCCTTCACTAAACTTCCCTTAGTGGCTGGACACGGGGATGTAACAGCCTTTTTGAAGAAGTACCTTAAATTTGAAGAATTTACATAATAAGTAAACATGCTTTGTCCATCATGTAGGTGCTATGAATAGTATCTTGGCTTTCCTTTAATGCATGAAAAAATTCTCTCTCAATACAATGTCCTCAGTGTGCTTCAAAATGTTACTGTCTGCTTCTATGCTAAAATACCATCAGATTTTTAAAAGGATACATTCTTTTCACAGCTAAGTCTGTTATTTCTGATGACTAGAAGTAATTTAGTCATCAGAATTTTTCCATTGGCCTCTATGACAAATAATAAAAAGTTTCTTAGACCTCAAGTAACAGCACAAATACATGTTATTAATACTCGGTCAGAGTAAGACAGTTGATACTTCATTTGCAAAGTACATTAATTTTCCTCAAAGTAGGTATTTACTGCATATAGGAAGAGAGGCAAAATACCTTCTCTGCTGAAGCCAATGGAAAAAATGAAATTAATAGGAAAATCTTCTATGGAGCCTCATAGATTAGATAAGAAGGTGGATTTTCCCCAAGCAACTTCTACAAAGCTACATCCTAGTAAGATAATGAAGGTACATGGGATGAGATTTCAGGGCCTGGATAAAGCAGGGGGTTACTCAGGCAAAGCCTGATTGCTACATTTAAGTCTTCGGAAGCATCCAAATTTTTTTTCAAAGAGGTATAATTTTTACAAACTCTCTTGAGTGGTGTTTCTGTTTGACTAAATCCGTCATACAGAATTGTTGGGATTTGAAGCTAAGAGCAAGCTCAGCTCTGTCTTCACCAGAGGCCATGTGTTTTGTTTCAGCTTGCCCACTGTAACAGAAGGCAAATAACCTCTGCAACTGCATTTTAAGAGATCTTAAGCGATTTAGAGCTCCCGGGAGAAGCTGTACCGACAGTCCCCGAGCGCACAGCAACCCTCAGCTGAGGCACAGCCCGGTCGGGGAGAATGCCAGCTTCTGCTCACTGCCCACCTGAACTCCATTTCTCCACCCCTGAGGAACGTGACGGTTTATTTCTCTTAGGGGAAAATAATCTTTGCAAGATTTACTCAAAGGAGACAGCTAGAGTATCGCCAGAAGATTAGAAGAAGAGAGAGCTTTAAAAAGTAGGCTGAACAGCCTTTCCTTTAGAAAGAATTGCCCTCGTCTCTGGGATGTGCCCATTCGTACTCGGCAAAGGTGTTGTCAAGTCTTAACGTGGTTTCATTGCCTTAAAATGGTCCCCAAGGGCAGCTCCTGTTACAACGCTCTATGAAGTATAAAAGCCTTACTTTGAGAACGGGTCCACCTGCACAGGCTTGAAATAAAGGGGCCCAATGGCTCTCCAGGGCGTGGGAATCTTATTAACACCTTTCCTTCCTGTAAGCAAAGTAATATTTTTTTTTCCAGTGCCTTTCTTAAACATTTACTGGGAAAGGAAAACATAACAGTGTCAGGGATGCTATTGGTGAATTTCAAGAGACAAGTGAGTGCGTTGTTGTGATGTTAAATACCTGATGCAAAGAGTTTGTTTATTTATTAACACGATACATTCCCAGACTTACATATCTTACAGCGTTTAGGAGAAAGATATAAACCCCAAGAAAAATACAGAATGAAAAGCTCCTGAAGTGAGATAAATAAGTTCTCTGAATATTTTATTATATTAATCTCAAAATATATAAAGAAAAATTGGAAATAAGCACATGCAAAAAAAAAAAAAAGCAAATAGATCTTCATTACTGAGAATATTTTCATTTTTAAAATAAACAGGACAAAAGGTTATAAAATTTCCCATGTCAATAAGGGAAACAAAATGAATATTTGTGATGACAAAACCCTAAATGTTTTGAACACAAAATTAAGCTCGTAAATTTTAGTCCTTGCCAGCCCATCTCCCAACTGTCAAAAAAGGTATATTTCATCTCATTCAAACTTTAAAAAGAAAAAAGCTTTAAGAAAATCTTTTGTGATATTCTGAACCAAACCGAGCAGTCAGCATTGCCATATGCAGCAAAAAACACACTGAAGCATGAATCTAAAACCATATGTGAAATCATGTTTTGACTTTATTTTAACCCCATTTTAAGGTTTTGCCCTAAACAACTCTTTTCTGCTCACTATCCTTGATAAACATCTCCTTGAAAATTCCCAGTGCTGGTCTGGGGTGGAGTTAATTGTCTTCATAGCAGCCCATACAATGCTGTGGTTTAGATTTGTGACTGAAGCAGTGTTGGTAACACATCGATATTTTAGATATTGTGGGCTGGGGGTGCACAAGTGGCTGGGAAGGGACATGGCCGGGAGAGCTGACCCCAACCAACCAAAGACATGTCCCATCCCATAGAGCATCGTACTCAGCAAGACAGCCTGAGGAGGCAGCCATTGATCAAAGGCTGGCTGGGCATCAGTCTGCTGGTGAGACTTGGTGAGGGATTGCCTTTGCATTCTTGCTTTGTTTTTTTGGTTTTTGGTTATTTTTTTTTTCTTTTTTCATAGAATCATAGAATTGCTCAGGTTGGAAGGGACCTCTCAGATCATCGAGTTCAACCATCAACTTAACACTGACAAAAACCATCACTAAACCATGTCTCCAAGCACTATGTCTACCTGTCTTTTAAATACCTCCAGGGACGGTCCCTCAACCACTTCCTTGGCCAGCCCATTCCAATGCTTAATAATCCTTTCAGTGTCAAAATTTTTCCCAATATCCATCCTAGACCTCCCCAGTTCTCCTGGGGAGCGGTGTGTTTTGCCCAGGCTCAGAGCCAGCTGTGAACTTCAGGATGCTTTTAGGAGACAGAGTCATCTTCCACTGCCTTGAGGCTGCCGTTGCCCTGAGAGCAAGGACGATGCATCACCAGCCCCTCTCTGTGAACACTGTAACAGAGACGACACCACTGCTTCTTGCCATTCAGGAATTCTCCTCTTCACACAGCATATTCTGTTAAGAAAAATGAGTAAAAAACGGTCTAATCTCTGTAACCGCATGAGTCCCTCTTGAGACATAACTCATTAGCAACAGAAAATCTGGCCATTTTATGAGCTCTTGAGGTTTTGAAGTTGGTTTGTATTTCACATTGGAACAACACCCATCTCTTTCTGGTTTCAAAAATGGCACGCTATCAAAATCATCTTTTTTAGATCAATAATACCAGGTTTTCATTTCAGATCTCTATTCCTATCTGCCATCAGAAGTGACCAGAGTGCCCTGGATCTCATAAACCTTCCTATTGCAAAAACTTCCTCAAAATCAATACTTCATTGCGAAAAATGTCTTTCCAGGCAGTCCTATATTCTCCTGGATATTTTTAAAGTAATAGAAAAAGGGTAAGAGTTTCTTTTATTTGAACTGGTAGGTGAATATTTCAGCACTTTAATAGAGGCTTTAATAGAGGCTTTAATAGAGTTATTCTGATACTTACCTGAGGTAGTAGTGAAACACTCTTTGGAGGGTTGAGTTTGTACTTCTGACTAATTTATTCCTGAAAATGGGATGTCACTGAAGGTTCCCTGAGCCAGTGAGGCAAAAGAGAAGAAGCAGGACGATAACTCCCAAAAATTAGACACAGGATGTGGAAATGTCACAGTGGTCTGGAAAGCCAGGGAGAAGAATGAGACCAAAACCATCTGCATTCAAAACAAGCAACAGCCCGCAATTCGGCCTGACGTCCGACTGACATGCGGAGAGAAGAGCTGAAGCACAGCTAAAGTAACTCTGACAACAACTTTCCAGTGCAATTGTAGCTGGAATGAGCAAGTGATTGCAAATGCCAGCAATTGATAGATTAATTCTTGAGGCAGCCAGAAACACCCAGAAAGACTGAAGAATTCAAAGGCAAACTTACTAATGAGACTATCGGAGGAAGCAGGATAGTGACGTTCAGCAATATGGTTATATTCGTGGTGTTTGTAGTGGCAGACTTTGACCAATCAGGCATATCTATATACAGTAACACAGAGGAACATTTATTGTAATTTTTATATCACCACCTACGGATGATGCTCTCTATATTTATAACAAGATTCTCCAGCCCTTGCTGTTCTCTTTTGCATCCTCCCACTACTTTTAATTCAAGTAAGAAGAGAGAGATGGGCTAAAAGACACATGAAAAGGATTACAAGTTTTTCAAGAATGCTAGAATTTAAAAGTGCCTCCTTTGCATTTTGTAAATGTGACTGGCAGGCTATTCACCAATTAAGCTACTGGATTTTTCATGCCAAGTTGCTGGTGTAGAAACTGCAGAGGTGGCGGTATTTGAAAGCCAGGCAGACACAGTGCTTAGAGATATGGTTCAGCGATGGTTTTTGTCAGTGTTAGGTTGATGGTTCGACTCGATGACCTGAAAGGGCCCTTCCAACCTGGGAAGTTCTATGATTCTATGGTTCTATAAATTCCTAACACGCAGTCTCTTTCCCCAACATCTCAGGGCACAGGATCTGATTGATATGGCCACCTCCAGAGCGAGAAGTGCTCGTTCATGTTTGGACAGATGTCATCAGTTGTTATGTCTGTTTGGCCAGGTGGTGCTCTGTGTCCTGCCATCCTAGTCCATGGAAACGTGCCCTCAGCCATCATATTTTCTCCCCCTTCCCCTGTCCAGTTGAGGAAGAGGAGTGATAGAGGATCTTCATGGGTATCTAGTGGCCAGCTCAGGTCAAACCAACACATAGATGTGGTTTTGTATTGCTGTAGATCTGGCTAGTCATCTGTTTGGAATTTTTTTTTATGTTAGATGAAGTCTAACGCAAGCAAGATGAGTACTTCTGCTCTTCTTGAATCCTCATGGAGGTGCAATTGGTTAAGAAAAATAACATTTGGAACATTTTAACATCAGGGGAAGAAAGGTGAGACACTTCAGCTAGATGCCTGAGTTCTGAAGAATTGCATGCCTTCAGAAACATGCCTCCCCCAGCATCTTTTGTGACTTAAGCTATGCAGTCTCTTACCTCTTCAGGATCCCCAGCTACCTGTGTTCAGTACGTGGAAAACTTAGGTGCTGAGCCCGTGGTGCAAATGCCACTCCTGAAGCTGCTGGCACCAGGCCACCAGCAGCTGTAGCACTGAGCATTGAAATGTGCAAATCTCCCTTTGAAATTCACCCCTGGTCTCTCGGGATGATAATTCACCTTCTCTGAAATTCGCCTCCTCTGAAAATTATCTTTCTTCCTGCCAATCCTGGGAGACTTGTTTTAGACTGGTGTATTTTCACAAAAAAGTTTTAGACACGAAGAAGCTACGTTTTATGAGGTAAAACGGTTTTGCTGAAAAAAAAATCAAAATCCACACAGAACAATGATGTACTTTTTCCTCCTACTTGCATCATTCACTAGAGAAAATAGAAACCAGTTGGAAAGAGTTGGATGCCTTTTTGTAAGAAAACCACTTGGGAGCTTCCTGCAAGCAGGAAGAGAAAGCAGGAGATTGAAGAAAGTGGGCTGCCTTTCTCACCTCCTCTGTAATATGCAAGACTGGGTTCTTGTTGCTGCCTACCAACGCAATTTTGGCGCTGATGTCGTTTACAGGTTTCCATTTCGTTAGTTCTATTTGTCTTACAAGCCCTGTGCTCTTGTCTGCTTATGGGAGGTGAGTCCGGAGGAGTCTCAAGCAGAGTGAAAGCAGCGTTAATGCAAATATGATAAAAATTGTCATCAAAACCAAAAGCACTGTTCTGTTTGCATGTCATGAGCCACATTACTTTTCCACTCTCTCAAAGACCCATTTGTATTCTTTTCTTCTTCCTGAGCAACGGAATCGATGCCGCTGTACATCTGTAACTTCTCATGGGTTTTTTGAGCAGGTCTTCCTTTGTGCTTGGGGCATCAGCTCAAGCTGTTTAAATTTAGAAAGAGAACATTCTACTAACAATAACTTTAGTTGAATTAAATGGTGGTTATTAGCAGCCACAGATTCATCAGGGAAGTTATTCTCTGTCACCAAGATGAGTAGCACTGGAGAATTATCCCAAAATTTCAAGACGCATGTTGAGTCTTGTTCATTTCAATCTATTAACTCAGGTCCCTGTTAACACCAGTTCCAGTTGATAAATTACTGCAGCTTTGGGACTACAGCAAAGGCTGTACCTATCTTTTATTTTTAAATTATTGGAATTAATTAGTCTTCTACAGGTTATACAACTGCACTCCGAGGAATTCTCCAGTTGGGCAGTCGTATGGCACAGCTGACTTCCAGAGCTACTAAAATAATTCAGATTAGTTATACCAGTATTTAGCCAGTCCTCATAGTCAGCTGAGCTGTGAAAAACTCAAAACACTGACATGTCGCATACACAAAAAAAAGAGGGGGAATAAAGAAAGCAGCCGAAAATATTAGATGTCTATTGTTCATATGCTAATGCACGATAGATATGAAGATTATTATGAATAGTACTATTCATTCTTATTATCCCCACTAAGTATAGCATCATTATTTCCTGAACTTTCTTTAGAATAAATGTGAGGAAAAAGTTTAATGAATTCCCCTTAGAAATCAGTTTTGATGGCAGCAACTGTTCAAAAAATGTAGCAGAGTGTTTTTTTCTTAAACATAAAGACAAGGAGCCGAATGATTCATAGGAAAAAAAGTCATGAATTTCCCTGTATTTCATAGAGACACTCCATATATATTCTGGAGCTGTCATAGAGCACAGTCAGCTCTTAAAATACAAATAGTTTAGAACATTTACTCCTGCAGTTTGTGAAACAAATGCACACTGCCCTCTCTCTGGATCTTCTTTAATAGTTTGAAGAATTCTGTTAGGGGAGCTTCAATCATAAATGTAGGTGCCTGAGTACTTTATGGACAAATTAGTTAATTGAAATGGAAACTAATTCACCAAAAGCATTTTTAACATATTTTCTGACATACGCAAAATAAAAATCTACATTTTGATTTTGAAGTCAGAACATGCTTAAAATGCCTAAATAAATGACATTTTCAAGACATGTGATTGGATTTTGAAGTTGAAAACAAACAGCATCAGTACCAAGCTGCAATATTTGATAACCCTACTCTGGTATTTCTATACCTATTCCAGTCTTACTTTTTTTTTTTTTTTCCTGCCCTATCTTATTTATGCTTTTTTAATTACCAAAAAAAGAGGCAAGACAAGAAAGAGAACATGGAGATACCTGCCCAGTTTTTTTTATTTGATGGCTAACCAGACTCCTCCCAGTAAGAGGAAATGTTCTTCTCTGTCTTAAGTTTCCTGTTCTATCTCTACATAAATCTTCTGGATAATCACATATGGCACTACCCTGCAAGATGGCAGGTGCTCTGTGTGAGATGCTCTGTGTTTTGTGAACGTTGAGTGGGAGTTGAGAAGTGGTTTGGATGGTGTTACACTAGTATGAGAAACTGAGCAAGAATTGTTTATTTTCATGTTTACGGTTCTGACTTAGTTGAGAAGGGAAAAGAAAAAAAAAAAGTAAAATAAGCAGGGAGGGCTAATTAAACTCAAATTCCTGCAATTATTTGACCCTTTTAGGAGGAGACAGTCAATGTATCCCTCATAACAATCCAGAGTGCTTAAAAACAGAGGCAAGGGGTATGCTTAGCCTTTTTTTTTTCAGAAATGCCCTTCCAGAAGGCTCTTACAGAAGATCCAAGAGATTTAATAAGAAAAGTTCAGAACAGTTTGTCCAGCTAAAAAGATGAAGTACTTTGTTGAGAATTAGCTCCAGCAAGAGACAGAAGAGGAAAAAAAAAAACAACCCACTGCCTCGGAAACATTTCCTCTTCTGTACTTTCCTAGTCTTTGATATCAAAGCAAAAATTACACTTTGAGTAAGATGAAAACATGTTCTTGATGTGCTGGTATCCCTGGCAAGAAGGGGCTCCAGCTCAGAGGCAGCAATCCAGGAGCCCGACTGAGGGAAACTTCACAATGCTGAAGCAGGGAGCAGGTGCCAGCAGGTTGGAGAAGCTTCATGGGGGAATAATGTTCTCTTGTTCAGTCACCAAAAGGGAAATTACCGCTAACAAGCTAACAGTTGTTGTTCTATTTAAATTATCCTGGTAAAAATCATCTTTTCTGACACCTATTCCCTGTACTGCGTCTAAACAACACATGAGCAGGCACCGCGCCATCCAATAAGTTAAGCGAGACAGCTGTAAGTGCAGGCAGCTTGCAGATGATTCATTTCCATGATACGTGGTAATAAGCAGCGCTCTTTCTAGAAGTGAGATGATTTCTGTTGTCCTCGTTCAGCGGACATTAGTATAAGTCTGAAAATAAAAATCCTTACCAAAAGCTTGTTCCGTAAGCGGTGGTGCTGTGAAAGACTTACATGGGATTTTATTGGGATTTTAACACAGAGTGTCCTCTACCTTAGGCTCCGGTCATCATTGGGGGATGTCAGGTATGCTCTGACTCACTGGGAAAGTCAAAGTGACACCGGCAACTTACACATACTTTGGACGATGAGAGTATATGACAGTTTGAATCTGACAGCTGGTCCTAAGAGAGAGTTGTAGCCCACCCTTCATATATTAGATGATTTCTCCTAAAGAAAAGGAGCCTGAGGGGAGACCTTCTTGCGCTCTACAACTCCCTGAAAGGAGGATGTAGCCAAGGGGTTGGTTGGTCTCTTCTCCCAAGGAACAGGGGATGGGACAAGAGGAAACGGCCTCAAGTTGTATCAGGGGAAGTTCAGATTGGATACTAGGGAAACTTTTGACACTGAAAGCATTATTAAGCATTGGGCAGGCTGCCCATGGGAGTGGTGGAGTCACCATCCCTGGAGGTATTTAAAAGACAGATAGACATAGTGCTTAGAGACATGGTTTAGTGATGGTTTTGTCAGTGCTAGGTTTATGGTTGGACTCGATGAAAGGTCCCTTCCAACCTGGGCAAGTCTATGATTCTCTGATTCTAGTAGAGCAAGCAGCACTGCTGGCCGTGATCTCCTTCCCGCTCTTGCTTGAGACGGTGACCATCTTTCATACAGGCCCGGGAAAAAAAGACATGGGCTGAAACAGGCGTGTCTTGTTGTGCACTCATGCAAGTCTAATTATAAGCTGTCTAATAAAGTCTGCATCTGGTTTTGGTTATCCTCAAGCCTCTGACTCAAAAATCCCTGAAGAACATTTTCCTGGCTTTATCCATTCTCAAATCTCTCTTTACTGGCTTCATGTTGCTTTTACCAGGACAATGATGAGAAGACAGATGCCCACTAAAAATGAAAAACATTTCATTTGCCTGAAACTCTTGTTTTCTAAAAGTAAACCTCCCAGAAGGCTGTCTTCATCCTTTAAAATATGTGTGATTTACTAACCTTTTTGCTTAAGACAAGGACAACTCCTACTAATTTTTTAATCAATTTGTGACTATGTATTTACCTAATTATTGCAATTATCAGCCGTAATACAACAGACTTCTTTTAGAAGCTCACCTCTAAAAAGAAATGAACAAAAACACAACACAGCATAAACCAAAATCCCCACCAAAAGAAAACAACAAGAATCTGCAGTAACTAGCAAGAACATAGGTAAAGAAATAATACTTAGAACATGAAAAATTCACAATAAATAATTCTTTTAGTAGTGAATAAATGAATATAAGGACTCTCTGAGCCTAAAATACAGAATAATCGAGTCATTGTTCAATAGAGACCCCGCTAAAATATTCCTAAATTATGTGAAATTCTAAAGCATTTTGTCACATCCTTTTTCATCTTGATTTTGCACAAATCCAGATTTAATAGAAAACCTGTTCTTTAACCTAAACCAGTAGTTTACAAAGGAGTTCTGAATCAATCAAAATTAAATTCTAATATTCTTTTAATTCATGTGTGATGAAGAGTTTGCCTTTTCAGCTTTGATGATAGGGTTGCATGAGCTCCATATAAATGGTTTGCACTGAAATCTGGAATATAGGAGCAAGACTGGGGTGTAATTTTTGCACTGCATGGAGCCATTCAAAGTTTTAAAGCCTGTGCAAGGTACAGCGAGAATGAAAAATGCCAGCTCTCTGCTGGTATCTGGAAATTCACATGTACTCAGAGGGGAATTCCCTCTGTTTTCCCTCTTTTGTGACTTTTTAGTAATTTAGATCCAAGGATAAAAATCTCCATACCTGTCAGAAAACAAAAATGTGAATAACAGAAGCTGGCAGGCTGTTAGGTTTTGGGGTATTGTGGTAACTTAGGCAGGCATTCTGACGGCGCAGATCCTGCAGAGGCTTGTGTTTGAGTAATGCAGATTTCTCAAGGGCTGCTGAAGAAGTCAGATGCCATAAAATAAAACTCGTCAGCAGAATGAGAAGGACCATCCTGTTACTGATGCTGAGGTGGTCTGGGAAGTGGGAGCTCTCTGATCTCTGAGACCCCCACAAAAGGGTGGATTACTGTCTCCCACAACTGTCCCAAAGATCTATATATTTAAAGACATTTTTTTAGCTCACAGCTTGAGACTGGAAAAGGCTTCCTGGCCACTGAGAGTTACTCGGTTTTCTGTGGGGACTCTTAAGCCAAAGAACCCTAAAGACTGGTAGACAGCAAAATGACAATGAGCAAGCAGTGTGCTCTTGTGGCCAGGAAGGCCAACGGAATCCTGGGCTGCAT
>JAOXNO010000024.1:87182154-87209016 GCA_028565335.1 Limnodromus scolopaceus
ACCATCCCTGGCTGTGTTTAAGGGCCGTTTAGATGCAGTGCTAAGGGACATGGTGTAGGGGATGACTTTGTAGAGTAAGGTAGATGGTTGGACTCGATGATCCCAAGGGTCTCTTCCAACCTAGACAATTCTATGATTCTATGATTCTATTGCTCCTCTCAATCCCCAGTGGCTATGAAGTATGGGGGGCAACAAGCGCTAAAATGCTGTTAGCAGGAGCACCCGTACAACCATTGCACTGGTTTGGCAGCTCTGTCTGTGGGGTGAAACTTGGGTGGTCAGCCCTTCACGAACTCAGCAACTTTCACTACCTCATATTGGACTGCCAAGACTGTGGATGCAGAAATCAAGTTAGTCATTCTGGTGAAACTAATTAAAGAGTTGCAAGCCTCTTGGCGATTGCATTCATTTTTGATTTGGCAACAGCTGGAAGAAAGTTTATGTATCACAAATGTTTGCTACACACAAATTCACTAATCATTATTAAGCTGGGAAGATTGCCAATAACAGAAAAAGCAGTAATTTCTACAGCTGAAAATGGATTTACGTAGTTCATGTCCCAATTTTTTTGTTGCAGTGTTGAATGTCATACTGGTTTTGTCATTTTTGTAAACGGCCTGATCAAAAAAATATAACCAAGAGTATCTTCAAGGGTCAACTCCCTGGAAATTTCATTAATCTTAAATGCAGCCAACTGGTGAGGCAGCAGTGACTCTTATTCTAGGAAAACTAGATCAGGCAGTTTTCTTGGTACCTTGTCTACACATTATTGGTTCTTTGGTACCTTGTCCATTTTCCTTAAAAAGGAAAGAGGACAGGGATCAAACTATGTCGTTACTGGTTGCAATGTTCGATGTCACGACTCTAAAATGAAGACGTTTATTTTTAGAAAAAACAAAATAAAATAATCTGTAAAACTGATATGGAGAATTTCTAGCCCCGGTATCGCTTGCTTGTAAACATTGAAGTGCCAGATGCTTGACTTGATGGCAAAAAGTTGAATTTCCTCAATTCAGGCACTGCAATTGAATCCTATCTGGGAAATAAAATCTCCCACTCCTGTAACAGCTGCATGGAGTCGTCTGAACCTCCATGTTCTGTTCTGAGAAGGAAACTGTTTAACACAAAACCATATTTTAAATCAAATAACACTGAAGTAATTTTTGTCCAGTCTGAATATATAACTCCTTGTTTTTTGTATCAAAATCTGAACAGTCCTTAAATGTGACAAATTACAGACCCAAAGAGCTTCGTCTTTGCAAAAAGAAGTGGTAGAAGCAAAGTAAGGATTGAGTCCCTTATCTGCTCCTCTTTGTGGCTAGTTTTCCTGCTGTAACATCCCATGAGAAGTACATTTTTCAGGGAAATGGGAGAGCAGATGGTTCAGCCAGGCCAGTAATTTACATGAAGGGGAGTTTTCCAACTGTGGAAAAAACATCACAGACTGGGGGCTTCAGATGGTTGTGAAAAATTCAGATTGTCAGTAAGATATGCATTAGAACTTAATAAGACCCTGCTGTCAGTAGCAAAACAAGGGGATCATTGCAAGGATTCAGGATGTAAAAGTGTTATGGCCGGATCAAGAAAATATCGATAGCTGCATTTGTAATAGCTGGGAAGGAGAACTATATGTGCATTAGCACAGAGAAGGCGCAATCTTATCAAATGCAATCGCTGTAAAATATTTACTTGTTTTTTGTCCTCTTCTCACCCCAAACAATTTCATCATCTTTTCTTCAGCTATCAGAAACACTAGCCAAGACTGAAAGCAAAAACTAATTTCTGTAGGATCAACAGGGCCCAAAGAGAGTAAAGAACGACTTGTACTTGCATCATACAGGAAAATTAAAGAAAGGAAGAACAGTTTTCTTCATAACTCTCAAGAACAACTGTGGAACGAATGGTGAATTGTATCCTTGATATAAAAGCCTGGGGAGTTCCAAACTTCTAACAAAGTAAAGTTTTTCTATTAGTTCTGCAGGTTTTAGTGTCATTTCCATAGGCTTATTTTTTCTGAAGAATGATATTAATTCCTGCTTTATTAGGTGTGAGCTCTTTTTGTTTTGTTACACATGGATATGAAAAATAATACTATGTTTACACGTAATAGAATTTTAATAGGGCTAAAGCCCACAAATATCACAGTTAGTGAATGGTAACATCAGCATTATTTAGAAGACATCCAGCATGAGTTTATTTACTCGTAAGTATATTATGAAATCCTGAATATTGGCTGGTACTGACAGTAATTAATTAATGTTTTCAATAAAGAGATCAGTGCAAAAGAATGTATTTCCATGACCATTTCATATACACATACTTATTCACAGCAGACATAAATCAATATAAATAAGATTTCTGTATTAACAGGCCAGAATTTTGTCTTTTGGAGTTAAGATCCTCCCTTATGGATATCTAACCTAACAGCAACCCAATAAAACATCAAAGCCCTGCTTTGAGCAGGAGGCTGGAGAGATGACCTCCTGATATCCTAAATTATTCTGTGTTTCTGTGATTTTAACTGTCCTACATACGTACATATTTTCAGAAAATCACAGTCTCAACATCATGAACATTGATATAAGACACCCCAAAAAGATATTGTTTTTTAGAGATGTGATATTGCTTTGCTGATGCATTCAACCAAAATATAAAGAGAACCCAGGGGCCTTCAAGTAGGTCAGAATACTTGATTCTCTTCCCGCTGCCCTCCTTCTGTGTCATTCTGAAGTACAGGGACTTTGATCCTATCTTATGTCTTTGATTTTTCTGAATAATAAACATAACTTAGAAAAACACCCTCCATAGGAAAGCTTGATGCTGTTATACATAGTATTTCATCCCTCCCCAAATGATCAATGCTAGTTCATTTGAAATAATTAATTCCAAATAATTAAGATAACTGTGACTGCTACAAAGACATGACTATTTGAAATGCTCTCGCTTCACACTGGAACATGTTGCCACCACTGACTTAAAAGGTTGAAAATGCTGTTTGTGAATAATCAAGGCCATCTCCAGCAACTGAGAGAAAACACTGTCAGTCAGAAGATGCTCACTCATGAACCCCGATCCCATCTCCTTGCCTCTCTCCACCCAGCTCAGCAATGGCACGTCCCATCCCCACTTCTACATCAACTAGTCTCATGGGTTTGCCTCTTACCCACCCAGAAAAATAAACTGGTGTGAGCAATTTTATGGTGGAAGGTGTCCATGGCAGCTCTCTGGGATCCAGGTACCCAAGGTAAGGAGGAGGGCAAGCCACCCTCCATGTGGGATAAAGAGAAAAGGAACCTTTACCATCTTCTGCAGCTCTAACGACGGTTTAATTGTTTTTAATATATGATATGCCTCCAGCAGCAGAGGTCAAAACATGAAATGTAATGAAAAGAAGAACCTGCTGTCTCATTTATGTGACCTGAGAAAGGCAGTGAAAACAAAATTACATTTGACTGAGCAGAGGATAATAAGATCTGTGAGCTACAAGTGGAGTGGGAATTCTCTATGCCCCATCCTGATAAGGGCAATTAGAGAGGCATTATCACAATAAAAGCAAGTGTTCTCCAATAATCAGGTGCACTTCTGGTGAATGTGCTGGTGCTGACAGATCACAGGCCAAAGAAGGAAGCGGCAGTTAAGCTGGTGTCTGAGCATCATCTGAATAAACATTTTCTTTAGGGAAAGAGAAACTGAACAAGAAAATACACCAGTTAAATGAGGTCATTTAGAAAAAGAATTAGCCACCAAGGACAAGAAAAACCCAGGCCAAATGTGGAAATAATGAACAATATGATGAAAAATAAACATAAAGAAAAATAAACATAAAAAAAAATAAACGTAAAACAAAAGTCTTTGATTAAATATAGAATCATAGAATTATAGAATCATTTAGGTTGGAAAAGACCTTTAAGATCACCAAGTTCAACCATTAACCTGGCATTGCGAAGTCCACCACTAGATCATGTCCCTAAGTGCCACATCCACATGTCTTTTAAACACCTCCAGGGACGGTGACTCCACCTCTTCCCTGGGCAGCCTGTTCCAGCACTTGACAACCTTTTTGATGAAGAAAACACCTTTTTTTCCTTTTTTTTTTTTTTGGTGAAGAAACACCATCTTTTATGGGACCATGAGATCGCCTATGCTTCTGGGGTTCTGTAGTGCATGGAGTGCACAACACTCTGCATTCATTTTCAGTTTGAGAGAGTTAGTTAAAACTGTTGTTTTTACTGTATCTTGAAAAGAGAACTCATCTTTGAAAACTTATATATGGAAAAATAAAATGATTAAACTGTTGATAATGCCTTTCCCGGATGGTTTAGGGAAGCCGTGAGAGGACTGCAGCTAGCAGAGCATTTTCAGTATCAGGACACCAAAACTGGAAATATTTTTGCCATCCATGACAGCTGTACGAAAATTAGCAGACAATTTCTGCCAAAATTGGCATGCTAATAAGAGCAATATTAAATAATCTCTTTCATCAAGTACCTATTTATCTTCATAGCTTAGGTCAAATTATGGCTCCTGGGACTCTGTTCTGTAGCACGCGTATTTCTCAGGGTACAGGACACTCATCTTCTCCAGGAGGAAAAATAAAGCCTAAAGGATCCAGACACTCTTTTACAAGCTCTGTGGTGGCTTGCCTTCTCTTGCAAGATTTTAGCTTTACAAATGATTCAGATGGGCTACCAGGAAACAGAAGCTAAAGTCTAACTTGTAAAATCCTTGTTCCTCCTGAATAGTTCCTTTCACCTCCAAAAGCCCCATTGATTTCAGTTCCTGGTTTCCTAAGGAACTCCAGTGGGAGGTTCCGGTATCAGTGGATTATCATGAGCAAGCCCTAATAATTTGTTTTCTTCAGTCCTTTGTGTTTAATCGAAGAGAATGACAGGAAGACATTTGGGTAGGGAATACATTGTCATTGCTGGGTTAAATATTTGTGTTTCTGAGATGTAACACTTCTGCACCCAAGTACTCTTTCATTATGCAGTTAACATTCCTACCGGCTTTGCTAATCACAAAATGAATGGGGAAATGTAGGTCAGCACCATGTTAACCTCAGAAGGTCTTCTGTCTGAGTGATGTCTAAAAGAACAAACCTATCACATTGAGGCAAATGGTCAATTCTGATCTTATTGCTGTGGAAGCAGATTACTGCGCGGCAGTAAATTGAGATGTGATTGATGTATATGAGTCAGATTTGAGGAAAGAATTTAATGATATTTGTCTAAAATTCAGATTTTATTGACACCAACAGTAATCAAACCATTAAACTGAAAGTGTACTAAAGCCAAGCTTTTATGTCAGGAAATAAATAATGGCAAAACTAAATAAACCCTCTTGAAGAGATTTTTTTTCTTTTTGATAAGACAAAGTGGCAAGTACATAATATGCACCAAACTCTTTCTTCCTTTCTCTGCAGACTGTAACAAAGCCAAAATCACAGCACAACAACACATGAACAAAACTTCTGGGAGCATCTGGAAGAAGCTTCATAAGTCTATTAAAGCCTCTTAGCCTCGAATAGTTAACTCTATCCTAAACTTAATAGGTAATATCAAAAGACAAAGAGGGAAACTAGAACAAGGCTATTACTGTAGCACAAGGAAACAAGAAGGGATGCCTAGTGGTTTGTTTTGCAAAGAGGTGTTCTGAATGGAGGAAGAAAAAATTGTATTTTATTCAAGGTGAAAAAGGCACAGCAACAAGGAGTTGTGAACTGTAACTGGAACAGTAGGAGAAGAGGATGAGCTGCTGTGAAATAAGCCAGAAGCTCAAATTATGTGGAGGTCAAAGTCTCTCTTTTGTCAGTGTGACCTAGCTTCATGATTATTTTCATGACCAGTAGTGATATACATTAAAACCGCCCAAAATAATAATTAAAAACCCCATCACTAGCTATTTTAATTATCATTCTGGTGATAATTTAGGGTTGCTATATCTTCCAACCTCCCTTCCTCATTCAAACAATGTTCTTACTCTCTTACAGCAATTAATTTTAATCAGAAAATAATGAAACATACTATAAATTTTCTTTACCTCACAAAGCTTTTACATAGTTTACTTGGAATTACAACTCCAATTCCAATCCCAGACCAAGTCACAGCCATAGGGAACCAGTTCAACAGGTCATGTGAAATAAGCGGTGGTCTCTTCTTCCAGTAAATCTCAACATAAAAAACTTGCTTCGAGAGGTTCCATGGAAGACTTGTCAGAGTTCATGAAGGAGCTTCCTCTCACGTCCAGGATGTCTCAAGTCCAGGAATGTCTAGACAAACAGATGCCCAGCTGCTTTCAATGCAAAGATGTAGAGGTATTTTTCAGAGGAGATCTCATAGAACCATAGAATTGTTGAGGTTGGAAGGGACCTGTCAAATCATCAAGCATATGGATAACTTTCAACTAGTTTAACGTTGTAACTAGAAGATAGTTGACCCTCCAACATGCTCTGCTCTTATGCTTACTTTGAGATAGCTAACCTCGACACAGAAATCCTTATACTGAAAATTGTAACTTGGCCCAAGTAAGAATCCAGTAAGTCACAATAAAGAGTATTTACATCATTAACTTTTAAATCATGAAATCACAGACTAATTAGGTTGGATACCTAATTGGCTGAGGGTCATCTGGTTTGCCACCCAACTCAGAGCAGAGCTATCGTCAAAGTTAGATCCAGCTTTGAAATCACACCAGGTTGTTCAGGGCAGAAATCCAGTCTACACAAATACTTTTCGAGGCAGCAATTAATGACAAGAACATATTGTGCATCTTTGGTAATTTCTCTCTCATAAATGCTTTTAGCTACTAAGAGAGCACACTGTCAACTCAAAAATAGACAAAAACTGAAATGAGTACTAATCACTCTGAATTTCTTAAGTGTAGGGTGCACTTTTGCTGGCTGCAATGTGGCAATTCAGGATATTACCTTGCTTTAAACAGGCTCCATCAAGACTCATTTAATGACATGTCCAGAAAGTTCATTCCCCATCTACCAGAGAGAGGAACTCTCTCTTTAATATTCTTTTTATATCTTAATTTGTTTTAGATGTGTTTCATATGTGCAAGTAGGGATGTGATTTCTCCCTGTTCCACCCAGGCAGAGAGCACCCATGGGCGCAGACATGGGTTTTTGCAGTATGTGTTGACTTAGTGCAAATATCGGCGGTGCCTTTAGATGAAAAGACAAAAGGGTCTTAGGGACCAGCAGAGACTAAAGTAGATGTGAATATCTACATTTCAAGTAGACATGAATATATCCACAGTCGTCTCCCTCCAAATCTACATTCGTTGCCTGGATCCCACTTCGCTTCTGAGAGATATCCTTTTAAACATAATATCAGTAAAATAAAAAGGATAGATAGCCTCTAAACATGAAATGTTTTGTGGTGAGAAATAACATCTGCAAATTACTGTAAACCTCTTGTAGTACAATAGAAAAGCTTGATTTTGAGATCCTTTTGAGCTCCCCTTACTGTTTTTTTTTTTTTGTCAGCTGTGTAATTACCAGTTTCTTAATGTATGCAATTGACATTTGTTCCTTTCAGTGAATTATGCCTCAAATCGTTGTTCTGATCATGTCGCTGCTGCCTCTGTTTTGTTCATATTGACCACACTTGACAGGAAAACCAGCATTATTTCAGAAAGAGGTCAAATCTGTTCCTGATTTATGTGGATGACTGAAGGCACTCTGGCTCTCAGGGCAAGACCAAAGCTTGGGTGATATTGTTCATTTTTAGTGACAGGTTGTCCAAAGCACAATTTTAATGAGGGGCAGTGAGCAAACTGATGGTTAGTGGTTTACATACAACAGACACGTTATATTATCACAAATGAGGCACCCTTCATTACCCACTGCAAATCAACTGCTTTGCCTTCTAAATCAAAGATCAGCATCCTCAGCTACTATTAACACACATAATTTCACTGAATGTTAGGCCACAACAAATTAAAGCAAATCCAGTTCAGACCTGACCTGCTGAAAAAATTTACATGAAAATGACAAAATATTAAATATTTGAATTTTCAAAAGCATCAAGTTACAAACTTCAAATGAAATTTAAGATTCAGCATGTTAAAAATGCTGAACTTAGAAGAAAATGGGCTTCTTCTTTACACTGGGTTAACAACTCTTTTACATTTTAATTAAACATCAGGAAAACCCCAAGAAGGAAGTGCAATTCCCAAATTCTATAGTCATTGCTATGAGGGAAGTCAAAGTGTTAACAGCGTGTGCAAGGATGCAGTTTTTGACAATATAGAGCAAGATGAATATAAGAGAGATTCATTTGGGATTTCATTTTCATTGCTTAGTAAGAAAATTCCTTCTCCTTTGGTCAGATGGTCTTTGCACACCTTTTTAGTTGAATTGACTATTCCCTGCTCGTTGCAGAGGGGTTGGACCAGATGACCTTTAAAGGGCCCTTCCAACTCAAACTATTCTATGATTCTGTGATTTTGGATTTTGAAAAGAAATATTTTTATTTTTTTCTTCCTTCTCCAGGCACATGTTAACTATACTTTCCAGATGAGTGAAAAATAACAAAGTATTCTGCACCCAAAACTACAGTGTTCTTGAATATTAAAGTATTTGGACAACTTTGGAAAAGATCTATGCCAGTAACTTGTTGATCTTGATTATTAAGAAACTAACTTAATGCAGGGGTTTGGAAGCTGCGAAGAAGAGGTGTTTGCCAGTGTCAGTTTATCCAAGTGAAACAGATATAATAGGTTCAAGAAAATGTTTTCCAAAATAATTGGAATAATTGTCTCTACAGAAGAATTACCCCGGACTACAGCAAGATCTGATAGTGGGGTTCAACAGGAATTTTCAAGGGAATTTTTATTTCTTCTTCCTCCAATTATTCCAGTTCAAGGGGTTTCTGTCTTAACTGTGGAAATGCTTCCAGTTTTGTACTGCCATTTAAAGACAGCAAAAGAGAATACTTAACCCACCATTAAATTCTTCATGACCAACACACAGTCCATAGCTCAGTTTCCATTATTGCTTTCCAGTCCTGCTTCTGTAAGCCCACCCTCATTCAAATTTCACCTTGCACACCCCTCCTGTCAGTTCTTCCTTCCGGTTGCCATAGTCTTGCCATTTCTTTACAAATACTTTATAATTTGGTGTGTTTAACTGACCACTGCCTGTCCCCTCTTTGATTAGGCACTAATTGCATTGCAGCCCAGTTATCGCTGTTATCAGTATTAACACTGTCTTCCTCATTGGTCTCTCATTTTCCGCTTAATGATATTAATTCATCCACTCTCACATTTAAATGACTCTTTGTTCTGGTGGAGGTTTTATGTTCCTTTCAAACTAAGTTCTGTGACCAGCCATCCTGTAGCTGATGACTCTGCCACGCTCCTTTCTCCCTCACTGCTCTTTTGGCTGCAATCAGAGGCAACTGAAGCAAAGAAGTTTAATGCAAATTTTAATGATCTAAGAAGCTTGGATGATGTGCTTTTGAAATCCAGGTACGAAGCTAAACACACTGAAAAAAGGTGACAAGGTGGCTTCGACGAGTGAAGGGTCAATTTTAACAATTACTTAAAATTGTGAAATCGTTTGGCTGTTTTCCGGTTAGAAAGAAACTGGTCCAGAAATAGAACACTAAAGTTTTGTCAATTTGTTCTTTATTGCAGAGCATGGAAAGTCTGAGTAATGAAGATTAACATGGGACACATTATTCCCATAGTGGGAATGTAGGGGTTAGCTGTGGCAATGACAGTCTGTAATTAGGAAGTACTTGGACAATAACCAATACATTTAAGAAAAATATTTCTATTGATTTTAAAAAGTATTTAGGTTGCTCTGTAGTAGCCAGACTCCAGAGTCTGATGCTGCTCTTAATGCTGCTATAAATACTGCTTAAAGGGAATAGAAACCAGTTTAAAATACATCTCAGCTGACCTTCTGTACAGCTTAGTGTTCTGTGCTCTCAAACATACACATCTGAACAGTGGTGCGCACAGTATTAGGGATAGAGGGTTGCCTATTACAGTTTCCTTAAAAATTACAGTCATCCTCTACAGGTTTTGACAACTGAGAAACGTATTACTTCTACAACAGGGGTTCCAATCTGAATTTTCATTTCAAAGTCTCTTGAAAAATAGTTTTAAAGGCTTCACTCTTTCTCTGAGGCACCAGACTGAAGAAAGACATGGATGAGAGTCCAAGAGAAGCAAAGAGAGAGAGAGAAAAAAAAATACTTAAGAAATTATATCTTTTCAGGTTCCCCAAGAACACTACTGTGAAGTATGAGATTTGCTCTTGAAACCTATGCAATAATTCTGCCAGCAGTCCAGTTCTCAGTTCCCATACTTATCTGCTTTTTTCTTACTCATACCAGATGATGCTGTGAAGTGTCCTCTTCCCACAGAAGGGGAGTTCCTCAGTAAAGAAACTTTTTTTGTATTTAAAGTCTTCAGTCATTTTTTCAGTGTGAATTGAGTGCAATAGAGAGAGCCTTGGAAAAAAAAACACCTTTGTTTTGAATTCGAAGTAAAATACGGCCATTACAAGTTTCTATCATGAACTCAGCAGGCACCTATTTATACCCTGACGTAGCTTTTGGGCTAACCCTTTGCTGAAAATCCTTAATAAGAAGCTGTGAGAATTCCAACCGGTAAGTGGTACACTAAATTATTTTAAACATATTTTAACCCACTGAGTTATAATTTTCATTAATTAGTTCTGAAAGTTTATTTTCCTTTCATGTGTTTTAGTTGTGAAGGTAAATTATGGCCTGTGAAATAAGCCGACAGAAGAGGTATTTCAAACAAAAGGTAAAAAAATAAGAGAGCAAGAAACCTGATTTTTTGATTTGTGAATTGGTGTCATTGCCCTAAAGATGAAGTTTCTGAAGGCGGCAGTACAAGGCAAATGGCATTTTTCTGCCACAAAACCAGCATTAAAGCTGAGAAAATTATTTTTTTAAAAAATGCATTCCAACTGTGTTGCATACCAAGTGGACATCAAGAATTTCTCTTACGGCTATAACCTACACATATAAATTTTCTGATATTCCTTTTAGAACAAAAAGCTGCAGAATATAATGAAACCACTCTTTATTGTGACCATGACAAGTATAGTGCGGGGTTTGTTGTCGTATTCGGAGCTAGAATCCAGACTTTTAACAGGAATATCTTCTTGTGACAATCTGAGTCAGAAAGCAAAAGATAAGTGACTCCTATGACCCTTTAATCCCTCTCCTTTCCTGTAGGCCACAGCAGCTATTCCTCCGGTGGGTGAGGGCAGGGGACAGAGAAACAAACTGACCAGAGACCTCTCCTGCCTCCATCTTCTCTAAGAAACTAAAGGAGCACTAAAGCTTTGTGATTTCTACTGAGCAATCACATACAGATGGAATCATTCGCTGTGTTCCCAAGTTCTCTGGGAAGTGCGGGGAGAAGATGAAAGCGACAGACAAATAGTATGATTTCTAAAAAGTCTCATTTCCTTACAAAACAAGGTTAAAAAAAAAACAATACTTATGTTCTCAGCGATGATGCTTCTAACTAGATGCTGAACAGTACACCTAAGTCACGTGTTTTAAGCAGACTTTGTAGAACGTGGCATCAATACCTGAAAGGAGGTTGCAGGGAGGCGGGGGTCAGTCTCTTCTCCCAAGGAACAGGCCATGGGACAAGAGGAAATGGCCTCAAGTTACACCAGGGGAGTTTCAGACTGGATATTAGGAAAAATTTTTACACTGAAAAGGTTATTAAGCATTGGAACGGGCTGCCCAGGAAACAGGTTGAGGCACCATCCCTGGAGGCATTTAAAAGACAGGTAGACATAGAGTTTAGAGACATGGGTTAGTGATGGTTTTGTCAGTGTTGGGTTGATGGTTGGACTCGATGATCTGAAAGGTCCCTTCCAACCTAGAAAATTCTATGATTCTATTTTCTCAAATATCACATCTTTTGAGGCTTACTGTATTATTCTGGCATAGACTGACTTAAAACTGCACATTTTTTGCAGAACTGAAAGAAACATTGGGGACGAATGGGCTCTTTCATCCAGTGGAGAAAGGTGTAACAAGAATCAATGGCTGGAGCTTGCAGCTAGACATATTCAAACTTGTAATGAGGCAAGCTTTTAATTGAAGTGGTGCTTAACTATCAGAGCCATCAGGTAAAGTGATGGTATTTCTTGATGATCTCAAAGGTCCTTTCCAACCATGAAGATTCTGTGAGATTGCGTGAGATTCTGTGAAAAATCCTCAAATCAAGACCGATGGCTGTTCGGGTACGTATGCTTGAGCCCATTACAAGTTATTTGGCTTCCTACAGCCCTTAACTGGGTGAAATTGTATGGCTGGTGTTATATTTAGCTCAGGCTAAGTGATCTAATGATCCCTGCTGGCCTTCAGATGTATGAACCGATGAAGTGAAGCTGACATAAAAAGTTGGAATTTGCAAACAGCCAGAGTCAAGGGAATACAGGATGCTTCAGTTTGGTGGTTGAACAGCAGAGAGGAGTGGCTTGAGCTGAACGGAAACAAGTTTCATGCAGGATTTGAGCAGTGTTAAAAGGGAAAGAAAAAGAAAAAATAGGTTAATCAAAAAGACTTTGCTGTAAGATTATTTTCTTTTCATTGTGGACAATTATGAGAAGATTAACATTTTCCTTCAAAATACTGAAATTAAATATTTTGTATTACAAACGTTTCCCATGACAAAAATTGTCATGAATTTGTTGCAAAATTGAAATTAATCTCTGATTTCCATAATTACTTTTTGAATGAATCTACAATTTTTTTCAGAGAAAATATATATAGTCAAGCAAGCAATGCAAAATATATTGATAAGAAAAGTCAAAGGTGTAGGAAGAAACATTCCTATGGATGTCCTGATTTAGAAATAAAGAGTGGATTGACAGAGATTACTTCAGGGAAAACTATAAAGATAGTCAGTATGATCACTAACAAAATGTGCCCTACTGTAGATTAAAACTGAAGTGACTCTTAAATAAAATCTTGATAGTATTTCCCACAGGTTTTCCATGCATATGAAATTAAAGAAGTCAGAAGTAAGGGATGGAGCAATTGATACTTGTGTCAGGGCAACAGTTTACTCAGATTAACATATTTATACAGTTAATGCAATGCAGCACTTGGATAAGTGGTGAGTCTACATTTATACAACTGAATTTCATCAAAACAATACTCATAAGATGCTTAACAAGTGTTTGTGAGGTTCTCATAATTTATCTATAATATACTAATTTTTATTCAATATCTTTATACAGGAGAGGGCAGATCTGCCTCCTAAAAAAGGTTTTTTGACACCATAGTGGTGAGTGGCTTTCTTTAATTTCCTTTCCTCTCCGGCTCCCCCATGGCAATGGTACAATATACCATGGTCCTCCCCCTATCACTGATCTTCCTACATGAACAGCTGCAATTCCTCCAGGTTTCTTCATGGAACAGCAGCCAAATTCATTTCTTGAGAGGAAATAAAGAATATCAAGGGCTACAAGGATGGACCCAAAAGTTCCCATTTAGCTACCCTGCCGACAATAGTGCCTCAAAAAAATCACCAGAAGTGATCAAACTCATAGATTCACCAGCTCACTGGCAGCTGCCTTGACCCTTTGACTCTGTGCTAGTACAGACATATTTCTGTTGTTGAAGCCAATAACTCTACCTCCCAAGCGTCTTAATTTCTATTCACTAGCAATGAGAATTGTTCTCAAGTTTTGACACATAAATGAATTCTAGACAAAAACCACTCCACGTCAATGGGCAGATTCGAATGCTCTTAAGGGAGGACCGGTGTGATCGTGTCAGCCTTGTTGGTTTTCCTCATAGCTTTGGATTATGGTGATCTGTGTTCTATACCCCCAAAACTAATGTCTTAAATTCCTAATAGTTTTTAGGTCATCAGTGAAAGCAACTGCCCATTAAAATGGTAAGAAGAAAAACAATACTGCAGAACTGAGAGAGGTGGTACATGAAGTAAAAAGGAAGATGAGAGCACCAAAACAAAAATTGTTCTAGTAATGTAGAATATTTTTTCCTACTCTATGTTTTCCATCTCTGACCTTTTCATCCTGTACATATCAAGGAAGCCATGATGTAAATAAATTTAAACCTAATGCTTAGACTGAGAAATTGTGCTCTAGATCGCATTAATTGTTTCTCATATTTTTCTGAGAGCTACACATGCATAGACAGAAAGACACACATACCTACAAAGTAGGAATTTTTTCTTCCCTTAAAATGGATCTGCTCTACTTTTTGCATTTGCAAATGATAATGAGTGCCAATTTTTATTATTTTTTTCTTAGTTTTCACACAAGCAAGAAAGTTAAAACTCATAAAGCTGGATTAAAAATCCTCACAACATTTGTTGTCTTCTGTGGTTACCCTTAACAGTCTTAACAAACATTATGGAAACACTTGCTCGGGCTCAGAGCAGTCCTGATCACTTTGAAGGAGTTTAGCTTTGTCATCTTCTTATACAAGATTTCAACTTCAAGCCTTACTGTTCTGGTTCCAAGTTCAGCCCTGATATTGACATTCTTCTGAGTACTCTGAGATGCTGCTGTCATGGATCCCTTGAGACTGCCCCTTCACTCTTCAGGTCATCATCTAAATGATTTTAAAGCAAAAAAAACCCCAACATTTTCTTTCCTTTTGCCCAGTACTCAGAAAAACCCCACAAGCATTGGTGACCTTGCACTAAATGTAACCTTGAACAGATATGCGCTTGGAAACAATCATGGAACGTGTTCATTTATTATTGGAGCTAACTATTGGAATATTTTATCATTAGTGAGCTCTATCAAAACATACTTAAAAGTGTGTGGGAAGGGGGGGCATTTCAGAAGCTACAGAGATGAGATTTTTGAGAAGAAAAATGCATTCTTCTGTGAGAACTCTAGGAGAAAGACAACACTTCGAAAATCTTCAAGTAGTTCCTGCCAATGAATTTAATGACACATTGTAGAAATGAATCAAGTTATTCTAGAAAAAAGTGGAACCTAGTAAATAAAAATTTGTGATGCATGCAAATGACCTGCTTTTGGGAGATGGTATTTAGTACAGCAGAGGCAGAAGTCTGCCTGTAATGAACCACCTCACCAAACGAACTGCAAGTCTAAGCAGCAGCCAATCTTAAGCAACTTTTAGAAAACAGCCTTTCCTTAGGAAATGCACCACCAGGTTGTCTGATTAAGAGGAAAACAACACTTCTCGTTCCTCTAACGCAGAGCACAAATGGATACTCAAGTCATTTAAATACCCCTTCTTCTGCAGCAGCAGAACTGACTTGCTTTATGCCACTCACTGCAGGAGATGCTGCAAACATGGTTTTGGTAGGGTAGAACCAATGCATCTCCTGACCTCAGTTCAACGCACATGAAAAATGAGGGAGCCAGGCTGAGGACACATGTCAAGGGTTGCCTGTTCAACAGCTTTGTGTGTGCAGGTCAGCCCAGTAACACCAATTGCCTCTGAAAGGCAGGCAACAGACAGGTAAGGAGAGGCCTCTACCACCCCACATCCCACTGGCCACCCCAGAAGTATGAACTCCCCATGTACAAACTTTCATGGCTTTTTCTCATGGCAGTGTCTCAGCTCTTTCATGACTGAATATGATGGCCTGGCACACAACACCATGTACTGGACCAGTCATCAAGTCAAGCTGCAATCAAACTGGGCAAGAAAAATTCCTTGTGACACAACTTTGTGGGACTTGTGGTCCTTGCAGGGTGCTCTGAGTGTGTAAGCAAAGGTATGCATCCCTTGAAATCATGGTATCATAGTGTCAGAGAATAATGTGGGTTGGAAGAGACCTTTAAAGGTAATTTAATCCAATCCCCTCATCTATTCCAACTCCTTAAGTAAGGGGGCAAAAAGTATGTGTCTTGGGAATTTTCTCAAGAAATACAGTGAGGACAAACATCTTATTACGGACCAACCTGGTAGAGATTTCACTGCAAAAAAACTGCAAAAAAACCCCTGAATTTCAACATGTAATTTAAATTAAAACCACATTAGATGGTGCTGCAAGAGCACTTGATTCAGGCAGTAGGCTTCATGAAGAAACCCAAGTTTCACGGAGGTTTCTAACACAGATGGAGTTGATAGTTCTTCAGTGGCTCACTTCAGTTCCTCAACTATGCTTTTCATAAGGCCGAAATAATTACACGCTGCTTCAAATGTGGGTCTATCAGTGGATTATGAATCACACAAACTACTGCTTTAATTTTATACTTCATGTCGAATAGGCGTAACACCAAGTGTATATGGTTGGTGGGCCAAAGTACAGTTTTAAACTATTTTCCACAACCATTCTACGTTTTACTAGAATTTCAATCAGCTCTTTATGCAACATGCAGTTTAGCTGGTAATATCTCTGGGAACTTCATTTGAATATAATTTTTTTTTTTAATTGCACTCAATTTTGGGGGGGTTTCTCTCCAGTTTAGGTGGTGATATTATGTAATGTGAGTATCAAATATAAATTCAGTGGCTGCATTCTCGCTCTGACAACGGGCTGCATGTCTCACCCTTTGTGAGTCCCAGCTTTTTATGTGTCAGTACTATTTATTTTAGTATTTTAATAATAGAGTAACCTGTAATAAATATAAGGGATACTTTTATGATAGCCATGGATCATTTTTCACAAAACTGCAACTCCTTAGCCTTCTGAGAACAGTCTGTCTATGATTGCTTGATGCGTGGTAACAAATGGAATGAAGTAATTCCACACATGTCAAAATACTCTGAAAGTAGAAGATGAGCAATAGCAAATTACAAGGGCATAAGAATGGAAGGAGCAGAGGTTTGGTTTTTTTTGCAAAAGGGAGAATGCAGTCATTTTTGCTAGACAATATTTTTTCACTAGCAGGTTCAGGAGCTGTTTGAGCAGCCTGAAGCAACATAGACCTGTAGATACACAAAAGCAACAGATTGTCCTTTAATGAAGGTAAATAGTGATGACATACTCCCCCCTAAAGTAACAGGGTTTTTCCAATTTACAGGCGTATGATTACTGACACCAAACACAAAATTTCTGCTGAGTGAAAACATATGTCTCTGAAAGGTTCTTCTCTCAAACTTAGAATAGTCATTTTGCCTGCATTCAGAAAAAGAATAACCAGGAAGAGATGACAAATATTGATTAAAGAAGAAGGTCAGAAAAAAGGTCAAAATGAAAGCTTCCAAACATGCTGTAACAACTATTACTCCAAAGGCTCATGCATCCAGCCTCCTGCTTTTGAGTGTGGCTGGTTGCAGGCAGCTGGAAATAAAGCAGAAAGCAATATAGAACTTTCCTCCTCATGGTAGATACTGCCGGGGCCTTCCTGAACCAGAAGGTCCATTCAGACACAACTTTCAATAGTCATCAGTAACTGCATTAATCACAAATTTTTATAATACTAAATGGCAATCACTTCACATTTTGGTTGTCTGCAACATCCCGTGATGCTGCAATTATCCATCTATCAAGTTGGAGCTTGAATACCTTTAGATACCTCCTCATTCTCCCAGGGGGAGAAATGCACCTGGGGCATTCAGGGCAGAAAGGCCTCATTTGTCTTCCCCAAAGTGAACTTCAAACACAGAAGCCAATGCAGAAATGACACAGCCTGGAAAGACAAACTAAAAAGCCAATACAAGAGTTGGGTTAGTTGGGATTGTTTTCCTCTCTGTTTTTGACACCAAATCACTGTTTTGGGGCACATGGACCTGCATTACTGCAGTTTCCAAGAAGAAGCACAGTAGACAAAACTCACCCCATAAATGGCTGTTTTGAAGAGATTCTGAGAAATGTAACAACAAAATAAAATATGTATTTCAGGAAAAGAGACGGGTGCCCTCCCTTCTTTTTGTGTGGGAAAGAGGAGGTTTGAATAACTGACAGGAGCTATAGACACTCCACATTTAACCATAAAACTGCAGCTTATTATCCACAATAAGCTTACAGAAACATTGTGTACTAACAAGTGCTATTACCATTGTCAATGCAAGGACATCGTATGAGAACAACAGTGAGGAAAGAAGATGATATATCATTATTTTTGGCGAAAAAAAATAAGAACATTCAGTTTTATTTCTCCTCCTCTGCTAAATCCTTTAAAAAACTAATGACTAAATAAAATCTTTGCCCAGAGCAGTGACAGCCCCCCTGCCCTCCCAAATTTTCTAAGAAAAAAGGAGAGCTAGTCTAAGATCAGATGTTATAAAATTAGCAAATGTGTTAAACATTTCGAAAAAGTAAGCAATACCAGCAGGTGGACGTACAATAAGAAAAAACAAAAATTGGAGCAAATGACAAAGAAAAAAAGAAGTGACAAGTATTTCATATATTACAGGTAAGAAAAACCTGAATATATTTCAAAATAGCTTCACACACAAGCACTGAGAGAAATTAATGAAGGAAAATTGGGGGATGGGAAAAAAGGAGAAGAAGAAAATTATAAATCTTAATAATATAACCCGTCGAGAGAGGTATGAAAGTTGAGGTGCAATACTTATGACTTTAAGGTTACTGAAATGGCTTGCAAATAATACATCACCTTCCTCCTAAACTTGTCTAGAGTTGAGTTCCTGCCGGGAAGTCGCAAGAAATCCGACAGTAAACAGCTGCAGAATAGCTCGGATTTTTTTTTTCCTCTGCTCCATAAATTTGGTGGCTGGTTAATTCTCTGAATATGAATTTATAGTCTTGAGCGATTCTCACCAATTTAACTAGAAGATCAAATATCACATTCCTTATAAAATAATAATAATAATCTCAGTCCAGCCTAATAGGAGTATGGATGTTCTCTCCATCTACATAAACGTTTCATCATTTTTGATACCTAGTAAATTCTTGGTGTCCATGATATCTAGTGACAGAAGGTTTAATGGATTAAAAAGTCCTGAAAGGAAACACTGTTTTTCAGAACATATAATTTAACTTTAAGATGTATTTACTGAATGGTAGTTGTGAAGCATATACTTTGCCTCGTCAGTCAGTATGATTAGTTGTCCAATGCTTCAGTGCTTTAGTGCATCTCTAATAGGCTATTACTTAGCAAAAAGAAAGAAAAAAAAGTATCTTCGGTGGTTTGGAAAAAAATCATTATCTAGTTTGTTCCAAACCTTTGACACCATACAGTCTGCATCTTCTGAATGTTGGTTGCAGACTTTCTGAAGCCTTTTGTCGATAACTATTTTGATGAGGATTTACCATTTTCAAAATATTCACAGCTTCTTTTCAAATTGAAATCAATAACAAACATTGAAGAAGAGAGAGAAAAACAGCATTATGTGATCTACCCAGCATTTCCCTTCAGAATAGAAACCCATTTTACACTGGATGCTGTCAGCTAGGAAAACCTTATAACAAGCACCCGCTTTCAAATTTATCAGCAACCTCTTAGTTTCCAAGTACTCTGGATGGGTGACCAATAAGGGGTGTATCTTTTTTTTTTCCCCAGAACGTGGCTTTTCTGGGAGCACTGCAGCACGACACAAATGGCTTGAGGACTCTAGAGTTAACAAAACCTTAAAAAGTGTGCACTTTTGATCTCTGAGGAAGAAAATTGTATGCTTAATAAGTAACAAATAAGATAATGTATCTTATCACTGGTGTGCTTTTAAGTTGCTTTAATAATACAGTGGAAAAATACATGTTATTTTCCTGCTTGTTCTGTTTTCCGTACAAACATGCAGGGCAGGTAGGATTGCATATTCTATTTCTCCAGACAGATACCACCATAAGTCTCAGACTGCCACATAATGCTGCTCGTAACTCTAATGGGTTTTTTAACCTACGTAAGTCTTCTAGATTGGGTCCTCAGGATTCGTCATGGATGGGGTTTGGTTAATTTGTTCATTGTTTGCTATGTCCTACATTGTGTCTCCTGAATGGCTGCGGCCGGACAGTGGGGAGGAAGCCTTGTCCTGGTAGAGGTGCTTTGAACCAAGTCCATCTCCCTGGACAGACTGCAAGAGTTTGCCTATTATGGAAAAAAGACCAAGCCAAGAGCAAGCAACTTCCCAGGGACAGAGACGGACATGCAGAAGAGAGAGAGGTGCCAAGCAAACAAGGAGAAAACCCAGAGCCAGACCTCCAGAAACAATGAGAAGAAAGAGGATGCACTGGCAGCTGTGCAGAGTTCACAACAGCTGGAGCTGTTAAGACCAAGCCTGAAGAGAAAGAACCCATCTGACAATGGGCTGATGTAGAAACTCTTATCTTTGTTTTACTCATTGCCCCAAGTGCTGGTTTAATTAGTTCTTTGTTGGTTTAGTTCATGTTCACATAAAACCTCGCCTCTGAGATTCAAAATCAGTTTTCTACTTTTGTGTGATCTCTTCAAGGTAAAAACACTGACAAAATTACCCTGTCAACTCAAGGTCACTATATTCTTTGACTATTTTGGTTTAGCCATTTGCCAAAGACTGTTTTGGCAGTAAAAGTGTGAGAATCACCTTTCATAGATACTAATGGTCTGAGGCAAAGCTCGTCTTTCATTGAGAGAGCTTCATTATGAGCTTCACCAAATCAGCCCTCCACTTGCAAATTTTCAGGATACTGTGCATTTACAAAACGTATTTGCCAAGATATGAATTGTACGTAGGCAGGAAAAGAGGCTGTCCTAGTAGAGTGGGGAAAAATCTTTTAGTAGTTAATCAAACAGCTGGGCAAGTCCTTCTTGTCCTTCTTGTCTTCCTAAAGAGAGGCATCTGATGATATCCTTAAAAAAATTAAAAAGGCAGCTGTGCTCTATCAATTTCTTATCCTTCAGGGAATAATTGCCATTTCCCAAATTCTAAAAGGAACAACTAAAGAAAAAGTTGTTTTAATGCACTAAAATTCTAAGAAGCCCAAATACTCCTGACATTTCAATATCTTCACGTGAAATATTATTTACCATGTAAAAGGATAGAATTTTGGAAGTTCAACATAGGTTAATTTTTTTTTTTTTTGGTTATTTTTAGGAGTACAAAACAAGTTAGAGAAGCTACAGTCCACTTTTCAAGAACAAAATAGAGAGATGATTCCAGGAGGAATTTGTATATGTTTCTTTGTTTCAGTAATAGTCCCACTGTGAGGCTACAGAAATTGAAGAAGACTCAATGGTGATCCATAGGTGACTGTAAGAGCAACACAATCTTAGATAAGCATGAGTTTTGGATGATATCTTTCACAAGAAGAGAAAACATAAAGCTGAATTTCTTTCACTTTATGTTCAGCTGAGCAAGCAAACATGCAACAAAGAGCTTTACTTAGATGTTCTCCTATGACTGCGATCCCTCATCCAAACATTATACACCAAACCCCAATTTGTTCTTGAGTGTCCTTAGCTTTTGAAGCACAGCTGCCTGACAAGGAGTGGGGCCAGAGGGCACGTGCAGTGAGCACTGCTGCTGACACCGGTGACATTGTATTAGGCATCATACTTATAATTAATTCTGTCAGGAAATGCAACTCAGCCACCACAGTCAAATGTTGATACAGCCATTTTCTGCCAACATGAAAAGGGTTGGAGAAAGAGGCTAGAAAGATGACAACATGGTAAGAACGCGGAAGTATTAAAAAATTCCTGGGAAACATCCAACATCCTGGGAAAGAAGAAAATACTTCCCTTTAGGAGCCACAAGGTTTTGGGCTAATCAGGCAGAGTTCCTTCAAGAGAGGAGGGTTGTCTGAGAGAAATAATTATAGAACCCCCTTAGGAATAGGACAAGGAGGCTCCCACAGAGTAGTAGTTGCTGCTTCTCTCAACCTTGAGATCCCACTCAACTTCTGTGATCCTCTCAGATTAGGAAACGCTGCAATGAATATCCTTCAGAAAAGCATCTTTTTCAAGACAGTTTCCCTCATCCAAAATGGAAAACTACAGAAATTTTCCACCCTTTGAAATTCAGGTCGTTGTTTCCCCCCTTGAATTTCAGCAAGATAAGAAAACTGGCAAAGGGATGGGAATTAGTCTTCAAGTGTGTCAACTGACCACTGTAAGCGGAGGAGACCTACAGAGAACATGAACTTTCAAGAAAGTATTAAATCCCGTAATATGATGTAGGTAGGGGATGCAGTTTCACCCAACATGTGCTGTGCAAAGACCCGACCTTTTTATCTTCGGTGTGGAGGATTTAGCTCTCAATGGAAGCAAGCTTAACTGAGGTCTTTTATTAATTCAAAACTCGTTCCTTCACATGGCTTCTTCCTAGGGAAGAAAAAAAAAGTTCAGTAGGGAAAAGTAAAACACAAAGTGAAAGGCTGGTAGCTGAAGGCACTAAAAAAAATCAAAGTTTTGTGGCTGTGGATGTCAGAGATGCTCCCAGCAGCTGAAAGGAAAGGTCAAGAACTGATCGCTGATAATTTTTAGTGGCCTTTGGCCTCATCCTGAGATAGGATCTATGCTTACTTTGAGAGAGAAGGACTGGGCTTGCCAAGGAAAAAAGAAAAGCAGAGATTCACAGTCGAGTAGATTTGGCAGCATGTGTCCCTAGAAACAAACATTTTAATGAACACATCAATACCATCCTCATACTCAAAGCTCTATAAAAGGCGCAGCTAACTGTGTGTCACAAATGTGACAATAAAATGCAGCCAAACAGAAACAGAGTCAAATATGGGTTCTGTAAACAGTAAAACAAATATAATATTTTTAGTCCTTTTTCTGCACCACAAAACAGACTGGAGATTCAGTTGATAAAAAGCACTAATTATCTTGACTCAAGGAATCTAAGGGTACCTCAGGAAATGCACGTTTTGAAAAAGATGGTCTGGCCATGTGTATTCTGGCATACCCATTCTGGTATTCTGTATTCTGGTCTCAGGTTTTTGGTTGACTTGACTGAGGAATCAGCATAATTAGAACCCTTAAATAAAATTAGGTAACAACAGGGGTAGTATCTCGTTCTTCAAGCGGATAAAGAACTAGATTGTGCTGTAGGGACAGAGCAGCAAGCAAATGAGGACACTGAGAAATACGATTGAGGGGTGACTGGAAATTCTTTAAACTCCAGGAAGAAAATCCTGTGATTTCTGCTACCTTGGATTCAGAAAGGATTTATTTATAAAGTAGAGAAGCTTGCCTGCTGCAGGCTTCTGGGATATCAGAATGCAAGAGCTCTGCTTCTCCGGCACAGAAAGGACATAACCATTGTGCCGAGGCACAAAACCTTCAATTCCTTTCAGACACATTTAGCTGTTATCCGTACTGAAGCACTAACCTTCCTCACCTTTGTGCTTCCTTGCAAAGCATGGCAGGAGACCGATGAAAGGATGCCTTTAATGATAGCAGAGTCTGTTGCAAAACTCAAAAGACTTTACGGATTACAGCAGCCATAACTAGCTCCACACACAACATGTCCCAGGGGAGGGTGAAAAGTGGGGAAAATAAAGGAGGAACGCAACACAAACAGTGCTCAGGAAATGCCACAGTACATAGACGGGAGTCTGAAGAGATAAAAATTTCCCCTCAGAGCAAGAGGTGACCTGCTCACCCTCAGTACAGCATTTCAGAGTGCAGCACACAGCCATTGCACGTTCCATAACCCCCAAAATAACCACAGTGAATCACACTGAGCTTTATAGCTATATGCCTGTGCGCAGGTTGTCTATCAGCTCAGCTTTACATCCCTGCTGTGTGCTAAATACAGCAATCCTAGAAACTGTACCTCCCATTTCACCTGGTGCCACATAGAACGACCACGAGGTCCCTTGTGCTTTCAGCGTTGAGTAGTGACCCACTGACTGGAATTGCCACAATAGGTGCAGGTCACACCCAGGTCTTCCTTTCTCTGTCACTTCTCAGAATAAAATTAGCATAATTCCCTGAAAAGTCTGTTCTATGTAAGGGATGCCATCAAGAGGGACCTGGACAGTCTTGAGAAGTGGGACCGTGTGAACCTCATGAAGTTCAACCAAGCCAAGTGCAGGGTCCTGCACCTGGATCATGGCAATCCCAGGCACAAATACAGGTTGGGTGGAGAATGGCTGGAGAGCAGCCCTGAGGAGGACTTGAGGGTGTTGGCGGATGAGAAGCTCAACATGAGCAATGTGCACCAGCAGCCCAGAAATCCAACCCCATCCTGGGCTGCATCCCCAGCAGCCTGGCCAGCAGGGCGAGGGGGGGGATTCTGCCCCTCTGCTCCATTCTGGGGAGACCCCACCTGGAGCACTGTGTGCAGTCCTGGAGTACTCAGCATCAGAAGGACATGGATATGTTGGAGTGGGGCCAGAGGAGGCACGGAGATGCTGCCAGAGCCGGAGCCTCTCTGCTGTGAGGACACGCTGAGACAATTCTCTGGAGAAGAGAAGGCTCTGGGGAGACCTTAGAGCCCCTTCCAGTCCCTAAAGGGGCTCCAGGAGAGATGGGAAGGGACTCTTGATCAGGGAGGGCAACCATATGATGAGGGGGAACAGTTTTAACCTGAAAGAGGGGAGATTGAGATGAGATCTGGGGAAGAAATTCTTCCCTGTGAGGCAGGTGAGAACGTGGCCCAGGTTGCCCAGAGAAGCTGTGGCTGCCCCATCCCTGGAGGGGTTCAAGGCCAGGCTGGATGGGGCTTGGAGCAACCTGGTCTGGTGTTGGGGATTGGAACTCAGTGACTTAAGGTTCCAACTCTAACCATTCTATGATTCTGTGGATGCTGGAGCAGACTGTTATGGTGTTAAGCTGCCCCAAAGGGCACTTTCTTCCTTTTCCATCACTCGCAGAGCTGGCTGTGCCCTAGGGAAAGCAGGATGCTGCAGCTGGAGTTCACAGGGAAGGGATCGGACCTGCAGCAAACAGCTCTCCCTGAATCAGAAAATGCCCCTTCACACAGGGCAGCAGGAAGATTATCTCTTTTCTGAAGTATTTAAGGTTATTAACCTGCTGTAATACCTGAGTGATATCCTGGCTTTTATTCTGTGACTGTTACAAGGTGCTATTCATCACGAAAGGTCAGTAGAGTGAGTTTAAAATCACCAACCAGAAAACAAAAACCCATGCAAACAATCCACCTTGTGTTTTGGTCTCTGTTCCCTGACAGAGGCTCGTCACAGTCAGACTTGTTCACTACACAAACCAAAAATTTTCTACAGGAGTGAACGAGTCATCCTTACTCTCGTCATCACCTTTCTCAGCATCGGACTAATTCCTTTCATCGTACTCCCAGAGCACCCACGATGCTAACCCTCGCTGTTGGCATCTTCCGAGAAGGTCCAATGCTGTGGCGTAATCTTTGTCTCCCTAATAGTGCCCGAGGCGTTACGCTGCGTGATATACAAGTCAAGCACTTGACACAAGGCTCCTCTGGATGTGCGGCGAGTGGGACGCCATACTAATTCCGGAGAGAGCCAAGACACACAGATATTTTATCCTCCACTACCCTGTCAGCGGGATCTAAATGAACCAAGGGCTGCGGGGAAGAGGGATAATGAAAAAATGGTGTCAGAGGCTCTGTGGGTTCCAGTGACAGTAACATGATGCTTAATTACACTTACTGGTAATTTCCAGATGCTGCAGGCTCTAAAAACACACACACAAGCATATACACACACATGCTCACAGAGGAAAATATTACAAATATAGAATCATAGCATCATAGAATGGTTTGGGTTGGAAGAGACTTTAAAGATCATCCAGTTCTAGGCCCCCTGCCATAGGCAAGGACACCTCCCACCACACCAGGTTGCTCCAAGCCCCATCCAGCCTGGCCTTGAACCCCTCCAGGGATGGGGCAGCCACAGCTTCTCTGGGCAATCTGGGCCAGGCTCTCACCACCCTCACAGCAAAGAATTTCTTCCCCAGATTTCATTTCAGTCTCCCCTCTTTCAGTTTAAAACTGTTCCCCCTCATCATATGGCTGCTCTCCCTGATCAAGAGTCCCTCCCCATGTCTCTTGGAGCACCTTCAGGTACTGGAAGGATGTTATAAGGTCTCCCCAGAGCCTTCTCTTCTCCAGGATGAACCTGAGGAACTCCAACCAACTTTCTTCACACAACCAACCCCCAACTCTTTCAGCCTGTCCTCACAGCAGAGGGGCTCCAGCCCTCACAGTATCTTTGTGGCCTCCTCTAGACCCGTTCCAACAGTTCCATGTCCTTCCTGAGCTGAGGACTCCAGAGATATAATACTCCAGGTGGGCTCTCCAAAGGGGAGCAGAGGGGAAGAATCCCCTCTCCCCCCCAACCTGCTGGCCACGCTGAGGATGCAGCCCAGGATGCAGTTGGCTTTTTGGGTTGCCAACGTACGTTGCCAACTCATGTCTTGCTTCTCATCCATGAATACTCCCAAGTCCTTCTCCTCAGGTCTGCTCTCCAGCCATTCTCCATCCAGCCTGTACGCTTTCTATGGGGTGTATCTACCAGGTCTTATCTCTGCCTCTGAAGACACTGTGTCAAAAAGTGGAGTTGCCACAAAGGAAACATTACTCCTCTGTGCTCATGGCGATCACCCAGGTCTTCAGAGAAACCTGTCTACAGTGCTCCCAGCTGATTGCCCTTGCCACCAGCAGTGTCTGACCACACTGTGTCCTCCTCCTTCCCTGTCTTCCTTACTGACTCTCAGATCCTTTCCCTTCTCTCAAAAACCAAACACAGGGTTGTGCCTTGTAATTTTTAATTAATGATACCTTGTGCATAAAACAGAGGCTCCTTCTTCATAATCATCTAAACTGACAATTAATGCTATTACATTTCAGCCCAGTTTCTTTGCTTTGTTCTTCAAAGTCATTTGATGTTTCTTGAATAAAACCACAGGCTTCTCAGAACGGACAAGATTTCCCAACTACACATTGTCAGCAAATGTAATTAACACAGTTTTCTGTGTAGAGGTCATGGAAGGAAGGAAGGAAGGAAGGAAGGAAGGAAGGAAGGAAGGAAGGAAGGAAGGAAGGAAGAAAGGAAGGAAGGAAG
>JAOXNO010000024.1:87224632-87240001 GCA_028565335.1 Limnodromus scolopaceus
ATGATCTTTAAGGTCCCTTCCAACTCAAATGATTCTATGATTCTATGTTGTTAAGGAAAAGGAAATGAGGAGGACTTTGTAAGCCTAAGTTGTGTTTCTCCAGAATATTTTTCTCTGCAAGTACCTTGTCACAAATGTCTCCACACACAGCCAAATACTATTTTCCAGTGATCTCATTCCATTGCTACAGATACAACACTCCATCCTATGCATTGCAAACAGCTGTTGACCAAGAACTTCTGAAACAAGCCTGGGAAGAGAAGTTGAGACTCACAGACGTCTCCTGAACCAAGCTAGAAAAAAATCAGCAATGTGAAGGCTTTTTGCAATAAATTATTTTGCTGCCAGTCACTTACAGTGTCCTGATCAAACCAAGTCCTCTCAATCAATTTCAGCAATCTCTGAGGCAATTTAAGTAATACCAGTAACCTGAAGGAAAACATGACTACCATTTACATTCCCAACTAATGTAAATATTTTTTCCCCATTTACTACTTGTTTAGTCTGAGAATCTGACCTAGACCCATTGTCAAGGAAAATCAAGGAGAAAGGAAGTTGACTCATTTCATGGCTGAGGTTTCCTTCTCTTCTGCATTTTTCACATTTGTTATTTCATGGAGAGTTTAAGACTCCATTTTACTGAAACCAGGAGGAAAAAAGGATTAGAACCATTAGATAGGTACAGAAAATTAGCTTAAAATTAATGATGGCATCTCTTCTACAAAAATTTTAAAAAGCGACAATAGAACAGGGAGAAGAACTATATCCCTGTATCCATCTTTAAAACTGGAGGAAGTGAAACTTAAATCAGAGACTGCTTTATGCATGGGCCAAGTTATCCCCAACTGAAGGCTTTTGTACAGAACAGCCGTTGAAACGATCGGTCCTCAAAAGTGTCAAGTTATACTTAGGAATAAATGTTTGCAGGGTCAGGATCTAAAACATCTGTCTCTGAAGTAATTCAAGGAACATTAGTCACACTAATCTTTTTCAGGTTTCGTTTGCACTTGAAGAGGTATCTCAAAGGTATTCAACCAACAACAATCCAGCCGTTATGAAATGTGCTCTTTGAATCAAACTGCACTAAATATCACCAAAGCAAATCCTAAACAGGGCACAAGAGCATAGTATTATAAGATTTATGTTTTCCCCTGCAAGTTTTCCTGCTCTACAAATTATCTGAATAACTTCTTTAAGTAATAAAAAGTACTAGAAACATCTGCTTCCATGTCATGATCTTAACCTTCTTGTGAAAGATCACCCATATTTCTAAAACAACACATCAAGGATTGCCTATTAAAGCACTTGTATCACTTTTCTGGGCGACATTAGAAGGGGTGTTGCCAGCAGGTCGAGGGAGTTGATCCTTCTCCTCTGCTCAGCACCGGTGTGACACACTCGGAGCGCTGTGTCCACTTCTGGGCTTCCCAGTACAAAAGAGATATGGACAGACTGGAGAGAGTCTGGAAAAAGGTCTGGAGAAGTGGGACTTTTCATCCTGGAGAAGGCAAGGCTTAGGGGAATCTCATCAATGTATAAAAAGATCTGAAGGGAAGGTATGCAGAAGACAGAGCCAGACTCTTCTCTGATGTTTCTGAATAGCACACCATGTGGCGATAGCACCCTGCTCTGGTAATAGCACAAATTAAGCAATATAGGATTTCCCCATTTGCTATTCAGCAACACACTTTATTTTTCAGCTGTATGTTCCCACACTGCAATAAATAATCCAGAAAGGTTGTGTAGTTTCCATCTTAGGAGGTTTCCAAGACCTGCCTTGATAAAGCACTGAGCAACTACGTCTGATGTCGGAGCTGCCCCTGCTTTGAGCCGGAGGTTGGACTGCAGACCTTCTCAGATCTCTTACAGTCTTATTTTTCCTATCATCCTATGGATTTTTTATATAAATTTTGCAGTCAGTTTTGCCAGTGCTTGTGCAAAGGTTGTGAGTAGAGGATAAAATCTGGCTGTTCTGATGTTGAACCAATCACCAAGGCACCTCACTATAAGTGTCATTTTATTCTGATGGAAAATGTCTGCTAGCGTGGTCCTTTATTTGTGTTTCCAATTGACTGTTTCTTTGACCAGGTTGGATGGAATAAACTCAAGGCAAATTTTGCAGTGGATATTTTGTCTTTACAAACACACAAACTGGGTGCCATGAGCATCCACTGGCTGTTTCAAACTATCATATATATTTTGAGTTGTGCAAACGATCGTCTGAGTTGCGTGAAGCAGCTCCCGTTTCCCTCATTAGGTGGCAGAGACCTGAAAAAAAGAAAGGCTGCCAGATTGATTTCAAGCTCCTTATGCTTCTGCTGAGAGAGATGGAGAAATAAACTGGGAATTATCATACTAAAAAAAATAAATAAAATGCCATTTATCTTCCTTTCTGTTTGTCTGAGTACATTAGCCTAGCTGAAATGTGCTGTATGGAGGATCTCTTCCAATAGAGAAAATGCATTTACATAAGAGCTCTTAGGTATTTGCTGTGCCGGATATGCCATATCCTTCTGCCACAACGTGCTTTGCCCACATGAAGATGCTGTACGCTGCTGCAGCCGTGCAGTTCCACTTGGCATCAAGAGCTGCTATGCCTTGCCTTTTTGCGTGATTAATTACATCAACATTTGACATTTGGTCTTGGGACTGGGGAGCCTCAGTCATGAGTTTTCCTAGCTCCAGTTTGAAAGCTTTTCTCCTATTTTGCAAGAACAAGGCATCAACTGGGACTGCTACTGAAAAGGAAATTATTCTCATAGAAACCATGTTTTCAAACACATTTTAGCATAAACCCCCAGCCCTCTGCTGGTGGCATGTCCCTTGCCAGAGTAATATGATTTTGTTCTGATGCCAGTTATACAGGATGGTGAGGACCCTTTAGGTGAGAGAAAAGTGGGGGTGAAGGGCTGTAGTGAGGGGTGATGACCCCCCCAGGTGGGTGGGAGCTAGAAGTGGACAGTTCTGCACTGGGGGTGAGACAGCGCACAGGGCTTTTTCTGGATCTCAATAGCAAATGCCCATCAACAAATGACTTAATAAAATAGCTGTTTTAATAAGACAGAGCGAAAAATAGGAATACAGGTATTGCATGTAATATCTTTGGTCCTTTCAGATAACAGACACTCCCTGTTCCTGTAGGATTGGGCGGATAGGATCTGGGCAGCATGGTGTGGGAAAATCCATGCGGGATTTGTCTCTCATCTCATCCCCATTCTCCTTCCTGCCCTGTCCACTGCAGAACATAGACCAACACAGGAGACGTTGGTTAGGGTGGTGCCATCCTCAGTGGTGCCTAGCGGAAGAAGAAAGACAATGAGTATAAGTTGAAATACAGGAAATTGCATTTAAACACAGTACATTTTACTGATTGCAGTCAAACACTGGAACAGATTGTCTAGAAGGGCCGTTGAGTCTCCATGCTTGGAGATACTTGAAATCTTGTTGGTCCCATGTAATGTGTGCTGGCTGAGCCTGCTTTGAGGAGAGGGGTTGGACTAGACCATCTCCAGAGGATGCTTCCCACCACCCCTATTCATTAATTGTATGAACCAGAGTAATATATGATTTTTAGCCTTGGCAATCTGACAGACAAAGTTTCTAGAGAGAAGCAAGACCTTTTACTACTCCAGCTAGTGTGTTACCCAGAACATTAAAATTTAAAAGAATGTAGGATGTGCCTGAAAGAAACTATTCAAAATCTGAGAAATGTAAATTATGTGACTGCCTTAGCAAACTTTTTTTTTTTTTACACTTTCATGAAAGATGATTTCTAAAAGGTTCCCTGATATCCTTACGCAATCTTTTTAACTCTTTAACCAGCATTGCTCATTAGATCTGTCAGCTAATCAGACAGTGAATACAATCTCAACTATCTATTTGTGGGCACAGGTTTTGATACAAAAAGGAGATGGTTAAAGACTAAGTTTTATTATTCTCATTTTTACAGCTAGTGAACAAACAATGAGATTCTAGTTACTATTAACCTGGAAGTAGTAGGTTTGAAATACTTCGGTGTCTTTAAGCTACGAAAAAAAATCTTCATAGCAATTTATATATTCAAAGCACATTTCCAAGCAGCTCTGCCTGCAGTTGTGATTACTCAGCAATTATTTAAAAGAGGCTTCAGGTATCACAAGTTGGATCCCTAGATAATGCACTTTCAACGTCCATTTCTGAAGATTTTTGCTTAAGTAATTTGCCCTTCCTCATATACCAACTTTGTGACAGAGGCAGGGATAGAAGCCAATTTCCCAAGCTTAGATTTATCTTCCTTAACCTTCAGAATCTTTCCTCTTTCTGCCATCCCCGTTATTCTGCATAAAGCTCAACTTCCTTATCAAATGAGGCAAGGGCCCAGGTGCCTCCTCTACACGACCTTAATTCGTCTCAGTGCACTGGACAGATGTACCCTGTGAAGTAAAAGACACATGGTGTCTTTTGGAAGAAGAACTCTGGACATTGAAAAAAGAGATCATCAAGAAGTGTGCAGTCAGAGAGCTAAATTATACTTGTGTTAACAACCTTGGCCATCATCAAATACCTCTTTCCAGTACTGTGCACGTGTAGGGAGAAATCCCCTGTGCCCCTCAATATCTAAAACCAGCATGAAAGGAATGAATTGTATAGAAACAAACTGAGTTCCTCTCCCCTAAACCAGCAAGGATTTTAGAACCTCTACTTCCACCTTCTATGCCAACACCCAGCTGCAGCTGTAACACCCTTCCATATGGAGTGACCACCAGATGGAGAGAAACCCCAATCTTTGCTCCCAAGTTTCAGTGGTTTGTTGACGACAGAGAAATGGAAAAGCACCGTCTTCTGAGCAGCTTTGCTGCTCTCCTCTCCTTGTTATTTCTTGTGGTTAACATTCTTGGGCCTGGCTGAATTTTCAGTGCAGTTTAATCTTTGCTCTTGGGTGCTTTGAAACTGTCTTGATTTCTGCTAAATTCTATGGGAATTTTGGCATGGAGTTTAGGACGGTCAGAATTTTATCCACATACTTTTAGACTGATCACACTGGTGAATAACATTTGATATGTCTAAATTAACACTCTTCCAGTGGTCCTGAAGGACCTCAAGCTGGTCTTCAAGGAAAGATTTTTCTTAGGATATCAATTATGCACTCAATAGAGAAGGGGAAAAGAGAGACAGACAAAAACAAATGTGGGGGAGCTATGCTAACTCCCATGATGTATCCCTGCATAAGTTCTACTTACGCTGGAAGAAAGATTGCTGAAAAAACCACGCCAAAATAACACTCTGTTAAGACAAGGTCCCTAGCAGACAAATTCCATGTATATTTATAAGAACAGCTTGTGATGATAGTTGTATTTCCCAAGGTTTACTGAGGGGAAAAAAAAAGACTCCATGCACACAGAGTGCATGGAGAGAGAACTGCAGTTCTCAGCTGTTGAGTTCTTCTTGCTCTACAGGAGCAAGTATTTATTCTAAATCCCATTTGACTTGATCACACTTCCAAACTGAAAATATCTCTATTACTTGTTGCATGTGTGACTCAATCACTATTTATGCTTTCAGTTTAAAAGTGTTCCTTTGACTTCACCAGTGAATTATCTATTTTTAACAGTGTTGTCAAAATCTTCACTCTAGATATAAGCTGATACTGACTTTTTTAAAAGAAAGTTTATCTTGCCTAAATTGTATTGCCAGAATTTGCCTGTTCTTTCAAGTGCTGTGAGCCAGAATCACATCTGAGTTATGAAATCCTGTATTAATTTGTTTAGTATTTAAACAAAATGGACTCAGAGTCATTTTCTAAAGGTTGCAGAGGGCTGGTGGGTGCAAGTTTCTGACAGAGTCAGTCTCATAGGAATGAAGGGAGTCCTTGCTAAACTATCAACAAGACCAGCAGTAAGAGGAAAGGACCGTTTTGAAAGTTCCAAAACTGAGTTCCTGCTTGCAGTCAGCATGAGTAAAACTAAAATAAGCTTTCTGCTGCTGAGGAAGAACAGAAACCTTCACTAATCAACTAATTTTGGGTAGAGGCAGAACATACACTTGAAATGCCCATGTTCTCTGGTGATGGTTTAGAGTTTTTTGCAATTTTTCTCCTAATTGCTGCTTTTCAGCTCGCTGCCAGTAACTTCCAGGAGTGCACTCTCGTTCCTTTGCAATAGGAGCATGTTCCAACCAGCAATACTGCAGCTCCAGATTGAGCTAATTCCCAGTAAATAACACGCCATCAGTGAAAAGTCTGACTGGCACCTAGCAAACCCTGAGCATTTTTGTTCTTTTGCAGGGGTTGTTCTCTTTCACTTACTTTTATTTCAAGACCCTTATTTGTCTCTCTTCTGAAGCATCTTTACAAGGACAACAACCCCCATTTATATGTGGAAAAGGCATAATGGATAGTGAAAAATAATTACTGTGCAAGGAAAGATTTTCAGGAGTGTTTAAGTGACTCAGAAACTACAACCCTCACTAAATATAACGCAAGAGTTTATGAAAATAACCATCTATCCTTTCTTTTTTTCCCCTGGAACTAGAAGAACTTCTGCTTTTTAGTTCTATGGAGCCCAGATTCAATGGTTCAATGTTTCTTGAAGCTGAAGAACATGAAGAACACATCTGCTGAAGTGTGAAATAATTAAAGTTATCCCAAGTCAATGCACGGGAAAAACATTTTGTTGCAAAAAATGGGCTGCAGTACCTGATGAAGAATTTCTAATTTTGTCTAAACAATCAGTATATGATTGAATAGAAACAGCCTGAAGTGAATATTTCATTGCAAGGAATTTTCCCTCAGCTGTGCTCAATAAAACAAAAATTACTCTGGGCTGCTTGTAAAACTAAAACTAAAACAAATTCTTTTACTCTCCTGTTGTCTTGCAGCTTTAATACAAACATTTGTTCCAGACAACTACTTACAGTTGTCAGCTTGTTCATATCTCACATTTAAATGCAATCACCTGACCAGACTAAATGAATTTCAAGCATATAAAAATTACTTTTTTTTTTATTACTATTTTGTCTTATAAATTTTTGTAACTTCATAATTGGTATAAGAAAAATAACAACAGTACCCTCTGAGCAACCGCTTCAAGAGCTGCTGTATTACACCTTAGTTATAAATGAACACATTATTTTCTGGTAATTACTTAGAAATAGTAATATTCTTTCACTGTTCCTTGTCTGACATCTTAGAACAAAACACCAATCACCAAAATGCCATGGATTTTTTTTTTTTTTAAAATCTATGTAGGGTCTCTGATTAAAAAAAAGGTTTCACTTGCACCTCCGGTAACAAAATGCGTGTCATCCTGTTCCTATTATAGAAACCTACAGCACAGAAATCAACGTGGAAGACAAACAGTATCAGCTCTGCTGCAAGACAGCACTTCTTGAATAAATATTTCAGAGCAGTAGATATAACAGCACCATGGGACTGCTTATATTCTATATAAATAAGGATGTATTTGTCGATTAATTCTCACACTAAATATTGAAATAGGTGGTGGAAAGTATTGACATGAATATTCTTATGAGAAAAAAAGTTATTTCCTTCTGTTTTACAAAGCACAAAGAGAATAACCCATGTGTTCAAATAACATTAATTTTGAATAAATTTTCAATTTTGTTTAAGGAAATTTTTTTTTCAGTCTTATGTTAATTGTACCGTTAGGAGTCTGAATCCCTTTTGGTAATATTTAACTTTATGCAAATCTCAATAAATTCAGTTTCATAGCTTAGCTTTTATGATTTCTTTTTCTTCTTGACTAATACAGTTAATCTGTATTAGTCAAGTGTTTCAATTACCTCTGGGATCTGATGTTTATAGTAAATCTATGGCATAAAAGGGGACCTGTCTTCTGTTTTAAGTCTTGTTTATACGTATTTGCTCTTCCCGGCCTTTTTCTTCCCATTCTCTCCAATACTGATGATTACCGCTTCCATTTCAAAGGGAAAGGTGGGGGGAAAGGGCAGTTCTTCAAAGCTAGGCTGGAAATTAGCTAGCAGCTATTTTCACAGGATTTTTTTTGGCAGCTTTTTATGAGCACTCCTTCTCTAACTAACAGAAAACAAGGATTGTTTCATAAGGCAGGTTTATGAAAACAAACCAGACAAAAATTCAATAAGGTCCTGTGGGGATATCAGGGTAAAGGAAATCTTCATATAATTTTTCTTTCACAAGAAGATCAATCCTGTAAAAGGTTGCCAACAAATCAGAAGGGATTAAGCTGCTTGTTCACTGAGAGTAGGGCAAGGACTAATGGGTTATATTATTGAAGTGTGGGACATTTAGGATACCCTGTAGAGTAGTAAAGTTAAACTGCTGAAATTTTCCTCAATGGAGGTTTTACTTTCTATTTTTTTATTATTTTTATTTTTTTAAAGACACTTGCCAAGCCGGTTTCATGAAAGGAATAAGGGACTAGAAAGGCTTTTGAAGCCCATTCCTCTTTAAACTGAAAAAAAGGCTTTTAGCCTAAAGCTCATCTATTTACAAGCATTTTAATTTTTTTTTCACAAGATGTAGAAGGACCACATTTTTCATGCTATGTTTTTAGGACACTATCCCCAGTTTGCTGAAAGAAAAAAAAAAACAACAAAAATGAAAGGTACTTCTTCAGAAGAGCTTTACGTGCAGCCCATGCACACACTTCCCTTCACTGGAGCCACAGCTGAGATGAAGGAGTAACCAGGGGAGGCTGCAGTGCCTCTGGGAAGCCCAAAACCTCCAAAACAGCATCATGTGGAGGCAGCGTGGTCCCAGTGGGAGTGATCACTCCATTGCTTCTGCTCTGGATAGATATGTCCTTCCTTCCCTCCAAAAAACCTGTCTTGCTGGCCAGCCCGACCTGTTCTCACTTGCAATGAGCCATAGCAGGGATCGCGTCTGGGTGTTAATTGAAGACCTCCAAGGGAGTGTATTTTTCTCTTTATCTTGGCTTAAAGGCAGCATGGCAAGATGTGCCGCTGTGTCATACTTTCTCCAGAGTGTCTAGAGTTTATACACAAACCCGGTTCCTCCAAATCTTTCTCTTGTCCCTACTTTAAAGAAAAGCAGAAACAACCCCACAACTGCTACAAAAATTCATACAGCCTGGACAAAACCCACACTGACTGCTGCCCCAGAGGAACTCACCCTGAGCAGTCAGCCCCCATCCACGGGACACGGCTGTGACCACAGGAGAAGCTCTCATTTCTGACCAAAATTCTCCTGAAAACCTCTAGTGCATTTCAGGAGGGGCTGCACATGAGGGTTCCTCACATGTGGGGTCTGGGTTCACCCCATTATCACCCTGGTCCCTCTCCCACCCTCAGCCCCAGCTCTCCGGCTTCCACAGGGGAGCCAGCCCATGCAGTGCCCTGACAGCCTCTCTCATCCGCGATCTCAGAAAATTGTTATCAAAATAAAGACACTATCATCCCAAAACTTGGGGGAACTCTTGCAGTTGCCATTTCCAAATTATCCTTTTTTTTTTTTTTCTGATATTATTTCTTTTAAAGTTTTATTAAATGAAAATGGCAACTGTTTGCTATTTACAACAAAAGACAACAGACATTGGAAAAAGTGGTGGAAGCTACTGCATTTTGTCCAGAGGTCTCTTCTCCCAGGTAACAAGCAATAGGACAAGAGGAAACAGCCTCAAGTTGTGCCAGGGGATGTTCAGATTGGGTATTAGGAAAAATGTTTACGCTGAAAGGGTTATTAAGCCTTGGAATGGGCTGCCCAGGGCAGTGGTGGAGTCACCATCCCTGGAGGTATTTAAAAGACAGGTAGACATAGTGCTTAGAGACATGGGTTAGTGATGTTTTTTGTCAGTGTTGGGTTGATGGTTGGACTCAATGATCTGAAAGGTCCCTTCCAACCTGGAAAATGCTGTGATTCAACGATTCTATGACTGATTGTTGTGTTGTCACGTCCTCAGTTTCATAGTAAGTCAAAAGAAGAACCAGCAGCGGCAACACTGCCTCTGTGCCACATGCTCTGGCTCTGCACAGGCAGCTGCTACAGGTTTAGAAGTCTGCATTAATTTCTGAAGCTCCTAATTACATACAAAAGAGTAAGAAACCCCAGTCACCATCGAATGGAGTACAAAGAGGTCAAATCGAGTATTAAATGGAAAAAACTATAAGGGTTGTAACTGTGTGGGCAGAACAGAATGAGATATGCAGTCTTTGACCTCTGTGTTTTCGGTTAAAATCTACACGCAGCTTTATAGTCAGTCAGTTATAAAAAGTACCCTGCCATTTGACTCATCTCTGTATGCCAAACTTCTAAAGGAAATTTATTCATGGTTATATTTGAAGTGCTGTCAATATGCCTTGACACATCAAATCAAAACACAAGAGGAATCTAATGATTTTATTTCTAATGATTTCTAAAAAAATCAGTTCCTACCTGGCTCTTCTGTATCTGTTTTCCAATGGGAAATTTCTCAGGATTCATTTCTAAGCCACAGTCTTAAAAACCTGAGTTTCTCTCCTGAAAATTCAGCTTCTTGTTCTTACAGACCAATATCTTTTTGGTGTTTCCCTTAGCATTGTCCATCCGACCTTGATTTGCTGTTCTTTAGACTCTGGGATTTTGGGTTGTTTTCCCTGAGGGCATGTGTTTTCCTAAAAAGCAAAAATACAGCAACTACCTAACAGTCATAAAATCCACACCACAACACAGAAGGTGCACATATCACTTCTGTAGATTTAAACAGCCTTAAATTGCTTTGTTTTTTTTCCATAGCAGAACAGCTGTGTAGCTCGATGCAAGCTGAAATCCATCTAAAATGGGATGAAGAGCCAGTTTTAAAGGGCAGTAGTCCAATGTGCAAATGTGAGGCCTCCATAAAGTAATTTCTCTTTTCCTTACAGACATAATGTTGCCTCTGAGCCCATCTCTGTATTTAGGTGTGCCATCCTCAGTTCCAGGCTCAGTTAGTTCAAAGTCAGGTCATTTACACCTATGGGTTTCGGTTACAATATCAGCTACGCCAGCAGAACACTTCTTGATCAAGGCTGAATTTCAAATAGAAACCCCTTTTTACACCAATGAATTTTTACCATATACATTCAAAGTCAGGAAAATCAAGACAGAGGGAGAAATAAAAAGACTTGCAGTGTGTGGACAGTCCCCGTGAACTGCAACAAACTGCCTAAATTAGCACATTAACTAAAAGCTTTTCTGCTGTAACGTTCATCCCACACATCTAAATCCTGTTTCCTACAGTTCTTCCCTCCCTGTGAGCACCACAGAGACCACACTGAGACACACTGATTGTATGGAAAAGGAAGCCCGAAGAAAGTGGAGAACAAAACGTGACAGAAAGGTACAGAAATTGAAATATTTGCATATTTAAATCCACTTGGAGATTTGGAAGACAGAAATGCAGTACAAACAACTTCAAAATATCCAAGTTTTTTATGTTTGTTACATGTGCTTTTAAATATAGACTTGTACTTCACCGAAAAGCAGAAAGAAAGGAGTAGGCAGCTCCAAAGCATTCAGCGAACATCCACCCTGTGTCCCAGAACAACCCGTAGCAATAGACAGCCAACTTTAAAGCACAGCAGCAGCAGCCATGAGGACAACATGAAAAAGCATCATCAGCACCATTTTTGCCTGCAATACTGAGAATTCATCAGAAACCATTTTCAGATAAGCCATACTCTGTTCTACTGTAGAAAACGACCACAAACCAAACATCCTCCCCACCAGAGGTATCTCTGCCAATCTTATCAAGAAAAAAATTTCTTCTAGAGTTAAACCTAGCCATCAGTTAAACTCTGGACTGTATGTGAAGGACAGACCAGGTAAGCTTCCAAAATCATTACTGCCCATAAATCCCTAAGGTGTCCAACCAAAAGCCCGTCTCCAGCTGAAGCCATCCTTCAGTGTTTCTGGCATTGCTCCAGAAACAAAACTAAAACCAATAAACTTCTTTCCTGTGAGGGTGGCAGAGCCCTGGAAGAGGCTGCCCAGAGAGGTGGTGGAGTCTCCTTCTCTGGAGATATTCCAAACCTACCTGTATGCGTTCCTGTGCAGCCTGCTCTGGGTGACCCTGCTCTGGCAGGGGGTTGGACTGGATGATCTCCAGAGGCCCTTGCCAACCCTGACCGTTCTGTGATTCTGTGACATGAGTTTAACCCATCAGTGGGATGAAGGAAAAACCCTCGGCTAAGTGGAGGGTGTCATCTGTGTGCTCTGCATAGCAGACACCAAACTCAACCAAGAAGAGTGCTCCCCTTCTCTAAGGAGTTACAGTGTTGACCTCTAGCACCAGATGGTGTTGGGCAGACTTTTTGAAGCTACAGAGAAAAGCAGAGATCTTCTGGCATGGCTGGCCTCCAAAATCGTTTGCTCTGGACTAGTGCTGCTGGACACCAAAGCTGGGCCGTGCTAGTACAGTTCTTCCACACTTAGGGAATGAACTCATTAAAAGCAGTGCTCGCTGTTTCCTGCAATGCTCAAAAACCTGTTCACACAGCCTAAAGCACAAAGTTCCAACCAGGCTCACTTCAGTCCTGTCCCTGCTCTGCTCCAAAAGGAAAAAAGGGAAACACTGCTCTAAAATGAACAGCTGAAACCTGTATGAGATGACGACAACGCAGCAGGATTAGATAAATGCTCGACAAGCAGAAATATTTCTCTTTTTTCATGTAAATGTTCCTAGTGCTAGATGGAAAATTAAAGAGCATTGTTTGCAGGGGGCTTCTGAATTTTTGCATACAGCTTTTGAACTTAAGTACCAGTTGAGTGTATATATCCTTTCAGTGCTGAATGAGGCCAGAAAAAGCAGAAGTAAGAAGTTCATCCGAGTTCCCGTCTCGGCAGCCCCTCTTCCAGCCCGCTGGGAGGAAAAGCCAGGCAGGGGCAGAAGGTGCAGATGTAGACCTCAGGTGTTCTCTGCCAGCATGGAGAGAAAAATATGCCCTCCTTCAGAGTCCTGGTGCTGCCTATTGCTCTGTAACTCACAACAGTGGTATGAAGATTTCTCAGACTTTTCTCAGTGCTTTGGGGAGAAGCAAAGGCTAAGTTTTATTATGATTGGCTTAATTTCTACTCTTTTTCTTCACACAAAGACATACTGCTAAGCCCACAGGAAACATTAACTGTCTCATTTCTTGTTTCTAAGACTGGCTTTAATTAAATACAGCCTTTTCCCTACTTAGCTAGGTGACATGGGGCCCAGGAATTATTTGAAAGGCACTCAGGAGTGGACTTAAAGGCTGGTGCAGAGGAATGAATCATTTCCCTGCAAAAGGAAGGACTCCATTTGCTGCCAGCTCATTTTTAACTGGTCTCTATGACTTGCTCCTGCAATGTGGCAGCCAAGATTTCAATCAGGTAAAGTGAGTGGAATTGCACAACCGCTCATATGCCTAAGAAAGGCCCCTACACTTCACACCCGGAGCAGATAAGACTTTTTTACCTGACAAATCACTGCCTGATGTCAAAAGCTCACCAGAGAATGTGGGGTTTGTTCTTGTTTGTTTGTTTCTTTGTTTGGTTGGTTTTTCCGGGTATTTTCCAGTTTTATTCTGCAAAATTTTGCTAATTCATTTACTGTGAATAATATCTTTAGACAAACTTCAAGGTTTACGAGTCATTACTGTTGGCCAAAGCAGATTTCCCTTCGCCAATACTTGGTTTGGTTTCAATCAAAACTTCTATTCACATAAGTGTCCACAAGCTAATTTATGAATCATTATAAATAAAGGAGGGGCAGTATAGGATTTCTGTTTTTAAAATACAAATGATATTCAGAACCCATAGGTAAAACTGGCTTATCTTTAAGGTCCCTTCCAACTCTAACCATCCTATGATTCTATGATTGTTAGAAGTCACAAGAAAGAATGTGACCTGAATATCTTAGATTAGAGACCACAGCAGGGAAATTACCAGAGTAAAATTACATTTGCTCTCTTAAACAGGCAGGTGTTAATAAATATACAAAAATTAACTAATTAAAAACCAGTAAGAGCTACCAAGCACGCAACATTTCTTTGTTCTTCTCATCCAGAGCAAAAGCAAAGAACAAACCATTTTTAACCGTGCGCTTCTGAATGCAGACAGTAAGAGGAGAACTAGCTACAGAATAATGCAAACAGGGATACACAATGACAGGTACATGACTAGCTATTTTTTTTTGAGTTTTTCCTTTTGTTTTATTAAAATAAACTACAGCTGAAGAAAGTTCTATTCGAAGAAAATGAATAGATCAAAGCTTTCATTTAAACTGTAGTAAGCTTTTTACCTGTCTGATTAGTTTCTTCTCCAAGGGCACCTTAGCACTGTCTCTTAAATCTAGAGGAAGAAATTAAATGCAACGTGATTGAGGCAGTTTAAGGACCTGTCACTACAGACTAGTGCCTGAGATGTTGTAAACCCAGGGACATCTGCTGCAGTAATGTGCAAGCATAGCAGGGGATAACCCACATATTACACCATGGCTGAATGTTGCTTAATAAAACTGCCATGATTTAATCTTTTTTTTAGTCAGATTTACATGTTGAAGGACATTCAACAGTACATATGTCTTTCACTTGACTCTCACAAGTTGGACCATCTTTTCTGGCCAGTGCCAGGGAGGATTTCCTGCTCTTCCCAAGCAAATCTTCTGTTTGCCGGAACAAATTTTTAGGAATTAGTTAAAATGGTGGGGGTTTTCCTTGATAATCAATAACTAAGAAGAGCTCACATTCTAAGACTATTAGTAGCCTGTTACTGGTTGATATGTACACGGTCCCATGCGAGCTCATTGCAAAAGTCAGGGCTTTAAATTGCTACACTAAGTTCTCTTCACAACGAAGTATTTTTAATTCCCTCTGAATACATCAAGTAAATTAAAAATAAATTAAATTTAAAAAAATAAAAGCTTTCACCCTCTTTTTGTAGAAGGAAATTATTTATACAACAAGGGCTAAGAGGGAACCTGGCCATGCTGTAAACAGAAATCTTTTATTTATCTGACTACTGCTTGAATACCACACCAATAGGCTGGGCACTGGTTTTTCCACCAACATTACATACAGAAAATACAAAAAAAAAAAGAAGAATCCAACAGGGGAGGTGGAGAACATATTTTTCTTCTAAGTAACAACAGCATTTGCTGTGATATAATGATCAGAAGTTTTTCAGTTATTTATTTTTCTCTGTGAAATTACAAAAATGTTATCAGAGAATCACACAGAATCGCAGAATCTGTGTGGTTGGGAGGGACCTTCGAGATCATCAAGTCCAACCAAAAAAAAAAAACAACCAACACGTAACACCAAAACAAAAAAAACAACACTCCATCACCACAACAATCACTACACCCAACAGTCTCGGGCACTAGAGAATGCCCTGAAGTGCCATGTCTACACGTTTCTTAAATACCTCCAGGGATGGTGACTCCACCACCT
>JAOXNO010000024.1:87272016-87283889 GCA_028565335.1 Limnodromus scolopaceus
ACCCTCACAGCAAAGAATTTCTTCCCCAGATCTCATCTCAATCTCCCCTCTTTCAGTTTAAAACCATTCCCACTCCTCCTATGGCTCCCTTCCCTGATCAAGAGTCCCTCCCTATCTCTGCTAGAGCCCCTTTAGGGACTGGAATGGGCTCTGAGGTCTCCCCAGAGCCTTCTCTTCTCCAGGCTGAGCCTCCCCAACTCTCTCAGCCTGTCTTCATAAGAGAGGTGCTCCAGCCCTCTGATCACCCTCTTTCACCCTGGGGTACATCAGCAGCATCTACTTAAATACATTTAGTTTGTGGCTTCCTTTTAGAAAATTTTAGAAAGCATCACTTTCATTGGTGACAGCACTGGCTTTCTTCACAGTAGTAAGAGAAGGGCAAAAACAGCAACCCAAAGTGATTTCAGCTTATGCTGGCACAATATATTACATAGTTGGAAAAATTTGTCTGGACATCGGACAAGGAATACCATGTCAGCATGGCTAGAAATTGATGCTCACAGCATCCCCAGGATGGCATTTGGTTCCTGACTACTGGTTTTAGTGCTGATTGTCATTGCTTCCTTATCATTGCTCCAAGATTTAGCAAAGTCCCCTCATTTTTACAGTCAAAAAATGAAATTATTTGAATATTGCAATATATGTCAATTTTAAGAGAATGTGAGAAAAACTCCTGGTGTCATTGAAGGAACATTGACAAGTCATCTCGCTACCCTGTTAATTACCTGCATAAATCCAGTCATTGCCCATCCCTCTACTCTTCTGTATGAAATGAAGGTGACCTTTTTTAAACCTTTGTTTCTGTACATCAAACGACAGCCCAACAGAGCACAATGAGAAGTCCTCACCACTCCAAGAAGCAGCCACTCAACTCTTAATGAAATGGTGTCATCTTTGGCTCTACATTTATTAGACAATCATTTTGATCTTAGAAACTACAAGATATGAGATCTTCAAAGATGTAAATGAGGCAGTAATGGAAAAGAAAATAGCAAAGGGGATAAATATAACAATTATTTTTGCTTACCTTCTGTCACAGCTTCTGTTGCTGGGGAGGAAGTCAAGCATGCTTTATGTTTCACATCACTTGTTATCATATTGTTCTCTATGGGCCATGTCAGCTTTGTCCTTAAAAACTTTTAAATGGTAAAAAATCCTCTTGGCTTGCATCAGTCATCTCTCCTTGAAGAAATGTACCCCACTCTCAGCAACCTTAAACTAGAAAGAATCCGATTTTGGCCTTAGAGGGTTCCTATATTCTAGATCACTCTTCGTTCTGGAACCAGCATCATCAGGTCAGGTATTTTACTTTATGTAAAATACTTAATGTATTTTACTTTAAGATTTGTTGCGGTTCTTTTCCCCTGGTTCCACCACCCTTAGCTGATTACTTCTTCCATGCACCACTGTTTCACAGAAGAATTTCTGGCAGCTCTCTGGTGGGATGAAAATATGCAGCTTCCTGTGGCTTTCCCTTTAGTGCCAGCCCCAGGCTGCCTTTACACCGTTCGGCTGTTGTCCTGCAGGAGTGCTAAAGCCTGTGTCCCCTCTCTCTAGTTGAAGGGTACTCTTCATAGCAGAGTGTGCTTTAATATGACCACCCCAGAGTTTTGCCTTGTTGTTAACGTAGGATTCTTTGCATTTGACTCCTACAACATCTTCACATCACTCCTAGAGAAGCTTTACCATACCAGCTGGATCCAGGTCCTTTCTGATATGCTCCAGCTTTCTCAGAGTATCTGAGAGACTCTGGCAAGTAGGTTCACTTGAGTGTCTGCTTTACGTAGCCTCCTTTTCTAGAGAACAGCTGCTCCTTTTCTGGTCAATCACCAGCAAAGCTGGATTCCCTCTTCTCTTGAAGCCACCTCTTGATTTCCGTAGGTAGGACTGTGTGAATTTTAACTAGGTTTCCAGCTTTTCTGGGGTATGTACTTTCATAGGGAATTCAAAGGGGTTTCTCCCAACTCTACTATTTACATAGGTCAGTACAATCCCCTGTAATTGATTCTTTTGCCTTTCCCCCCTCGAGCCATAGTGCTATTGCATTTTTAGACAGTTTATGAGCCATTGGAGTGATTCACAACAAATCCGCTTTAGTTTTAAAGAATACATGACCTGGAGGAGGTGTAGCAAGAGAAAAGCCTCAGGGCTGGGAAAGTGTTTAGCAGGTTTATTTGAAATTTGATTATTATCAAACCTGCACACAACAGAGTGAGATATTAGGAAAAAAAAAAAAAAAGAAGGAAAAAAAAACCCAAAAAGAGTTTGCTAGGCTTCAGCTGCATCATTTCCCAATTGCACTCAAGCAGTGAATATGCAGGCAAGGTCAATTAGTCTAATTTTAAAAAGCTATGAGAGCTAATCAGAAAATTCTGCTAAAATACATTATAAGAAACACATAGGATAAGGCTGGAGACTGGGAACTATATTCGTCAAAAAAGCCAGAAGAGCTGAAAGCATACTCACTTTTAAGTGAGTTCAATCAAAATGAACATCAGTGAAGATGAAAAATCAAATCCCCACAATGTTCATAACAAGGATCTTGTGAAGACTCAAGGGAAAAGTGATGTTGGTGCAGAATTTTAGGCAATTCACCTAGATCCCTTTACAAGGGAACAGAACCTGAGATCATGCTAAAGAGAGATCATATTTATCAGTGTAGAAAACTTCACAGTTTCTCAGTGTCATCACATATTTAATTTTAGTTTGCAATGATACTCTTCTACCACTTCCCAATTCTTTTCCCCTTATTCCCAATTTTTGTTTTATCACATCTAATTTCTGTTTTAAAATTCTTGAAAGAAAAATTATTTGTATTAGTCTGCTAAGAGTCATGCCGGCATATGAGATGATGAACCTCCTCTCATTGCTTTCTGTAATGTTTTATGTCATTCAATACAAAAAGAATATCAAGGTCGGATTAACAGAAATGGCAATCAGCCCCCCGATGAAAAGCAGCACTTTAATAATGAACTTCTCAGGCCTCTGGGCAATAGCAATTATTTGTTAGGGATTTAGATCATATGAGCACAGTTCTTCCACATAACATGTAGGGGCAGGAGGTGTCATGTAAGGATATTCCCTACACTGAGGAAAAGAGCCATGCTGCTAAGGACCGCATGTTCTCTCTTTTCCTATTCCGGCAGTCTTACTCAGTCTGCAGTTCCTAATGAGGAGAAGCACAAAAGTTACCTTTTTCTGTCTCTATTACTCAGAGCCTTCTCCAAAGTAAATATTTTGGAAGTGTTTCTACCTTGAATCTCTTTGTTCATGTCTTCTCAGCTTTCTCTGTACATTGTATTTGTTATATTTCAGATACAGATTACATTTCTAACTACTTTTGAATACACAGAAATGTCTTTATTCATTCAATCTTTTTCTTTTCTTGCTGAGTATCTTCTGTACTTATTTTTTCATTAACGATAATACTCCCTTTATCTAATCTATTGATGTTCTTTCCTTCAAAACAAAAGACAAATTTACTGATAATATAAAGCTCCTGCTGTTTTTAAGCTTAGAGAGTGAAACACTGCCCCAAATGAAATCAACAGCCAGCTCTTGCTGGCTTCATTGTGTCATTGTATTGCTGGATCTCAAGTGTAGTTTCAGAAAGGAGCACAAGAAGCTAACCACCATATTCTTCAAGTAGTGCCAAAAGCATTTGAAATCAGACCTGGTTTTTTTTCCCTATATAGTATAAATTCAGGTGCAATTCTTATTCATGGATTTGATGAAGATACTTCTAGTGCAGGTATATTTTCAGATCCAAAATTATACTTATAAGATGATTTAGATATGCAGTGATACGCAAAGACTATACATACATTTATTTTTCAAATGTGCATTTATAAACCCAACTCATTTGTTACAGTACCTAAGTATCTCCATCATGTGTTATAGATATATAAAGCTCTTCATCAGATAGGTCCTTTCCTTTCCTGACATACTGATTGTACTGATTAATTGCTCCGGAGTATCAGTAAAAATGGAGAGGGAGACTCAAAACAAATTCACCAATGTGTTGCCAGCTCCTTAACATCACTAAGTTCTTGAAAGCATTTTCTGTTCTGGAAGACCTTGAGAGGTGATCTACAGAAGGCTGCTAGAAAAGCTAAGTAGTCTTGAAGTAAAAGACGAAGAATTTCATCAATCAATGACTAGGTAAGAATTGATAATGACAACAGAGGATTCAACAACATTATATTCACTCCGTCATTAAAACTTTATGATGACATATCTTTACCTCCTCTACCAGCTTTCGAATTCTTTAATATATGTGTAAGCGATGGGAAGGGGGAACATCGAGGTGGCTGAGTCTGTAATGACATAGAACAGTTCAGTTAGAATCAGAGAGCAACGTGAAAAGCCTTCAAAAGACCGGAACAAGTGAAGTGAATCATAATGACAAATGAATGTCCATACTAATGAAAGCAAATGTTAGAGGTAAAACAATTAAATATTTCAACTACATTTAGTGTTTCAAAATAATGACTGCAGGTTAGAAGGTAGACATGAACATCATTGCACGCTAATTAGTTAAGATTTCCACCCAGTGTGCAGCAGTAATCAGAAGCGAAGGAAATATTTAACAAGATTATTGAGAAATGGAATAAAAAAAAAATAATCCAAAATCGTTATAATGCAATAATAACAAGCAGTGGCTCACCTGCAGTTGGATTGCCTTCACCAGGTCTCAAAGGTAATGGAGCAGAAGTGAGTTTTCCAGGAACACACAATGCAAACTAAAAGGGCCACTCTCAGCCTGCCCTTCCCTGCTGGCTTCGTCAAAAAAAAGTGAATCAAGTTTTCGCTTGTTTTAAGCAAAATCTAAATCCTAAACATGAATCCGTATAGCCCTTGCATTCCTCGGTAAGCAAGATGCTACAAAAGAAATCATCCAGAAATCCAAACAAGGGTAAAAAGAAAGAGTTATTAACTCCTCTGGTTTCAGCTCTCTGGTATTTTCTGACTTTGTGTTTCGCTGGTGAAATAAGCAATTTCAAGAGAAACTCAACTTTCACTTTTATTACACTTTTAAAGTTCCTTTCTCACTCTTTTGGCCATGATGAAAAGCTGAAAGACTGAGTCAAAAGGTACATAAACAAACATACTCCTCAAATGTACTACTGTTCTTTTACAAAATGTCTCTGAAGGCAACCTGCCACTGTTTTTAACCAGTTGCAAGGGGGCTGTATGGTCGAAAGGCATACACTTGGAAAAAGTCTGCAGGCCTTACCTTCAAAGGACAAGTACATGGTTCAGAGGGACAAAACAGAATCATTTTTCCACAGATTTTATAGAACAAAGAAGTAGTAACTCTATTACTCCCGCTCTCAGAGGGCAAAGAAGGCTGGATGGCAGCTGGCCCTTGGCTTGCTTTCTGACGTATTCCAAAGCCCCGGACTATACCTCAGACCTGCAGCCTCAGCCCTCAAATCTCCATGGCTCGACTGCAAAAACGAAAAGCAAAACAAGAGCTCGCAAGAGTGAATAAGGGATTTCAAGGCGAGGTACGGCAGCAAGAAGTGCCCTCTGCTGTCTCTCTGCTCCTCCGTCCCCTGCAGCGCATCCCACAGCATCCCTGGAACATTCTATGTGTATGTTATAGATGTAGCCTTTCCTATTCCTAGATGTCTTCTCTGCCACGTCAGTGACTTAAACCATTAGGGTACCATTTAACAGCATGTTTAGTTGTAATTTATCTGGCAGAAACAGAGAAATAGCTTTGGCTTTACACAAGTATTAGGAAAATATAAGTGCTTTTCAAGGAATCAGCCCCACGTGAGCAATTCTGCAAGGCAGTTTAAAAGCACAGCTAATTATAAACCTATTATGCTGTTATTTAAACTTAGCAGTTAGCGAGCAACTCACCCGAGTGAAGTGAATTCCGTAAAGAGGTTAAAAACTAACCTTCTCTCCAGCTGGTCAAGTTAGCTGGAAGTTTATGCTTTGAAAAATAATGAATATAATCACACAGATAAAATTGAGCATGACTGTCAGAGACCTTATATGCAGGAGCAAAGTCTTTGAATCCATGACATATTCACAGTAACATAATGGAGTTTGGCAGTGAAATAACACTAGCATGAAACCTCCTAAAGGAAAACTATTTCTGTCCTTGCAAACAACTTAAGCAGGCAGGAAGAATTTCAACTTATCTGTATCAATGTTTGCCCTGCCTGTGCATCAGATAAACTCAAGAATGTTAAAGCTTTATAAAGAATAATTCACCAGCAGGTTTATGTTTTACTCTAATTTTCTAAATATGCAACATGTCTCTTTGGATCAAACAGCTCCATCCAGCTCACCAGGGAAAGAAGGACAAGGACTGATAGCTATCCTCAGTAATTGCCACGTTGTGCTACCTCAAACAAGAAGGAAGAAAAACTGATAACAGAGCAATTTATTCAAAGTTACCTTAAAGTCAAATTACACTCAAAATATACATAATTTATGAGTTTTTTCCCATGAGTATGTTGTAGACATAGCCTTTCCTACTCTTAGATGACTTCCCAGCCTGCCCTTAAATCACATACCCTCTCTGCCACGTCAGTGACTTAAACAATTAGGGTACGACTTAACAGCGTTTAGTTGTAATTTATCTTGGCAGAAACAAAGAAATAGTGTTTACTTTACACACAAGTATTATGAAAATATAAGCACTTTTCAAGGATTCAGCCCCACGTGATCAGTGCAGACCACTGGCCACTACAGCACAGCCCAAAAACTGCAGAATAGTCAAATTTAATTCATTGTGACTATTAAATGCCTTAAGACAATTAGTAGATGAAGATACGAAGAATATGAAGATATTTTTACTTGGCAGTTTTATATAGATGAAAGCAACTGATCTCTACTGTATGAATACACAGACGGTTTTCAATAATTTGGTTCTGAATACTCTCCTATAATAAGTTTTTCTAAATGTATAAATTTCTAGATCTAGTTTTAGAAATCAACATATTGGGTGTTGTTTGACATTAAGCTGGTCATCTTCTTGCGATGGGCTGTGCTTTATCACACACCACAGACCTGCGTTTTGCATTTTATTTCTGACTTTTCACAAGATCAATAGAGCTTCAAGTGCCTATTGATGGCAGAAAACAAATTGGTCTAAAACCAAAGTTTAGAAAATTCATGTTTTAAGGTTTATGTCTGCATTATTTAGTTTGCTACATGTTTTAAATCCTGAAGAACTGGTATCACATTCTAACATCTAACAGATGATTGTTGCTATCAAAGGAAGCAGAAGCATTGCCGTTTTTCTGGAGTTTGAACAAGTCAAACAGTATCTAAAATGTAGGAAGTTTTCTGCATTGACCTTTACACATTGATAATAATATTTTTAAAGATAACTTAGATTAATGCCTGCTGATTTTTTTCATTTGCTTTACCCGTTACACATGTAGAAAGAGAGAACACAGTTTAAAATACCCACACCAAAAAATAACAACAATAAACCCCACTGGATTAACCTGTATGTCAATTCTAGGAAATTACTATTATTAAAATTATATTGATTCTGTTCTTACTTTCTGCTTGACTGTTTCCTACAGGATTTTTTCAGAAGCCTGTAAGTAAACAATAAGAGTTCTAAGTCTAAAACTGTTGATAAAATTCAACACAACTTTTCAAGAAACATGGTAGAGGGATGTCCAGCTGCGTTACCTCTCATTCTGTGTTATTTGACATTTTACAATAAAGCTTTTCAGAAGGAAAAAATATCACAAGGATATAACCGATTCCTATGAAAATTACACAGCAATCAACAAGGTTCACACATAACATACAAAATGTTCTCAATGTTCCTAATACAAGCAATACCTCTTTGCATTCCACAACGTGTGGAACTCACAGTGACAGGCTGTGATTTTTTTTTTAACAGGTTGTCCTAAGGAAATACCAAGTTCTGACATCCACCCATAGCGTTCTTTTTATGCTGTTCTTTCTCCCATGGAAATAAATCAGTTTGCTCTGACTCATGACCAACAGATCCCCCAACGCAAGTGGTCAGGAAAGTGGGCGCGTTGCCTCTTGTCCTGTCACTGGGCCCCACAGAGAAGAGTCTGCCTCTGCTGTCTTCGCTGTCTCCCAACAGGTATTTATTCACAATGATGGGTCATGGTCAACTTGTTGTCCACCAGAACTTCCAGGCCCTTTTCTGTCTAGTTGCTTTCCAGCTGGGTGGCCCCCAGCATGTATTGGGTGTTCCTCTCCAGGTGCAGGGGTTTGCATTTCTCTGTGTTGAACTTCATGAGGCTCCTTCTGGCCAATTTCTCCAGCCTGTTGAGGTCCCTCTGAACTCTGTTACTCCTCTCAGTTTTGTAACATCTGCAGACTTGATGAGGGCTCCATAATCCAGATAATTAACGAAGGTGTTAAACTGGTGCCAGTGTCAAACCCTGCGGTACAGCACTAGTGACTGTTCTCCACCTGGACTTCATGCTGCTGATCACAACTCTCTGAGCCCGACAGCTCATCCAACTTTCAGTCAACCTTTCAGCCCATTTATCTTGTCTCTATTTCATGTCCTCCTTGTAATGGGAGGTCCAGATGTACCACCTGAACAATTTTGCTCCCCATAGTACCTTGATTCTCCAACAAATGCTGACTACAAACATTTCCATTTGTTATTTCACTTACCTACAGTTATTCAGAACTTCTCCTCTGTACTATAATATTATCTTGTCCACATAAATTTCTTTTCAAGTCAAATATATCTTTTTTCCATGAAAAGAATACTCATAGCTTTATGCTGTCATTTGTGTCAGTGTTGGACTGGAAGAGGGTTTTGGTGTGAGAAAAGCATTTTGTTAAAAGCTATGCATCTATGACTGTCACACCCTGATGTGCAAATGCTAGAAGAGAACCCACTTGCTTACTATTTTCATGATTTTCTGTGCTGATAAAACTCCCCATTGCTACCTCATCTTACTTTCAGCTATCACTATAGATTTTCTGCCATCTATTCAAAGCATTTGTAACATTGAGGATCCTCTTTAATACCAAGTACTAATTTTCCTCTCACTTACTTTACTTACACATAAATATAACTTCATTCATTCAAATGAACAAGTTCATGGATTGCTCTGTTGTAAGAGAGAAATGGATTCCTTTTATATAGATTCAGACCTAATGGCCAATACTTAATTTACTCTACTTTTATTTCATATTAGAGGCATCATGTTAAAGTGAGCTCCTTTCACACCATAGCTCATAAATATTCATTAGGATGTTGCTAATCATGTGGAACTTTCTGAAAGTTATTTTAAAGCAGTATCCTTCCTTCTGAAGACCTAGGTTTTAAATTCAGGGAGGTTTATGAATTATTGACTGCATAATAGAAGCTGAATTTCCCTGTATAGATTCTGTGCTTGCAGCGTTCAAGGCAGTGCTCTACACACAACATGGGGATCACCTTTTATAAAAATTAAGAACAAATTCCTCTGTATTCACAGATTGTTAACCAATTTTTTACAGAAAAAAATATTGACAAAACCTAGTACTAATTGTTTCCTCAAAAATTTCAATGTTTTTAGGCACAAACACAATTTTGTCTTCTGAGTAATCAAAATGATCTTGAATTAACCTTAATAATTTTTTTCACTTTCTGTCACAGAGAATGAAAATTTTCCACTCCATTGCCAAGCCGTGGCGATTTTCTGGATAACAGCCAGGATCTAAAATCAGTTCTGTTACAGTGGAAGTGCATTTTGCATTGCTGGATTCTCCATTACTCAGTCTCTTCATGAGATTCGCGATATTAGTTTCCCTGCTAGAATACAGTATAAAGTATACAAAGGAAAACTGTCTAAATATACAAGCCAAGCAGCCAGAGACTATAGGACTTCTTAGAAACAAAAATCAAAGCATATTTTTTTTCCTTGAAAATTTACTGCAGTTCTTAAAGCCCTCCTTTTCACATTTTATACTTCAGTATCAAACTAGAATTGTCCCCCTCCTACAATCCAAACAATTTCTTCTCTAAACAACACTTAGAAGAATTGTAAGTCACCAGAAATCAGCTCTATTACTCTAAATGCTTTTTCTCTGGGAGAATGTCACAAGGATGGGGAAATGTGAGAGGGAAAGGATGGGACAAGGCATGGGTGTGCATGATGGGGAGTTTCATAAGGTTTCTTTCATTTTTTTAACGTCTTTCCAGATTCTTGGTACTCTTCTGTAAAATAGACCTTGCAAATCAGTCATATGGAAGAATTTTTCTCCAAAGATTGGCCAGAATAGCCAACTTCTGATTCACTTTTATGATAAGACACATCTTCTTTTTTTTTTCTTTTTTCTGACCTTCTGTGTTAACTTCTTCAAAAATCTCTGCATGGATCTAGAAAATCCTGTACGCTGGCTAGGAACATCATGATTTCTTTTCAGGTGCATCTGAAATATCAATGTTTCTGGTGGTCCAACAAAAAGAAAAAAGGCAGAAAAACCCAAACCCACCAAACAAGGTAAAGAGATTTTACTAGAGTTATGCTGCCCCGCACCACTAATCCCTTATTTCCTGAAAATTAAAAAGGACAGAAAACCCAAACGACTTCCTTCGTTGTGACAAGGTATTTCCTTGCTAACTCTTCACCACCTCCCTGATATATAACTGCGTTCACAAATAGGAAAGGGTGAAATACTCTACACAATGTTCTGCCATGTAGGACAGGTGTGGGAGGAAACACACTTTAAAAACAAATAAGATCTTGAAGGAGAGGATCCATGGCCTGAAACCTGAGTACAGAGAGGGTGCTGCAGCCAGGAGAAGGAAAACAAGTCACCGATACCATCATTGCCAGCGCCACACCACAGCTTCATTTGCAGACAAACAGCCTCTGCACCATTTTTCCCTGGGCAGATGAAAGTAGAGACCGGAGACGAACAAACCCAAGAAGAGATTTTTGAGGCAGCTGATGCCTGCACCACTGTGTTTTCCCGAGCATTTTGTAGATACTCCACTTTTAGTATTGTAATTTTTTTCACATTGTCCCTTACCTCATAGTGTAAAATTCCATTTGCTTCTTGTTAGCAGTCAGCAGAACTAACACCAGGGCTCGGAACCATTTTTTACATATCTGTAAGCATTGAAGAGCCCCACAGTTTTTGTTTAAGGACTCACTGTTGTCTGTTCAATTGCCAAAAATAGGGAGATGTAGCTATGTGAGAGTGTTTTATTAAGTACCCAAGCAATCTATACAAAACAATTAAAAGGCTCACCTCAGGTCCTCGAGCTAGCAAACACAGAGTTACATTTATTTATGGCTTATTTGACAAAGAAATCGGCACTTATGCAATGCAGTCCATAAAATTAGTCAAGCTCAGTATGTACTGGTTCGCAGCCTCCCCCCAGCTCAGCACAAAGATACATTGAGCCTTAATGCAGAAGTGCAACGTGTTCCCTGCAAATATTCTTCTATTCACAGTCATAGCAACCTACAGTATTCATCTAGTTTTCTGCTCAAAACCCACTTTTTATATTTGGGACAAAACCACACCACATCCACCTTGTCCATCTTGCACATTTTGTCTGTATCCATTGTGCCCAGCATCTTACTGGGAATGGATTTTTAGTGCCAAGAGAACCTACTGTGTGGTGCAAGCATCATAAATGGTACTTTTACAGTAAAGAGACAATTTAAAAAAAAAAAAATAAAAAAAATTATGGTTTTACTAGTACTAACTGTGAAGCCAGAGATACAGAAGACAACGGCTATTGGAGTCTGTCACAGGCAGATTTACAGTGTCAGGGAGTGATATAGCCTTTCTTTGAGGCCCTCATGACAGGAGAGACACTGAGGGGCTGGAGCGGGTCCAGAGAAGGGCAATGGAGCTGGTGAGGGGTCTGGAGCACAAGTCTTGTGAGGAGCGGC
>JAOXNO010000024.1:87318431-87333671 GCA_028565335.1 Limnodromus scolopaceus
GATGGGGCTTGGAGCAACCTGGTGTGGTGGGAGGTGTCCCTGCCCATGGCAGGGGGTTGGAACTGGATGGTCTTTAAGGTCCCTTCCAGCCTGAAGCATCCTATGATTCTATGATTACCACCCATCACCCATCTCTGCAGAAATTAAATAAATGGCTAAAACCTCTGCTCTGTGTGTACATTGATGTCTGCACAGAAGGTAAATGACCCCACTTTGGGACAGCATTTTCAGTGGGGTGTATTTGCTGAAACGCAATGCCAAGTTTATGATGGCTCCTTGTGTTTGCCTGAAGCATGATGGAGAGATGCCCGAGTGACTTTTCAGGGGCAGCTCTGCAGTGCTGCCCACTACCTACTTCTTCCCATCACCCAGGGAATCCCAGCTCTCATACAAGCGCAGAGCTGATTACCGCAGGAATAACACATTTTTAATAAGTGTTTCGTGACTGATCTAACTTCTGCTTGTTATTTATATCATAGAACTCTGTAGGCTGGAAGGGACCTCTGGGTGGAGATCACCCAGAACAACTCCCTGCTCAAAGCAAGCCCAATCCCACAGTGAACCCTGGGCAGGCTGATCTGACTGCATAGTTGGATCTACTTTGAAGTCACTCAATGCACTTCCATTTCCGTTATCTTCCATTAAATATGTAGAAACAGATTGTTTACTATTTCAGTATCCAGTCTTCTTTGTGATTCCAAGCCATCCTATTCTAGTCACAAATTTAGAACACCAGACACTGTTTGGAGGAGCTGGAGAAGGCTATGGCATTCTGTACAAATTTATCAATCTATACAAGGAATATGCTGTTCGACACACAGAGAAAAGCCCACTACCTCTTCCTCCAAAAAACACATGTCTGCGAGCTAGTAAAGAACAGCACTACTTTCTCTCAGATTTATTTGTAATGGAGTTGTTATTTCAGTTCACTCATTCAGTTCCTCCATTAAAAACAGCTGCCAGTGCTTCTGAAAATCATACGGTGTCGGTCGTCACCAAGAGCACCGAAAACTCTGCAGCAATCGCCTTAGAGTTAGCCTCTCAGTTAAATGAGGAGCAATTTCATTTAAGGCCAAATTGATCCCAAGAAATCAAGAATCGTTTTCTCAGATGTCATAGAATCATAGAATTGCCCAGGTTGGAAGGGACCGTTCAGATCATCAAGTCCAACCACCAACCTAACACTAAAAAACACCATCACTAAACCATGTCTCTAAGCACTATGTCTGCCTGGCTTTTAAATACCTCCAGGGATGGTGCCACCTCCCCTTCCCCGGGCAGCCTGTTCCAGTGATTGATAACCCTTATGTCCTATGTCTTTGAAGCATTTTTCCTTTCTTGCAACAGACGCACCTCCACAGACTGAAAGTATTGCTGGGACCTTGCTTTGCTTTATGCAGCTGCTTCCATACATGAACATTTTTCAGGGAACAGGAGGGACTATCACCTCTGCCAGTCTGCCCCCAGTGATGCTCAAGAACAGGTTGATCAACCATATGATGATGACACTGCTCCTGCCATGGCCTCAGGTTGCTCGTGGGCTCACCGTGGTGGTACATGCCTCAGCAGGTGGGTAGTTGGATGAGGTGCAGGCACTTCGGCGCCTCTCTTGGGACCACCTTCTCAGAAGAGCGAAAAATACCTCAAATTTTGTATGTTAATCTCCAGCCTTCATAATGTGCTTGTAATATATAAAGGGGGGTGGGATTTAACCCTCCTTGTCAGTCCTGTGTTCTGGGTAGTCCACACACAGAAGAGCAGCTTATGCTAACTACCATCTGGCGCTGTGGCTTGCTCAGCTTAAGCACCAGAGCTTCACGTGTGGGCTTGAAGGTTCCCGGGTTCAGGCACTGAAACGCTTTTAAAGAGAATTTTTTTTTCACTTTTGTTTTAGTTTGGATCTGCCCAAGGACAACATCGAGGCATTATTTTCAATAAGCTGTGAATCAGACCGGCGCCTAAAATACAGGAGTTTTTAGTGGGGAATATGAAGTTGTGTTAACTTGAGCACCCCAGGAGAAGACATGGAGACTAAAGCACTGCTGTCCTACCTGGACTAGCTACGACACTGGTACAACACTGACTCGATTGCTGAGCATTGCAACCCCCATTGAATGGACGCTATAACATTTCATAACTTGACTCTGAGCCACAAGGCAACAGGGAGAAACAAGATCTCACTTAGCACTCCCTTCTTCCCCAACAGTAAATCAGCAGCTGATTTTGCCAGTAAATTACTCAAGTATAGGCATACGACAGCAGTGTTCAAAAGAGTATGTGAAAGAGAATATAGCTGCAGCATACGGTAGGAAATACCATACAATGTGCAGAAATAAGCCAACAGCAAAAGATGGACATTCTTTGTATTAATTTAGCTTAAACCTAAGTCAGGTGCTGTTTAATCAGTAAAATCATTCCAACTTGACCCTTTTCAGTAGGTCATTAATATTGAAGGTAAGAGACTTTTAGTCCTGCAGTTAAATTCTGTACAATATCTGAAATATGACAGACTTGATTCTTATCTACTTTAAGATGTATTACACTCATGTCATGGTGAACCAACTCAAAACTTTGGGCAAGAAAATTTATCCTTATTCTGATGTGTTGCTCTAGTGACTTCCTCACTTATATTTTTCCTATGGGGCCAAAATCCAAATGCATCCCATCTTCACTCATCAGGATAGAAATTCATAGGCACAGGCCCTCCCAAGGATCACGTTCAGGCAGAGGGACATAAAACAGACCTAGTTCCTTTCATGTTCTCTCTCTCTGGTGTCTCTCAGATATAATTCTTAAGACTTATCATACTTATTTCCTCATCTTTCTTAGCAGTGTCTTTCTTTTCTAACAATTCAACCTAGGGTTAGCTTCCTACAGCCAACAGACTTGTACTTCTGACTTGTACTACTGGAAGAGTTTGGCTTTCTTATCATCCTTATTGGAAAAAAAACTTTCAACTAAAAAGACCTCCAAAATAACCTCTGCACCTTAAGTCAGCATCTAAAATTAATTTCCAGAAATGCTGACAAACAAATCCTGATAAATAGAGGTTTGGGCCATTTAAGTTATTTTATTTTGTTACCATTGACTTTGACTATTTTATTTTGTATAAAATATCTTAAACTTGAATATAAAAGAAAAATTTCAAATTAGAAAAATGACTTTTTTCATTTTTAACTATCAAAACAAGGAGGCATCAACAATTTGAAACAAACAAAAGTAAGAGAGTGTCATTGAGCGATTAATCTAAATCAAGCCCTTCCCCTGAAAACGTCACAGGTTTGACTAATTGCAATTTTCAGTGGAAAAGCTTCATCAAAAATTTTTTCTCAGTGGCTGTACTTTACATCTTTATGTAAGTACCCCTGACTTGATGCTTCCAGATGAGACATCACCAGCCAACTGCTCGACAGTGAAGTTCAAAAGAAGAAAAAAGTTCCTAGAAATTCCAGGTTGACAGACATCGTAGGCTAGTAGTATGCGTGTTTATATACTGCAACTTTAGTTTTAAGCTTATTAAAAACTTTAATGAACTAATTACTTGTCTATGGCATTTCAGTGATGTCTGTCTTACCTTATTTAGGGAAGTAGGGCACGCACATGCGGTTACCGTAACAGAAGTAACAACCTCTGCATTCACTACTTACACCACTACTCTTTAGCTAGCCCTTAAGATATTCATTTTTTTTATCACAAGAGCATAGAGAGGCCCTGACCCTGAATAAGAGGCTGGGAAGAGGCAGTGCTATACGTGCTGGTGTGGGCAAGGAACTAATGCACAGAGAGATTAAGGCCATTATTCAGCAAAACCCTTAAGTACGTGTACGAGTAATCCCACTCCTGTTCAGGATGGCATTACTGCCCAAAGGAAGGTCCACAGCCCCTTGTGTTAATTCAGGGCCCTGTTGACCTGCCCAAGGTCACCCAGTAAATCTGAGATAATGCTGGGATTTGGACTCAAGCCTCCTGCTTTCTACTGCTACACCTTAAAAAGAAACCCAGTCTCCACTTTTTTACTTTGGGATTATCACCATTTTGTTGTGTTTCTTTTATTATCGTTTTTAGATACATACTCAGAACCTCAAACAAGTAATTACAATTTTCAGTCTCCGTTCCAATGTATCTGAAATCTAACTGACATGAATTACACGACAGAAGGGACAAAAGTAATAGGAAAATAACATAATCATGGTCATGAGAACAAAATTTTGCTGAAATGTAGGTATGCACACCATGTTTCATAAAATTGCCATGGCTTACTTTCTGTAAGGATCACCGTATAAGCGAGTCTTTGGTTGAAAGTAAAAGAAATAGGATAAATCAGGGTTTGCTGAACAAATTTGGGAAGTTTCTTTCAGGAGAAGAGAATGTCAGAGTAACGTGTCTTACAAAGACAGAGAATCATCAGGAGCTACAGGCTTGTTTTATAAGAAACAAAAACGTCTTAGACTCAAAACCAGACCTTGCTATTATGAAATCGACTTTGGAGTTTAAATTGGACTTAATAAATTTATCTTACCTAAATTAGCTGTTTTTCAAGGCAGACACAATGCAATGCCTTCATCTTGGTTACACCAGGCCATTTTCCACTAACGAGCCCACACAAATTTAGAATAAGAGGCTATTATGTACTCAGCATTTCTGATCAGTTTTTAAGCCAAGAGCATAAAAAATAACCATTACCCCAAGTAACGGGGTCCCAAGACCATTTAGTCAAAACAGCTACAGGACAAGTAACAATTTTGTTGAACTCATGTTGGAGGCTTCTTTTTTCCCTGCTCATTTTGCCTCTTTTTCTTTCAGACAGGAGAAGCTCTTCAGGAAGCTGTTGCTCCTCATCCTTTGTCACAAATGTTGAAATGAATTTTAGATTCAAAAGGACTGATGAAATAGATGGTAGCTAGAGATTTTGGTTATGAAGTGGAACTTGTTCCACTTCACTGCCAGAGTAACAAAGATGGAGAAGAAAACTGAGAGAACTGGAGAAATGAGAAGTTAGAGACTGCGCTACCAAAGGAAACCAATAACCACGTGAAGACCAGGTCTTCGTAAGTTGCCGTAGCTTTACTTCATACACTTTTATGTCTCCAAGAGAAGAAACACAAGCAGAAAAACCCATCCTTTAGGATATGAAGCCCATCATTTTCTTAACAACAAGGAATGAGCCATTTAGAGATGTATGTATGCACAGCACGCTCAGCAGTCTGCAGAAAAACCCTTCGCCAACAAACACTGCACGTAGCGGTGAAAGCTCTGCCTTTGGCTAATTCAAAAGGCAAGGTTTGCCATTAGGCTTGCCCAAGAGTGCGCACAAATCATGTGATTAGTCCATTTGGGAGCCTGCCACTGAGCTTCATTTGTGCATGCATACATTATGGAATTACTATTGACCCCTATGCATATTGGTTGGCCCCATCCATTAGTGATGTTGTCAGAGTCTGCCCACTGTAACACCTTGTTTACTTCTTTTTTTTTTTTTTTTTACAGCTTGCAAAGCTAAATGGGCAGAAAATTTCCAGGCCAGATGACTGTCTGAGATCACACTTTAATGGAGAACTTCCAGGGGAATAGTTCAGCTAGGAACCCATCCAGATGAAAATATATTTTTGTTTAAATATTAAATGCATTTATCCTTTCTTACGGAAGTTCTACCGGCTTCTGACTCTGCAAAAAGACTGTGACATTTGTAAGGGCTGGATTTTTTCATCAAGAATGTGCCTTTTGCACACCTTACAGCTTCAGTCAGAGCCTATGCAAAGTCGGAGTTTGCGTAGGTAAGTCCAACAGAAACCTGCCAACATTTCTGCGGTTTAAAAGCTAAAGTTTCTGAAAACTTGTCATTGCTCAGAAGGCTTGAGCTTCTTGCTGCTCCCATTCCACCTTCTGCTGACCAAAGGGCAGGGGTAGCCCTCTTCTTTTCCCGTACATTCTTAAGAGAAATGGCAGAAGTGAGAAAAAAGGTTTCCAGGCAGCAACAAAGCAGAGGGAAGGGAAAACAGGGGGAAAACCAAACAGAAACCAAGATCTTGGCCAAAAAGCTGCCTGAAAGACCCTCTGAGCCGTAAGAAGACTAGATCCTCTGTGTTCAGGCAAAGTAGACCTTTTACTTCCTTTGCAAGTAAACAGATCCATGTCAAGGAGAGCTGGGACTTCGCATCCAAACAGAAAAAAATCCCTGAACTTTTAGCTAAACAGGAATGGAAACAGGCAACAGCGTTTGCTTCAGCACTTGTTTCCTGCTTCTGAGGAGTTCGATTTTCTGCAGGATACCTACTCTAAATCTTTAATTTAGTTGGAAGGACAGGGGTTGCTATTGATCACCAGTTTAATCAATTTATACAATCTGAACAGCAGAGCTTGCAATACTGTCGGAATTTTGTGAGGCTTTATGAAATTAATAATACAATTATTGAGAAAATATGGATAATACAGAGGCAACAGTCAGTCCCTGTATTTTTTCTTCTTGACATCATGTTTTTGCGCTCCCACATGAAAATACTTTTGTTTACAGGAGCAGATTTCCAGCATATCATAAATAACCATATTTAAATCCTACCATCATCTGAGCAGCAGCTTCTCTGAAAAAAGCATGGGCTGTGGGATTTGAGTGCAAATCCAATTTAGTTCAGTCTCCAGTGGCCACTGCTCATAAAACTGAACATAATTTGTCGCAATTGCCAACTTCTGCTGAAAAGAAACTTGCAAGTTTCCCGGTAAAATAAGCATAGAGCTGTTGTCAAACTCTGCTTTCTGCAGGGGAGGAGGATGGAGAGAATAATAGTGAAATAGAGTTTTCCAATTCCTTTTCCAGGATCTGGGCACAGATATGTTATCCTTATTAAAATTTACAATGAAACACAGGTAATAGGAAAATCCCCCTAGTTTCAATGCCGTCTGACACCACAGTATTTCAGGTTTGCTTGAGAGTCCTAGAAGCCAAATGGGTCAGCCACAGCTGGTACCCTGCAACTAAACCTTCCCCCAAGCCAAAACATGGTGGTTTCATCTACATAAACAATTAGAAGCACTACATTACCCCCCAAGAAATGCCCAGATATTCTTTGTGGAGATATTAGTAGGCAAAGGCAAAACCCACGTCAAGAAGCATACTGACAACTCGTCTATATGGAGACTAAAAGAACAAGACTTCAACATCCATCTTGTCATCTCAATACAAACACAAGCAAAGGTCTCCAACCATGTTCTGGTTTGCTGAATAATCTATATTGGTAAAATTGTGAACTCTTTTCTGATGCAAGAGCCAGCCTTCCTCTGCACAAGCAGGGGTGGAGTTCTTGCCAGTTACTCCCCAAAGAGACATGTACTTTAAATTAAAAGGGTGACATGGGCTACCAACACTGGTCTTGATGCTTCGAGACATGGCACGTAGTCCACCACGCCTTTTGGAAGCACAGCCTTGGTGTCAGGAAGCCTCTCCAAATATATTACTCCCAGAGGAGTTCTCGGGAATAATTTCCAATTTGGAAGTATTCTGGCATGAATTGAACTTACTACTCTTTTCCCTTTTTTTTCCTTATTTTACTTTCACTAGAGTTAAAGCCTGCCATGACACAGTCTTACCTTGGCTCTGCTCTAAAGCCTTTAGACAGCCGGATTCAAATCACCTTCTGCTGCATTTGCCTTTTATTCCTTGGGCTGACAGAAAATGATTGGAGAATCTTTTCTTCTGCTCAGAAACAAGGTATATTCTCATTTATTACACTTACTGTTGACATATATTGACAGCATATTAAAAATCTACTGTGAGCATTGATCCAGTGTTAATTACCTCTTCAAAATAATTTTGGAGGTGCTTTTCTTTATTTTCTAAAGTCTGTAACAACGATCTTATGATCTCTCTGGCCAGTTAGAAAAGGGATGCTATGGAAAGCAGACAAAAATTACGCCCTTTAAATATATATTGATGTGTCCTAGACAGAAATCACTGTTATTTATTTCAGATATTTACTTTTCATTTATTTCATTCTTTAACACTTTCCCCACTTACCCTCTGTGCTTCAGAGAATGGTCTGCAAAGCAGTGCCTTGGCATTCCCCCAACTAAGTCATGCATATTTCATTGCTGCAGAAGTTCTCTGGCAAACACAGCCCCCACGACACTGAACAACAGGAAAACTTCAACACCCAGATATGTGAAAATCCCAAACTGGAAATCCAGCAAGAGAACACAATAAAACATTCATCAAGGACTGTTAAGAAACATGTGAAATTCATTCCAAAAAGGGAGCAAATAAAGATAGTAAAACTTAAAAAATATGAATACTTACCGCTTGAGCTCTGTACTCTTAGACATTCTCAAGAAGAAAAAACCCCACAGCTTTAGAGCTCTTCTTTCCTCCTCAGGACTTCACAGTAAACCAACAGATATACCTGTTCTCCCAGGGAGCAACACATTTGAGCTTCATCTAATGGTGCTTGACAATGGCATATTTACTTGTTACTAGAATATGAATTTGGATAAGTTTAGCATCTCCAGTACATCATAAAATTACAAGATTTCAAATTTATATGCAGTCTAAGGTATCATAATAGCTAAATTAAAGTCAGTAGTACAGATAAAGCCATGGATCTCCACATGTGTTTATGAGGCTACAACATAAACAGCAATCCATGGTGCTTTTTGTTTTTTATACAACTTTTATACAAGTTTTTAATACAACTTATGAACAGCTGGAACCCAGAGGAAGGCTTTAGGGAGGTAAAAGTAGTACCAGCCTTCAAGAGGGAATGAAGAGAAAGCATCATATGATAAACACGTCTTCTTTTCTTAATGAAATAATGGAGAAGATACTGAGATAAATTATCAATAAGTAAGCAAAAACTAACTGAACCAAGCTTCTCAAACTGTACAAAGTGATGATGGATAAATCTTGCCAGACAAATATGGTTAGTTCTTATGATAAAATTAAATGACCACTTAGTACTATGTGGAGTATTTGTCTACTGATCATAGTAAGGCTAAAATATTCGGGAGCAAATATTGACATAGTAGATATAAAAGTTCTGATTTTAAGTAAAATATTGATACTGAACCAAAGCACGTCTTCACCATTCTAGTTCATCTTAGCTTAAACTTTTATTTGCTTTAACAGCAGTAAAAAGTAAGCTTTAAACTTGGAAAAGGCAAAGGTTTATGCAAAGTAATTGTGGATCTTAACAAATTCATGTGGATCTCCACATAAATTTGCCACAATCAGGGTTCAGCCCAGCCTGTGGTGGATTTTTCAGTAATGACATAGCAGATGATACAGCCATACCTTTCATTTGTGAAAGTAAATGTAGATTAACTTGCTAGGACACACAAACGGTACGTGGAGCTGAAACTACTTTGGTAGAAAATGCCCCCCCCCAAAAAAAGATGCAGCAAGTAACATCTTTCACATTTTTCTGTTTAAATTATTTTCACAAACCATTTGGTATATTGTTTTCTGCTCTGTGAAGCTCAGTCTCTGAATCTTCGAGTGTGCATATTCCTTGTTTGTAATTTCTTTTTTCAAAACTGTAATCAAGTCTTGATCATTTGCACTTAAGCAATCACTTAGTATTAGTTCTGTGAAAAAAATATATTCATCTAAATAGGAACTGGATGCAAAGTTCTTACCTGAAGAATTTGTCATTTTTTTAAATTTTTTTTTTTCTTTCTAGAAAATTCCTAATTCTAGCAGTATCAGACCTCCTGAATGTTTTGGCCAGATTAATGTCCTCCTTAATATCACGTGTTTTCTCCTGCTTCTTGTAGATGAGTGTTTAAATGATTGATCTTTCTGTTTTGCAGTCTGTGCCTTATCTATTAACACATTTTTCTATGTACTTCTGAGTTTATTTGCTTTAGAGTCATCTGTAATTCTGGACTAAACAATGCTGTTTTGACATTAAGTGCCTCCACCCTTTTCTGTCTTGCCTCTTTGTCTATTTAGTTCTTCCCAAAAAAGGTTTATAAACTTGGACTAATATTCCAGCGATGTTTGAAGATTTAGTGACAGCCAACAGGATCCAATTTATGCTAACAAAATATGAATTGCCAATTTGTTTAATGATTGGTTTGTATTTGTATTTGTATTTATAAGCAAGCAAATAAAAAAAATTCTTACCTTCAGAACCATCAAAACCTTGACTTTCCTGTGATATCTTGACTTTATTTCCCTTTTCTCACAGGATATAGATGACAGTTCCATAAAACCCTCAACTTTATTAAGCTATTCACTTGCAGATTCCTCTTTCCTCCTTATGCCTGCTCCTAATGTAAATCTAGTACTAAAATAAAGCTGTTTACTTTTGTGCTAATACTTGTTTCTAACTGTTTATCTATGGGCCTAATTTTCCTCTTCACAAATTAGGTATATCCCAGTGAATGCATCAGTGTCAACCAAGGGCCTGAGAAGAATGAAGCCATTTATTTGATCCTAAGAGGACAAAGGTTTGTACCTTAGGCACAGGCAGAAGCAGACGGGAGCTAAATTTGGGTAGAAAAAATTTGGTTTGCATCTTTGTCTACCATGAGCTGGGCCTAAGCGGTTATATTTTTCAAAAGGAGTCTATAAGGAAAAGAATCATATTCATATTTCTTCTCTGAGACAATGCTGCTGCTTTTGGAGTCCAGAAGAACTGTGGAGCTACGGTCCCCAAGGGGAACCACAACAGACACAAGACAGAGACTGGTGGTTGGTGTTAGAACTGAGCAGCAGAGGAGAAAAATCCTGGAGTTACAGCAACACATTTCCTAACACTGCACTTCATATGAATTAAAACTAACGTTGCTGGTACTAAGGACTTCACCTCATCACCATGGAAGTGTGTCCTGGCAGAAAGTCCCTCTTGTTTCCAGAAAGGCATGTTGACATCTTTCCTGACACTGTGCAATGAACGCAGCCTGGAGCCTATAACGGGGTTTTTTCCACCATTCAGTTTACCCTTCTGCAAGACGTAATTGCCATCTACATTTCACTTTTCAGAAGTAAAGTAAAATCATGTGTTAATTTTGAATTATATTCATAATAGCTAAGCTCTTGAGTAATCGGTTAAGAAAATATCTGCTAAATCATCTTGTCCTTCCCATCAGTGCAGCCGTTCAGTTCCTACAACTCTTGCCCTTTGCCTCCCCTGCTCCCTTTCTGTTGGTTATTTTCTTGACACTGCAAAATACCACGGTCCATCATGTCTTTTAGTTGTGAGCAGATCAAACAGCCATCCAAAAAACAAATACCTTGGCACCTTTGCTGCCATTTGGAATGCGGAACTGCTGGGTATAATTGCTAGCAATTATTTTGGATAAATCAATTTGTGAAAATGAATATAATTTTCTCTCTGGCTCTGTTATTCTTCCTGACTGTGTCTTTTTCTTACAAGGCTGTTCAGTTGTGTAAAGACAGTTCATTTCTGTATCTAAGGGACTCCACAAAATGTTGTCGCCGGCATTATTTTAATTTAACAACAGAAAAACAAGATCAATACAGCACAGGAGGCAGAAATGCTATCTAACCTCTGAGTTCATCTCGGCAGCAGCTAATGCCAGCAGGCAGCTAGAGAAGGACCAGGCTTTGATGCTTTTATTCACTCTTCACAAACACTGTGGGGAGTCTCAACAGGGCTGGAAGATGTGTGTCCTCCAACCCACAGGGCCAAAGCACTCCATGTTGCCTCCCCTTCTTGAGCAGTGGCGGTTTGCTGTGTACTTAGTGGTCCTGTTTCCTAGAAAAACACAACTCAGAGAATCAGTCATCAGCAACCACAGCACACCAGACCTCAGACACCACCCTGCTGAAGAGGCCAAGCCTGGTGCTTACGGCAATACCCGCTTTTTTGAATCCAAAAGTCACTTGCAAGCCCTTCAGTTCAGGTGGACGTGCCACATTCGAGACCTGGGGAAGGATTCAGTCTCCCCAAGATCAAGGAAATGGCACACTCCCATCTCCATGGCTTGAAGATTAGGTACCACAGCCCAAAACCACTGCCCATTCCTGCATCACAGAATCACACAATCTTCATGGTTGGAAGGGACCTTTGGGATCATCGAGTCCAACCACAAAAAACCCCACAAAAAATCACACACCAAAAAAACCCACAAACAGACAGAAACCAACAATCTCAGGCACTAGAGCATGCCCTGAAGTGCCATGTCTACACGTTTCTTAAATACCTCCAGGGATGGCAGTTGAGAAGAAGGGAAAGGATACAGGAATGGGTAGCACTTCAACAACAAAAGACATCCAAACGGAGACAAGGTGCAAAGACAGCACAAGTCCTTCTCTGGGAACCAAGGGGATGCAACATTTAATAAAGGTTGGACCTAAAACCACCGTTCTCTCACCCATATACTACACATTACCCCAACTTTTAGGGGAGCACCCAACTCCCCCATCCATTTCCAATGCTTAGTGGAAAAACAGCGCAATGAAACTCCTGCTTGCAAACGAACATTTGCATAAGTATTACAAAAACAAACTCCAAACCTAAGAACAAAGCTACATGAGGTTTATTTTGTTCCTTTAACAAAATCAAGATAACTTGCAGCTCTTGTTGCTCTACACAGCTGTTCCCGGTTATTTTTTCATTGCTCAATTTCCCAAATCAAACCTAGGCCATGCATTGTTACAACTGCTTACAACAGTAAATATGTCAACATATTTCTGCAAAATTTACATTTGTACTGCAGAACAAATCACCACAGTATCTAAAAGTTTTTTTGCAAAGCAAAAAACTTCCACTGAATCATTGAAACTGTGTACAATAGTCCTGAAACACACATAAATTATTTTTACAGATTAGAGTTTACAGATTTACATCATGAAAATTAATGACCAAAATATTTACAGAAGAGAAAGAAATATGTGTACACTTGCTACCTGAAAGTAAGAGGATTTTGCACAGTTTCTAGGATTTCTTGAGCTCAGAGAGGATCCTTTGCAAGTTGCCAGCCGCTATGGGGAAGCTCCAGGGGTGTGCTAACATGCTGCTGTGCACTCCTCCCAGATGAGAGGAACTTCTTTATTTTCTTGTGGATATTCAACTGAAGAATTTGCTGTCATCAGTCCAGGTTTATTTGAATGACAGAAGTGGTCCAAAGGACTTCTATTTCCTTAATATTTTTTTCTAGTCATTTGGGTTTCACTTGACATTGGGATGACTGGGGTTCCAGAAGGGAAGAAAATTAAAAAGCACTTGTTGTGTCATTTTGTAAATAAAAACCTTGACCTTTTATATCTTTTTATTCATAAAGTTTACCACATCATCTTCATTAGATGATCATTGCTTCCACTGCCAGACACTTTTAGTTCTGTTGTGGCACTACGGCAAGCTCTGCAGTGTTAGTCTCTTGTTTTAGCAGGGTCAGCTCCCGGATTCACTTCAGAATTTATTCATTGTCTGCTCTCAGTGGTTCCAGGTTTTGGATATATATTTTACTGATAGTAAAACATATAGTCTGTAGTCCTCCAAACAAGCCAGATATGAAGTAGTTGTTGCCACATTTTTAATGCAGAAATATCAGTTTTTACTCTTGCCCAAACCATGTCTAAAATCTTATACAAGTAATAGAGAGAACAAAGAACTAAAGATTTCTCAAAATCTTTAATGGTTAATGAGGAAATAAGTCTTGAATTTACATAGGTCTCAGCTCTCACTCATAAATATTGTGTGCCTGATTACCTGTCACCTTCAGCATCTGGCTGTAACAAGGATAAAGTTCTTTAGTGAGTGATACCAAAGTACCCAAAGTTTCTTGCTGAACATGACTTACCTTCTCCTTGACTCAAAAGGGTGGAGACTTGATCCTTCAGTTAAATAATAGAAAATCCATTCAAAGAGACATTCAGGTTTGCTGCCCCATCTTAAACCATTTACATTCTTTGAAGGTTGGAGTCTCAGTGCAGAATTTGGCAGCTTCATCCCCCCTGACGAGCGTAATGTCTGGTTTAAGGTCCAGGTTAATCATTAAATAGCCAATGTAAATGCAAAGAAGCATATGCCCAGTGGCTTCATGACAGCAACTGGGACAGACATAAGCTACTTAAAAAACACCCACTGGAATGAGAGCTATTTGTCTTCTGCTTTTCATCAACTTTTTTCCTTTCAGGCAATTTTTTAAAAGGTGCTGTAAGCTCAAGTGGCCTATTGAAAAGTTCTAAATTGCCTTAAGTAGGAAGATTTATCAGGCTCATGATTGACAGATGGTAACAAGTCTCAAAGGATTTATTGAGCATGAGAGCCTTTGGTCTCCAAGTGCTCATTATATTATATCTAACATGTCAAGGCTACAGACTGCAAAGCAGGAAAATCTTTGAAGATTTTAATTAAAAAAAAAAAAAAAAAGGTCCTGAATTGGAGCACTGAATGAGACAGGACAAAGTTGCAAAGCAATGAGGAAAGCTCAACACAGGGCACAAAAAGGCTTTCTGCACACTCTATGGTGCTCACCGCTGGAGTGTCCAGCTTGCAATTCTTTGCAGATGAATCTGCACGTGGCCATCCGGGTGCACTCTAAAATTTATCACGAGAGGGAAATCAGAGATACTTTCTACCTTTAAACATTAGAGGATGTGTCTGTCTAACCCCAGATCTCTCCAGGCAGCAGGAACCTGAGGTTTCCTAGACCCAAACTCCCTCCTGAAAGAGGACAACTTCAATAAGTGCACGAGGTCTTTCCTTCACAGTGGTGTTCCCCGTCACCCAATTGCTTTTACTCAACCAGGGTATGTGAGAGCTTTAGTTATCTCTCAAACAAACCTAGTCAAGTATTTCCAGTCTTCCAGGAGCAGTAATTTCAGAGTATGGGGAATATCTGTTTGTTGACTCACGGAAACTATTTCCTCCCTCACAGTAAGGAAAAGACTGAATGCTGTTACTCCACAATTTGTGCAGAAGGCTCTCATCGTGAGGCTACCGAATGAAAAGGGAAGTTAGTTATTGTGGGAGAAATCCAGTAGGTGAGTGGACATCTCACCTCACTTCAGCTTTGTAAAAGTAGTATCATTAATTGAAAAGAGAAGATGATTAATATGAGATAGCACAATTTACCAGCAGTACAGCATTCTTCAAACCTCATTAAATGCCTTGAGCACAGAAGATAATTTTCTCTGGTCTTCCATCAGCACTTGGAAATACCAAACAGTGGACGTGAGAAAGTGAATCTCATTTCTCTTCCTTGAAAGAATTTCACTGAATTTCACTGAATTTTTTAGAGTTGGAAGGGACCATAGAGATCATCTAGTCCAACTCCCCTGCT
>JAOXNO010000024.1:87341186-87357981 GCA_028565335.1 Limnodromus scolopaceus
CCTGGTCTGGTGGGAGGTGTCCCTGCCCAGGGCAAGGGGTTGCAACTCAGTGATATTTAAGGTCCCTTCCAACACAAATCATTCTGTGATTCTATGAACCAGTTCTCATCCCACAACTCAACAGCAAAATCCAGAACAAAACTGTATGAAGTGCCATGACCCTCCTGCAAACTTTCTGGGTAGAAGGAGCACGTATAGTGAAGGATGTGCTTTACATTATTATTCCTAAAATATGGCGACTTATATTGTGATGTTTTGACTGTTGGTGGGTTCAACTTAGTGGCTAAAAATGCCCCTGCCTCAAGGTATCCACCTGTATATGTTCCATGATTGCTGTTGCTGGGCAGGGAGGTGTAATTGCCCCAAACCCACTGCATCATCATCACGTAAACTTTATTTTCTGTTTACCTTAGCGTGCTTGACTGTAAATGCTTCAGCTCACGATCAGGTTCACGTTGGCTTCAGCTTGTCCTGCCGTGTGTAGCAGCAAGATCTGCCACAGAGCAAACAACAGAAAGCACCAGCTGCCTCAGACACACGACTCTAATCCGTCTGCTTTTATCTGCATTGCATTAATATCTCACTAATGGATAGAAATTCTTCCTCCTTGCCGTAAACAACAGCGAAGACACGTAATAGATGAACAAATGTTGAATTCTGTACACATGCAGCCTGAAAATAACACAAAATGAGCAGAGTGCCAATAACAGTGTATAGAGCTGCTACGCGCAGTGATCTGATTGTTCCAGAAGATGTATTTTTTTGAAGACCATGTAATGTGCAGGGACAAAAACATGATCTAAGAGCAAAACGGGAGACTGCATTTGGAAACACATTTACACTGAGAAAGATTCCGGGGTCATATAGTAAATGAGCTAATTAAGCATGAGCATTCAGCACAGTGTTATAGATAAGAAAATGACTGTGATTGCCAGATGCTTAAGCCAGCAAATACCGAGATTACTGAAGAGATGGTATTTATCGCTGTAAAGAGAATTAGTGAGACCATTACTGGAATATTATGTCATGCTGTGCAGCCCACACTTCAAAAATTACACGGAAAAAAGTTAGAAGGGATTCAAAAAAGTCTTCAAAATAAATTATAATACGAATATCCATCTGTGAAAGTGTCAATAAACTCTAATTAGTTTATCAATTGGAAGATACGACTTGATCAGCATCTACAAATACATGTAAGCAACACATTTCCTGGCTTATAGCTCCTTACAATTACAATTTTTTACATGTGAAATGTAAAAAAATGACCATTTTTTCAACATATGCCATATCAATACATGGTAAAAAAAAAGATATTTAACATCGTCTTGTTCTGCAATACTAGGGGCCTCTTTAGACTCCCTGTTTATTTGCCACATGAAGCATTCAGCAAGATGGGGCTGATTCAATGAAAGAAGATTTTTTTCAGATGAATCGAAAGGAAAAAAAAGAAGCTTTCAAGGGTAAACAAGGCTTTACTCTTCATTCTGCAGCAAGTAACTGTGGAAATCTGGTTTGACTAACTTGCTAGTGCTACAAAAGCAGAGCACACAGAATAAAGAGGGACTTATTTATTCATGGACGTCTAGGGAGAGTAGGCAAAAAGCAATCTTTCTGAGTTCAGATAAAATAAACAGAGACAAAATTATTAATATAATATCAGTGTGCTTTTCAAATAAATACTAAATTTATAAATAACATTATATCTCATTAGGTCTTCATCTTATTCATTCATTTCTGGTAAGAGATTTAGGGCCAAATTATGAGAACCAACACCATCTGGACCTTAAGTTTATGTCCAGAAGGAAAACTTCTAACATCAAATGTATCTGGCATCACACAGCTCTTTATCTCACTTATCCCAGCACACTGAAAGTCAAAATCCTGTTATTTGTACCCACATCAATTATGTTCATCAGTGGATGGTGGCACAAAGTCAAAAGCTGGTTTTAAAACTTGTTCTAAAACTACTTTACATAAGCTGTTTTGTGAAAAGGGAAAAAAGTTGTAAACAAACAAAAAGCAAACCACAGTTCTGCTACTTAGCACAGTCTAGACAAAATTACTTTCATACATAATTCATTAAAGCTCCAGTATTAAACAGGTTAAAGCATTTTATTTAATGGGTTTCAGTGCTATGAATTCTTCAGAATAATAGTTAAAAATGGAATAATCTTGCATTATTTGTAACTACCATAGACATATGTGTTTTTGTTGATGCAGTTATAAAGTAACTTTCCTGAGCTGCAAATGTACTTTATTAAATTCCCAATTATTCCCATAAACAGATGTGCTGGGAACTTTTGCCCAGTCCATTCTGAGGACAGTGCAAATTAGAATGAATGAAGCAGAATAGTCCTTTTCAAGCTGCATCTCCATATTTCTCTTCCTGCTAATTCTGAAATCAAGAATATTCTAGAGTATCTTCTGTACTACCTACTTTTCCTATCGAAAAATTCATTTCCAAGACAAGTTTATAAATATATGATTCTGTCTCTTCAAGCAAATGATTTTTCATTATAATGACAATTTAAAAATCAGGCAGAAAAATTATGTATTGGGATCAGAAAAGTAAATCTTTGTTTTCTTCAACAAAGTAAAAAAACAGTGGTTTTTAAAATTATTTCAGGATTAATTAAGAGTCTCTCTTCTCCCAGTTTTTTTTAAACCCTTAAATATTACCAATTAATAGGATAGGCTGAGAAGACATTTACAGAATTATTGGGGAAGATGTGGCATCTTTTTTCTCAAGCAGCCCAAAAGCAGGGCCTTTCAGTCAGATGTGAGACTCGCGTTCAAACAAATACCTGTTCTTTTTGCTGGGATTTGAACCTTTATATCCAAGAAGAGCATCTTTACCAACAGGTTTCAGTATATTTCTCAGTAAATTGTTCTCAATCCCTCTTCTTGACACCAACGCTTTTTTATAGAAAAGTGTGATATATATTGCATTAGAAAGGGAGTAAGACCTATTTTACAGCTGATAGATAGCTTAGTTGCAAACCCCAGTCTTCAGTCAGTGCCTCAACCAAGATGCATTTTCTGCAAGTGGCATAGCAGGAGAGACCACAGCAGAGAACACGCTTGCAATTTCCCTATGGAAAACTAGGACAAAAAAAGGCTACAGAAGACTCTTTGGTTAAAAAGTTCTGGAAAGCACTGCCTGCTTCTCATTTTTCCGAAATATTTATGCTTTTAAACAATCAGAAAAACCCCATTCAAAAATCACAAACAGTTTTGCATTAGAGTGATTTTTGATATCTTAAATAAATACAACTGTCTTAAAGTATCTATGTCATGGGTCCATCCAAATAGTTCTGGAAAAGCATTGCTATTTTGTCAGTTGGAGCAAAACACTTGTGAAACTGGATTTTAAGACACCTCTATTTCACTGTCTTCAAATTGCGAGTTGGCTCAGTACTGGCTCAGCCATCTGAAAATGTTGCTGGTTTTAGTTAAAGCTTGCACTTGAAAAAAAAAAATTGTAAGGGTTTGCAAGATGTCTGTCACGTTCAGCTGTAATTTTTCCTCTTCTTGCTTGTTTTTCCTAGCAGGCCCATATGAAACCAAACAAAGACAAAGAAGAAACATTCCCACAGCTTGGTCAATACACCACACCAGTAAAAGATCGTGGTGCAGCTCCAGATCAATTGTGTAACCCACAGAGGCTGCAGGAAGATATTTTTCTGTCGAAGCGTTGAAGGAGCTGACATATTGACCAGCGTGAATCAGTAGACAATATTTTAACCATCTAACTGAACCCTGGTTCAATCACACGATAAAATTCAGACGAGGAAATATTTGCAGCTGCCAAAGGGCATTCTGCGAATGCGGAATAACACAAGGCAGTGCAATCCCTGAAATAGCCCCAAATAGGGCACAAAGGCACACGCAGACACAGTGAAATTATTTCAGCAACTGGTCCCAGAGGAATACGTACCCCAGTGAAACGTGGTTGAACAAATAAACTGTGCTTCATAAGCAAATAAAGCGTGGTTAGTGTTAGTACTCTGTGAGATCGGTAAGTTGCCTCCAGCTCTGGTTTGGTGGGAAGGAGTCAGGTGAGTATTTTAGGGTTTCCTCTACTGGGCTCCACTGCATGACATGGGTGTCCTCCGAAGAGTTGAGGCACACAGCTCCCGGTGACTTTTAGTGGAGTTGCTAGAGCCCACCCTTGTTTTCCAGGTGGCTACGACTCAAAAGTAAAGATTTTTGCATAGATGCCATGTTGGGTGGAACGCATGAGATGTACACGCACATTTTGATAAAGAATGCTTCCCAAAGAGCTGCAGTGAGTATTAAAAAAGGAAAACTTAAGCGGTACCCTTTGCAATTAGTTTAAGGCATCATTCAGGAGTGCCCAAAAAGCAAGGTAACTCATCAAGACCTGAGCAAGAGACCAGCTCCCAAGCCCACAGCATTCCCAAAGCAACGGCCAGAGCAGACACTGGCACCTTCCAGCTGATGAGATACTATTTTCCATATATTTATATCTAACTCCACTACTATAAAAAACATACTTTTTGTTCACAAACATAGAGCATACAATGGAAAACTGATGTGAGGAAGAAATTTAGAGGCAAAATTATATATTTGATGTTTAAGTGGCAAACTTACAGTCCGTATTCCAAGAACACACAGGGATCTGAACCATAGTTCACCACCACTGCCTCAAATACTTCAAGGTAAATAGCATACGAATAAACCTCAACCTTCAAAAAAAACCTGAAGTCATGACTCCTGTGATACAAGCAGCTCCTCCCAGTCAAAGTCCAAACTGGTTTATGGGCTATGACAAGTAAGGAAGTTAGTTAAAACCACGCTGTCCTTAAAAAAAAAGCATTACATGACAGCTTGACTGGATTGTGACGTGTGAACACCTCTTTTCCAAAGCTTTTATTAAAAATCTCAGTCTGCAAAAGCAATAAATTAAAAGTATCTTGAAATAAAAGGACAATTCAGCAGAGGTGCATTTAGCCTGACAAGCACTTGAGTGTGCGGCACAGGACAGGATACAGGACTCTTTAAGAGGTGAAGGCTATGAAAGCTACTGTGTTAGGGGTTTCACAATGTAAACCATCAGGGAACAGATGTTCAAACTCGTGTTTCTGGAGGCAGGAGACAACATCCCGCTTGAACTGCATTCAAGGTGATCTTAGTGATCTCAATTCAAACCCCAGTCAAATCACAGAGCCACCTAATCCCACAATCTGTTTTTTCTATTGTACCTAATGGAATTCTTCTGTTGCTCAGTCAACTTTTTCGCATCCAGAATTGTTTCTCTGAAGTTGAAGTTCTCAAACCTTATGTCTTTGGAAAGGATAGCCTTCTAGAATGGTTCGAACTCTCAACTTATTGCTTCATCATGTATTTAATGATGTTTTCAGCTCTTCAAGATCTCCTTGTCTATAGGGAAATTCTGAGCTCAAGAGGATTTTCTTTTTTTTCAAGGTCAAGTGTAACAGTCTCTGTATTTCTTCCCTTTCCACACCCAAGGGATATCACCTTCAGGAAAGAGAGCAAGAACAGAGGAGTCTGAGATATTCCTACCTGTGCTGTTCATAAACCTCTGACCTACTTTTGCAGAGATGAATATGCTGTTTTGGCTGTCTGTATTGTCAAAGCTGGCTCTGGGAGGGATAGTTCCTGCAGGGCCACTCCTCACACCACATGTATCTGGGAAGACAGCAAGGTATTGGAACAAGTGCGGAGAAAGAAACAAAGAGTAGGAGCAAATTACACTCTTCACTGCATGAAGAAGACAAAAGCACGTTCATGTCTTGAGCAAACTAAACAAATACATTGCCTCGGACTACAGCTAGACTGCAAAATTACAAATTAATGATACACAAAAGAATTTATGCTAAAAGAGCATTATTAAAGTTGCCATTCAAATGCTGGAAATCAGACTTAGGAGGTGACAGAACAATCATTCACCCCTCATGCACTCCAGGAATGTCATCTACAACAACCTTTTGTTGCATGATCATACTCCAAGTGCAGACCCACCAAATCTCATAGACCAACAGTTAGAGTCAGACAGCGGAATCACAGTCAGCTGTTCTGACCCTCGTCTGGTCCCATGGACAGTGTTGGAGAAGAGTAGGTGTGTTCCTGGAGTGCATCTTCTGACTTAATTTCATCAGAAAGAAACTAGATCCTGTCCAGTCCCTCCAACTGAGGGACTCGCTCCAAAAAAGCACTCCTGGCCCAAGCCAGGACATCAATGTAGGCACCCTTTGACAATGAGGTTTCTGAATGTGTAGTACAAACCAAGGCTGACCCTATGGAAGTTAGTGTTATGAAGGGAAGTAAGCAAGATCTAAATCAGGGCCCTGGAACAATATTACTGAGCTTTAAAAGTGAATTACCAGCGCTTATGTAGTTTGTATTTGCCTACAAGGAAGGAGAGCAGACAGCTTGATGTCTGAGGAGGTAGAGATGATGTTCATCAACATCTTAAAGAATTGCCATGACCTGCTACCTTAGCTGGATAAGCCAGGTAGCCTGGAAATTCGTTACTATATCAGCTGAGCTCTCCAGATACGTTGTGGTAAGAGTTACTTTACTTTCTGCTGGGGTCATAGAGGGCTAGATGAAGAGAATCTGGGTGGGCTGTGTGACATGAGGAATTTACAAACTCTTGCAGGATAGCCAGAAGCTACCAATTTCTAGATTCCCAGAAGTCCCTATTATAACTGAATTCTAAAAATTTCAGAGGAAGATGCTATGTAAACATATGTATTGTTCTAGTTACAATGCCTACAGCTCAAATGACCCTTATCCAAATGAGACATTCTTCTGATGAGCATCTGCTTATTTATCCAGTGTGGGTGAAGGGACCTGTGGATGTGCGGAATGGTTTGGGGAGTTGTTTGTTTGATTTAATGAGTATAATTTCTGTCTTGAATTTTCAAGCATACATGAAATTTCAAGCAGCCCATTATTCCTATGCAGAGCCTGAGGGAAGCATACACTTACAGACCTCAACAAAGAAAAGCACACTATATGGTTTGAGATTTTCGTCCCTTCTACTTTTCCATAGAAATAAAGAAATTAAAAAAAAAAATTCCTATAACAAACCCTATAACTTTAAAAAAACAGTATTCAGCAAATATGAAAAAAAAATACAAAGAAGATTCAGGCTCTTTCTCCACAACCAGCTTTTCTACCTTCCTGATTCAGCCAGCTAAGGTCAATCCAGTAAAAAAAAGAAATCTATGCTTGATCCAGATCCCAGGCCAGATATTATTCCTTTGACATGTTTGTGTCTCTGCCACAAAGATCTGAAAGATTTTTCATTCTTGTTGTATCAGAGCTAGAAGATTCAAAAGCAAGAAGAAAAATTAGTCCAACAGTTAATCACCATTCATGATAAAAAGAAAATGGCACCTTATTCATATTGTGTATTCTAGTAATAATACATGAAAAATCTTATGTTCTTTGTCTTTTAGGTTAAAAAGATCCCTATTTCCCAATACGTGCTCCCTTTTTCCCCTGTAGATTATAGTCAAAGATATTCTTAACCTTTACTTAAGCTAGAAATAGATTAATTTCCTTAAATCTTATGAGTGTAATCCAGTTTTCCAGATTCCAAATAATTTCTCTGGCTCTTTCCTAAGCATTCCCCAGCTTTTCAACTCATTTCAAAGCGTGAGCTCCAAGGCTAGGCTTTAAACCACAGGTTTAAAATACAGGTTTCAGAAATGCCGAGTATGGGCTAAATGTTATGTGAAGACCCATCTTACAAGTTGCTGAACTGGAAAAGAAAATCTGTGACCACTAAAGTGATGCTCTTTATGAAAGTCAGCCAAGGCCCAAGTGAAACTGGATGGTACCAACTATATATGGTTTAAAAGCATTATGAGAGAGGAGTCTCAAAAGCGCCTGGTACAGTTCTAGGTCAGCATGATTCCGGTCTTGGCAGACCAGAAATCTCTCTCCCTAAGTATCTTTTGAGATCATGATTAGTGAAAAAAATCGAAGTAATACTCAAAAAAACATGAGGCTGACACAAATTTGTTTAGCTCTGGAGTCTGCTCTGGTAGCAGCCTTCCAGAAATGAGTCATTATAATCCTCAAAACTACCTAAATCAAATCAGCCAGGTGAGTTTTTCTTCTAGAAGTGCTCACTAGTTGAAGTAATAAAGAATTTTATCTAAACAAGACTTGTTTTTCACAGCTGTTGTTGCAGTTGACATATATTTCAAGTGCTTTAACATCCATCCCAGCTGTATTAACATATCATGCTGGTCATCTACTATAAATTCTAAAAAAAAAGTCAGTTTTTAAGGAGAAACCTCCTACTCCTTATGTGCTTATGTCTTTACATTAGCCATTTTACTAACCGGCTGGTCATTTTTTGACCCTCCAGTTTAATAGGAGAGAGGGGAAACTGGGCTCATATCCCGATGAACAGAGAGAGGAGTGCAGAGTTGTGCACATTCCACAGCAGGGGACCATGGAGCAGAGAGGTGAGAGAAGGCCAACTGCAGCCACATTGGAAGATCCAAATTCAGCTCCACTGGATCTCCCACAGGGCCAGTGTTTTCTATGATTACAATAAAAAGGGTTGGAGTTTTTTACCATTTATAACTAAATTGTTACGTGTTTCTAAAAACGACACATTTCCACATAAAAGTGGCAGGCAATTACAGTCAGGAAGGACTACATTGAGGCTTTTTGATAATTATCCATGAAACTTTCCAACTTTTTGTCTGTTTTTTCCATCTGACAAGAGGTACTTGACAAATGGCTAAAAGCCAAAAACTGTAACAATCAGCAGAAACATTCTTTCTCTTCTCAATCCTTTCCTCATTTTACTCAAGAGTATTTTCTTTTGTCTTTGGAACAAACTTTCAGTCAAAAAGCTACACAAAATCAATGGGATTATTTTCTTTGTAAGGCACCGTTTTTTGTCTCACGTTGAAACCTTAATAACTTTAAAGCAACTCATCCTTCCCAGGGGAGGAGAACTTGTCAGCATCTTAAATCTACTACAGGAACTCTGTGCGGTATGATATAGACAAGAAAACCGTTATACAACATGATGCACTATAAATCTGAACTTTGTTTAAGTGAAATTTTCAGGTTACCCTGAGACAGTTAGAAAGTCAGGGAGACCTCACCAATACAGGAAAAATAAGATGAATGGGTAACTGTGTTGTCTGGCTGGAGGTGCAATGAGCACAACAGCGTTAATAATTCTTGTTAAATTAGTCTGCAGGATCTCAGCCCTGTCCCAGGAGGAGACCCCACGACCTCAGCAAGACCCTGAAACACTAAATCACCTATTTCCAGTCAGCCGAGTGTGCTGCTGAAGGCTTCAAGCCAAGTCAGAAGGCTAATGACCTGCTCCATACGATATGAAGGGGAATAAAACCCCTCTCTTCTAAAAGACTTCTTTAGCCCCGACCATTACAGCTCTGGGAAAGCAATGGGGGCTGAGGGTTACGGCACAAGGACAGGATTGAAGAAGGACAAAAGGCCAGACTGAAGCTTCCCTAGCTGGGGGGAGGCAGAGCAGGGACAGGAGAAGTTCCCAGTTTGGGCAGCTCCATGTCCTCCCCACACCTAGGTCTGTCCACCCAACTTCATGAGGGGCCATCCACGGGAAGGAGGCTCCTGGGGCAGCCACGACCCTTCCCTTCCAAGAAAAGGCCCTCAGAGAGACACAGGCATTTTGAAACGTTTGGAAAAGCCTGTCCTGAGGCCTGTGGGTTTCTGACACTCTCCAGCCTTGCCTTTTTCCGTGCCCAAAGAAAACCTCCTGTCAGAAAGACTTGTCCCAGCAGAAGCTGTTTTGTGAGGAAGAACATGGAAGCCCCATTTCAAGCACTCTTCTTTCTTTTATCTTTGTCTCGGGCACATTGACATGAAATTAATCTCATCTCAAAGTTTAAAGGACTTAATTCCATATTCTTTTGTGACTGTTAAAAGGTAGAAGCATGAGGCAAATTTAACTACAATGTGAGGTTCAATTATTTCAATTACCACCTCCTGCCTAAATGAAGTCTGTTCCTTCAAAGACATCTGCAATTTTACACTCATTTGCTCTTAAAATAGCATTAATTATAATCGTTTCACTGGAAGTGATAAAAGAATACATGCACAAATTAAATAATTACTTACATATATTAAAAGGTTGCATACATGTTTAATTTATAAATTAGTTATTTACCTTACATAATTAACTGTGCATCCAAGAACAAGTCTAAACAAGTAAGTCATGAATATAACATGAGATTTCGTTCCCTTTTTCACACGTGTTCTAAGAGTCACATTAACATGGGATCCCATCCTGGAAGCCATCTCACAAAAGAGAATAGACAGATACTTACAAAAAACCCAGTAAAGTGGTGTAACTTCCACAAGAAACTATCACGCCGTGGTTTTTCTGCAAGGCCTTTGTGACATTTTCTGTAGAAAAACAGTATTTGTCAGTCATTTTTACACAAATAAAGTAAAATTGTGGGGAAAAACCCTCAAATGCATATTGTGAATCACCTTAATTCTATCTCCATAGTGATGCAAAGAGTTCTCTGTACATCCTCAAAGTCATAGAACAGAGTTTAAATAGTTTTAATATTTAAAAATGTCAATTATCAAAAATATTTCACAAATAGGAAAAAAATATAGAAACTCATGATAATTTTATTTTCTGATTTTCTTTTACTTTAAAGTTATAAAAGATATGGCATATTCCTTTATTAGTTAGAATATATCACAGCAATTGTTTTAATTCCAGAGGTGACCATTAGCTGAGGAACAACCACATACGAGGAAAATGAGGCAAAAAACTACTTTAAGAAATACAGGTACATACACATCTTTAATTCACCTGGTCTCCTCTTTATTATTTTATAATCCTTTGTCATTCAAATGGGATTTTATGAAAGAATCCAGGTCCCTGCAAATATCTGTAGTGACGCTGTTCCTCTGACCTTTCTGTCGAGAGGCATGTTGGCATTTTTTAAAGACGCAATTGACCCTCAGAGCAGCATCTTTTATTATGCCAGTAGAAAGCAAGTAGATTTGTGGCCCGGCTCAATTTCCATCCTAGGAAAAGGAACGATTTCATGCTCTCAATATCTAGGTGAGAAATCTGGCGAAACATATGGAATTCTTTTTATAATTGTTACTGCAACCTATTAGCAGATGCTTCAGGAATGGTCATTTCTGGCACATTACGGGAAAGAGCATCACTTCAATCAAGAATGTTTTCAGTTGCTTTATTACTTAGATTTTTAGCAGGCAACAAAAACTTTCTTGAGATAGGAAAAAAAAAACCCATAAATAATACACGTACATACGTACTCTGTACAAGCATTATTATGTAAATGCAAATAATAAACTAGCTGCCTTTTGACACTGCTTCATGCCCCCTAACCTAGCCCAGGGCAGGAGAACAGGGCTAAGGAAGAAAAGTCATACAGTTAGAAATGTCTTCCACACACATCACAGAAGGTTCTCCATATTTGTCTATTGCTGTGAAAAATAATTAAGAGTGGAAGCTAAAAACCAGCAACTTTCTGGCACAATTAGCTTTTTCCATGTTTCTCTTTGTAGAAAAAAGAAATGCTAATGTTTCTCACTGACCTCTTTTATATAACCATCTATTTTCATATACTTCTTCCAATTTCTTTTTGTCTTTGCCATTTCAGGTTTTTAGCATCTCCTCCAAGGCAAAGGAAAACTAGTATAAGCTGTAAATAATTGACAATACTCAACTACTGGGCAGATCAGAAAAATAAGAAACCAGGAGTGTGTTAAAAATATTCTGCAGGTATTTTCTGTTTCCAGATGAAATTTATCAGCTAAATGCAATTGTAGACACACTTCTGCAGAGTACAAGAAAAAGTGGCATTATTCTACAGTATAATTATTTATAGACATTATATCTTTCTACCGATATTTCATTTCAGCCTTCCTTTGTGTTTCCAGCAGTGGAGTCTTTGAAAGAAGCAGCTGCATGGATAGATGTGTACTAAAGAGATCTTGCCAGCCAACAAAGCCACATGGGTTGCTGGTCAGGTAAAAAAAGCACATATTTGAAGACTGAATTAACCAAAAGGCTGCTTAGGGTTCTAATGGGTATCCCTTCCTGCTTGTGTGAAATAAAGAGGAAGTGTTCCCAGATACTCTTTTTCCAAGCTGTGAGATCATAATGTTTAATGTATGCTCATCATCATCATACAATCCTGTAACTCTGACCATTTCATTATCCTTCAGCATTCCTTTCCTTCCATCTGGGTGAGCAGAGCTCTGTTCAGCCCACGCAGATGAAGTATACCCTCTTACAACAAGCCGGAGAAGCCAAAATTGTGGTTTGAGCCATCCTACTAAGTAGCAATTTCCATAATTCTAGCCTTCACCACAACTGAGCTTAAGTAGGAATTTCACACATAAAATGCTTAAAAAAACAGATTTTAAGGCAGAGAAATGAACTGCATAATGAAATAATAAACACTGAAATTCAATTATCTCCCTACCTCCAAGTTATAGAATCGTACTTATGGTTTTTAGGTTTCTTGGTTTAATTATTAATTTTAGAATAAGGTTTTTGTGTTTGCTTATTTTTCAGTAAGCATCTTTTTCTAATTAATCCTGCAATGCCTCTAGTGAATCCAAGTTTATTTGAGAAATTACAGTCTCTTATAGTACTAGACTGTAATATCATAAACAGAAGGATTTGCCTTTCAAGAAACAGCAAGAGGAGAAGCGTTAAGTTCTATCTAGGAGGAAAGATTTCTCATTGAAGTACCATTTCTTCAATAAGCACAAGTGGAACACAACAAAAAGTGAATACCTTTTCTTGCAGCGAAAGTAGTTCTTCTAATGCATAAAATCCAGCAAAATCAGGATTTGTTTTTTAAGCCTAAATAGTATGTTAAACACTTGACCTTCAATACAAATGTGTAAATTGGCTCTTATTGCCTGTACCTCCTATAGCAAACAATAGCTTCACTGATGAACAAACTTAACAGAGCTTCAATATCAAGCCACCGAGCTAAACAAAGTAGAAGCTGTCTGATGTTTTAGGAGATGAGAGCTGTGTGCCTCTGGACAAAGATAATCATATTCCAGAGAGTGCTTTCAAACAGTATTGTATTAAATACCATGCCAAACTCCTATTATTCTCAGGCAGGTCCATTTAAGTTCGGAACACATTCGCATCTGGCAGATAATAACATCACTGCTTGTACTTTGAACCCTGACACAGAGCAGCTCATACACAAAAGGCATAAAACCCTTCAGGTTGATCCTTTTTATCTAGAGTTCACAATTTGTAAACTATTCTGACTGTAAGGACTTGAAAATAAAAATACAACACAATGCCAGCTTAAGAAACCACTGAACCTCCTCCCCTCTTAACATTTTTTAATATCTTTGGATACAAATAACTGTTATTGAGAAAAAAAAAATGCTTTTACCATCTTTAGAGGATAAAAATGGGATTCTGTCAATTCTCAGGGTTCCCTGCTTTGCTGTGACTTAACCACTGTGTAAGGGAGGCAAACAAACCTGCAAAGGAATCTGCTCACACGGTTATTGCAGTATTATGAACGCAGCACACCAGCAGAGATTTCTGAACGCTGGTCATATATTTGGCCTGTGATATGAAGCCTTTCCCATATCAGTTGAAGGAATCTGCTTAGAAAATATCTCCGTTTTCCTTAAGAAAATCTTTAATTGACTTTGTAGTGTGAACGACATCACTGTAAAGCGCCAGCCGACAAAAAACCTGTTGTGGCTTGTGGATGTAATTTGGGTTTATCGAAGTGGAGGGAGCAAACTTTCCAAACAGTTATTAACATTTCAAGAAGCTCGAGTCCCTCCCTGGCACTTCACTTTGTGGCAGAAGCCGATGCCGCTGAAACCCTGCAGGCCTTGAGGGATCCTTCAGTTCGTCTGATGGAGCTCTTCAGCCGACGATTTGACGCAGCCAGCTTCTCCCCCAGTTTGGTCTGACACTCGGGTTGGCGCTTGCCGTCTAATAAGAAGTTTAAGGGAAGTTTTGTGACACCAAAGAGGTTTGTGCTGTGTCTTCAAACACACTCATCAGTAACAATACAGCACTCGGTAATTCCCCAGCAGCTCCTTCAGCGTTAACAGAGCTATGCCCAGCTTAGAGAAGAAAGGAAGTGTGTCTCTCCTGATAGCTCCACGTAGACTCTAAACGTGCCATTAATCACAGCACTGCAGATCTGATTTTACAGATTTTAAGAACACACTGGTTGTTTACTCACCACAGATGAGAAGTATATTAAAAATCAGACTTTGCAAATCTTCCTAGAGTACTTTGGTAAATATGAAAAGCATATGGCTCTTGTCATCCTGTACTAATCAACTTTCATGCCAGAGGATGCAACAGATCAGGCAAGTTCTTTGAGCTCTCAAGAACTCTGAAGTTCCAGAATATATAACTGTGAACAGATCACCATTTGCACTTAAAACCTTAGACTTAGATTTACTTCATGTTTGCATCCAAACCAAGGTAAAAGGGCTCTTTGCACACTTAAATTTGACATCTTTAAACTAAAGTATCAAATTAATCATTTGTTAGAGAAAAGTTACCTTATCTCCCCTCTCAAAATACTGCAGCAACATGTGCTGTGCATTCTTCAGTAGCCTGCACTTTGTATGTGGGAGAACATCATTAAATTTGTATTTCACGTTCAGAAAGATGAAAAACTTTTTACTTTGAAAAGCATAAGAATGACTGCAGCGTTTATTTAAATGCTGTTCCAGCTCCATAGACATAACAAAGAACTTTTCCCCTCCTGTCATTTGAGAATATGATCTAATTCCACAGTTCACCTGCTGACGCTTTTAATACATATTAATCGTGAAACAGATTCATATTTCTCTTCAGCAAACTTTAAGGGAAATGATTCAGCTCTTACTTGCACAAGCACTAATAGCTACCACGTTATTGAAGTTTAAGAATTTATTTAACCATCACAGCTAAGAACACAAGGCCTGATGCAAGGAGGCACACATTATGTATATGGGATCTGTAGTGATACTAGAAAAAATTGCCTGATAAATCCTTAGAAAAGTACAATTACTGCATAGGTTCTGCAGGCATTTCTCAGGGTTTAATATGCTGGAACAGGATGGCTTGGGATGGAGGAGTTAGTGCCATAAGAAATGTCTGAAAAGTCAGGCTCAAAGTAAAAAGTGTTTTGATGCACGAATATTCAAATTAGAAATCCAGTGATTTTTTTTTTTTTATTGATTTTTTTTCCTTTAAGGGGAAAGGCTTCATGATTTGACTCTTTGGCAGTATGTTATGACCTTTGTACTGCCTGTGAGTCTTCCTATACAAGATTAAGTACATTGTCAGGACTCAACAATTAACAGTAATGGCTGAAAAAACTTCTTAAAACAGTAACTCAAACAATTAGTAAATTAAAGCCAGTGAAAAAGAAAGGTGGGAAAGGTGGCTGATATTTTAAAATGCTGGGTCACGCTGAATATTTCTTTCCCAAGTCTGCACTATTTCTCATATCTTTTCACATTGCAGAGTGACAAGGACATTGTGAAAAATAAAACATCAGCACCTGATGAGTGAATTAAAAAACTTGGATGAATCTCCAACAGTTTTCATCTGTTTCATGAACTCAAATTCAGGACAAGAACAATAATTTCCAAATCATTACCTAAACCAATCTAGCAGTAGTCTTTTTCCACGACATAGCAAATTTCTTCTTCCATGGCACAGAGATCTCACACAAAACCCTCAACATAATGTTATCTTTCAAACTAAAAGATTATTTCAATCGTGATTTTTTTTAGCCACTATAGAGGGTTAGAATTTACTTTCTTGGTTAAAAAAGGGTTTTCATTAACCAAAATTCCACTTTTCATAAACAATTGTATAAAGAAACTTTATTTATAAAACATTTGCTGAAAAAAAGATCAAAAACATGTTTTTAAAATGCAATTCTAAATCCACAAAATGTGGATAAATACTTCACCCAAGTCCTAGTTTTTCCAGACGTGGAGACATCTCCACTCAGCTTTAGTATCCAAGTATAATGCAATAAAATAAACAGCCTGAAGCCAAAAATATTGCAAGGGGTTAAAAACAATCTCAACGTTTTGAATCGATCAATATTCATGGTGTCTCTTAAAGCATTAAAAATCTTAGCCATATTAAATGCTAATGTGATGTAATAATAATGCTCTGCACCTATTATACAACCTTTCAACTAGGGGTCTCAAGACAGTTCTCAGGCATCCATAAATTAAGCCTCAAAAAAATCATTGTTATATCAGATTATTTTTCTGGAAAGGAAACAGGAAAAGAATGGTTCCATGTCTTGCTAAAGGTTGTACAAGACACATTGTAGAGAAAAGATGACAGAACCAAACACAATATTCCAGGTAAGTGTATCTTATTAAGGTACCTGAAATCATTACATAAATTCAGGATAATTTCTCTTCTCTTTGGGGTATTCTCTAACCATATCTTAGTTTTCACAGAGGTGTCAACAGCGATGACCAGGGTGGCTCTGTATTCAGGACCCCAGCAAGAGATATAAGAAATTCCAATTCTTTCTTCTAACAGTGACTACATGGCATCCATCAGCCATGAATTACACTTACCATCTTACTGCTCAACTTCCTAACTCCCTCAGGAGTTCCCCTAAAGGTTATTTATAGCATCACACACAAGGATAATAGATCTGAGTAATAATTTGACAGGCTGAGAAAGTTGGGGGGGTTCAGCCTGGAGAAGAGAAGGCTCCGGGGAGACCTTAGAGCCCCTTCCAGTCCCTCAAGGGGCTCC
>JAOXNO010000024.1:87358081-87379881 GCA_028565335.1 Limnodromus scolopaceus
TGTCCCTGCCCAGAGCAGGGAGTCGATGATCTTTAAGGTCCCTTCCAACTCTAACCATTCTATGATTCTACGATTATGTTTTCCAGTGGACAATATAGCAGCACGTATTTTTATATAAATAGATTGGGATAAAGTCTGTTCTAATGTAAGACGGTATGGCTCACGTCAAAGAAGCTGAATGCATTTACCACTGTGTAGAAATAAACCTTTAAAATCTTAATCAGAAAAGGACTACACTATCGTTGCCATCAATTCAACCCTTCTCTGCAGAAAAGCATTATTATCAATATATTGGATAGTTTCTTTTTTCGTTAACATTTATTTTTGTCTTTAAATAATCAACTGTCGACAGAGAGTTCTGAGGCAGAGCACAAATGCAGTTCCCTGTGTTTTCAAGGCTTCTAAAAATCTTAGAGGGGCAAGTTTGAAAAAAGTGCACAAATAGAATCAGTGCAGGTTACATTCAAACAACCTCTCTGAATCCATAAGGCAGGTGGCTATTCTAGTCTTATGTAAACAAACTTAAAACACTCCTTATATTTTCCACAAATAACCTATCACTCACGTTTCAGGAACTGCTGAAAAGATGATAAAGATGATTCCTGAAAACCCATTTTGTAAGAGAAAGACACGAACAGAGAGAATGGCAGATTTTGCTTTCGTTCCTCGGGAGAGAAATTTTCAAATATATTTTTATAAGGAAAGATAAATTGCATGAAGAATCATTACATCAATGATTTAAAAGCAACAGGAAGGCCTATAGAGTAGCAGAAGACGTCCCCAGAGTCCACTGACGTTACCAACAGAGAGAAAATCTGTCGAGGATATTTTTCACTTTTTTTTGGTAGCCAATGGGAGTTATATAAATCCTAGAAAGATATTAAGCAAGCAATGACAGGCAGTCTGTCTTTTTCCCTTAATAATGAGTTAAATTAAGTTTTTTATAACAATTACTACTGACTGAAGGGTCATCTCCTGATGAGGACAGAGTTGAGCAGCTAGAAGTCTCTTTGCTAGTGCAGATTCAGATCATCAGCCTTGACTTGAAGTTGTCTTGTCTGCGATCTAAAAAAAAATTCAAGAAAACATTTTTCCTAGGAAATCTATATTATATGTCCCTGCTTATTGTGCAGTTGGGGGATGTGGCCCAGGTGACCTTTAAAGGTCCTTTCCAACCCAAACCAATCTGTGATTCAGGCAGTAGGATGCCCCTTTTGAAGGTATAGGTAAGGTCAGTAACTATGCCCAAGTCAGCCGTCCAGTTTTGAAACGTCTGTGGTACTTCTCTTACTACCATAAAAGCAGTTTTTTAACGTGTTCATCCTGCCAGTACCGCCTCCAGACTGGAAAGTTTTATGGAAATGAGTTAGACTGATCAACAAAGCTCCAGATCATCAAAGGCTGTGAGGTCCCGAACTCCCCCCAACTGCAGACTTGGGAATTTGATCCAAGAACTTTGCTGAAGGTTACAAGGGATGTTTATAGACGAAGACAGAATTCAATCCAGCTTTCTAAATTCCCAGAATACTATTCTACTTGCACTTCTTTGAAACCCTATGCCTTAAGCAGATTGCTGAGATGATTTTCCTGTATCAACAACACTCTGATTTTTTACATATAGATACCTCCTGTCGTTTTAAAGCCACAGACTGTTCAGTGGCAAAAAAATGAGGGGGGTGGGGGGGTTTAAATTGTTTCAATTAGCTTTAATATTGTACCAGTCAGGATTATCTCAGTTACTTATTCAAGTGACAGATTCATTCAGGGCTCAGATTCAAGTAATACTCAATTTTTTTTGGATAATGTAAGGCAATATTTGCCTACAGGGGAGGTAATTTTCTGAACACCTGCTTTGTCTCTCTTGTGTACAATGCTTATCTCTCCTGAGCTCAGGTGGCCTGAAGTTTAGTTGCAGTCTCTGATTTGGTCATTAGATGTCCCTGTGCGCTGTGAGGGATTCTGTGAGAGGTGAAGTCTGGTTAAATAACACAGAGCTGAACTGGACTGGTTCTGGGGTGTTTGCTTGATGTATTTATGCTTGCAACTATCCTGTTAACGGGCCTCCTCTTTAAGAGTTGTTTACCATTTTTGCAGAATCCAGGTGATTCCATATCCAGAAACATCAACTGGCTTAATCCTAGTTAAATAGCATAGTTCTTTTTATTCAGAAGGACAAGATCCTGTCAACTGTCCTTTTAGTGAGCCCTTTTGGTTTATTCAGGTTAAATTCATAGCTTTACCAACAAGAACTAAAGATCAGATCCACTTGCTCGCATGCCATGAGCATCTCTGTATCTTCCTCTCCCTCTCTACTCGAGGCCATGCCTTTGTACAGCTCTCTGGCTTTACCTCTCTACCCATCCTCCTTGTGCAACATGCAGTCTCCTGAATAATGGAGTGGATTCTGTGGGGTTTTCTCATAACTTTTCGGTTTCTCATTACATTGGGATTCTGGACTCAGCAATTTTATAACCATTCCCCCTCATATTCATAGGAGTTAGGAAGCATTAAAAAAGTAAAGAAGAAATCATAAGATACAAATACAGGAATAAAATAGTCCACACTGATTCCCTCGAGACCACAAACAACTTCAAGAGGAGCACAGACTGCACAATTAAACAGAGCAGACCAGTTTGTATCATGTCAAAAGAATTATGATCTGCTGTATCAACAGGAGGATGCGTTTTTGCACTGCACTCAACAAACGGTGGTATTTTCAGCCCTGACTGTCAGTATCAAAGTAGCCATTCCTCACTTGTGGACATGAAATAAAACTTACAAAAAAAGGAGCTTTTGTGCCCTGTCACTTGGCAAACTGAGCGAGCGCTGAACAATATTTTCATATTCTCTAATGCTTCAGCAGCTGCCGTGTGAATTTCACAAAGCCCTTTAATGTTATGAAGCCAAAAACATATTCAGAAGCATCAGAATTCCCTGATATTAAATGTTTCACTCTGTAATGAAGTCTCTGTAAATGTAACAAAAGCAACTACTGTAGCAACAATTCTAATTACTTTCTGATAGGACTGAAAGAAATGATGGCATTTTAATGGAAATTTAATCTCTGCAATTTAACAAAGATGTGTATTCCTATTATTTCCCTTATGTTGCTTTATGTGATATGAATACGTGCAGGACTGTGTAGGTTTCCCCACCCTCAAAAAACATCTCAGCAAAAAGATTTTTAGTGAACGTTTTATTTCCTTCTCTTTTCATCATTTTTATATTCTGTATAAAATTCCATAAATGAGCCATATATTTTTAAAGGGATTCTGAAAAAGTATGTAAGTGTCATGATACATTCATGTCCTAAGTCTGTATCAACTTTTGTAAAGGCCACATGCATCGACATTCTCGTGTAAAAAATTTTAAAGTGTTTATGAAACTACTACATACAGTCACAATCCAGAACAAATCCAAATCCAGAACCCAAACCAAACAGCTACTTTGGCTTGGTGTGTTATTTATACCATGTCTTTGCCACTTATTTATCTTTCTAAGATTTCTGTCTCTGTAAATTTTAGCTGACAGTCTCGGGAAATTAATACATTTATTATGTTGATGTAGAAAACTATGAGCATAACTTAAAAAAAAAATATGCATCTAGGGCTTCAGTCACACAAACACACACGTGTGTGCTACACTTTGGTCACAAGTGGAATCAATAGTTTTGATGAAACTACTTTAAGTCAATTATACGCCATTTTGAAGAACTGAAGCCCAAAAGGTGATGGAATCAAGTCCTTCATTAAGAGTACACTTGGGACACCAAGTAACAGGACGCTTCAGATTATACCCCTCCATCTGTTGTGTGTTAACGGGAATTAGAATAAAGCTAATTTAAGAGCTGAAAGGCAATGCACTTTCACTAAAAAAGCACAAATCCAGTCTACTAAGAGGGTTATGAGAAGAGGGTAATGCAAATATAAGATACTTATCTGATCCTGCTGGCTCTGGGCAGTTTTCTGGAAGGAGAAGCTATCTTCCCGTTCAGCGTAAGCCCTGCCTTCCATCTCTGCCTGTTTCCAGTAGAACTGTCTGCATTCGGATCTGAATTCTAGAGAAGAAAATTATGAAGTCCCATGTGGGACTTTTCAGTTACTCTTACAAAACGCTTAAACTGACAAGTATTCTCCAGCACACAGTTCTTTGTGGGAAGTAATACAATTTAACCAATGCAATAAAATTAAACACGTAGCATAATACGTAACAATTTAAATTTATGTGGCAATAACCGCTCTTCCACAGTAAAGCAAAATATAATTTGAAAACATTTCTCCTCCATTGTGAATAAAGACCCAGTTTTGAAGTAATAATGATGTATTACAGAAACCTTTTGGTAGGCTCTGTCATATTGGATGGGGATATGTATCTTTGTTTTATGCTTCTCAGTGATCCTAGTGGTGGTAGCCAATAGTTTGGTTTACAGGCAAGTATTAGGTCCATTAGTTAGTTAAATCATTTATGCCTCTCAATCTAGGTATATGCAATTGGCAGTCCTCACAGTGGATTCCATTTTTATCCAGTCTGCTCCCACAAAGCATGCAGCTCACTTGGCTTCGATCCAGCTTCTACAAATCCAGTAGCAAAATGTTTTTATTAACCAGTTTTGCTCATGAAATTTTTGCTGTGGAATTTGCTGGGTAAGCATTATTTCCAAGAAGCAACAGGAAAACAATGTCAAAACTCTTGCTGGGGGAATGCTAATGCATTTGAAAATTTTTCCTCTGTTACTTAATCTTTATTACCTCTGTTATCAGGATTCTTTCTGTCACAGACATGATAAGCCTTTTTGTTACTGCATTAGAAAAATGAATACTGATAAGAGGCTATTACAAATGATGAAAAATTGATCAGACTGTCATATTGTAGCAGAACAGAGGCTCATTTCTAGATTCAAAAAATGACATTAAGAAAGAACATGGAGTGCACTAGCTCCCTTTCACAGCTGATGCAGGATTACTGACAGTGGTCCTATTCACAGATTTGTAAAATACTTGTAAGATTGGATCTCAATCCATGCCTGCCATCCTCTTGCCTGGTTCAGCAAAGTTCTAGAAGATTTTAGATAAAAATGACCTCAGTTTCCACAGCATTTAATGGCTATAAATAGCACCATGCTCCACTGCTTTCCATTGTTATTTCTCATTTTGTTATTATTGTTTGCTACTACTGGAACTCCTGTTTCTCTCCTCGCTGCTTCTTCCTTGTGACCCATTTTATTTCATTACAACATCTCATGCCATTCTCTTTTTATTGTGTGGGTTTGTTTGGGTTTTTACACTTGCTTTCACATTGTGCTTCTGGATGAAATCCTGGTCACCATGAGGGATTTTTGCTAATCACAGTGGGATTTTTGCTAATCACTTCCATAACACCAAGAACTCAGTCTTTTAATCTATGCAAATTAACTTCTCTTTTCTGACCTTCATGTGTCATATGGCCTGACTTGTTTGGATATTTTGCTGACTTAAATAAGTTACATTTTATAGCACAGAGTTTAAAAACACATCTAATGTTTCTCAGAAGTGGGCACTGATCTCTCCATATCCTAATGCAGTGTTAGACTTTCTGTGAAAGGGAATATCTCACACTTAAATCCATTCTGTGGTATAAACTGCGTCCCCCTTCTGTGTTGCAGTAGATCTGACAGACATCTGACCCCAAACCCAGGCAGCACTAACCCCAAAACTACAGTCCTGAAGATATCAGTGTGGGAAACCACCCCACTTGACAGCTAGAAAGCCTGACTATTGACAATTTGTGTTTCACCCTGCCCAACAGAGCTGACCTGAAACCCTGACCTGAAACTCGGATCAACCACACACATCCCACAATCTTACTCATAAAAGCCCTTAGCACACACAAACACACACAAAAAAATGCTTCTTACTTACTATTGTTCTCTGTTTTAAAATCAGCTGTCCAGATTACGTTACTGCTAACAAGATGGGACAATGCCTGCTGGTTCAGGAATTTCACTTTAGTGAGGCATTCCCTTGCATTGCTCTCAAAAAGATGTTGATTTCCAACACATTTCATTTTTTCCAGCTAAGAACAGAAAGCTACGATATGTAGACATGCTTGCCTTGGATGAGAAAGCAATGGAGCTTTGCACTGCCTGGCTGCTTAGTTTTTTCTTGCCTCACACAGAGCAATTCTGAGTGTGTGCTGCTGTGGCTCCACCACCAGCTGCATGGAAACATGGATGGACTTTGGATATTGCTACACAAGTTACAGAAGTTATCAAAAATGCTCATTCAAACTGAAACCGGAGGCATCTGTGGTAAATGAAAGAAACACAGGGCAGTGGCATCCCTCCAAAGGCACCGCTCTCTTTCTTTCATCCCAAGATATTTAAGCTGTTTGAGGAAGTAAGTTGGAGCTGTCACCCCATGGCACACGTCCCCATCTCCTCACCTGTGAAGACAAAGACAATGAGACCTGTTTGTTTTAAAGTGGTAGTCTATAAAATGCTCCTGGAACATTTTCATGGAAGCTACCAGCCAGAAAAGCATCTGATCCCCAAAAAGCCTCATGCCTGACAAGATGGTGCCAATGAAGGTGGCAGATTTCTCAAGCAGGACCTGTTTGCAGAAGCAGGATCCCAAACAGATTTCAACCAGACAGCAGTAAAGTAGCTGCCACAAGCACCCTCTAGGCATGGCAACAGGAGCCTCTGATGACCTTCAAATATAGTGTGTCAGTTTATTTGTTGCCACAGTGCTTATGAGAATGAGGCTTGTACACTCCGCACGCAGCATCCCTGCTCCACAGCAGCTTCTTACCTAAATAGACAAGCAGATAAAAGCTAGAGAGAAGGATTAAATATACGGAGCAAGAGGAGGAACAGCCTGCAAATTTCATGTCAGCTCAGCTACTTTTGTTTACTTGCCCTTTGGGCAGAGTTTAATTAGTAAGGGATTAGCTGACAGAAAGACAGAGGACAGGGGCTGTTAAAGACAGGCAGGAAAGAGAAAAGGCAACGGCCAGGGGGAAGGAGGGGAGGCACAGAAAGCGCTGGACTGAGGATGAGCTGAAAGAGTCTGTACGAAAGGAAGCTCAGGGGGTTGCAGAAGGTGGCTGCATGGCGCAGGGGAGAGGAAATCGTAGCCCACACTGTAAAAAGTAGTCTGATGTTGGGGGTGTTAAATGTATAGGGACAGAGGCACTGTCTTGTCTAACAAGTCCACAGTAAAGAGGCAGCCCTGAATGGGTAATAAGGGCACTCAGCCGCCCCCCAGCACGTCTTGCATAGCTGCCATACAGAAAGTTTGGGGGGTTAGCGCCTGCTGTGCCAAAATCAGCTTTGAGCTGGCTCCCCCAAACCATTTGTCTGGCTGTGAGTCCATATGATGCAAAAAGCTGTCACATTCCAGAGTGTGCCTTTCCTTTGCTATTCCATGTTGTAGAGGTGAGGAGCCCCAGGGACCCCCAAGTTCACTGCCCAGTTCATCTCAGGGACGAGGCGGGAGGAATCCACAGAACACATCCTCTTCCATCTAGCCAACAACAGAGCCTGGTCTCTGGAGCCTGCTTTGTCTCCAGGAAAGGCCCTTGTATTGTGGCTGGGGGTGACTGTGGGAAACTGAAGGTAGCAATGAAAAAAGAGGAGTTGGAATGAAAAAGATGTCTGGAAAAGGAGCTAAATAAACCCTCACATTAACACAATGCAATGTGGGGGGTAGAAGGAAAGCACAGCGCTGGTGTGTGTTTTTTCCTAACACAAAGATAAACTATTCAGCCTTTCTAAACGATAATTCTCTTGTGACTTTTGAAGGCAGGAACTACCTACATATTGCTGTACCCATCAGGGAAATGCAGAGGGAAGGAAGGAGGAGCTGCCAGCGGAGGGTGGTATTGCATAAGACAAAATAAGTAGCTGCTCCCTTCTTACCTTGGAGTTACCAATTAGGTAATGAACACCACAGCAATCCTCAACTCCACTCAGCTTTGGAAATAACACACAGTAGTGGGCTGGAAAGCAACTGCAGGCCAAGGACATGGAGGAGATGAGAAAACTGTGAAGAGAAGCAGAACAAAATCAGGCAGTGGGATGAAATGGAAAGGTCAGAAAGGAAAGAAAGCAGAAATGTAGGGAAAAGAGACCAGACAAGAGGGCAGATGGTCACCAGGACAGAGAAACAAAAAATCAAGACCTGAACACACTATTAACACCATTCCTAACAATACACACAATACAACTTCAGCCACATCATAGAATTTGTTCCAGAAATGTACAAATTCTAGGTATTTTTTTCTTCTTACTCAATCTAAATTTTTCCTTATTTAAAATGTAATTTCAGCTTTCTAGACTTGATAAACTCCTAACTGTTCATGGAATAATTCTTCACGTTTTTTTCCAATTTCCAAAACCAGAGACTTTACAACTTTTCTGGCGGTCACTGCCCCAGTGTTCGATCACCCTTATCTTAAGAAAGTCTGTTCGCATGGAATTGCTTGTATTTCAGTTTGTGCCCGTTGCCTCCTATCCTTTCGCTGGGCAACACTGAGTCTGGTTCTGCCTCTTCCTCCCATCAGATTTTTAAAAATGTTGTTAAGATACCCCCCGAGTCTTCTCTTCTGAAAGCTAAACAATCCCAGCTCTAGTCAGCATGCAGAGTATACATGTATAATGCATTTGGCCTTGTAGAAGAGTACACTGAAACTGCAAACACTTCCAGAAATACAAATTAGCAAGAAAGAAAAATAAATGGAAGTGAGAGGCAATTGGCATATTCATAGAAAAGCAAGGTTGCAACCCTTACTAAATAATATATGACAACTTCTCAAGCTGCTTAATGAAAGTTAAAATGCAATTTTTAAACATGAGAACATCTTCACAATTACTACCTTTGGAAACAATAAAAATATACCTGTCTTTACAGAAAATAGCCAAAACATACTAAAAATGTTTTTACTTTGGAATGGACACTGACTAAGAACTCATCTAAAGTTTATCAATACCAAAATATTGCAACTGAGCAATACAAACAAGAACTATAGCATGGTTTGAAAGAACTAGGGCAAATATTTCCATATCCTTAGTCTGCATCAGCTGCATTTTCAAAACTGTAGCTATGAGATGCAGAATAAGGCCCAACTGGCACAGAGCCCATTGGAAAGAATGCAAAATAATAATAATAAAATTTTATTTAACAGTATAAGATGACTAGCGATACAAGGAACAAAGCATAATCTGAATAATGGCAATGTCAATGTCACACTGAATAAAACACAAAAGTGTTTAGTAGTGGTAACCACAACATGGAATTTAACTCTGTGAGATTCCATGAGGGGATTCAGCAGCAACAGCGCTGGGAAACAGCTTCTGTCCATACACAGAATCCATTATGTAAAACAATGACAAGTATAATACAGTCCCCTGGATAGAAAAGAGGTAGGAATCTATCAAAAGCGTAAAACAAGCTTGTTAGATGAGAGACCAATTCTTGTAAAGTTGACATACAACCTGCTTCTCAAAGCATCTTCGACACAAGAGGTTTTTCACAGCATTTCTTTGAGTTCAAACGCAGTAGGTTTCTTACTGAAAATAAATGAAGCAAAAAGACCAATACTAGAGATAACAGCAGTGTTTAGATTACTTAAATAATTCTCCAAGCCTTGCCAGGCCATGTTAAATGCAACCTCTAAGCTATTTCTTTCAATTTTCCTACATTTTGTTAAGAAAATATTGGAATTAAATCTGGATATTTACTCTTGCTGAAACCACATATTATCACAGCCATCAACTTTGTTAATGACAGTTAACATCACGCATACAGACTAGGACATTCCAGGGTCCATAAGAGTCCTCTGCCTGTCACCTGTCCCCACCTATAACCAAAAGCAACACCCACCCCTCCTGCAAGAAAAAAGAACAAGAAACTCTGAAGACAAATATATGAAAAGTAGCATTTCCACCATAAAGATAATAAATTTCCATATATTTCTGCATAATTTTCTCTTTCTGGGTAGGTTTTTAATTTCTCTCCTTTCAACAGCTTCAGTGCCACACAACACTGATGCACAAACGAAGGGTTTTTTGTAAAGTCTTTTCTTGAGTCAAAACCCCTAGCCTACCAGATCAGTTTTGTGCACAGGAAATATGGTCGTTTCATTCTTCACTCTCACATGGCAAACCTAGAAATGCAGCCACTGTGCACGACAAGAAATAATTGAAAGAAAAACTGTGAAAGAAAAAAAATGAACAGTGTCAGGTTAAGCAATAAGGAGTAACCACTATCTCAATCCAGATCTCTCAAAGAGAGAAAAACTAAGCTAGTATAAAGATAGAAGCACACCTAACGCTTCAGATATCTCCCTTCCTGCCTTCTCACTCATGCTAAACATCTTCTGCCATTATCATAAAACCAAACTGAACTACTGGCTCCTCCTGTGTTTCCTGCTTCTGATTAGACAACACATGTTGTAAGAGACCACATCTCTGCAGGTTTGCTTCACGGACAAAGACATACCTGGTAGCTTCGATTTTTTATACCTGGTAACTACAACGTTCAACTGAATTTGCGACGCCGCTAAGGACAGTTTTGTGAATAGTAAACCCATCGGTTAACTCCGCCAGCTAAATCTAGAAAGATCCTTTCTGAGCATCAACAGAAAAACAACTTGTCGAGCATGGGAAGAAACACGTTTCAGCTCATTACGGCTCCCCACGATACAAGCTTAAGCAGCTCCAGGAATAACAGAAAGTTGTGTATTGGTATGCAAGCAAGCACGTGATAATCTGTTTGAGCAGATGTACCATAGTCTTTATCTCACACTGACTGGAAGATAATGGTCAGCTTGCTGTATCACTGCCCACTAGAAAAAAATCATTTTAATCCCATTTAGATGTTTGATGATACCAAAGAAAGATCATATAACCATCAACATGAGCATAATTTGTTTATCAGTGATCATCCTGAAGCGGCAGTCAGGCTGGGGTATTTTCCTCATAATTACGCTGAATTACTCAGTTAATACCATGCTTTTTTCATAGCCTTATCTCCCTTATCACACAAAACAGCATCTAAATACATTAATCCTTTCAAGACTGTACACCATAAAAATTTTCAGAAGAAAGCACAGATGATGGTGTCAAGCAATCGTCAGGGATATATCTGTAACTCGTCATGTAAATGTATGCAGAAAATACTTTTTCCCATTCTGAATAATAAGGGGTGCTAGGACTCCATAACTGTGTTAGTAACAGCAAAACAGCAAAGCTTTTTAAGGACCCCAGAGAATCTTGGAGTTTTCTTTTGATGGCAGAAGAGGTCTAGGCTTATGTTTGTAAAAGGAGACAAAGAACTGCATCAACACATCACCTGCTTTGATTTTGTGTCCGGACTAGAATTCCACAGCGCTTGCTGCAACTGCAGAGCAGAGCTCCTGGTTTTGGGGGAGAGAGGTATCACAGAAAACGGATGAGTTTGTGGCATCATCCAGTATGAGCAGAAGTTGTAACTACTGGGTGAGCTTGGCTTGAATGGCAGGTTAGTCTGGGTTAGGGACTACAGCTCAGTGCCTACTAGTTGTGTTGGATCAGATCAAAGACCCAGTTATCTACTCTCTTATCTATATTTATGGCCAGTAAGTGGATAGTGAAACAGTATAAGGAAAAGGCAAGCAAAAGTCACCCAATTCCTAGCTTACCCTCGCAGTCTTTGACAATCAGTGATAAATGGTCATGGTGCAATTGGAACAGCAGGTGAATGCCATTCCTTGATGGACATAGTGCTTGCGTATGTGTCAAATTCCTTCTCATTCTTATATAAAGGAAATAAATTTTCATAAAAAGAATAGTTTAGTTGGAAAATTCAATGTCCCAGCAATCATGAAGCATACAGACGATAGGTGCATGAAAATTAAATTTAGTTTTTCTTGTAATAGGAGAACAGGAAAATACCAAGTAATTTAGTAATTTCCTCAACCTTTCTGCTATGTCTCTTCCAGGCCAAAGACTTCTTGCCTGTGTAATATTTCCTAAAATGGAAACCATCTCATTCCTCTGATAATCCTCGCCACCATCCCATTAACATTTCTATCTTTACTAGGTATTATGGCTATTGCAGGACCAGAACATTATTAAATATGCATGATATACCATTTTATTTTTAAAAAATTGCTTTCCTTTCAATTTCTTTCTAATAAATCATTAATATTCTATTTCTCCTTTTCATCATGGCTAAAGATTAAGCTGTGATTATCAGAAAATTATTCTTTCAAATTCTCCTTGCCAAATGGCTTTTCCTAATTTAGAGCAAATAATTATCTCTTCGTTGATAGCACTTCTTTTTTTCCTGTGCATATATTTTATCTGCAGCTTTGTTATCCACATTCAGCAGCAGGACACAGGGCTGCATCTTTTCACTATTAGTGTAAATCTTAATGAATCTGAGCAATTCTGTGCCATCAGCAGATTTTGTTACTTCTTCCAGCATAAAACCTAATGGTGACACGTAACCTTTGAAATACTCATTTCTTTCCCTTATTTCTCATCTTTTAACAAGCTATTAATACAGAAGATTTTTTTTACTCCATGACAGCTTAGTTGCTTTAAGAGCAGACCTCATCAAAAACTGTTGGCTGTCTAAGGATACTGTATCAGCCAGATCATTCTTTTTACTGTGCTCATTTCTTTTATTCTGGTTTCTATCAATTTGCCTACTACAGAAGTTACACTTGCTGAAGGAAAATTCTCCAGATCTCTACCGAAACCTCTCTGAAAGCAAATTTAAATACTCAGTTCCACAGTCGGCAACTCAGAACCTTAATCTCTGAGTTTCTTTTGAAATCCTGGGTCACTGGTATCTGTTATTGGCTGGTTTTTGCAATTAAAATTTCCTACTTTATTGTAAATCAAATTATTATTCATCTTCTGGCATTTACCCAGACTAAAAACTAACTTCATTTCCACAGCATTTTCTCCATTACTATCATTTTAGCGATACTCCAATAGAAATGCAGTGCATGATCCCAATGCTATCACTGTCTCTGGCCATCAGCAAAGTGAGTTCTATGGCACTCTCCCAGGATAAACTGTCCAAGCTCAGTTTTGAGGGAAAAATGTAAGAATTTCCAGAAAATAGGTTTTAAAAAACAATTGGCCTGAAAAATATGTTTGCAAATGTCCTCTTAATGTCTAGACACTGATGAATTCTTTCAAGGAGAAAATCTTTTGCAGTTTCAAACTGCCTTTCCCTGATGTGATCATATTTGTCACCTGCTACTAACGAGAGACACCACAAAGAGGAATTGTCTATGAAATATAAGCAAAAACAGTAAGCAAAACATAGGTATTTTTTAACTGTCCTTAGAGATATGTGCTTATTTTTCTTTTCTATTTGGTTTAATTTACTGACTAAATATAAATCGTGTATTAGTTTAGTAAGAAAAAGAAAACATTGTGACTGGAGAGCAGTAGAGGGAGAAATACAACTGCTACCTGACTGGGAAAGCTCTAAGAGCAAAAAGACAATTTGTGTTCTTCATGACAAACTCTTCAAAACCACTACAGGACTATTGCTGATGCCTGACCTTGATATGCAAACCAGACCATGTGAAAATAAAATATTAATTTTAAAATTTAAAACAGTAATTTTTGAAATATATTCATTATCTACATTTTAGTGCATGAGAAAGTGGGGGGAAGCCATTCTTGCTTACATGTATTATCTTGTTTGTTTCTACAGAGGCTTTTATAGCTCTTCAGGGTCATCCTCTCCAGTTGCAGATGTGGAGGCAGAGAGACAGGGCTTGGTTTGGCCAAACTCAACAGCAAAGAAAGGAGCAGAAGACCTCAAGTTCCCTCAGTTGTAATCAGAAGGCTGAAGCTGTGCCTGGTGTGTGCTTGCTGCAAGGTATGAATCTAGCTCCTACAGAAATAATGAATACCCGAGAGACAGTCGATATTATTTAAGAAGTACTTCATAATTATAGATCCTCAGGTCTCTCAGGTAAATGCAGCATGGAAATTATAAGGAAAAACACTCGGCTACACCAGTAGGAGAAATGGCTCAGTACAACTAAAGCCAGAAGTCAAACTCAGATGGTATAGACTCTGACTGAAATGGTATAGAATCTGACTGGCCTTTATGAAGAACACGAGTTGTCTGGTGCCTGATTTGTATATCTATGTAGGGTGCCTAAAATTCAGCACTGAGCATAGCAACTGTCAGATCATCTTTATGTGACAATGCTTTGAGCCCCAGAATTACCAACAATCTACATCAAAAGTCTTCTACACGGAGTCCTTGATGGCCGAAACTGTCATTTTTCTGCAAGCAGAGGAAATATCTTTAGTTGGATTTAAACAGCACATCAGTTTATTATTCTAGATATGTGTAGCAATTCACTGAGGTGACCATTAACAGGTCTGATTTAACCCATCTACAAGCACTTCTCCTGGGTGGATGGATATTTTAGGGTACAGTTTTGCCCCTCCCATGTCTTGGCAGTATATTTGTAATGCACTATTGAATTTCAGTAAAATTTTTTCAATCACCTCTTTAACAATATATAATTATTGTTGACAGCAAACCAACTAGAAGAAGCCCTTTATATTAATTAACAGTGACCTATAATTAAACACTACAGTACTTAGAGATGAAGTGGTCTCTAGATAATATTGCTTTAGCTTTAATGAGTGTTTATCATTCTTGTTTGCTTCCACTGTAGCAGTTATCAAGGTTAGTTACAAAGTTTCTTAATTAAATGGAAATATATAGCCGGCAATGCCTTAACAGAAAACTGCTACAAATATTCATGATTTAAGCTTCATCTCGAAGTATGCAGACCTCTGCCCTACAAATTTTTAGTCCCAGTTTACCTATGGAGTTCAATATTTTCCTTACATCATAACTTGACACTAAATGACACTGGTGTGTTCTAGGATTGTTCCTGTTCCTTAATCTCGGAAAGATAAGAGTATGCTTTATTAAATGTTTGTCTCCTTCAACATGTTAAGGGCTCAAAAATAAGTTTTTAAATGAAAGCTTTGATAAAGGATTTCTGATTCCTGGCTCAGGCTTCACCAACACATCTCTGCATAGTAATCAAGTAAATCTCTTTACTGCACATTTTCAAAATTTAGTCTGATGCTTAAATTAGATTCCCAATGGAATTAAAGGATCACATTCCTACCAAATTCCATAGGGAGTTTGCTGTCTAGGGTGCTCTGAGGAAATAATCTGTGACTTTCACCAATCCTGCACTTTCAGATGTTAGCAGAAACAGTGGATTCCACCATCCTTGGGAAAACTTTCTTCACTTCCAATTGTTGCAGGTTAAGATAACATATTGCCGGAACTTCATACTTCAATTATAACATGCTTATAGATGCTGGCTAAAGCTTACCTGGTTCATGGAGGTAGTACTTATATGACTACACTCTATGTATTTTTATATATCATAATCATATGGTATAAAGACAAATATTGTTACTGCTAAAGAACGTTCCTTATGTACTACTCCAATTTTCTCCAGTAGAAACCCTGATCCCTTGCATTGTGCTGCTGGTAAGGTCTTCCTAATTTATTTTTTTAGAACAATAAAACAATGTGCATGAAAGAATATACATAAAGCATTAAAATGAGCACAGAAAATCAGAAAAAGATTGTGAAAATAAATAAACAAACTCAGATCTTGTTTGGTCCCAACCTAGCATTTGTACTAGCTGAGTAGTTACAATTAGGGAAGGGAGGGAGGTTACCATTGTTTAAATCCTAAGTAAAAATAGAATACTGATTGGGTTCAGATGAAGGCTGTTCTTAAAGCAACTTGTACTTACGGTGCTAGAAAACAAGATTCTTGCTACCAGTCTAAATGCTTCCTATGTTAAAACACAGTCACACAAAAAAAGTCTAAGGGGAACAGACCATTACAAGTACCCATCTGGTAACCTTTTTAGGTGTAATGCAACACTGAAAAACATTCTGGAAAATAAAAAGTAAGTATGGAACAATTACATGTGCCGAATATGTAACCAGAATGATTATTTGGGAAACTGTAACAGAGCTGTTTGAAAAGTGCAACCACTCGTTGCCGATTCTTGGCCTGGTTATAGCTATGTGCTTGGAACAGCATTTCCCACCACCGTTTCTGATTCTCCCTCCATGCGGCACCTTCCCTCCCCCACTGCCAGCCTGGCATCGGATTGTGCCAGCCCCGAACGGTGCTGCAGTTTGCTGCTGAGTCACATCATTCCACTGCTGTCACCGAACATCATCATCACTGCTCCGACAGGGGTACCGCAGCAGCAACCTCTTGGTATGAGAAGGGAGAGGGGCTTCCAAGACCTACGCAGTGGAAAAGCTGCGTATAGAAGGTTCTTTCTGGAAAAGCTGTCTCCCTCTGGAAAGGGAGTTCCCTGGGGTTTATGATCCTTGGTTTGGAAATAGCACAATTAATTTTCCCCATGATTTTGCCTCTGCTCACATGCTATACCTCTGGAATGCCCAAAGGATCAATGTTCGAAGGCGATGGGCACTAGAAGAGACGTTGTTTATCATGGTGCTACTGAAGTCTTCTGGGGTTGACAGATGCTGCTCCATAAGGTTAATAAGATGAAGAAAGCTCTTCCAGCTGGACCGTAAGAGGGATTATGTCTGAGCAGCAGATAAACAGATTATTCCAGAAACGGACACTGCTTTTTTTTAAAAACTTCGTCACTCTTGTCTTATCACTCCAGTCCCTCAGGCTAGAAGTGTGTGTGTTGGAGGGGTCTGTCCAGCTCTTGCATTCTGGCACCTGTAGCACTCTTCTCCTAGTTGCAATTCAATGCAGTCCAAGGCTGGAGACACCTGAGAAGTAAAAAAAAAAATAAGAGGGAAGACGCTTGAGAATTTTAGTTCTTTGAGAAAAAAAAAAAAAAAAAATCTTCTCCTTCAGCTAAATATTCTTATTTCCTGCATGATTGTTCTTGAAAACTGTGAATGATCAATAGACAGCATGCATTTGAAAACTGGATTAATATTTTTGATCATTTGCCTTGCTCTCCAAGTTCAGGGAAGCAGAGGTAAGTTCATATATAAAAGGTTATACTTTTACTTTTATACAATTTACATTGCCTAAGTTGAAAAAAAATTGAAATATCAGGATATTTTCACATTACAGAGTTCTTTCTTTGGAATTTGGTGTTTTGACAATTCAGCTAGAGATGGTAAAGTTACTGACACTGCTGTAAAGTTGGAAAAGGAAACGTCGAGAAGATTTCTTATGTGTGCTTCCCAGACTTTACAATCTCTGTAAGAGATGCCATTTAGTTTTCATATGTTCTAGTATGAAAAAATGTAATTTCTAAAACAATAATATGGAAGGGGCAAAATAGCTGAAAGAACAGCTAAGTTAAAGATGGTCTGCGGTCCTTGAAATGAAGAGAAAGGGGTAAAGTGTATCTTTGCATTTACGAGCCATTGTCAGAAACAACTTCAAAAACTTTTAAATATACACCTTCTGTAGGAATAAACCATACGTGAACATATACCAAAAAAAGCAGTACTAGTAAGGATTACTGTAAGAATAACTGAAAAATTATTTGCAAGAAAACAACAGGTAACTATTGCACGTTTTAAAAAGTTCACAGGAATTTTAATGTTTCTTCAACAACAAAAAAGAAAAGATGGTGACGTGATTTTTCCCTGCTCAGTTCAATAGTCAATACATTTAGAGCATTGGGCAACGTGTTTAATTTTGGGGGAGGTTTCTTACTACCTTTTCCATCTATGCTTTGATATTTATATAACAGAATTAAAAGCCAACATTACAACTGCTTTATGCTTGCTCAAGAGAATGACCTCTTATTTTGTGTCAATCTCAGGCACGTTAATTAAATGCAAAGAATGTAAGAAGATAAAAGAGAAGTCTCCTCAATGGTATTTCAATATTTGTTAAAAAGAAGGAGTGAAACATAGTCTGCTGTCATTACCTGGAAAGTTTTATTTACAATTCACATTGTTTTTAGTCTTGATTTTCTTTGCACAGAATTTCTTTAATAAATAAAGATCACAGTTCTTATATCTCACTGAAATGATATAAATGTTCTCTAGTGGACAATTACAGTACTGAAGAAATCTTGGCAAAGAAGTAGCGTATTAGTTAACATTAGATTTCTATTCTGTTGCTCTTTGATTTAACTTTTTAATTCCATGTAAATAATATCATTTAATCATTAAGGTTATTTTGGAAACGTGGCAAAAAAGAGAAAATGAGCAATAGCTCATGTCTGACAAGAGAAAAAGGTATATTGAAATGCACTGTTTTTGCATTTAAGTTGTATATTCTATGGTGGAAAGGGACTGAATGAATTCCAGGTAATTCTTGCACGCTTGATGGTATTGTTACAGTCCATATTTATAGTTATGAACTGAGAAAGCTATAATGTAAAAAGTTGGGTCATATAGTTTCACCCATTCCAAATTGTGATTGTATGTTTCAATACATTTCCCATAAAAGACTTTGGCAAAATTCTGGGACAATATCTTGACAGAGAGGAATAGAGAACTATTTATTATCTCCCTATGAGATGTATTAGGAGACTTGGTGCCTAGAATGTTTATCAACGCTCAGGAAGCAACAACGAATAATAAACTTAACATGTCATCTTGCTTATACAGCAGTCTTGGAATTTTCTCTTTTTTGATGGCTTTCAGGGGAAAAAAATATTTTTTCTATACACACATGTGACAGATAATTGGAAAAATTCCTTCCCACTAGTTTTATTAAGTACATGTGGTATGCACAAATGCATTAAAATTATTTTTATTGTCATGTAGTCATGCCATATATAATAGTTAAATATTATCTCAAATATATGCACACAATTCCGAAAAGACTTAATGCTTATGTTAAGAAATTGTTTTTCCAGAACTGTTATTTTATGACTTAGCACTAGGATCCGACACTTAAAGAAAATATTTTGAAAAGTACACAGGCTCTCCCAGTAGTCTGAATACTTACATTCGTCACCCATTGGTGATCCTAACATAGATAATTTGAGGTATAGATAATATAGATAGATAATCTTAAAAGAGAAAACACAGAACTAATAATCTCTAAATACTTATAGGGTTAATAAGTTGATTTTTTTTCCCCTTGTGAACAAAACTATCCTGAATTCAAATTTTTGTTTTACATACATCTATATTTCAAGGTTAACAAAAAAGGTGCTTGCTCAGAAATGTCTTTTGGTCCTTCTTTCCTCTCCTAATTTTAGGACCCAAAAAGTCATTTTCCCAGCCATTTAGAAGGTTGTCCAGGAGCACTTCCAATTCCACAGTAAGCAACGTGGAAACTGTAGGGAGCAGCATAAAGACTTTAGAGATTGAGTGTTTATCTTTGGCCATGACTAGTGCCAGAATCCAGGAAATGACCTCAGGACTTAAACTCAGGTCTTTGTCCTGACACAAACTGTCTCTAAGAACGGGAAGGGAAAGTGAGGGGGGTAAAATCCTTGCGATGGCAAAAAAAAAAAAATCTACACACTACATAGGAGTTATTTTTAACTGTTGAATTGTAACACACTGAAATCCCAAACTAACTGGTAAAATACAGAGGAACTTTGAATTCCCAAAACCATACATTGATGCTGGGTACATCCTAACACTTGATACTGAGAATGAGAGGGAGACAGAGGGTGTTCAAGGCTGTTTAGTGTTATTTTTTTATTAAGCAAGTAAATATCCTCAGCCATTCTTTAGGACACAAGGGCTTTGTGTGTGCTCTATGAAATCATTTTAATTCATTCTGACTTACCCCCTCCTGCTCGGCTGTTCCGATTCAGCAATGACTGTTGCAGGTCTTCATTGCTATAATTGCCCATGAAAAAAGGGTTAAGCAAATTTGTGCCAAAGGGAAAGGGAAGTCAAAGAACAGAAAGCTTCAAAGAAAGAAAGGAAAAAAAGGCATCTGCTTTTTGCACTAAGATTATCTTCTACTTTAATGCATAAAATAAGGACTACCAAGTTAAAGCTGGATTTCCTGGTTGTGCTTATAAACAAATGAAAAGTAAAAGTGGGGGGTTTTCCCCAAATATATATAACATTGGATTATTTGTGAGTTTTAATCTTTTATATTTCCTGTCTAAGATCCAAACTTGAATAAAAATACTAGAATATTGTCACTGAATCTTAAAGATTAACTCCAGATATAATCACAGCCCTACCACAGTGATTAGTGAACTATATATGAATGAACAGTCAGATCTGAGGGATTTCTTTTCTCTGAAAACAACTGTGGACCAGGCGATCACTCGTAATAAAAAAGGGTTTTCTCCTTTTACAGGACATTAATTTACGGGCTACAATAAAGTAACTTTACTTGGAGTCTTAACCTGCTAGAAATTCAGATTGTTTAGTGTTATGGCCAACATTCATCGGATTTAGCAAACATGGTGTCTTCTTCCCTGAAGGAAAACTATGTTTGCATTCTACTGCATTTTGATGCTTGAAAATATTTTAAATATATGTTTTCTCCTCTGCTTCTGTAACTTTATCTTGTTCCCAATCCCTTTGGGATTAAAATGAATGTCTTTACTCATTCTCTACCACACAATTCTTCCATTTTTATCAGAAATTAGGTGCACTCTCCTGCACATTCCACGGACTGTGCACTTTGTGAGCCCAGCTGTGTTTCAAACAATTTCTTCCCCTTAGGATTGTGTGAAATTGAAGAAGATGCTTCCTAAAAAGAAATTTATCTCTATCTGTCTGCATGTATGTACATATATACTGGCACACAGTCACTGTCAGCTGCTATTTCCTGGACTGACACTGCAGAATAGTAGTGTAATTGGAAAATATAAGACTAACAATCACCTGGGAGTACCCTGATGCCTGCCACAGTGTGTGTTTATATACCCTTAATTGCAGCGTGCCTTATCATTGTGTGCAAGCATACCACCAGCTTTAACCTTACAATATACCTGCCTGACAGAGTAACGCCATCATTCTCATTTCCCAAAAGCATGAGGACCTGAGATGCGACGTCGAAATTGAAGCCCTGGCCCGAAAGAGACATTGCAGTGATAAAGGGGGACAACATCAGGGTTTAACAGGCTGATTCTCAGAGCAACTGCCTTGTCACATAAATGTCTTCAAATCAACAGGACACAGGTTTATAGCTATGTAGCTAATTGTACTCAGGCCACCACGCTTATCTTTTCAGTGGTGAGGTTCTACTCTGTTTTAAATTTCTACTTCAGCGCTGAGCCAAAATTACCTTCTTATCAGATTTATGTCCATGTATGTTCTGGGGAGTACAACAGGAATGTATCACATAAGGAGTCCTGGGAGCCTTGCCTTATTTGAGCACTATGTTAACAGTAACAAAATTCTTTATCTTCCATAAATGTCTAAAGGAACATCATCACATGTTCCTGCCAAGGAGGATTTATGAAAACCCACCAGTTTCCTAAGTTCTCCGGAAGGAAAATCCATTAGTACAGACCCAATTGAAAACAAGGCTAGTCAGGAGCGTAGCTATAGGCCCCCTTTGCCACAATTAGATACCCAGGCCTCATTCCACCGGTAATTTTACTATTTAGTGACATTTCAGAATGGCATTCACACAAGCCATATCGAACAGAAAATACCAAGCGTATCAATGTCAATTTTTAAAAATTACAATTAATTACTATTAATACAAAGGCCTTAGTCCTCTTCCTCTCTTTTAGGAACACAGGCCTTCTCCTCTGATCAGTGTACATCTTCTGCTGAAGTTAAGCAGTTCCAACCCCCTGCCCTGGGCAGGGACACCTCCCACCAGACCAGGTTGCTCAAAGCCCCATCCAACCTGGCCTT
>JAOXNO010000024.1:87384147-87417318 GCA_028565335.1 Limnodromus scolopaceus
CCGGAGCCTTCTCTTCTCCAGGCTGAACCCCCCCAACTCTCTCAGCCTGTCCTCACAGCAGAGGGGCTCCAGCCCTTACAGCATCCTTGTGGCCTCCTCTGGACTTGCTCCAACAACTCCATGTCCTTCTTACGTTGGGGGCCCAAGAGCTGGACACAGTACCCATGAGAGCAGAGGGGCAGAATCACCTCTCTCACCCTCCTGGCAAAAAAACCCCAAAACCACACCAAAACTGGTGTTTTGGCAGGCCTCCCAAAACTGATACTATTAACAGATAGAAAAGAATAAAGCTGTATAGAAAAGAATCCACTATAATTACACAAAAAAAAGTTATGAATAGAAGCTTCTTGCTCCTGTGTGTATAAAAGCAAATAAAAAAAAATCCCTATCAATCATCTGAATGGCTTTAAACTCTTTTATTCTAGAACCCAGTAACATAATTTTCCTTTTTCATCATGTAGATTATTAAAAACACATAAGAACTCTCGCTTTGAAGTCTGTTTCGCCTACTTTGTTTTTTAGTGAGGGTATAAATTTGATAATGTCTCAAGAGACACAGGGGCAACACCTGGCCTTATTCTGAGGATTTAATTTTTTAATTTCAGAAATTAATACCGTTTATCTGCCTGAAAACAAAACCTGAAGAATGGTACCATAAGCTTGAGAGACCCGTATGGACGTCAATGGACTTTCGATTAGGTCCCATAAAAATAAGATTGCTGTATCATATTTTGAAAGTTACTTTATCATATTTTGAAAATGTTTTGTTATATTTGTCTAAGTTCAGGACTACAGATCAGGAGCTCCAAATTTTAATAATGGCTGACAGTGACTCTCTAAATTACCATGGTAATAGTACCTCAATTTTTTTCCTCAAACATTACCTGGAAAATGGGGACAATGGTGCAGCTTCTTTCACATGAGGATAAGGAATGAGAGTAAGAGCTTTGTTTAACACACCCTGGAGATTAAGCTAATGGACAGTAAAAAGTTACCAGATTTTGACAGTTATCTGCCCTCCTGCCCTAGAACCATCAAGGAAAACTATAAATCTTAGACATACCTTTTAAAGGTAAGACACAGAACGGGAACAAAAAAATTTACAAAAATATCTTCTTTACAGAATAGTAAAATAATCCAGTATTATTGGGATTTTTTTTACATGATCAAATTATGTAACCTGTAAAATTTGCACCATTCCAATTTATTCAATTATTACATTGCATGGTAAAAAGAAAACGGATCAGCTAATATATGTGGCTTCAATTTCATAGTAGCACAGGCCTTTTTAGATTTTTTTCAACCCAGGAAACAGAAAGCCAAGCATCTAAAAAGTTGTAGATGGATAGATATTATAGTAAAGCACATGGTTGAGCCATCTGGGAGTCTTAGGTTAAAATTTCTCATTTCAGAATTTCCACAGACAGAGGAAAGCACAGGTCTGAAGACTTATAAACAAGTAATGTTTGTTCCAAGACAGGTTTTCTTCCATTCACATTCAGTAAATATTAGGAAATAAGTATTCGACAATTGTGCAGAAAGGGGTTGATGCTTCTTTCAATTCAAATTTTGCTTGAATTTAATAAAAAAGTCAAAGGTCATTTCAAGAACTGATAACAATGATAGAAGCTACTCTAATAAGGGAAATTTACTAATCTATCACAGTTAATACAGCTTGTAACACTGGCTGCTTTCCAGAAAGATTTTTGGTATTTTGTTCCAGACCATTTCAGCGGTCTGCTCTTAGATTTCAATGGAGTTGGATGTTCCGTTCTCACCCCATGTATCATTCAAATAATTACGTGTCTCAGTTCATCTGGTGTTTGGCCACTTGTGCTTCTGATGGACGCAGAGCCATGTTTTCACAGGGGAAATTCCTTTTATGCAGTTTATGGTTCATGATGTGACATTACTGCAGAAAAATTGCTTCCGTTTCATTTGATGACAATCTCTATATGACTGCATCATTGTTTTAAATTCCCTTGCAACATTTAGACAGATAGAGGCCTACAGGTTGCTGCTTTACAAAGCAGTAACAATCACCTGTTGCCCTCATTGCCTAACTTCCCATCTTTTATACAATATACACCATAACCAGCCAATCAGTCAACTTTTTTCCATATCACAGTTCAGCCTACCTCATAATATATATGTCATTATTATGATATCTACACAGTAAGCATTGGATGTTCATTCTGAAGTTAAATAAGAACTGAGACATATATATACACGCACACATATATATGTATACTGACATATATGGTAGAACTTTTCCCATTCTTCATTTCAAGCACTAGTATTTTTGTAACCGTACTTTTCAATTATTTTTGTCTTACCATTTACCTGCGCACTTTTCTTTAAGCATTTAATTAATACAGTTCCACATTACCAGGACAATGTGTTTTTACCTTCCTTATTTTCTTTTGATTTGCCTAAGAACATGATAATTAGTTTGTTATATGCAACATGACATTTCTTCTTTCACCAGTAAGCTGATAATTTTTTACTCTTATTTTTTTATAGTATTACTCTCACTAAACTTGTTCCATTTGAATCCTATTATTTCCTCTTATTCTTTTATGAGTTTTTAAACCATTCTTTAAAGCAATTTTTTCAGTCAATTCGTCAGCATTCAGGCACACATATACCATGTCTTTCTTGCGTTTTCTCCCTTAAAGTTTTCCAGTTATCTACAAATTTTGCACTTCTCTTTCAAAATGTCTTTTATTCTGTTTACACTTTTCTTTAACTAACTTTTCCTCTTTCATCTGCAATGGCTGTATCAAACGTATGAAAATGGAACGAAAAAAAGGTATTTCCAAATTAACTTTGACATCGTTATTAATGTGTATGCAAAATTTTGGAAGATAATCTAAAAGACACTAATTGCTCCGGTCACATGAACCTGCAAAATGCTGTATTTCAGATCATTTAAATGTGTACCTTAGATGTTATTTTTATGATCAACATTTTACATTAAATTTAGCTGCTATGTCATGAAATACTGTATCACAAATACTTAAAAGGCACACGAAAATTCAGGACTCATTTTGTTCCACTTAAGGTGGGGGTTCCTATTCTTGAGGCTATTTTGACACCCTAGAAATATTTCCAATTTTTGTTAGTGAATAGCTCCACCAGTAAAGCTTAGATCTTCAGTTCCCACTCACCAATTCAGCTTGTTGCTACTGTAGCTCTTCCACTTTGCCAGGAATATTTAAAGATTGATTCAGATACATTGCCAAAGTGTTCACAACTCCTGTCATCAGGTGGCAAAGAAAACATAATTACAGTCTCTTCTGATTAATACTTCTGTTTATATGAAGGAAGGATAGAGGCGTGCACTGAGGAGCAAAAAAGGGAGACAGGAAACTGTTCTTTCTTTCCCCAAAGACAATCAAATTCCTGTTCAGCTTTTGAAAGAAAGCATTTCAGGGTCTTGGGATGGGTTCAAGACTATGAACCCAATGTGAAGGGAGATGTGCCTTGAAGTCCAAAGGAAAAATAAGAATATCTAGAAAGGGTGCAGATTTTAGGTACAGCTATTTCTGATGTTACTTATGTGTTAGCAAAGACACCTTTTACACTGTAATTGTTACAGATATGCTTCACTTGCCCCAAGCTCCAGACCATCATTTATCACTACTGTAAATTTCCCTACGAGGTGATGTGCTCACAAATGAGATGCTGTAGCACAAAGTTCACGCACTGAAGCGTCCTTTGCGGATCTAACCCAAAGTCACTTTTGAAAACAAGATTTAGGGCTTCTGAAACTTTTACGCTCTGTGACCTGGAGGTCATGTGTTGAGATATAAGGAAATTAGTGACCAGGTCTCTTGAGCCCCAGTTCTCCCGTGTGATCACAGGATGTTTCTCCTCAGCAGGGTATTGACACCAATATTATGTAACAAAAAGAGCTCTCGGGTTCATGCACGTTTTCCAGATGTGACCTTACATCTGATACCTTCTGCCCATGTAACGTACGTTTATGTACATGCTTACTTTGTGTCTTTTCCAGAAATTCCTAATAAAATAAACCGTGGTGAAGCCAAACCTCTTGCAGATGCCTCAGGGTCAGACAAAACAGAAAGAACAACAAAGAGGTCCAGAGTATCAACCATAAGGCGGATATTTGACATGTCAAAACACCGAATAAAGAGGTCATCCTTCTTCTCAACTGGTGTGAAAGTTTGCCCACAAGAATCAGTGAAGCAGATTTTAGCCAGTCATCAAGCTTACTATAGATTAAGAGGTAAGACTATGATTACAACACATACTTCCTCCTTTCAAATATTTCTTTTAATTGAAGAAACACAGTAGTTTTCCAGAATCTTATTCTTTAGCCCTAGGCAGTGTATGTGATATTGTCTTTATGCTTTATTTTTACATAGATAATCAAATGTTAGATGCACATTAGCAAGGTTTAAAACAGACGGTTACCAGAACAGTATAAAACAACGCACTCAGAAGATTAATGAACTCAGTGTAATTGCATAGTGTTCTAGCATAGCAGAACGTGAAAACCGAATTATGATTGCACCACCTTGTAAAGAGGTACCACCTCTCTCAAAAGTGCAACAGGTACCACCGTTGCTACTCGGAATTAATCCCACCAGTTCAAGACAAGTAATGAAACTATTAATCAGCCACTGCACAAATACGTTAATGTATCGGTAGTTATGGTAAGTCCGTGGCAGCATTTGTACACTACAAATACTGATCTAATCACCAACTGCTTATGAAAATACCTTAGTCTTATTTTTAAAAAGTCTGGAATGTCTCTGTTTCTGCCCTTTCCCAAATAATTCACTTCCTCCCCAGCCCTTTATTTTCCTCCCTTGACAGTAGAGAGCCTATAGAGTTACCACTCCAATTTTTGGTCCCTAGAAAGTACGATGCAAATAGCCTTCTGTTTTTGATCTTTCCTCTCTTCCTTCTCCTCCGTCTCCCGGCTTTTCATTCTGTGGATGTTCCAATTTGTATTAAAAAAAAAAAAACCAAACATATTTTTGTGCTGCAGGTAGATGGTCCAAAGCTAACTCTAAAACCTAGTCAGCACTTAGGGGATACAAGTATCTAAGACAACATCTGCTCTCTAAATTAACTTTGCTTATCTGTTTGTCCTCTATATTGATCTCCAACCATTCACATACACGTATATAACTTTGCTGCTCCTCAACTCTCTTGCAGGGAACCACATAGTTCCCTCTGAAATTAAACCTGGATGTCGAGCTGCAAAAATTTGACTCCAGCAGTCTTATAGTGCAAGCAGGCTTAAACTTACAGCTCCTCTTTCCCGGCCATGTCCTACACTCACAGAATGCTCCAAGTAGGTGTCATCCAGTTCTTCAATTGAAGCTGGACTATTCCAAAATAGTAAGCAAGAGGACAGATGACTGCAGCTGAATAATTTGTACACTCACTAAGAAAAAAGCATTTCTGCTCCCTTGAATAGTTGCACATTTTCCATTATAATGTCCTTGGTTAAAACCTCAAAAAATCTTTCCATCAAGGAAAGACTAGAACCCAAGACTTCTGCCCTCCCAGCTGAGCAAGCTAATTTACCTGATGAAAGTGAGAAATGGGGAAAAAAAAAAAAAAAGTAGAAGTGCAAACATGGTGATGCAAGCATTATCCTCGAAGCCTTTGCAGAAAGGTAATCTGGTAGCCACACTGGAGTGGCAGTATTTCAACTCTGAAATAATACACAGTAGCTCAAGTCAGTCTCTCATTTACATAGACAGTCCCTCCTTTGGGGCAAACTGGGAGCAAGCATGGAATTAGCTACGCCACCACCTCCTCAGCTGGCCACGTGTCATGTTTATCTGAACCCTGGTACCTGGGTTACTTTTCATCAAACAGCATATCTTTATTCAGCACTTACTGCTCAGAAAGGCAGACAGCACAGAGTTGTGAGAAAATGACAACAGAAAGCAGCCTTAACTGCTAGCTCCTAATGAATAAATCTCTTCCAAAGACAACCCGTTCCTTTTTAATAATCTGACCACATCTGCTCCACATGCAGCTGCTCTGCTGGGAGGGCAGGTTGTTCCCGAGATATTACTGACGTGCCCTAACACAGCTAGGTGAGTATCCCCCCAGCAAGTTTAGAGAGTACCTAGAGAAACCGATGGCACTCATTCCAGAGACACCGTTATTTTAGATAATGCAGATAATTATCTCACTCTAAGTCAAAGAAGTATCAAGTACTGAAAATAAAGGTCCCGCCTCACAGTAATGAACTATGTAAAGTAAAGTGCTAAAGGCAACAGCTTTTAAATTGCTTGCAAGTTTTTGATAAAATGGCTTTTCTAATACGTTTGCAAATCCCCTTCTCTAAAAGCATTAAGCTTTAAACAACAAGAAGTGTCTTCCTTCATCTTGAGTGAGTGTATGCTACATTTTCACAAAGCCAAAAATACAGCTGGCTTTGTTGACTCTAACAAAACCAGAGGAATTTCAAGGCCAGGCTGGATGGCTCTTTGAGCAACCTGCTCTAGTGGGAGGTGTCCCTGCCCATGGCAGGGGGGTTGCAACTCGATGATCTTTAAGGTCCCTTCCAACCCTAATGATTCTATGATTCTATGAATCAACAAGTACAGACAGAGGCAGTCACCCATAAATCATAGAATCATATACTGAGCCATTACCTATACTGAGCCATTCAAATTTTCCAGAGGTGTTCAAAGAAACACAAAAGCATGTTCCTGCTGCAGAATGTCATTTTGAAAAGGCTAATCACATAGAAATTTTGGAACATAATCAAAACTGTATTTTTGTAATATAATCAAATCATTTTAGCCTGCTGCATTTAAAAAATATATTTTTTTTCCCATTAAAATATTTTATGTGTGGGGAATATCAAAATCTTAAATGTGTTCTGTTTAGCTTGTTCTACGCATAGTTAACCATACTAGTGTACAAAACCTTTGTATACAGTTAAAATTATGATTATTCAAGTATGATGACTGCTAGATTATTTTTTTCTCTACCTCCCTGCTTGCTCTCACTGGAATATCCAGTATGTACCTTTGTATGCATGTACCTCTGAGGTGGAGGAAGTGTGTTTTGTGTTTGCCCCTTATTCATGATGATAATGATGATGTCAGGCCAAATTAGTCTCTCTTTTAAAATGAGGGAAATTAGCTATCCTTAACTCAAAGAGGGTTAATCCTTCAGCATTAAAGGCAAATGACTGTCAGCTCAAAAATACCTGAAAGACCTAAATATCTTAAAATACTTAGAGGCTGGATTTGTTTACTAAGTACTGTAAAATGTATAAAACCCAAATCACTTCAAAAAGGCTTTCAAGATTACTTTTTGGTACAAAGCATCCATCCCCAGCCCCTTTCTTCTTACGCAGTCTGCCAGGAAGCTGTGTGGGAAGCTTTTCGGATTTTTCTGGATCGGATTCCTGATACTTCTGAATATCAGAACTGGGTTACTGCCTGCCAGAGGGAAACCTTCTGCATATTTGACATTGGCAAAAACTTCAGCAATTCCCAGGAGCACCTGGAAATAATCCAACGGGTAAGGATTATGGACATTTGTTTAGCAACTGGGGGAGACTTCCAAGTGCCTCCCCATCTGTTTGTATAATGGCAAAGTATTGCTCAAGAAGAGGAGGGGGCATGTGTTAGGAGGAAAACATAAAAGTACAGTAAACGAAAGAGCTAACGGGCTTCTGCTCAATGGTTGGATACACCCACTAGTAAAACACTGTTTTTCTTAATCTTTTCGCAGCGAGTAAAACATAGAACCTTCCAGGAAAGGTAAGTAGCGTAAGTAGAACCTTGCCACTTGATGTTAACTGCCCTTTTTTGAAAAAAAGATATATGTGTAGATGTGCGTGGATGTGAACAGATACATGGATAGCTCTGTGGTGTATTTGGTGGGTGCTGTGAGAGATGTGTATATTGTATGTATCATAGTACACAGTAATCAAACCACAAATAATTAAGGTGGCCAAATGTCCGAGTTGCCTCCTGTTCACTTTGAGGCGTCACAGAATGTCTTCTCAGGCTAATGTGAGCAGGAAACCCTGACAGAGCCACGGCTTTGTGTTAGACTAGTGTTGACTGGGAGCGTGACACATTTGCTGTAAACCTCAAAAGGAAAGTCAGAGAGCTGAGCAAAAGTTTTTCTGGAAGAATACGTTGAGCTATAGTATGAAAACTTTATACCTTCACTTTGGGCTTCCCCTGTATTTTTACACATCATGATTGTGTTAATTAATGGGATGCTTTATTCCATGAACTCTTGCAAAAAAAGTGTGCTCCTGGCAATGCTCAGAACCTGAGAATGGCAGGATTACAGTTACAATACCAAACTCTGTCTCTCTGCATATAAATACTACAGTACAGCTAGACAAATCATTGTCCGCAGTTTCTCTGATTAATGTATTATTTTTCCTTCAAATTTTCTTAGATTTTCCAGTGTAGCAAATAATCTTTTCCATTCATAAGTTATACTGCCTCATGATCACAGAGGTCTTAGGCATATCTATTCATTATGACACGGGAGCTTTGAGTGTTCCTCTTTCTCAGATATGTATTTTTAATAATGTAGGGGCTAATTAAGCTCCCCTGGAAGTCTGAAGGGAGGTCTTTTCACTCAGACTAGTGCAAACAGCAGCAGCAAGGCAATAAGTGATGTGACTGATCTCAGAGTTCTTATGTTCTCTGTGAACAGTACAGCTTTCCCTAGACACAGTTCAGAAGGTGAAGTAAATTCTATGAAATTACTCATATTGTAGCTAAAAATACAGGCAGCCATGATTATGTGTTGTTGGACTTCATCTTTACCACTGTGTGGTTTGGGAAACATTTTGTATATTCTGTAGGTGCCATGTAAAGAGATTGGTCTCCATTAAAGACTCAACACATAATTAGTTAACATTATGAAAACATGACAAATAATACTTTAGTTCTCACCACACAAGGTATCCAGTGGATGTGGTAAATCGGGAGTTGTTCATGTTCTTCATTTATGTTATTAAACATCTAGATTGGTCTTATGCAGAAATGCAGCCCAGATGCCTCTTCTGTCTATGCTACAAGCTTCACGTTGTCTCAGTTAACACCACGCTGCACATTTATGGTGGCCTTAGTTGTTTCACTCGTATCAGTTTTCACAAGCCCCACCTGTGTGCACTGCCTTAATAATAGCTATGTTTACAGAAACTTTGAGGAATGATATCCTCTTGCATTTCCATGATTGGGCTTTTTATTTTATGCTGTGGGTTTTTTTCCACACACACCATTGTGTGGGTTTTAGAACCCCAAACAACTGAAATTCTTCACTCCTCAATTTCAGGAAAGAAAAATCTCAAAATGTCACTTGGAAGATTCTTATCTGAAAAACTAAATGTTTCCAAATGCTACAAATTCATGGAAAGTTTGGTTTAGAGCAGAAATTATTCTATAGACTTAACTGCAGGAATGTTTGACACACCTATTGTAAAATGTACTTATAAATATAAGTACTAATACATATGTACTATGTACATACCACCTTCTGCTTGTCAGGCAAGCTAATAGTCTCAGTTCCAAAATTTTTTCATCAGCATATGACAGCAAAACTTACAACAGAAAATAATATCAACAATACCAAAAAATAATCCTGTGACGCAGGGCAGACATCTCACATCACATCCACCACATTTTTCAGCTGTCTGCCACGGGGATCAGGCATCAACCCACCAGTATTACCTCCAGATCCAAACGTAACCATTCCTGCAATTCATAATAATCTTGATCCAGGAATCTGATTTGAAACTATCATTACTAGAAGTGTCCTTATGACATTATAATGCAGGCTGACAACTGAACAGTAAGTCCACCCATCCTCTCTTCACACCAAACCATGAAACACCCTTGGAACCATGAAATGTCCTTTGGCTCTAAAATTAGAAGGCCAAAGCCCTCACTGAACTATCTTGGTAAGGTGAGATATAGCAAAGGAAGCGATAGCTGGTTTAGATAATGTATAAGAAGTCTTGCATCCATTTTAGTCAGTGGTCAACCATTCATAGACTTTAAAGAGAGAAAAAGCAGACCCTATGCACTGATTTAATCTCTGCGACCCCATCCCTCTGATTGCTAAGAGAAAATCAGTCATGAACCCTCATAACCAGACTCCTCACAGGACTGGTAATCCTTGGTGGAGAAATAGATCAGATCAGTATTTTTGTTCATTGTAAGAGCAAATACCATATTGAAGGACAGGAAATGAAACATACAAACTGTTGACTATAAAATATGATCTACTGTTCCATTGCCTGTTTAACCAGCTTATCAAATATTCCATTAGAAATAACTTCTCTCATTTAAATTACACTTAATATAGGGGTCATTTCTACTTTTTTTTTTAACACCTTCGCCATTGCCAGTACAGCATGCTGATCATTATATCACTCATTTCTATTTGATTGATAGGAAAGATGAAATATCCACAGAGAAAACAGGTGGCAAAAAGCTGGAAGATATTCCTTCCATTTCTACAGGTAAAATCAAATCTGCTTGCTGTGCGTCTGCCCATTAAATAGAATTGCTAAAACCAGTGATTCATAGATCTTAGAAGGCTGTAGTTTGATGAACACAGTAGAAGCATGACAAGTTCAGTGAAGTAAAATGGAAATGCTTTAGTAAAATAATCTGTAAGAAGCATTTTTTGATTCCTTTACAGCATGTCTGCTACTCAAATGTAGCATTCCAGCTTTGTTTCACAGTCTTTGTGAAACTGAATGTCTTCCTAGTTTCAGGAAAATAGAGAGTAGAGCTAATTTTGCTTCAGTTATGAAATAACATCTATAGTGTCAGCTGCTGCATTTCATTAACCGAAATAAGCAGAGATGAAAATGAAGACCAACCTTAGCCAGAAAGTCACAGTGATGCCAATACATTAATTCGAGCAGATTATTCCAATTAGACCTACCAACACTGTTGTGTACTACAGGTCTTTAAAATAACGTTAGAAATCCATGCAGTGATAGAAATATGTAAATATGAGCATTTTGGTTCATCCTGCACACAGATTTTTATGAGGGCTATTTATGACAGAATCTTATTCATATCAATTTCCAGCTTTTTAATTTTGCCTCCAACTGGAAAACACTGTCGAAGCCTCTTGTTACTTTAAACTGATCCCTAAAGAAAGGTGGTGATCACAGAGATCAAATATCTCAATTGCCAAAATCAAGCTTAGACATTTGGTGATATAGAATACAGTATGACAGGAAATGATCAAATATTATTATTTAATTCACACAATTTCTTTGCTGCCTAGTCAGTGCCACTTTTGCCAGCGAGCTAACACCTGACCAACACAGAAAGGGGAAGAGTTTTGGTTTTTTTATATGCAAACCTGTTCTTGCACGATTTTACTTTAAACCCCACCAGGCTCCCCCGGCACATCCCTCTCTCCATACGCACCGGTACCCAACGGCACACTGCTCAACGAGATTGTTAACGACACGAAGACACCTGTGAAGGTGAGGGCAGCCTCTTTTCCTGTCACACTTTTTCACTCACCTCTTCTTTTTCTTTCATACGCAGCAGAAAGTATAAAAATACGGCAAGCAGCTTTTAGGCAGAGTCTTCATTCTTTTAATTGGGGGCCCATTTTGTGCCTATTTTGCACCATTGTGTAACCTTTCATCAAATACTGTAAAGATGCCCACTTTCTGAGCTTTCCACAGCACAGGGGATAGGACTGGACCTTCTTGCCTTTCTCCTGCCAGTCAAACAGGGGATGTCTCTTGATGTCTCCTCAGAGCAGCCATGCAGCATGGCACCAGGGCTACACCCTCCGCCACAGGTTATGTCGAAGGGCTGGGGGTGAGCAGAGGGGCTGGTATTTTCTTATTTTCCTTGTCCTGGCTACTGGGGGTGGCAGGGAGGTGGCCCTGGCCTCAGGGCAGCTGTGGAGAGCCTTCTGAAACCTCCCTCTGGAACCTCCCTCAAGGCCTCACCAGGGCCACAGGTGGGCCTGGCTGCTGAGGGGACCCAGGTGGGAGCTGGCCCTTTGCAATTCCCCTAAGATTATTTTTTTTTTCAGTTTCTAAAATGTTTGCCCTTCTAGAGCAGCTCCTCAAAAAGCCACAAAATAAGAGGGCTTTTAATAGCAGTGAAGTCAGCTGCACAGTAAAGGCATAACACAGGTAGGGCTAATGCTACTTTTTTATCAGGAAAAAAAGAAATGCAAACCTCTAAACGTGAATAGTAACATTGACCTTGGGTAAGAAACCAACCAGCTTTTAACATTTGCTTGTCACTCTCCTTGATGTCACACTCCTTCCTCCAAAGTAGCAAGTAAAGCTGTATGACTTTAAGATTATGGAAATAAGAAGGTAACAGTCTCTGTGCAAGAAATGGGGCTCGATTCTCTTCATCGCCTTCATTTATGCATATCAAATGCAACTTTCAAGTCACAGTAAGAGAAACTTTCTTGCAAAGGCAGAAGAGTTAAGCCAACAGATGTGGCTAGGAACCCTTACCTTCTGTAGGGTATGGTTCAGAAAGTTATTTTGGGGACAGGCTTGAAAGGAAACACTTTGACATATTAAATATTGAAATGGGGGGGGAAAATCACTTAGCTTTATTTCTCCCCTTTTTTCCTCTCATCTTCTTTTCCAGGAGCTGGGAACAAATACAGTCCCGGAACTGCCGGTGGAGCAAATGGTAGAGTTCAGTGTCACCCTCACTGATCAGGAGTACACAGCTGAACTCAATGATCCCAACTCCCCACAGTACCGACAACTCGCTGCCAAATTTCAGCTACAGGTAAGGAGGCCGAGTGAATGCCACAGTGTTGGCTTTGTATCTTGGCTAATATTCATAATATGAAACTACCTGCACTGTGAAAGAGAAATAGAATCTACTGCCCTCATTAGAAATAGGTAATTCCTATTGTTTCAAGACCTTCAGGTTTCCTTTGTGTATATCCAGCATTTCCCCTCGTTGGGGCCATCTGTTCAGCCACCAAACTAACAAGCCAACATCTTTGTCAGCAGTAGAGCCTCAGATAACTGATGAGCAGAGCAACTTTAGGAGTATCATTTGGGCTTAGTCAGGAATTTATGGACAGTATTTTGTCATAATTTAATTTTTTTACAATAAACCTAATGAGAAATGTAATATAAACATTAAAAGTAATTAGCTACTATTGTCTGAACTATTCTTCAAAGAACTTCCAGTCATTTTGTTATGTATTACCACGGTTTCTGTAAGTACTGGAACATCTGTGGTGTTTTCATATAATTAATAACATTAACTGAATGTTCAGCTATCAATTTAATAGATAACAGTTAATGACTTGAGGTTCCCAAAAGGTTTTCTTCTTAAAATTAACCAAAGCTTCTCATCAGTTTTATGAGCATTCCTTAGTGCAAGCTATTTCACTATCCTGGTTCAGTTTCGGTACATAATATGTGTACATAAAATATTTCATTTTACTTAGCTGTATAGATGTTGCTGCAATTGGAAAAGACCAAAAGGTCAATCAGCTGGATCTCAACACATTGTTAATTCTTGAGGTGCTGATAAAGACACTCTCGCGAAGTCTGAAAAACGTATACAGAATTCACCTTTTCTGCTCATTGTTTATTCTCGATATTGCCTCTTCTGTTCAAAACCATGTAATTGTACAATTGTTTACATTAGAATTAGAAATATTTGAAGTTATTCTATTTGTACAAGACAGTTAAAACTGTTTAATTTTAAATGAATTGTCAAATAACCTAAATCCATCTGCATTTGGTTAGTGATTCTAAATAATTAACAATTTACAGTTAAGATTACTTGAATCACAAAATTATTCATGAGCCAAAATTGCTGAAAGTGAGAAAAACATTTAATGAGTGTTGTTTGAATTCCTCTACCGTTACTAAAAAACGGCTATATTTTGTACTTCATTTTGCCTATTAGGAGGTAATACAGGCAGCATACACAAACCAAACATTGTGTTTAAGTTGAGCAATGATGCTAGCACAGAGAGGACAGTTGAGACTGTTTCCTAAAGCTCTTTCTGAAATATGAAAGCTGTTGTCTAGATAGTCAAACCGTGCTTGCTTTTTAGCAGTAGAACTTACGCTGAATTCATAATTTTAATGTTTTTCTGCAGATGCAAAAAATATTTGAGAAACTTCCAGGATTCAAGGAAATCCGCGTATTAGGATTTAAGTAAGTAAGAAAACAGGACTCATTTTTCCACTGGCTGCTAGGATTCTCCTTTTCCTTTCCCTTCACAATGAAGGGAGCTGTATAATAGTGGGGTATATATTGCTATAAAAAGAAAATAGATTTCTGGGAACAACACAAAGACTGTATGGAGAGAAGTACAAATACATCCCAAGTGAGACTATGAGGTTTTTGAGTTATAAGAAGTAACTTTCATTCCCTGCGGGGTGAAATAAGCAGTAAATCCTTTGAAATTGTTTGCCTGTAACATTGTATTAAGGACTTTCTCAAATGACAAGGAAAAGAGAGTTAGGAGTATGATTATTTAGGTGACTACTTTTTTTTTGTGCATGGATCCTGTGCTCTTCATAGACCACAGTGAAATTGCCTTGGCAAGAGAAGGTTGCAGGAGTTACATGTATCAAACTTTTCCAATAATCATTTGAAACACCTTGAAAACACCTAAAAATGTTTCATGTTTTAATAAATTTGTATTCTGCCTTGCCATTTTAGTTTTAGCTTCCTTGTATTTTTACTAATGCACTAGTAAACTAATGTTTATTAATACAAGCTCCTGTATATTTTTTCAACAAAGAATCTATAGGGGATGGGGGGACCAAAAACTGAGTGGTTGATATGGTTATGCTGCTATAGATAAGAGCACATTATGAAAAGAATCAAGGGAAAAACATTTCTTACTAATAGTAAGAAATAACATTAAAATGAAAAGGAACAAAGAGCAGGAAAAAAGACACAAATTCTGGTGTGCTTATGGCACGGCATCAGGAACGTTCGGTCCTTCTAGTAATATTTAATATATGTGAAAGAACATTCTTATTGCAATACCATTTTAGACAAGAGCATACTCCTTCCTAGTTTTTCTCTCTGTAAAATTGCTGGGAGAAAGGAGAGCAAAAATAGAGCAAAAATTAGTTACTTACATTTTGATAATGACAGTAGGAAAAGAAAAAGCTGGCTACTGTAGAACAAGCAGAGAAAATCTGTAGCAGCATCTCAGAGTTACAACTTGCAATAATTAACCTCTTCCAGTTGTGACTCCAGGAGATCTGGGATCCATTTCTGTTTAGCATCTTGGTTTTAGGAGGTGATATGAAAGTACAATCATCAGTGTGGAAGCCCAGGATTGCTTCTTATCACCTAGGAATGTAATTAGCACCTGAGAGTCTCCCAGAGGTAATTAATAGGTGACGTTACCTCTGTGACTGGGATCTGAGTAGGCACCATGTGTGGTCACAGTAATGGTCGTTACTGCTGTCACAGGGGTTCGTTGCCACCATAAAGACATAGATCAGCAATGACTGTGCTCAAATTGCACCATTCGTAGTGGGAAATAGGAAAGCAGATATTTCAAACGATCAAGGTAAAATAAAATTCCTGTTTCCCAACTCAAAATGTGGAGATTTCCAGTGTTTGGAATGGAAAAAGTGAGATGATGGAGAGTAGGTTGTTATCCTCACACAGAGGTAAAAACTATAAACGACACATAGAAGACAAGATAAATTGTCAAAAGATGTTTTTAATGTACGACTGAATGATTCACCGGTATAAATGAATTTTTGTTTTTTCTTTCTTTTGCAATCCTTTATCACACCGTTTCTTCTATGATTAAATGAAGACAGAAGAAGGAGAAAGATGGGTAATTTCTCTGGAATTCATAATTAAGATTAATCATTTTGTAGGCTATTAGATGTAGGTAGATACATCAATGAATGTTCTGCAGCTTGATGTGAATTGATTTGTGTTCTGTCTAAGTGCCAAATCTGTCATAAAAAGCAGCAGGGACAGCTTTTACCTTCATCTGAAAGGTTCGTGTAATCAAATTTTGTAAGGATCTCTCTGAAGGAAATAAAATTGTTTGACCTACAAAGATTCGTGTTCAGATTTGTAGAAATCTCTCTCAGACATAAACAGAAAGGAGGGGGAAAAAAAAGTGGGGGATCTTCATATTTAAATTTCCATTTTTGATCTTCTGTTTCCTAACTATATTCCCATATACACATTATCTTCAGTAATAATGTAGAATTTGATTTGTTGCCTCCATTATCAGGCCAGATAGAATGGCAAAGAGACCACTTACCAGTTTGATAAAATGCAGGGAGCTTTTGACTGGAAATACAAACAGCTACAGAGTCTTTTGTTGTTGCTTAAAAGTGCTGCTGGGGAACAATTTGTCGAGCAGTTCCCAGAATTTCTCTTTTACTCCTAGTTTAAAAGAAAGAATTGTCTAATGCTTTTCCTGAATTCTTGCAATGTCATATAAATGTAAATACATAGCACATACTAGATAAAGTGAAATTCCTCTTTCTCCGCTTATTTGATATTATAAAAAGCAACATAGTGGAGTACAAATTTTTTACAATGTACTCATTATTTTTCATTTTAATTAGGTGAATTTAGCATTTATCAAAAGTGATGTATGAACAACTGTGAAACTTTAAGACATCTGTTAAACAAGAACATCTAGGGAGAAGCTGTACACATTCATTTGGACTTGGAAAAGCTAAATCCCATTGTGAAAAGCGTTTTCCTTGCCACATGAGCTAACTTTCTTGCAGCACTTCAAAAATGAGTAAAAATTGCCCCAGATGTGACAGGATTTTTGCTTATCTGTAGTTTTATGAACCTGACAAATCCCTCTTCATAGGTTCCCAAGTAGTCAGATTAAACTAGATTATATTAGAATATTTTTTATCATTTTCTTCAATATTGGAATTTTTATTAAAAATTATGCATAGAAGAAAAAAAAAACTTAGGTACAACAAAAGTAATTTGAAGATGACTATCTCATTAGAAAGAAGTATATCTGCAGTATTTTTACAGACAATAATACATATGGTTGCCTATATGTTAATTTATTTGTTTTTAAAATCGGTCCGCAGCCAGTGACTGATTTTGCTGCACTGAGCATTTTTGCATCTTCTTGCAGATCAAGCAGCACCATAGCACGATACGTGGTGAACTTTGAGCGAGACGGCTCAGAAATCAAAAGCACGGCAGATGACATCTCCACCATTGGATCCAATAAGGTTGAAAATGAAAAAATTCCACTTTCCCCAAAGGAAGAGAGGGAGATATCGGCTACTAAACTCACAGTGACAGACCTTCAGCAACTGGTCGCCATTGCACTCCACGAAGACCAGTCCTTGCCAATGGACCTGGGAACACTCCAGTTTACTGATGGTGAGTAGACAGGCTGGCACAGGTCTGAACCTTGTGAACCTTGCCCTTTCAAACTGATGCACTTTTAGTAAGGTGTCCTTTGCTGCTCTAACAGATTGTTTTCATTGGATGTATCCCATAGCATCCAAAGTTAAAGGCACAGATCCAAGTTAAATTTTGTAGCAAAATGTGTGTTTACAGTTATACAGCCCAACTTCCAGTCACATTGGAGGATCTATTTCTTGGTTGTTAGCTTAGAAAAGCTGGATATTTAGCACACTAAGGCCAATAAGAGGAGAAAAAATAAAAATAAAAAAAAGAAAGACTATGAATAATCACTATATAATTTTAATTTCCCAGTATGTCCCAGTACATACTATATCCCATAATAAGAAAAAAAGTGAGGGCTTCTTCTAACATCAGTTTAGCTTTCTGAAAGTGAAGTCTTGATTTTAAGCAAGCCATCTAACCTCGCAGTGAAATCAGAGACAGACACCTTAAAGAGCATTAGATCCCCAGTTAAAATCAGGGATGGAAATCACCTTGTGAAGGTGTATTTTGCTCTCCAAAACACCAAGGCAGCGTAGATGACAGGATGCATGTGGAGACCCCCAGCAGAAGGTTGAAAGGCTGCATCCTGGTCAGGAATCTAGCTAATAAATATCCCCTTCTAGTCCACCAATTGATTTTTTCAAAGCTAGCATAGCCCTAGTTTTGGGGAGGTGGGTTAAAAATGGGCAAAATAATTTATAATATTTTTTCATACCTATATTTTCCAAAACAATCTTAAAACACCCACCAAATTTTAGCTGTAGTGTTTAATTTACAAGCAGTAGCAATTTTTTGGCCAAAAAAAGTATATTTAGGTGAACTAATTTTGAAAAAAAAAAAAAAATATTTAGATGAGCTAATACTTTGTGTAAGACCAAAATGTCATATTTTAATGTAGATTAAAAGTCCCAAGAAAAAAATTCATGGATATAGAAGACTTTAATAATAACTATTTTAATGAACTTTTCCCCACTCGTTATTTTTAATAACCAGTTTTAGAAAAACAGCTTGCATGCAAGTATGTTTGAAGAGCTCCTCTGAGGGGGTGAAAGAGCAACTGGGCACTAGAGCCAAAAGAGTGAGTGTAACAGTGGTGTGGACTCTGGGTAAAACTGAAAAGAATTTAGGCTTAATGAGCAACACAATATAATGAGTCATCTTCGCCCATGCGGATTTAACTGAGTATTTCATACTTCAGCTGATTTTAAGCATTCATCCGTGGTTCAGCTCTCTGCAGACCTATCCCATTTATACTAAACAAAGAGTACAAAGACTACTGCATAAGAAACTCCTTTTTTCCTCAGAATGACCAGATTAAATGAAATTTATGCCTCTTTCTTCTTAACTTGTATTTTTTAAAATAATTTTTGGATGGAGAATAGTTTCAATACTCTTTTTTACTGAATTGATGTTCTTTGATCAGTTTTCATGTGCCACTGCTGAAATATTGTGCTATTTTTTTCTTTTTTCCTTTTTTTTTTTCCAGAATCTATTGTACCATCTAGTGATTTCGATAATGATATCCAGGGAATTGTCACTATTCCTCTGGCAGGCCCTGATTTGGTAAGCTAATATTGGTTGTTATATTTATTTATTTCTCCATAAGAAATGAAATTAAACAGTGTTAAGTTGTACATAAATACACAGAAAAAGGCTCTTATGCTAAAATACACGTCTGTCTTTTATAAGTGCTATAAGGATGATTGTTTGGGTGTTATACTGCAACAGAGATAGTGTTTAGAGCTGTTTACAGGCGAATATTACTGCTTGATTACCTTTTCCAGTGTTAATTATGAAGTAAACAATGTCTCACCAGTTCAATAGTACACCTTAATGACAGAAGGAGAGCAATTGACAGGGATAGTGAAGGTCATCTTTCTTTGCCCATTTTTTGAAATTACAGGCAATGTGATTAGGATCACGTGCACACGCCAAATATTTTACACATCCCATGACTTCATGCTGAGTCAGCTGTTTGCAAGCTCCCGTGGCTAAAGATTATCGGCCTTTTTAGGAATGAAAGTTACACATAGTAATGAAAGCTACTTTTAAAAAACTTTTTCAGGAGGACTCCGTGAGTCTGGAACTCCCACTAGGTTACCCCAGCCCAGCAACCATAGACCAAACAGGAGACACCTCGGTCAATGAATTTACAACGGGAATCCCTCTGCTAAGTACAGAGATTGGTGCTCCTGAAGACTTTAATAATTTTATTACATCTGAACCTGTGTTCCCCACCAAACCCTCCAGAGCACCATTTCAGGACAGATCTCGTCCATACACAGAAGGTATCACTACTGACCACCAAAGTTTCACAGTGCCTTTCAACGCTCTGGTTAGTACCAGCGGTCCTCCAAACCCAGAGGATTCCTATTTGCCTCCTCCGGCAGATGATTCTGCTGGCAATGACTTAATCACCGATGGCTACGAGTTTCCAACAGAGCAGGCCACCATACCGGCAGTTTTTACCGCAAGTAGCTTTACCCCACCTAACCTCCTACAAGCCAGAGATGAGACTCATGAAGCTGAGGAGAAGAAAGAACTGACTGATACAACAGAACCACCTTTCAAGGAAGCTGACCAAGATAGTCCATCTGGACAAGGTAAGACACAAAAGATTTTTCCATAAGAGCAGGAAAGATCCAGTAGTTATTACACATACAGTCATGTACAAGCACAGCAAGTATTCCTTTTGGTTGTGACAGCATTTTTTCTGGAGCAAAGGTGAAATAATTACATTTCTGATGCCCACTTCATGAAAATCCTAATGTACCTGACTTCAAGGTTGTCAAACAGAGGGAAAAAAACCCAATTCAACAACAAATGCACACTTTCTATAGGGTATTATGGTAAAAATTCAAAAAGGCAGAGCAAAAAGACATTTCAGAAAAAAAAGACAGAAAAACAAAGGAAATCCCAGGCTAACACCAAAAATTCTGGTATTTAAAACATTGAAGGCAAATTATTTTGGGTTCTACAGACAGATCTGGATGATGGCAGCAAGAGTATCATGAAATAATTTATTCCAAGCAAAGAGTACCATGAGTCAGAAAAGTTTACGTATCTACAGGTCTGATGATTGTGAAAAACTCTTAAAAATTATTTTTTCAATGTTAGATTGTTCAGTTTTATCCTTACCACTGGGGTTTTGTAGAGGCATCCACAACACATACTCAAAAAAGTATATACATCCATCTGGGTAGAGAAAAATATGTATAATTTAGCCTTTAAAATGAAAAATACATGATAGGCATGTTGTGATGTGGGGGTAACTGGATTGTGTGGGGCAGCCGCCTCCACTGGCAAAGCAGCGAGAGCGTGGTTCCTACCGCTGCCCTCCATCTGTCCCAAGTCTCATCTGCTCCCCCCTCAGCTCCCCAACCTGGCCTCACCAAATCAGTGTTAGGTCAGCAAACTTTAATTTTAATTAGTTTGAAGAAGCCTGTGCTTGCTGTGAGAGATGCAAGAGGTCTCTACAAACACATGGGAGGAATTAGTTCTTCGATGAATATTCAAATGTGCTGTGTCTCAGATTTTGGACTGACCCTCTCAACAAAAAAGCAGAGGAATCAGCAGGATTCTCTGAAGTGCCCTAAGCGATACTAAAAAATCTGTACAAACAAACAAAAACCAAATTCCGTGGCAAAATTCTTGCATTAGCGTGCACAACCACACTCAGTGCTTCCAGATCCCCAAGAATGTTATCCTCAAAGCTTGTAAATTTGTGCCCCTGCTCCCATAGAAGGCTCTATCTGCCCCTCTTCCACCAGCTCCATCCTTGCTCCATCCTTGGCCTTTCATGTCCCATCCTGCACTTCAGAAGCCTCTTGGAGTGAGTATAATGAACCCTCATCTCCCTTTCAAGATGTTCCTCCTGCCCCAGCATGCCCAGAAACAGCAAGGCACCTTCATCGCTGCTGCCCAGCCACATCCTGTAGGGCAAACAGGCAACCACTGCCGTGGTTTAAACACTGGACTACTCAAAAAGGTTTTTCTTTGCTGTAGCACCTTCAAAACCTAGGTTAATTCCCTTTTCCATTTACAACCCATGCAAAAAACCATGCTTTTGTTTCTACTGTCTGAAATGCCTAGCGTTCTCTAGCATTCCTCTTTCTTCTTCATATTTTTTTCCCTTCTGGAGTCAACTCATCGATATCTCTTCTGTAGGGCTAAATTACTTCTCCCTCTCTTTGCAATCTTCCTGTGACCATTCAGAAAGGAAGCCACTTGTGTGACACATTAGACAGATTGTTGCAAAAACCAAGAAAATTTCAGCAGTAAAACAAACGCAAACAAATGTGTAAACAGATACAAGCGTTCATTAAGTCTGTAACAATAATAATGATATCCTTATACTTCCTAAACAGTGAAAAGAGTTTTAATTTGTATTTGTTTTAATTGTAGCTACTAACAAATTATACAGTCCAGGTAAATGGTTATCCCTAAATCCTGACCATCATAGAGAAAGCAATATTTCTGGAGAAGTTATTGCAGAAGCATGGGACAAAATAAAGCTTGCGGTAACATACTTGAGCTGTTCTGGTGTACTACATCTCAGTCTCACCAGCCTGGATCATCCTCAAGCTCTCAAGAAAGACTTTGAGAGAAGAAGACTCTGCAGGGTGTGTCACAGAGTTTTTTTTCTGTGAGAAAAAAACACTGATGAGGAGTAGATGGTGGTCACATCTCTATATGTGGAACTGATAAGAACCTCATTAATTTCCATAATTGCTCTCATGTTCACACAGCTGTGTTGTGAGTGGTCTCCTTTGATATCTCCCTCCTGCCCAACAGTTAATTCGGTTGTGTACTCCTCACTCACTGCTGTTGCTAAGCAATCTCTAGAAAAATTCATTTTTCTGGAGGTTTGGGGATTCTTTCTGCCTCTGCTTCATCCGGAGCTGCCGAAGCACGGTCTGTGCTTAGCATAGCTTTCTATTTGGCATAAACAGCACGGTCATGGAAAAGAAATCTCCATTACCTCTTGCAAGAACCGCTCTGGATATTCCCAGGATTGGAATTCACCCATTCTTTGTGCCAGGAACGCTCACCAGTTTTTTCACATCGATGGTAATACAGGGTAAGAACTCCTCTGTTTCCTTGCATGTTTTTTCTGTTTTTCTTATGTTACTTTGGCCATAAACTGACATGATTTTCTCAACATTCTCCCCCATCAGCTCCTCTCTGTGCCCTTTCACTTGTCACTTCCAGCTTCAGATGTGCAAAGAATGCTTTTCACAGAGGTGCTGCTTCAGTCTGATGCTTGGAGAAGTGAACAGGTAGGTCTGGCTGCGTCATTTTCTCAAGCATTACATAGGGTATTAATTAGCCTTAAAATTATCTGGGAATTGAAGATGAAGCTGAATGCAAAAGTTTCAGCAGGCCCATATTATGATATGTCAGATTAAAGAAAAAGTTGATAGTATGTTCACCGTTGAGATAAAGTTAGACTTGTGTACTCGGAGTACTATGGGTGTCCTAAAGATGTTACAGTATGTGATTGGCCAAAATTTAATGCCTGTCTGCTGCTCAGCCAGCTCTGTGCTGGGAACAGCAGGAACAACTGAATAGAACAAAACCTGCATTGCGTCTTCAGAACATACTTAAAAATGCTAAAATGAAATGACTAATCCAAGCAAAAAGGTATGAGAGAAACAAAGTACTATCTATTTTCCTGATCTAACACATCACTTGTTTAAAATATTAAGCTATCCAATCACTTCAATTCAGTTTTACTTTAAGGCTAAGCTCTGCTTCCTTCAAATATGATTTCTTATTAAGCCCTGCCAAATATGCAATGTAAATGCACAGGTGAAGCTTTACTTTGTATGCAACTGGTAATTGAAATGACTCATTGGAATTACTGTGTGAAGTACAGAAAACATTTTATATTTCAGCTAAAAAAAAATTGGTTTTGCAGAGGTAAATCTTTTGAGCTATGCGTATAATGAAAAAAAAATTAACACCTTATTCTCCACCTGTGTAGGTAGCAGGAAGACGTACCTCAGTGCTCTGCCACTTGGCCACTTGTCTCTTCCCCAGACACAGTTACTAAGTCTCATGTACCTCACATGCTCCCTTTTAGGCTCTCAAAGCTAAATATCCTTCGGTACCTCTGTTTTCCAAATGCTATCACTTCTCCTATAATTAGCATTCCCTTGATGATGTCCCCTTTGACCAGTGCAGTAGTAAAATAAGAAAAATAATTTAAAACAAATAATACAGATTTTTAGGCTGAGGGTGTAAGACTACCCTTTGCCAGGTTATAAATGAATGAAGTTAATGAAGTTTACATGTCGTATAGTCCAGTTGGAAGCAAATAGTGGCACTGCTGAGACTAACATGCTCTAAATAATGCATTCCCTTCACTCATTAAAAATCCGTGGCCTTGCTGGCTTTGAGAAATAACTTGTTATGATCAAACAGTACTAAAATTTTGATTTTCTGAAATTATTACAGTTCTCTCTTCAGAGGATACAGTATCCTTCTAGCATAGGAAGATCCATTTTTGCTCAGCCTGGCATTTTTAATAGTGAATTCCTTGTTAGGGGATAACTCGTGCCATCTGTCCTAGACAATTATAGGCAAGTTGTCACTTGCGTGCTCTGAATCACACCTCGGGATGGAGGTTTATGCCTCTGTGTACTAGCTCCAGAGAGGGCTTGGCCTTCCAGCTTTGATTCTCTCAGCCATGCGTGAGATGCCTCACACAGATGGGGCTGATGTTAATATCCATTGAAGCTGCATATTCTTCAGTGTTAAAGATGCCATAGTATTTAAGACTAACAGACAAAAAGACATAAAAATCTTTAATGGAGGCAAATTTGCAATAATGTTTAGACTAATTTTAATGGCTGTTTGTGAAAATCTAGAATGCGCAAAACTCCTGCCAGGATAGATCTCATATATTTGCACATTACAGTTTAAAGAAAAAAGATAACAGCATTTTTTCCAATGTTCTTAACATTGTTTTCTCAATGCAACATTATAGAAAGGTATATAGAGGGGAGGACTAAACACAATTTCAAACAATGATAGCCAGGGGTAAGATAGAAGGAGGCAGAAGCTTCACTTTCATTCTGTAGAATGATAAGATCATTTTGTCCATCAGAAAGAACATGATTAAACCAAACCTGGATGAAAATGAGTTAGATTCTTGTTCATTTTATTACATTTACATGTTTAGGTTTCTTTTTCATTCTTCCCCAGTTGGTGGTTTTTTTTTTAATTAAAGTATTGCAGGATACGATACTTTTATAGTAGTGGTGCCAATACTAGATAACTGAGTTTATATTCAAAATTTTGTACATGGCCAAATATTCCTTTAATTACTATCTTTATTGCCATGACATTTGGAATGATGATCTTTCAAGGAAAGTGGGAGGAGGATATTGTTGGCATAGCCAAACCTGCTGCGGGGGACTGAGAAAACTAGTGGGAGGTGTCTCTGCCCATGGCAGGAATGAGATGATCTTTAAGGTCCCTTCCAACCCAAACCATTCCATGATTACTCATGAGTGACATCTTCATACCTGAGGATTTCAATTCCTAAACAATGCCTTTCAGTAAAACTTACCATTGTTTTGATTTATTTTTTCTAAAGATCAGGAGGAATGAGGTTGGAAAAACGCTGTAGCAATAATACATTTCAGTTCTTTCCCCTAGATTTATACATATCCCAGAGCAGTGGCTGGAGACCTGCCTAAACTTGTCTTAGATCATCTATGATCAGGGACTCTTTTTTGTTACAGTACCAAATAATATTTCATCTTTCTGTTATCACTACCCATCAACAGTTAAGAGAAGTTAAATGCAGTTGATTTACCTTTATCCAAACATTTTACAGGACAACAATCCCAACTATTTATTTAAATGTCATGTTTTGAGAAACTAGCCTGTGTCTTAAGACCTCTGCACCCCACTGTCACATGAAAGTCTCAGGGAATTTCAAAGCAAACATACAGCTAAGGGCTGTATGAATCAATTTTTTACCACACTGTGTAGTTATTGCTGGTTTTAACATTTAAACTGCCTGCTCCCTAACAACATTGCTCTGGCTCTTAGGAGCTGCTCAGGTTCAGAATCCAAACAGGACGGATGAATTTAACAAGCCAAGACAGCGCTAAGGCATCTGGTCCAAATCATTATCAATATCACTAAAACTGAAATGTGTTCTTACAGGGCAACACAGTGTAAAACCAGTAGGATCTTCCCAGTTAAACGTGTCCTTCCATCTCTCAGAGTCACTTGCTTCATTGCAAAACTAGTAGAAAAATCAGGTTGCCTCCATCAAAGGCACAACAGTTTAGAAGAATAAAATACTCCTCGCTCTGTGACTTTCATTTCATTAATCCCATGGTTTGCACATACAAGTGACTATATAGTATGGAAAAAAAAATTGTATTCACCGGATTTGTTTTTCTTGGCATATCTTAAAGGGCTCATGTGATGACAAGATTTTAAGAGAGTCATGGGTTTTAACTTTCTAATTTCATGTTTGTCTTGTCTTCTTTTTAGGTCCTTGGGTCAACACATTACTTGAATTTATAACGTGTGACTTCTATTTTGTTTTTATCATTTTGCAATCCAATAAACTTCAATACCACAACATTGTCTGATGGTCACATCACCTACAAAAGTCTGCTCTTTTTTTTTTTTCTATCATGCAGTTGAGAAAAATACAGAAAGCGGACAGGGATTTGAAGGTACTTTCAATTCTGAAGGGTAGGTACTGTAACCTGACAGATTTTGTGTCTAATTATTGTAAAGTAAAATAAATCAAAAATAGTATTCCAGGTTCTCCCTTTGGGGAGCTCCAAAATCGTTACAGTGGAATGCAACAGTATGTGCAAAATTTAAAAGGATGCTTCTTTATGTTGTCAGGTGTTTGTAAAGCTTTAGGTTATTTTCATGCAGAATTTGTTATTTCAAACTATGTTATTTTTCTTTGAAAAGTAAATTTTTTCAAATTTAATTGTAGATGGGTCACCAATGGGCATAAGGGAATAAGAGTCCTCCTGAAGCGATGGTTTTAAGCTAGATGTTTCTTACTCAGCTTTGATTCCATTCCTTAGTAGAAGCGTATTCATATTTGCAAATTCACTGCTGCAGAGTTTTGCTTCTCCATTTAATTCATTGAGGTGAATACCAATCAAGTCCAGACGTCTCAATTTAGCATGGTATCTTACTTGTTTAAGATGTATTTTAATATGATTTTACTATGGGAGCAAATAGTGCAGAACTTCAATAGAAAATAGCTTACAATAAATAATAGTCACACCAGCCTCTGGCATTTTTAATGTTTTCATTGTAAATGTACTCACTAATACACCTGCTTCTCAAGAGTCTTCTAATCTCAGTTGGATCATTTCTTCAGTGAGGACTTTAATGAAAAAACTGACTTTTAAAGTGCTTGAGTACTCGAATGTCCTTTTATCTAGCAATCTCAGTAGCAGATGAGGTAAAGGTTCTGTAAATGATAAAAGTGACCTATCATGTTATGGAAATAACCTACCACTGACTTACTGTCCATACAAGGTACCTAATTATACACTTTTCTGCTTAGTATTTTTATAAAGCTCAGGAATACTACCTTAACATCCAACTTTATAATGCCTAAATTACAAGTGTGAATACTGTTAACTGCCTAAAGCAATTAAGATAGAAATACCGACTTTTCTTCTGCTGTGGTCAGAAGAGAGCTGAGGCAAACGGATGTTTCTGCATCTTTTTTCTGAGTCTTAGCTTAGAGAGGCAGAACTGTTACCTTAACCAGGTGCAGCAGCTCCTGAAGTCAGCACAGAAATTGCAGTGGGAGGATGGTTCAGACCCAGGGGTAACAGATTCTCACTGGCTCTCCAGGCTCTTTCCCGCAGAGAATTCCGTCACAGAGTTTCAGTGCAGACGGGAGGTCAGACATTGCTACTCAGAGCTTTAAACACCAGCTATGCCTGGACTGTTCAAAGCACTTATGAGTTTCTGAAATACTTCATCCTTTAGAACTGCTGAAACATAAGAATGCCAAAGACAGTTGTTAAAATTTAACAGTCGAGTCTCTCAGTCTGCGTATTTGACACAGGTCTATAAAGCAAAGCTTACCGAATTAGTTGTCTATATCTGTCTATCCACCTGTTGTACTTAAATGACTACTTTGAAGCTGAAAAAGTTAAAAAAAAAATCAAATATTAAATGTATTCATTGCATTCTTTCAAAGCTTTAAAGAAACAAAAAACCTGCAAAAACCTTCAATGAGAAAACCATTAGCAGATAGCTAATTGCAGTAAAAAAAGTCCTTAATGAAACAGAAAATGGCAAGCTGAATTATCATCGGCCAACATATGTGAAAATGATAATCAAAGAAAAAATGAATTTGTAATCACACAAAAAAACAGTATTTCAGAGGGCTCTTACAGGTAGAGTGACCAAACATGAAATTGCTTAAGCCAGCTGTGACTCCCTTTTGCCACTGACTGACTTCCATGAAGGCTGGGGGAGATGGAGCAAGGGAAATATTAACCCTAAGGCATTCCATAAAGGGAATTCTTTCTCTGTGCTGGAACCTTTGTGTGAATTGAGTAAGACCAGCTAATTTGGAGCAGTGAGAAGCATATGGGCAGTGGGACTGTTGTAAGCGACATTGTTCTACTTCTCCCAGGCAAATGTCCCTCTTTAAAATGTTATCCCCTTAGTTTCCGGAGCATCAGGTAGAACTCAACTGTTCTGGGAATAACAAGAGAAGATTATCATTACTAAGTAGTATTTTATTAGGATAGAAACCACTCCTCTTGTGACCTCATGTCAGAATTACATTTATTTGCATCTTTGGTGGTGAGAACATGATGCCGAAGCACAGCTGAAAGTTATGAAAATTTTCAGAATAAACTGAAGGCTTCTTAAATAAGTTACACCGAGCACTACAGAGTAGTAGAGTTGGAGCTGCAGCTACTGGGCTGTTCTGCTAAAAACTAGGCTGCTCAAAATGTTTCAGCTAAGGAAAAAAAATGTAAAGAGATACAAGAATTTTTAGGACCAAAGATGGAGAAGAGGTGGGTTTCCCTCCCAGTCAGCTGAGGTTCACTGGAGTCAGGGGAGGAGGAGTTCTGCTGGTTTCACTGGACACCAAACCTGGCTTCTGGAAAGTTCCTACAGACAGACAAAATGACAGCCATAAATCATTCTGGCTAAATTACAGTTGAAACGACAAACTTAATCAGTAATTATGTGCTGCAAGACATTTGTTGTGACAGGTTAGGTTAATGATCCTCTTCTCTTAATTCTCTTAATCCTCATCTTACTTGTGCCCTAGTTAAAAATGAAGGACCTCAAACACAGATTTGGAACATTATCTATTTGTACACAACAGCCCTGCATCCAGGGATTTCCTGGCATTTCAAGCACCAACAAAATATGTAAATTTGAATGCAGCTACTTTCTGTACCGCTCCATCTGGTATTCGTACCAGCAGAGCTGCCCATAAGGAGATTCTTATCCTGCATTAAGGACCGATTTCTTAATTGCACACTTTTTCCTCCTCTAGTTATTTTCTTCAGCCAGCAGACATACAAATATATACATTGCAATGCTGTACCTTTTGTATACAGAACACTATCTTGGAAAATTTGTCTGTTGGCAATTGGAAATGTCAGTGCTTGTTGAAGCTCATGAATGAAATGAAATGCCAGGACCTCTTAATGTATAACCTTCTGGGTCTGCTTATTAATGTAAACCCACTAGAAAAATGTCTCATGGCAATTTGACCTTTCCCAAACAACAATTCCTTATTCATGGTCAATTAGGAGGGTTTTTCTCACTTAAAAAAAATATAAGAGGACCAACAAGTCAGATACCTAAAATATAGTTGCTGAAATGGCAGTTGATTTTTCCTGATAAATCAAACCTATGTATTTTACTGCCTGAGTTGGGAATAAATGCCTGCATGCAGCACTCTTTTTACAAAGATTTAATATAGCAATGCACCCAGGAAATTGCCTCTTAATTTAGTGTTTACACATCTTTGCCAACCTCCTTTTAATTTTAGATATAAAACACTCCTCAGTACAATATTGTCCTGCCTTGTCATAATAACACAAAAAAACATCTGGAGAGTTCAGGGAACATCTTTGTGGGAGGAAAAGTGGTGGCTGAGAGGTAGAATTGAGGGTATTTTTTATTGCTGATAGTAGTTTTTCATTCTGTGCCATTGTTTAACCTTCAGGATGGTTACTCTGGGGGTATTTTGAGTTCAGCATCTTATTTTATGCTCTCTGTGGGTTCCCCACACCTGAATGATAGGGAATGAAATGAAATAATGTCTAAATCTTCTGTGTTTGTACTTTCAGAGGTTTCATAAAATAATTGCCTGTGTTTTTAGTAGCCTTCTGCTGTAAAAATCTCATCTACAAGGCAAACCAGGTGAAGTTTTACAAATAATTGCTTTATGATGAACCAGTTTAAGTGCATTTCGTTCTCCATTTCAAAATGGAAGGGATCATTAAAGGTCATCTAGTACAAGAACCCCTGCCCTGGGCAGGGACACCTCCCACCAGACCGGGTTGCTCAAAGCCCCATCCAGCCTGGCCTTGAACCCCTCCAGGGATGGGGCATCTCCCACCTCTCTGGGCAACCTCTTCTGGGGTGTCACCACCCTCACTGTAAAAAATTTCTTCTTTATATCTAGTCTGAAAACCGCTAAATATTGGGTTTATATATAAGCCAGTATTTAAAATGCTCAGGAGCCTTTCAGGTGAGCCTGGTTCCTCTCACATCGCAAGGGACTAACACCGCCTCCGTGGTCAGTCACTATCTCGGCTGGAGAGAGTGACTGATGGGAATTGGCAGCTTATGAAAACAGGTGATACACGCACAGAGATCATCTTGGTATGCCCTCAAGGCCTTTTAAGTTACTTTGCTTGTAATAAGAGGATGCCAGAAGACTTTTATAGTCTATGTATAGACTACATTTATATATATACACACACCTACACACAGCTATATGCCAAATGTGTATTACAGAGTTATTCTGCTTCAAACTTGCTGCGATTTCAAAGCTGTTTCAGTACTTCTGTCGCCTGTATTTACCTCTTTCTACAATGTAATCTGCCTAACAAATGCCATCATGAGCGTATGCGTGAGTGTGTGTTGTCCTGCTGAGAAAAGGTTGCTCCGAGAAGCTGCGGGTTCATCCCATCAGTAGATCATCCAGCATTAACGACCCAAGCACTAATGCCAAGAAATCTATTCTGCATTCCCTTAACTAATAAGTGACTCTCACTCCTGACCAGCGTAACAGGTAATACCAACAGCTTTGTAAACAGAGAACATCACTAGGCTTTGTTTCTCTAATCGGTCTGTAGCCTTGATTACACAAGAAACACGGAGGTGGCCAGAGAAAAGCACCTCAGGTTCTCAATGAAGTACTGGAGGAGCCCCGGGCTCCTCACAGCACTTTGCTGCTCTTTTTTGAGTTCTCTCTAGAACTAGGGGGGACCCAGACTGCCAGTATTATACTGCCAGCAGTGCAAATTAGACATCACCACAAACGAAAGGAGACTCTGCAACTGGGCTAGTTTAAATGGGAATTTGCTGCACCCACTTCATGGTCCTTTTATGCTTCCAGACCACCGCAGTCTGGCCTTGCTGTAAAGGAGAATGCAGTGCTTGGTCTTTTTCTGCGTCTCATCCAACAAAGATAACTTGTATTAGCAGTGTACACCAGTCTTTTCTGGAATCACCAGTTTCTAGGATCACCGGTACTCTAAGCTCACTTGTTATTTCATAGACGTGGGTCCTGAACAGCCCTTGGGGATGTGGGAGGGAGGTGGGAGGAGCTCATCCTGGGAAAGGTAAGGAACTATTTTATAATCAGGCAGAAAGCTTTTCCCCTGAGGGCACTCCTGATCCGCAGGGCAAATCCAAATATCCTGAAGTGACTTGCTCAGGTTTTACACTCCCCCAGTTCCATTGATTTCAGTGAGTTCACTGCTGGTACAAATGGGATTAGAACCCAGCCCTAAGTACCGAACCAAGTATAGACTCTTATCAAATGTGAATTTTTGTCATCTCAATTATTCTGGTTTCCAAATATTCTGCCAGTTAAAATGAGGCAATTGTTTCTAAAATGTTTTTTTATGCGAGTAGCTGTGAGAGCGTGCATTGCTGCTGTGAGAAACTCTGCTCTGGCAAGAATATGCCTGATATTCCTCAGGACCTTACTGAAGTATGCTAGCATCTATCACTATATATAGTTTTATATATATATAGTATTTCTATATATATTATTTATATATATATATATTTAGAATATAGATATATATTTATATTTTATATATATATATATATATATTATATACCTGTTAAAACAGTCTTAGAATACATTGTGCTTTCAGCCAGGGTTATTTGTAACATAACTACATTTGCCCTGGCTTCTGATGTGGCGATTGCATCAAGAGAAGCAAATGCAGTAAGGATCCTCCCAGGCTGCTTTACCCGAGGAGTTCTGATTCAGAGTACCCAGGTTATTTTTGGAAATTGTTTCGAGAAGTTCACTTCCCCACAGAACAGCCAAAAAAAAAAAAAAAAAAAAAAATCTAATTCTTCCCTTAGCGAAGGCACGCGGAACACTTGTAAGAAATGGAAAACCTTAGAAAACCTTAGAGGAGGAACACTCCAGTAACACCATGGAACTGGTTTTCTGGAGTGAAACCCACTGACCCTTCCCCACACTGCCCTGCTGGAAATGTCAAACTGCCACACAACGCAAGGTGTTTCCCTTTCCCGAAAAACTTTAACAGTCCTTACTTATCAGCCTGGTACTTCAGCGCCTCAGAGAAATCAGTGAACCTCAACAATGCTACCAGGAGCCAAAAAGACTGATTTAGATACCAGAAACTATGGAAGGGGAAAATCAGGCATCTGACATACACATCTGTTGTGTATGTTTCAAAGTCAATAAAAAGGTAGAGGCACTTCTAGAGATCCAGCATCCCGTTGGATGCCTTCACGTGAAATAAGCGTCTCTCTATTAACTAAAAAGGGAACAAAGACGACTGGCTCAGAGAATGCATCTGACTTTTAAATGCCTCCTGGAAGTGAGATCAATACCAGGCAAAGGCATTGTCTTAAGACTCCCGAGGAGTTTGAAGCAGAACCAAAAAGCAAATCTAGCTCTCCCACAACCTACTCCAATAGTTTAACCCCTGCTATTATGTGTTTTACTTATTTTACTACTATTGATACCATATATTCTTTCTATATATAAATGTTATATATTTCTATATTTTACTATTTATTATTTTTAACTTGTTTTTTATTTTTCTCTTTACCTTACTGTCACTGAATCACCAGATATATATATACTACTACATACATTACAAAACAAATGCTAAAGGGGGAAAAATATGTAGCACCTCTTAAAATAAGCTTATGCAAATTGGTAACCAGATGGGAGAAAATTCTTTTCAAGCATCTAATTCTGGTAAAACCACATACCGTGCTTTAGAGCAATTCTTCGCTGTTTTGGGAAATGTGGTTGACTTAGCAGAATGGGGCTATATAAGGCTATATAGAAAATAATACACGTTATTTTATGGGGACCTCATAAAAGTTCAGCATCTAGATGAAATGGCTGCTTCAGGTGCAGAAAATCATAGAGTCATAGAATGGTTTTGGGTTAGGAGGGACCTTAAAGACCATCCAGTCTCACCCCCTGCCCTGGGCAGGGACACCTCCCACCAGACCAGGTTGCTCCAAGCCCCCTCCAACCTGG